>OY728167.1:285061169-286311169 GCA_963277665.1 Viscum album
TCTGGATACGAGCAGGTAGAGGCGGCTCTGGCACAGATGTACCTAGGGGTAAAACCCGAAAACACCGCTTTGAGCTAGACTCGAACGGGAACTGGTGCACCACAACGGGCCTTGCTGCACTCTTGGTTACGACACTCCCGGGGGATATGCTTAGGATAATTCTCATTTTCTTTACAAACCATTATGAAGGGTTTATGAGTATATACATCCTCAAAGGAGACATTTTTATGATTATGGATTATATCCATAAATAGTTCAATTTATGTTAAGTGTCTTATAAGTATGGGATTATGTATTTTGATTCATAAACTGATCTAGTGTATTCCATTGTTTAGAAATGGCGCCCAGTAGAAGGAATGAGAACTCTAGCAATGCACATGATGCAAAGAGAAAGAAGGATCATATATTTCATGGTCTTAAGCCAGAATTTATAAGAGAAATAGTCTCGCATGTATTATCATCATATGAAGAAATAATATCATGTGTTGATAAGATAAGTAAAGAGTTTACTGAGTCCTATGGCTTTGAAAGGAAGCAAGAGAAGAAAAGGATGGAAGAGAGAAAGATGGATAAAGGTAAGAGGGAAAAGAAGAATTTTCCCATATGTGGTAACTGTGGAAAGAAACACCCCGGAACTTGCCTGAAAGGAATGGGAGTTTGTTATAAGTGTGGAGGAAAAGGGCACAAAGTACGTGACTGCAAGGGTAAGAAAATGGTTTCAAATGTACAATTCTTCATTTGCAAGGAGTTTGGACACTACACGAACCTATGTCCCAGTCATCAGAATATGCCGCAAATGATGTTATTGGATAATAATCAAGTTATGATACTACCACAGATGAAGAGAAATGATTAGAGTTCTTATGTTGATTATGTCAATTGAGTGTTGTATCAACAATGTACTTGTTATAATAATTATGGAGTATATAAGGATTGTACTGCAGTACTATTTCATTAAGGACTTGAGATTGTGTGGAACAAAGAAAAGTGACTCAATAGCAGGATAAATGTTTGGAAAATATATGGTTGAGAGAATGATAAATCATAATATAGTTCTGATACTGAGGTAGTGATTTTGGAATAATATGTGATTGTTTTGGATAAATTATATTGGATATTCTTGACTACCTTGGAACTAATTAATGATTTGTATATTCCATCATTGTTGGGGTTTAAAACATTTTTGGATTAATGAAGTATATCCAGCATTCTATATGGAATAAGGGAGCATGAATGTAATCAATAAGGAATATGGTAATTCAGGATGTTTCAGTGTATTAAAAGAATACATGATGAAGGTATTCATATGCTATTACGGGGTAAAAAGAATCTACATTATGCTTACCTTCCTTATAAATGTTGGACTATGAGTTTGGACAGAAGTATTTTGGATAGTTCTAGTTTGGATTATTTTGGATTGCCATAAAAGGACAACCCGGAGGTTGGGCGGCAACCCGTCGCGTCCGGCAAGGCTGCGAGACTTGAACCCGCAACCGAAGGGCGACAAGGGTGTATCACCTACCACTGGCCCAAGAGATGTCCTGGATTAAATAATGTAGTTTTTTTTTAAAATATCTGGTAGATGAATTATAAATTCGTTTATTTTGGAACCCTATACGAATAGTGTAAATAGAATTTTTTACATTCTATTATCTTTTAGAGATGAGTTTGTGGTAGAAATTGATTAAAGGATAAAACTATAATTATAAAGTAAGTATATATCCTTATGATCTTATCCAATATCATAAATAAATTCCTCAACATTAATAAAAGGAACATAGAACAAAAATGTTTTCCTAGATGGTACCTTAAATCATCACTAATTTATGGCTTTGGGATTGTTGGCCTTTTCATAGCCATGTTCTCTACCACTCTCCATCAGATAATTGAGGGTTAGATTTCTCCTCCATATCCATATTTTCCTACATGGAACCCTAGTATGTGTTATTTTCGGTAATCTTCATACTTTCGACTTTTTATTTTAAATAAAGTCCTCATTAATTCATTTTTCGATGTGGGATTTCAACTAAGATATTTTGAAACGTCAAAAATGTGTTATCCTAATACCCTATGTTTTGTTGAACCGATGGTATTTCAAATCATCATAGATTGGTGAATTTAAGGACCTCAATCTTACACTTGTTTGTGATTGATGACCTCAATCAATACCTATAAATATTTACATTTTTCCTCCAATTATATGTCTCTAAATGCCACCAATGTTCTCCTAATCGAGATCATAATTTGGTGGTGACCCTTTCATTTCTCTTTTCCTCATATTAAGACTAAATTTTAGTAACCCAATTTCCGATGTGGGTTTTCCCACAAATATATTTTCTATTTTCAACCTTTTATTTTCTAAGAACAATTTCAAATTGCGAGGACGCAATTTATTGAAGGAGGGGAGAATGTAACACCCCAAGATTTCATAGTGTGTTATTTCTTCAAAATAATTCAATAACTTGCACTACACGCAACACCGAGTTCAATCACACCATGAATTACCAAAGGAAAAATCCATTCAAAATAGGTTATGAATATTATTAACTAAATTTTCAACTTTATATAATCCTTATAATTTTAGAATCCATATTATGAGTTTCTTAGTCATAATGCAAGAACAGATTCATTTTCAGTATTACACTTTTATCAAAATTTAATAGTGAAACCTTTTTAAATACAATATTTTATACTTTTTGACTAAATGGGGACATCAAAAAATTTAAAATGAAACATCCCAAGCTTACACGGTACGCTTTCCTTTGAATAAAACAGTAGCGTGTGTTGTACGCAACTTCGAGTTTTAACACACAACACAACCGATCAAACTAGTCGTTATGAATAGTAATACCTAATTTTTGAAATTATATATATTTTATATTTCAAAATGGACTTCATTTTTGGATTCGGAATATCGAATTTAGCCTAAGGTGAAATTTTGGTACTTTTCGGATAACTTTCATATTTTGATGAATAGTGAAAATTACTAAATTTTAATTAAAAACAACTTTTTTAATCAAAATAATTAATAGTGATAAATTGTGAATTTGAGTGGTTTTAAAGTATATTTAGAATATATTTTTACCATTTAATATAATGTTGGTCATTGGACATAATTTTACAATTAAACCGAACATAAACAAGTGTCAATCTTTTGATAGTTATTATCTCTTAAAAACACGCTTTTTGTTTTGACAGCGGGAATTAATTTTAAATTAATTTCTGCCCATTCTGTGTTTTGAATTTAGGAAAATGGATTCCATATTTGGAATCAGGATGTCCAAATTATGTAAATAGGTAACTTTTATTTTTACACATTTTGAATAATTACTGCGGTAAATATTTTATTTACCATGGTTAAAAGGTAAATCCGGTAAATAAGGGTTAAAAAATAATATTATAATAATACAAAATTACCCTAAAACGTGTCCTAACCTTATTGGTGTACACATACCCGACCATGGGCATCCTTGGGTCAATTTGGGGACCCCTTGGAGCCACTTGTATGTGGTAGGGACACATTATATTAATAAAGTTAAAATAAAAATAAAAATGGCATAAGCTTACATCTTTTAGAAGAACAATTTTTACATAAGGTTATACATGATGGATTTTAGATTATAAATATTCATTAGAAATCTAAAAGGATTTACTACATAATTATATTTTATTTACAATTTTTAGACATCAAATAATTTAAATTATTAATGACACAATAATGATGCAATGTTTACCTCATTAATAAATCATTTAAATAAATAAGATTATAATGATTAAAATATTATCTAAAACCTGTCCAATTATAATTGGTTGATGTTATTTAGAATATTAGTCATCTTATCTTCGACCTCAATGATTTTTGGACTATTATAAACCGAATATAATTATATTATAAAGTAATACTTTCACACTTTCCTAAAGAGCCTCTCCTCTCCCTTATAAAAGAAGACCACTTCTACTCATTCCTCACACCTCTCAAGCCACTTGGCTCGTCCAAACTCTGCCCAAATAAGCTCCCCACATCCCTCTCCTCCTCCTTGAAGCTTCCCCTTAGGCAGAAAGAATTTCAAGAAGTCCTTTGGTTCCAACCAAAGTGAGTTACCTAAATTAAAGGTAACGATTTCTCTTAAATTATTTTCATTTATTTTGCTTCTTCAACCCCCAAACTCTTTTTATTTCCTTTCTTTTGTAACAACACCAGTATCCTAAATATACTAGGATGTTGTTATAAGAAGGATTCAAACTACACATACACACAACTCCATCTAATGGATGATGAACATAATGTTTCTGTGGATGGCAAACTAACGCCTCACGAAACGATGATTGTTCAAATACATCTTACCGCCTCTCATGGTGGCCATTATGATGGCACTGTAATTAAATATGATATTAATGATATATATTTTATATATAAGATTCTGTAATTCCATTTTATTTCATACCATTATTCGTTTCATGTTGTATATACATACGATAATTTCATTTGAGGAAGTGCGGACTACCGCCCCCTTAAAATGATATGACTCGTTCATACCACACATGGAACGTATAAAGGATGGTGTTAATGAACTTAAGTAACATGTATAAAATATTATATTATATTGGAATAGTAATATACCTATGTATCATTTGTATTCGATTCTTTTAAAATAAAAATTAAATGGAAGTAGCGTTCGTGCGTACGTACGGAATACCTTCTCCACGAACGCGATGAGATTCATTCTCCATCGTATCCATTCAAGTATAATTATCATTTGATGATTTAAAAATGATGTTTAATGACTTGATACCATTCTGGATTTGAATAATATACAAATTATCCTTTACAAACATGTCTTACGTAACAAAACATACAAAAGCAAACAAGTAAGTTCACACCCGAAACAGCGATAATACTAAGATATTATTATCAAATCAATATTAAAAGATCATATATGATATCATATTAATGTATATGATTCTTGTATAATTTAATAACAATTATTTCACCATTATACAGGAGGTTAACCTACCCCAACCAAGGAAAAGTACAAGGTAAGGGTTATTTCACAATCTCTTCATTATCCGAGGTTGTTTATACGTAATAATCTACTAGGATTTCTTTATCATCCACATCCATGTTTCTTCGAAATGTATTTCAAAACATATTTATTATTTACAAGAATATGGGTTAAATTCATTTATACCCTTGTTTGACTTTTTGTAAGAGGTTTATAAAGGAATCTTTCCGTCGTTTTCAAAACAAGGTCCTTTTTAACCTTTTCGACAGAATTAAGATAAGAATGTTTTTTTTTACTTATACGGCGGGTGCGGTTATTTTCCGCCGTTATAAAATCGTCAAAGATTTCCTTACAAGATTACAAGAATATTTTCAAGAAAATGTTTTATTTTATATGGCTCTTAAATGATTTCAAAAATAGAAAGAGATATTTCTCTAAAAAGTGTTTTGATTTCATCTATGTCAACATCCTTTAATGGATTTTACGCTTATTTGAAGTTGATTTATTATAATACAAAACTTCTATATTGTATTGAAGGTTTTGTGATATGTTTGACTGTGGATGTGCTATTTTATACCATTCATAGTTTATGGTGAAACTATTGACATTTCGTATGCTAGTTTTAATCCGAATGTTTATGTTATATTTCAAACTTTTCTTCAGATGAATGTGCTAAACAAGTATGTTCCGGGTTGGGGACCGGTAAAAGTAAGCCCTCCAGGTTGGGGACTGGTTAAAGTAAGCCCTCTAGGTTAGGGACTGGTAAAAGTATGCCCTCCGGGTTGGTGTCCGGTTATTAGAGGCACTCCGGGTTGGTGTCCGGTTATTAGAGGCACTCCGGGTTGGTGTCCGGTTATTAGAGGCACTCCGGGTTGGTGTTCGGTTATTATAGGCACTCCGGGTTGGGTTCCGGTTAGAAGTAACCCCTAGGTCTTGGGATGAGGCCTAGACAAAGAAATTAACGTTTAGCATTATGCATTCCAACATTATGAAAGTGGTTATTGATATTGCATGTGATTATTCGATTAGTAGAATATCCATGTGAACAAGTAAATGGAATTATTTCATTTTACTTATGCCATACTATGTTGAAGTTCAAGTTTAAAAGGCTTTTGTTTTAGTAATTCATTGCCTTAAATGATTATGCTTATTTTTGAATGTTCCGCTATATTGTTATCCTTACTGGGCATTTGAGCTCACCCCTTTTCTATGTTTTATTTTTCCCAGGATGTGAAGAAGTAAGTTATGAATGACCTGCAGGGATTTTATGAGGGGTTAATAGTGTGTATTGTGGAAACATTATGTTGTTGTATTAGTTTTTCATTTTATGATGTAATGTAAAACTTATGAATATATCTAGTATTTCCAAGGCTACTAAACCAATCGGTCTTTCGAGATTTGATCTTTCTTGTGATCATGCCAATGTTATGTAATTAATGCACCGACTCTGGGCAACTGGGGTCGGGGCGTTACAGTTAAAACAAATATTATTTTATTAAATAATATTATAGTCTTAAAAATATAATATTCCGCCAACATACTTGTATAATTTTATAAATATCATTAATGATCCACTTATGCTTCTATTGGATTTTTATATTAAATATAGTTACCATATATTATGAAAATACAAAAAGACATGGTAAGAGTTAATGTTTTTATCTAAGGGTTAAAGCTAAAAGATAAGGTTAAATTTGGGAACTAAACTTCTCTAAAATCTATCGTTTGAAATTTTTTTGACCCAAAAAAGTATTATCTTAGAAGTAAATTAATTTGTAGATATTTTAAACCAAAAATCATTTTATAATAAAATAATATTTTAAAACTCTCCTAAGGTGCCCCTCCTCCCTCTTATAAAAGGGTATCACCTCTTCCCATTTACTCACACCTCTCAAGCCCCTTGGCTCATCCAAAATCTAATCAAATAATCTCTTAAAATCCATCCCTTCCTCCTTTTAGCCTTACCTTGGGCATAAGGCAATTCAAGAAATCCTTTTTGGCTCAAATCAAAAGAAGTTACCCGATTTAGAGGTAACGTCTTCTCACAAGTTCTTTTAATTTATTTTCCTTCTCCACTCCATATGCTATTAGTATTCATTTATTACATAAAAAAAATAGTATCCTCAATGTACTCGGATGTTTTTATGAGAATTATTCTAACTACACTTACACACACCTCAATCAAATATATATATGAACATAATATTTCTGTGGACGATGAACTACTACCTCACAAAATGATGATTGTTCAATTTCGTCCTACCACCTATCATGGTGTCCATTATGATGGAACTGTGTTTATATATGATATATATTAAATTTATATTGTCTAAATAAATCTATAATTTTTATTTACATCATAACTTTATGCTTTCCATAATGTGTAAATACGATAATTTCATTTGAGGAAGTGTGGACTATCACCCCCTCAAAGTGATAGGACTCGTTCATGCCATAAATAGAATGTATAAAGGATAGAGTTAATGAAGTTATGTAACTTATATAAAATATGATATTATACTGAAATTTTAATATACCAATTTATTATTTAGTTTTCATTCCTTTAAATATGAAATAGAAATGAAAGTAGTGTTCATGTGTGCGTACGGCTTACCGTCTCCATGGACGGTGCATTTCAATTTGTATCTCCAAATGTTATAGTGGATATAAATACATATATACTGGATATATGTGAGACTTAAATCATTAATAATATTCTGGTGAGGAAGAAATTTTTACTTTATGGACAATTTATATCAAAACAAGTTCATTTTCGACTCAATTACCGAATATCGACAAAACAACCGATATGAACTTAAATAATTATGTAATTTTTATAACATGATGATAAGTAATTTAAAATTAATAATAAACTTGAAAAAGGTTCTTAATCATGTATAAATTAATCTAAGTTTATTACTCAGTAATATAAAGAATGAACGAGACAAGTTGGACTCAAGGTAAGGGACTTCGTCTCAATCTCCTTTCATTGAGGAATATTTTGGTTTATACACGGCCTAATTTTATATGATGTATAATTATACAATTTTACTTTTAATATCATTCAATGGTTTTTAAAATGAAACTTTTTTTATGAAATGTTTTATTTAATGACAAATGGAATGTTTCTTTTTAACGTACGTGATCACAATGACCTTTTTTCCGCTATGAGTATTATTTGATATTTGGATTCCTTAACAATTTGTAATGTTTTTAAAATGAAAAAAATACCATATACCATTTTTACAAATTATGGTATTGAAAATGGTTTTGATAAATCATTGATTATGTCAATATCTTGAAATAATATATTATGATTGCAATGTGGAAATGTTATCTTTCCTTTATGCTTGTTTTATGTGTTATGAATAGGTTATGGTTCTTGGGCATTGTTTACGTATACTGGTGGTTCTGTGATAAACCAAGGGCAAGTGAGCCTGATATAGATCTCCAATTAATTAGCTAATTTTGTGGAGGTAAACATTAATGTTTATCCAAAGAGATTTAGGGAATATACTGTGATAGGTATTGCAAACGTAACTCCTTATGTAGCTGTGAAAGCTACAATGTAAGTATGTTATGGATGCCACAAGTTGCCTTTATGATTTATTATTTCTATGAGTTATTCATAAATCTTATGATTTCATGAGGTATGTTAAATATATTATGTTTTATGATTGAAAAGTATGATTTCATTGATTTGTGTGTATTCATGGACTAATGTTTTCTTTCCTTATTTTATATCCCTTACTGATCTTTTTATGCTTATCCCAGGTTTTTGAAATGTTTTTCATAGGGTGTAAGGAAGGGTAAGAGAAAGGAATAATTAAAAAATATTTTTGTCAAGAAAATAATTCTTGTTTTAATCTCGGAGTTTTATTATTTTGAGAAAAATGGATAGAGTATAAGTGTCTACTTTGTAATATTTGAGATGTAATGTAATAGTTATGGCCAAATTATATAAAACTCTAAACCTGAAAATATGCTCAATTTAAATTCTTGACTTAACTCAAGATTATGTAATGTTTAAGGCTGGGGCCTTATAACCCCTTTGGCCATGGTCAATGTACCAATGTTATATTGAGATTATAAACTAAACATACTCAAAACATCGAAGGTGAACTTACCCATTTTAGTAACTGAATAAAACGTGGTAAAAATGAAATAATGAGAATAATTATAATGTAATAAACATAAAAAAATTAGTAATAAATTATAAAAATAATATAATTTTATTACTCATTACGTTAGATATATGAAATAAACTTTTTGGGACTCGAGATAAGGGAATTTCTTTTAGAAATCGTGTTTTAATGTTTTCTTTCCAACTCTTTTTCATAGTATTCTTAATCAAAGACTACAAATGATTTTATTCACCTTAAAAATGATAAATATAAATAATTAAATTTTTACATTATTCACATCCTAGAACATTTAATATCTTCCCCAAATTAATTTATCAATCCTTCAACATTCATCAGGTCTGAAGATCAATCAAAATTTGGTGGTTTTTGTTTCGTGAAATGATACACTATAGACATGTTCCTCTATATATAATTCAGTTGTTATATTTCATGGATGAAACAATTAATATCCTATATAAACCATGTTAACACTACCATAAACTATTATATTCTAATCATTCCATGTTGCTGATTTGGGTGATTGTTATCCTCTTAATGCCTTCCTAGTTTAGCTACCATGTTTCCTCTACAGATAACCATTCTTAAGTGACATAGATTTGATGAAGCAATATGAAAATATTAAAATCATATTTCATTATTATTTAAGCATAAATATTAATCTCTTATGTGTGTTTGTTGATATTCTCCAAACCTCTAAAGGTATCTAAACTTTACTATGATACCAATTATAAAGACATGCTACTTTTACAACCCATAAATATGAGTTTAATAGAAATGATTTAACATATTTACATTACCATGATCTTTTGAGTTTATATTTTTATATAATTAGTAAAAAACATTACATAGAAATTTAGACACTTCCACACAGTGAACATTTTATCCATAAAAATAAGGCTTTAAGTTTACACCCTTTTTCATTCAAGACACTTTTACATCTTTTAAGAAGGTCCCATAGTGGATGTTTTTATATTGATATAGTTTCTAGTTATTTTAATATCCTATAAATAACATTTTAAATTTTTGTATGGGAACAAAAATATTTTTAATGGAATTAAAAATAATGGAAACCTATTAGTCCTATAAAAACATGAAAATCTAAGAAAATGTTAACCCTTTTCCCAAAAAAAATTTAGCACATAAATAAAACATTTCCAAATATGAAAATAAACCTTTTCTCAAATAAAAAATTTTAAATCCCATTATTAAGCATATTAAAACCATGAAAGTATCATGGAAACTTTTAAAAAAAATAAACATTTCCCATTTAAAAAAGATCACAATCATTTATCACCTTATGAAATCAAAATATTTCCATAAAAACTTTTTTCAAAAATAAATTAAATATCTTAGATCATCATATTAATAACCCATGTTCACACTTATTTAAATATTTTAATAATTACTGAATCCCAGTTAATTCTATAGGAGTAACCGACATAGTTATCTCCATAATGTTTCGCTTTCTGTGAGTAAATCAATACCCAATGTATGGGAGATATATATCAGGCTCACCCAAAATCATGAGATATTTCAAGATCAAATATCATAATATATAATTTTAAATTATTATATCATGAACAAAAAAAATTTAATCTTTCAATTTTCATCATAAAACACTTGAAAAACTCATTTGATCTTATAAGAAAACACTTTTAATTTTCACATAATCATATGGAAAAATATTCATTTACATTGAAAACTCCTAAGAAGGAAAAATATCTAGAATATATGGAATATTATATACTTATAAAAACCATGTTATCCTGTTGAGTAATCTTGATAAATAATAATTTCTATGAAACCGGGAAATGGTGGTCAAGTCATATATGTTAAAAAATCTTTTTTCCACTTTTATAAAAAGTCAAAAAAATACCTATGAAAAATATTGAAAAGATTAACTTATAAAAAAATTAAAAAATAGTCAAAAATTAACTTTATCAAACCTTAATTAATAAATAATAACTTTCCTAAAATATTTAAAAGAACCTCTACATGGAATAAAATGAGTTGTATGGAAAACATTAAAACAATATTTTCTAAAGTCCCTTACCTCGAGTCCAAGATCAATTCATTTGTATGTCTTCCTTCATGAGTATTAAAAAAAATTAGTTATCTAATTAAAAAAAAATTAATGTTAATTCCATTATCATTATTCTATTTATTTTATTTTTTTCCATGTTTTATTCAGTTACTAAAACGGTAAAGTTCACATAGGATGTTTTTAGGATGTTTGGTTTATAAAAACAAAATAACATAGGTTCGTTGACCTTGGTAATAAATTTCCTAAATAATATTAAACATATTATAATTATCATATTTATAAATTATATATACTTTTAAAACCAACCATCTATGTCAGTCATGAAAACTGAACCTTGTCGTTTCATAGAGACAGTTTTCCGTACATACACATGAGCGATGTTTTCATTTTTTTACTGGGTGGAAAAGAAATAAAGTAGATAGTATTTTAATTATATATAATAATAAATAAGTTATAAAATTATTATTTATTCATTAGTAACATCCTTATTACCATACATTTAAGGTTTAAATGAAAAATAATCACATCATTTTGTTGAGGTGGCAGTCCACACGTACGCACAAATGACATTTTAATTACCCATAGGAGAGAAAGGTGATGGAAAAGGGTTATACCAATATTATAATAAAAGTTAATTATATGCAATATTATTATTTTATTATTTAATCATGTTTAAATAATATTTTAAGGAGGCAAATGAATAAATAAACATGAAACACTTGGTTAATAATTATACCACTTCTTTGGAAAACCTCTCATGTCTTGCAACTTAAGCATTACTAGGGTAGTATGTTTGTGATATTAGGGCCTCTAAAACATGGGATGGATTTTTGGAAGGTATTTGATCAGTTATTTGATGATATTGAAGTTTTCAAAGTTTGTGAATAGGTGAGAAGAGTATATTCCCTTTTATAAGTGAGGGGAGTGGCACACTTGTGAATTCTTAAAACTTGTAAATATATTAAATGTATTTATCAAAAGAAAGAGGAACCAAATGGTGAAATTTGGAAGAAAATATAGGTTATGGTAAAAATAAACACAAACAATAATATTTATATAGTTTTTTTAGATATTTGTTACCTTATCTCTTAATTTAACCCCCATGTTAACCCTTTTAGCCTTTTATAGGGTGATAATGTTTTACCAAGATTTTTATTCGTAATGACAAAAAATACAAAATTACCTCATTAAAAAATTTAAAAATCAAGATTAAAATAATTAAATCACTATACTATATTAAATTTCTAGTATTTGTAAAAATTAATTTTAATATAAATACATAAACCGCAATGAAAACAGTTTTTAGAGAAATACCCCTTTTAAGAATAAAAATGATTTTATACCAAAATAAAGTATAATGATGATTAGTGTAGAATTAATTGCATTATTTTTATAAAAAAGGAACTAATTTATTTTTAAAAAATCAAAAATATATTGTGACTTTTTTAATACTAAAAAATAAATGACAGTTTTAATAAAATCTATATTTTTCATTATTTAGTAAAAAATCAAACATTTTAGAAAAAACCTAAAATTTAACACTAATATATATTTGATATGTTGATATAAAAAATGAAATAAATTTTATAAAATTAAATTTCTAAATTCATAAATGTTATCTTATAAATAAAACCATGTAATACATGGAAAATCATTTTAGTTAAATAATACTATTACTTTTTCAATTAAAAATTGTATATAATTATTTATAAAACTATGATTAATATGGATATATACAATGAGTAATTATAAATCATAATATTGATTTATTTCTAGGATTATCTGGGTTTCTACATTCTACCACCTTTACGAAATTATATCCTCACAATTTTATTCATTACATAAACAAGTGTGGGTATTTATCCCTCATAGCTTCTTCGGATTCACATGATACTTCCTCAATTATGTGATTATTCCATAAAACCTTAACCAAGTAAATCACCTTGTTTTACATTTCCTTATCTCTAATATTTTGAATTTAAACTGGCTTCTCCTCATAAGAACTATCATCTTCTCACTTAACTACATTAGGGATCAAGATATGAGATTCATCAGGTATATATTTCCTTAAAAATGTAACATGAAACACATCATACACTTGAGATAAACTAAAAGATATGGATATGATGTAAGAAGATGATCAGAATTTTTTCTTAATCCCATAAGGTCCAATCAACCATCGATATGACTTTACCTTTTTATGAAAATGTATCACACTTTTCCAAGGAGATTCATTAAGAAAAACATGATCTCCTTGGAAAAGTGTTATATGTTATAGTAAAAAAGGAACGTTAACTCCACAGTTTATTGGATCTGATAAAATTATGATACAAGGTGGGATTATCGACTTACCAATCATCCTTACCTATTATTTTATCTCAGGTGCATTATGTGTTTCATGTTTCATTGTTAAGGAAATATGTACCTGATGAATCTCACATATTGACCCCTGAAGTAGTTCGATTGGAAGAGAATCCTTCTTATGGGGAAAAGATAGTTTAGATTAATGATCATAGAGATAAGTTAATATGAAATAATTTTATATTCTAGGTGAATATTTTATTAAAGAATCTCATGATTAAGGTAGAAACTTGAGAATTGGAAAATATTATGTGAAAAAAAAACGCTCACTCATTTATGTAATGAATAAAATTGAAAGGACACAATTTATTAAAGGGGAGAATGTAAGAACCTGGGTAATTATATAAATAAATCAATATTATGATTTATAGTTATTAATATCATGGATCCATAATCATTGTAGTTTTATAAATAATTTTATATTATTTTTAAATTAAAAATGTAATAGTTTTATTTAGCTAAATTGTTTTTTCATGTATTACATGCTTTTATTTAAAATTTAAATTTATTTAATTTAGAAATTGAATTTTAGAAAGTGGAATTTATTTTTATATCATCATATAAAATATATCTTATTAAGATTTTCTGGGATATTTTTGGAAAATATTGATTTTTGGGTGAATAGTGAAAAATACAAATTTTTATTATAAATTTCATTTATTTTAAAGTATTTAAAAAGTATAATTATATTTTGGACTGGTTTTAGAGTTAAATTATACTCTCTTAACTAAAAATAATCCAAATAATTCTAAATTTATCAACATTATATTTTATTTTGGTATAAAATCATTTTTATTCTTAAAATGGCCATTTTTTCTAAAAAAATCATTGTGGTTTGCATATTTATATCAAAATTAATTTTTATAAATTTTGGAAATTGAATATTATAAAATTTATTTCATAATATAATTATATAGGTTCCAATTTGGTAATAATATCAATTTCATTTTTTGGTCATTGTGAATAGTAACCTTGGTAAAACTTTGTCACACTGGTAAATGTTAAAAGGGTTAACATGGTGGTAAAACTAAGATATAAAAAATATCTATAAAACTTATATAAATATGATTTATTTATTTTATTTAGACCTTACCATATCTTTTATTTTAAATTTTTTCATTTTTCTCACTTTCCGTTTATAAATATATATAATATATCTAAAAAATTTAAGTATTTACAAGTGTGTCACTCCACTAAATTATAAAAGGGAACCTACTATCCTCACTTAGTCACACACTTGGAGTACTCTGAATAATAAAATACCTATCAAATTACCTTCTGAGCATCCATCCGTGTATCCTAGAGGTCTTGGTATAACCAAATTACCTTATTAAGAAGGCTTTAGGTGTCAGCCAAGAGAGGTTTTCCAAAGTAGATATATAACTCTTAACCAAGTGTTTCATGTTTATTTTTTCTTATAAATATTTCTAATATACGTTAACCTTGATGATATAATAAAATAATTATCTTCTATATACTAAAATTTCATTATGATTATGTTATATCACTTTTTGATCTTTTTTCCATCCAATGGGAAATGAAAAAATCGCTCGCATGTATATATGGACAGCCACCCCCATGAAGTGATGTGATTTTATTTTCATTTAAACCATAAAATAATGGTCATAATGATGGAAATAATGAAAAAAAATTAATTTTATAAAGTATATATGATTTTGAAAAATTAATATATTATCTACTTTATTTATTTTCCACCCAATGGAAAAATGAATATGTCATTCATGTGTACGTATGAACTACTATCTCTGTGAAATGAAATTGTTCATTTTTTATGACTGCCTTAAATTGTTGGTTTTAAAAGTTTATGTAATGTATAAATATCATAATAATACCATTTTTAATATTCATTAGGTAATGTAACCATAGCCCCTTTGATTTCGGTCAACACACTAGCGTTATTTTGAGGTTAAAAATCAAATGACCTCAAAACGTCCAACATGGAATAAATTATTTTAGTAACTAAATAGAACATGGAAACAAATGAAATAAATAAAATAATGATAATGTAATGAACATGAAAAAATTTCTTATGAAATTAAAAAACTAATATAATTTTACAAATCGTGAGGGTAGACATATGAAAAAACTTACCCGGGGATCGAGGTAAGGGATTTCATTTAAAAAATATTATTTTAATGTTTCAATTATGAGTATTTTTCTTAGTATTATTAATTAGACACCACCATCAATCAGTTTCACCTTGAAAATGATAAATAGAAAGAATTACTTTTTGATTTTTTATGACCGATCCAGGATAATCTATCTACTAGAATCCGAACTAGACCGCGTCAAGACTTGAAGGGTGTTCTCAATCCCCATGGGCAAGCGACTAGAACCCAGGAATCAAACAACAACAAAATGAAAGGATTTCACCCAAACTAAAACAAGATAATTTTTTTATATATATATACATTAAAAATAAAAAACAGAAAATATATATTCCATCAACAAATAAGGACAAGGTAGCGATACAACCCAAAAAAAATTCATGTGAAAATCATGGTATATGTCCAAAAACCCAAAAGGACAACGAAAACTATAAATATATACTTTGTGTGATATTTGGGAAATGTATCTCCATCTCACCATAATTTACCCACACACATGAGAAAAAATCACACCACATCACTAAGGAACCTTTCCCTTTCCCGTATCAAAAGACAATATGAGGACTACACACCCGTGAGAGAGTGTGTAGGATGTGAGCTAAACAGGCTTAGTAGGATCCCACTCAGGTGTTCCATATCAAGCATCAGTACAATAATTCCAATATCATCAATTTAAAGAAAACATGGAATTATAGCTATTTAAATAGTTTTATATAAAGATCATGGTAAATAGTTCCCCTTTTTCTAAATATCTCACAAAATCCGGTGATATAGTTTCAATGCATAATTCCAATAAAAATTTTACATTTTAGAAAATAATGTATATCAATGAACAAACAGAAAAAGACAAATAATGATGGTAAACAACCCAAGGATCACAAATGTTGGGTTATCTATGTCACTCGTACCCTGATAAACAACAACAACTAGTGAATTATCAAGACCATAGGAAATAGGAAATATGGAATAGAGGAACACCCCATGAGTGAGCCCCTAATAATGTCAAGATCAATCCCCTAGAACACATGGCCTATAGAATAGAGGAACACCCCTTGAGTAACCCCCTACAGAAACAATGGATATGGCCTAATAATAAACCCTCCACGTAGATACCCAAGGTTCATATTAATGGCATACATCAATCAATTTAAAAGGGCTTATCAGTTCAAAAACAGTTCTTAACAATATATTTTCATTACTACATGCTTTGAGAAACCATTTCATAAATCCACTTCCCAATTATTTGAAAAGAACCTCTCCATTACTAAAATTAAGGGAAAATCCATATTTTTAAAAAAACCCATTTATTCACATAAATCATCCAATACTAATATCATATGAAAATTTATTTATAAAAAAATTAACAAAACAAAGAGCAATTATGGTTCAAATCCCATATATTAAAGACGGAACCACCTACCTTAAACTCATGTCACACACAAAACATGATAGTATCCACACACACTAGAAGGAAAGGAATACAAAATAATAAAAGGAGTCCCTATCATAAATTATCACATCTTAGAATCTAATTCTATAAGAAAAAAGCGTCAGTTGAGAGTTTAGATCTACATATTTCTGGAGAAACTCACACACTACCCCACAACCCACACAAGGGTTATCCTCTAGAAGAAAAATGCACAAGGAATCTAAAAAAGAGAAATAGTGATAATGTAATGATCATGAGAATCCAAAAACACATCCGAACACCACTACTGAAACAGGAGAGATGAAGAAAACTAGAAGAGGAAGAATTCACTCACCAAATATAATAATCCAACCAAGACAGAGATCAAAGAACTCAATGGAGAAGACCAAAAGAGCTAAAACCACCAAAAATCTTATGAAACAACCCTAGGGATTGATTAAAAATGATGAATGTTGAATGACATAAGGTTTAGTCATGTGGTATGAAAAATCAATAGGAAGAAAGAATTGATGTTGTGAATCATGGATTGAAGAGGTGAATACTCTAGTTTTTATATACACCATAAAAGGTGTCACCTTGAATTAAAAATTCCATGAAATAAATTCATAAAGTAAACATAATTGATGTCCTATACACTTTTTATGATTTAAATCGAACTCATGGTATCTTCCGTGAGTTAACTTGGGTTTTGAATATACAATTCACAGTGTGAACTTGTCTTGTAACCAACACACATCCTTGATTCTTTTATAAAAGCTCCATGATTATCTTTAATTCCATTTGAACCTGAGAAAAAGTATCTTAAACATTAAAAATAGATCATACCTCAACTAAGATGTTACAATTATCCCTACCATAGGACTTTAAATCCCCAAAAAGTCACATAGAAGAAGGGTTCTCCAAAAACCTGTGAGGTTTTTGCGTCCCCACAAATAATTCACACTACCAGGTCTCATGATAATCTAGTTTTTTCCACCAAAAAGCTTTTAGCAATGTAATAGACTTCCCATACAATAATTTAATCATAAAATCAATGATATCCACTGGTTACTATAAAATGGAAACATCTAGCTCCAACTCAATCTCCTCCCAACTCAAATCATGGAAGGGATCATGATGGTATTTCCTGAGATAAGATATGTGGAAAAAAAACATGAATACTTATCAATAGAGCTGTTAATTCCAACTGATAAGAAACTAGACCAATGTGCTCAATTACCTTAAACTGTTCAACATATCACAAAGCTATATTTCTCAATTTCCTAAGCTGATGGTGACCCAATTGAGGAGAGATTTCAAGAAAACTAATTCACCAATGGAAAATTCCACAAGACGGTCCCAACAATCCACATATGATTTCTTCCAACATGAGCTATAACCATGTGTCGATGTACATCTTGAATCCTTTTTAAAATCTATTAAATGAGACACAATGCCACAAGAGAGGTCTCTCCCACCTCTATCCCACAAATAGTTTTCCTATAAAGGCAACCATACAAATCATAAAAGTGTTTCATCCATATAGATAACCGGTACATATTATTATAATAAAACTAAACGAGTACTAGATATTTATCCCATGATCCACTGAAATTCAAGATGAAAGTAGAAAGAATATCTTCTAGGATTTGAATATCATGCTCTATCTGTCCATCCATCTTTGGATAGTAAGTTATCCTCAACCTGACCTAAGTCCCCATCAACTCTTGGATACTCTTTAAGAATTTGGAATTAAACCTGGTATCCCTGTCTGAGATAATGGAAGAGGTATCCCCATTGAACCTCATGATATCTTATATGTAAAGATTACCCATATCTTCAACCTTGATGTTGTCCCTAGTCAGAATAGAATGAGCTGATTTCATCAACCGATCAATCACTACCAAGATAGAATTATTTCCTTAGAGATTCCATGGTAATATAACATCAAATTTCATGGACACCATGTCCCATTTTCAAATAAGCACCAAAAGAGGCTGGAGTAAACTATAAGGAATCAGGTGCTCTACCATGGTCTGTATGAAGGTTTAATAGAAGGACACATGATCAGCAATTTCGTGCTTTATACCCATCCACTAGAAAACTCATCTCATGTAATGATAAATATCTATAGTTGTAGGGTTAAAGACAATGAAGAATATTATATTCATGCAAGACTAAATTTGTGAAAAAATATTGGAAGGAAAAATTAATTCTAAAATTTGAGAATATCATTAAAATAGAGTGACCAACCAGAAAACGTTTCTCCACCATATAACGTTTCTTATATTCCTCTAAAATCACTATCCTTCTATTGGCCCTATAGGATAGACTCTAGGATAGATGTTGGTAACTGAATGTTATTTAAAATCATACTAAAATCATCCTCCTACACATCCAGGTGAAACTGGGGGAAAACCAATCGGGTTCCACTCATCCGTCGATTCCAACACAAGCTACGGTGGAACCTTCCCAATGAGAATGTCAGTGATGAAATTCTCCATCACCATGGTGTAGTTGATGTTGAATTCAATTTTATATAGGTATTTTACCCATCATCTATGCCTGAGATTCAAGTCCTTTTACAAAAACATATATCTTATATTCTTATGATCAGAAAAGAACGTGAACCTCTCCCAAAAAATATGGTTTCTCCAACACATATGTGAATTCATAAAAAATAATATATATGATGGTGGGAAAAGGAATTCAAACTGTATACATTAAAAAACATTCTTTTTTTCTCTTTGGTAAAAACTAAAAAATAATCCATATGGAAAACATTGAAAAAAAATCCTATTTTAACCCTTTTTAAATAAAGTCAAATATAGTAAAAATGAGCATTAAAAACCTTTTATTCATCAATAAGAACATTATTTATATATTTAAAATAAATGAAACATGGAATAAAAAAAAATTAAGTAAAACATTAAAACAATATTTTTAAAAGTCCCTTACCTTGAGTCCCAACTCATTTTGTTTGTATAATTTCCCTCACAAGTAATAAAATTATATTATCTTTATTCTTTCTTAATAACCTTTTTCATGTTCATTAAATTATCATTATTCTCTTTATTTTATTTGTTACCATGTTTTATTCTGTTAATAAAATGGTTTAGTTCATGTTTGATGCTTTGAGGACATTCATTTTATACCCTCACAATAACATCGGTGCATTGATTATGGTCATGTTGGTTATTGTTACATTGCCTCTAGAATATTAAACATTTTATAATTATCAAATTTCTACATTAAATATAATTTTAAAACCAAACTTCAAAGGAAGTCATGAAAAGACTATGATCGATTCAATGATAATGGTAACCTACAATATCCTGGTCTTTGAACTGATCTATTAAAAATTATAAAACTACTCAGGAATAATGTTAAATACCATGTTAAAAAGGATGAGGCAATAAAACCGTAACCCATTTTAACCTGGTCTTTTAACCGATCTGGTGAGTCATATTCAAAATATTCTGGAGTTGTTTCTCTATAATATACATCATGGAATTATGGATAAGTACAGATAATCTTAGTGATAATGAAGATAACATGAGATCAATGGATAATTTTTATCCAAATAGAAGCCTAAATTTTTTAATTTATCAATATCCTTCATCATTTTAAATTTATGATCACTAGCTAGGTACCCATCTTCTAGTTTACATTGTTATTGTGCAGGGACAATCTTGTTTATGTTAAGCCTCTACTTATCTTTCCAAGATCAAGGATATAATATTTCATGGTTGAATCATCCATTTCCTTATGTTGTATTATTAGTTCTCTAGACATATCTGATATCATAATGAAATGTATATAAGAATCATTCTCCTTGAATCTCTTGTAGGCATCCTTCTCACCTTCACTCACTCAGTGTGGTGGCTGATTATGAATATGGTATTATAGTGCATATAAATTTTTTTTTAGTAGTAGTGAAATGTATAAATGACTATACCACTCTGAGAAATTTTTGATGTTTATGACATGTTCTGAGCCCAAAAATTAGAATAGTGTTCATGTGGTTTCACTTACAATTTTTTTAAAATAAGAAAAATTATATTTTAAAAATTTATCTTAATTTCCAAATGTGATGAAAAAAATTTATTTATTAGTCTCCAACTATTTTATAAGAACACAATATCCTTCACTATTGGATTTATAACATCCTTTTTTAGGGATATTCTAGTGGAAGGGATCCATATTTCTATCACAACCCATCCCCTGGGGCCCGTGTCACGACTACCCTGAGCCCACCTCCCAAAGGCCAGGGGCTGGTGACTAGCGCCTAAGGATTTATCTTGCAAGTGGGAGGCATTTTATGAGTACCAATACACTCACACACTCCCAACTACAGCCCAAAATTCTAAAAAGGAAAACATTCATGTCACTAAGACAATCACTAAATGTATAAGTACAAGCTATAAGTAAAATGGGCTCAACTACAAACCCAAAAAAAAAGACAAGTTGTAAACAACAGAGTACATGGTCTCTGATAATATCTCCACATAAAACCCCACCTGAAGGGTATGTGTAGAGTATCTAATATAAGTCATAGGAGTACACCTCACCTATCCAATCTCACTACGCACCGCCTGGTCCTAGACCACCAAGGTCTCTGTCAAAGTGTCAGTCATTTGTACAAGACACAACATGTGCGGGCGAAGGCTGTGCAGGGGTGGGTAAAAAAATACCCAGTAGGGACCCCAAACCACAAAAAGACCACAAAGTAAAATTAAACACTAAGAATTTTTATCTCACATCGGTATAACCTAAAGTATAAAAATAAATATTATCAGTCGTAAAACAATACATCTTGAAATGCTGAGGGACTCATCCTCTATGAATCACTGAGGTCTATCGGGCCACTGAGGTCTGCTCGCCTTTCAGGCCACTAAGGTTTTCTCAGCTACCAGGCCACTCAATTCTGCTCATTTTCCAGGACACTAAGGTCCACTCAGCTACTGGTCAACTCAAGTCTGCTTATTTGCAAGTCCACTTAGGTATGCTTAGCTACCAGGCCACTGAGGTATGATCCACTTTCAGGCCACTGAGGTCCACTCGGCTACCGGGCCACTGAGGTCCTCTCGTTGCTTACTTCTCATCACATCCATACATAAGATTTATTCTTGTAGTGTGCTTGATTCTGGAAGAATATACTCCTCAAAAAATCAGTCATAACTCAACCTCCACGGAAACTCGCTTGGAGTATGACAAAATTATTTCCTTGTCGTGAGGGTCGCAGAACCGTAAACGGATCGTCAATCTATCATACGGTTTGGATGCTATGTCTGTTTTACCAGAAAGCGGTGGGTTGGGTTTGGGTCCGGTCCGACCCAGTCCATCCTGACCCAAATTCCAGGCCCATTGGGCCTACTGGACCCATCCCATTGGGCCAAGGGTCTAGCCTGTCGGGCCGCCCAGTAGCCTGATCTCTTTCCTCCTACCCGTCCCACACTGGTGGGCCAGTTTTATTCCAACCAGGCCGCCTAGTGGGCTAGTTTCCATGGCCTGGCCTTTGATGGTGGGATGGCTCAGTCCAGCCCAGTATGTGTTTCTCACCATGTTCATTCAGACCCCATAGACCGCCGCGTGAATGCCCTGCAGCTTTTATGCGGGGTTCCTTCCATGGTCTAGTTAGACCATGGTTCTGTGCGGTGGAAAGTGGATCCCAGCCACGCCCGACAGAGCTACCTCCAGCCGCTTGTCGGTGGCCCCAATCTAACACCCATGTTGGCTATTGTGGGTTCTACCACCATCTCGTTCCTTCTTCTCCGCTGCTAGCTACCAAGCCGGTGGTCGCATGGGGTTGTGGGCTATCATGCCATCGTGGTCCCACCTGGACCGCAGATTGTTGTCACCATGAAGAACGAGAAGAATGTAGTGAAGAAGAACGCCCCAAGAACACACAAAGGAAGGACCATGACCTTTGTTTGTATTGGAAAGGTTCATCCTTATTAGGAGGTTCAATGAAGAATAGAAAACATTACGTGAATCCAACTCCCTTAAATTTCTGCAAGTCAAGTCTCATCACAAAAAAAAATGATCGATCCACGGGTCAACCTGTTTGTGGGTTGATCCACGTTCATTGCTCAAACCAAAGAATAGGGAAGGAAGGAATTCACTACTAATTAAACCTCTATCTGAAATCAGATCACTCATTGATGAAGAACGGAGTCATGCCACCTCCGTTCGTGAATTCTCGATCCTCAACTCTCGTCGATGATGGGATCCTTCAGAGGGGAAGGAAGGAACTTGTGGTGATCCTTCATTCATCACCATTCACTGCTTGCAATGCTACTCCTCCAGAGACTCAAATACAATCCGGGATCGTTCCAAAGATCTCGTATCTATGTTAAATAATTAATCGGAGGAAATGTGTTTCAGCGTTTCTGTTACACTGAGTCGCCGCGTCGTTACGCTGTTTTATTTATGAAATGAAACATTGTTTCTGTTATGCTTGAGTTTCAGAATCATTACACTATTTCATTTATCAAATGAAATATCATTTCCATTATTCTTGAGTTGTATCATAGTTATGCTATTTAATTTATGAAATTAAATATTTGGCTCAATGTTTCGTTGAAGCCAAACATTTTTGGATAAAATAATATTTCTTAAGTTTATTTTATTTATCTTTAAAACACCCAAAAATTAACTTTTACCCTTGACCCTCACTGATCAAGGTTAGGCCCCGCCTAAGGAAAGAACACCCCCATGATCTCAACTTTACTCTCAGATTTCCAATCTGATTTATCATTTATGAGTTATAAGGATTTGAAAATAACATAATCTTTATTTAGTTATTTTCTTTATGGTCATGTCCCAAAAAATATTTTCCACAGTTATCCCTCTTCAGAAAATGATAGGATTTGCCTAAGGAAACCATGCCCTAACGAGATCAATAGTAGTCTTGTATTTTCAATCCGAGTAACCCTTCATGAGTTATAAGGATTTGAAAAATAAAATAATTTTATTTACGGTTATTCCATTTTCGAGTTTTCTTACTGGAGGCTCGCGTCGACTAAACATAAGTCGCACCTTGGGTAACCCCACTATACTGAATGCAATGGTTCCCTCATGTTTCTAATCTAGGGACCCATTTAAAATTTATACCATTTTTCCGGAAAACTACTCATGCATGCTATTTAAAAACTTAACATTTTTCGACGGACCTTTTTGGGCACACCGGGCCTCAAAATTGCACTTCGTCTTAGCACCTGGTCTCGGAATTTTTTCATAAATTTTCTAAAAATAAAACTGGGAAAATAAAATTCATTCCATATTCCCTACCTTAAGGCTTTACGTCCCTAAAATCCAATTCAAGGGATTCCCAAACAGATGAGGATACAAGCATGAACCTGATAATCTTGGTCCCACGTGGTCTCCTGGAGATTCATGTGATACCACCGAACACACACTAGAGGAATCAATCGCCCATGGAGGGTCCTCTCCTATCGATCCTCAATATCTATCAGAAGATTCACTAAAGTCACCATATCGTCAATTTACAGCTCTCCCTGGCCAAAAATCTATATCCCACGTCAAGGAGATACCTGAAAAACACATGGTATTCCTCCTCAAACTCCAAGGGTCCCTATCTCCTATCAGAATAGGACTTCTAACAGCTCTGTATAGTCTTCATCTGCTCCTGGATGACCTCCACCTTCTCTGAAGTAGCCTACACCAACTCCAATCCCATGAGTGCTGACTCCCTTGGTTCAGTCTAGCAAAGTGGTGACCTATAGGGTTGCCCATACAAGGCCTCAAAGGGTTCCATATCGATGGTGGAGTGGTAGATGTTGTTGTACGAAAACATCACCAGAGGTAGGTGATCCTCCCAACTGTAGCCAAAATTGAGGATGTAAGCACGCAACATGTCCTATAGGACCTTAATGGTCCACTCTATTTGGTTGTCTATCTGTGCATGGAAAGTTTTTCTCAAGCTCAGCTGAGTCCCAAACACCTTCTACAATCCCTTCCTTAACTGCTATGCAAAGCATGCACCTTGATATGAGGCTATCATATATGGGACTCCATGGATTAAAACTACCTCCTATGCATAGAGGTATCCCAAGCTCTCTACAAGACACTATTCCCAAAAATCTAAGAAATGACTGACATGGTGAGTTTCTCAACGATCACCCAGATGTTTTTGTGCCCCCTGGACATATGTGAATAACATGTCACGAATTCAATCGATATTCTTTATCACTCAATTCTTGGAAACCCAATGAACAAAATAGAAACCCCTTCTGAGAACATGGACTCAACATGGTTTGTTGAAAAACCATGAAACTAATTAAACAATCCCTCATCTTTTATATCAATAGGTAATCCCTGCTTCAACATGTTCTGTCATCCCCGGTGTCTGCCTTTAGACCCACATAAATATCCCAATGCATCTCATCACTCTAGGTGTCCACTACTACTACTGTGTGTCATCATAAAGAAATGACGTGTTCCCCACCTTTTGAATATCCATTAGGGGTATTCCACGTGGAGAACTAAGCACTTAAATACCCATATTTCGTATCATCGAGTTGTGCCTCCCTGGCTCGCTTTAAGAGTGGAGGGGTAACAACCACTGATTAGAGGTAAGATGCATCATCTCTATCCATGAAGGATAACTATAATGAGGCTAACTATTTCATTTCCTCATTCAGTAACTTCTAATTGGATCTCCTGTTGAGAGAATATGCTACCATGTTCTGCTTACCAGGAGTATAGAATACTTCATAGTCATATTCTTAGAGGAACCCCATACATCATCTTTGTCTCGAGTTTAAATTCTTCTAAGAGAAGATATAATTGAGATTATTGTGATTAGAGTAGATGGTAATCTATTTTCCCATACGGTAGTGTCTCCACATATTCAATGTGAAAACTACCGCTACTAACTCATGATCGGGGTGCTCGTCAAACATTGTCTTAACTACTGAAAGGCATACGGTCACCTTTCCATCCACACGAAAGGTTTCCCCTTTAAACTGATTGAATTTTTCATCGTCCCTTTGGTATTTGGTACTCATTCTCCACGTAACCTGGTTAAAGTTCTGGTAATCCATGAAAAACCTCTAACACTGGGTCTTACTAAGACCTTCCCTATAAGTCCCCTCACCTACACCCTCAGCTCGCAAAGCTCTGTGAAAGCCATCTGATATTCTGATGCTGATATCGATGCCACCTTTTGGGGTAGAATGATGTAGAAGTCCATCTCCATAAGGGAATGTAATACTATAAACAACTTATGGAAATACATCCTTATATTTTTCCACTACTACTGGAAACTCAAAACTCAAAACATCCACTACCATGAGGGTAAGGTTGGGCGACTCAAGTGTGATCGACTGCACCCTCATATGCATGAGTTTTCTCATGCTGCCTCAGTTTTCCTTTTCACATACCAAGTAAAACCTCATCCCAATGATACAGACATACCACATCCTTTTTCCCAAAACATTCAATCTGAGCATGAACTGTGGATTACCAGCCCATATCCAAACAAATGTCATAAGGCCTGGATGCTACCACCAAGAGGTTCCAAAAGAAACTCTCACCTCAAGGGTTATGTCACACTGTCAGTATAACTGTGATTATTGAGTCTCCTACCATAGTTATCTCCCAATGTAAGGTTTAAGTCAATGTTTTAACCAAAACTATAGGTCTTGAACAAGATTTATGACAAGAATGAATGATTAGCACCTATGTCTATTAATACGGAAGCTAAGAGTAGACACATGCCATACCTCAAATCATCCCTAGAGCCCTTGGGTCATATGCCTTGACCACATGCATCTACCCCCTCACCCTACCCTCCACCTCCCTGAGCCTGGTGTGGACCATATTGGGGTGGTGGTTGTAACATGTCAAAATGTATACCACCTCCTGCTGATCCCCCAGCTCCTCTTCCATGTCTTCCACCTTGCAGATCCATATGTTCCTATCACTGTCTCTGCCCCAATGGACCATCCACCATTTCACTAGCACGACGGGATAGAAAATCTATAGCAAAATGTCTCCTGACATATTTTGAAAAGAATTGCCTCTTTTTATGCCGAATGGACTCACCCTATGAACCTTGATCTTTAGATCCCCTATCTTAGGACCTCTTCTCAGAATGTCTCACATGTCCACGTCTCTAAGATTGACGTTGTCTTCCTTCTTTCCCACTACTGACATCCATTGGTTTTATCTTCTTAGCTAAAGGGTATTCAACCACAAAGGTTCTCCCTATCACCCTAGAATAAGTAAGAATACACTGAGGAATAGTGCTGGCTCGGATGTCCATAAACACACCTCGCTTGGAGGTTCAAGCCCTAAATCACTGGTCATATTGTATTCATCTAGTATCTGAAATGGTCGGTAAGCCTTGATGAATACTCAGCTATCAACATGTCATCCTTATAAATTTATAGAAGATCTTGGGAACACATTTCCCTTAGCTTTTATGGCATGATCCCCCTTTTATGAGTATGTTCCTCAAGATCTACCCATGGAAGAGTCACCTCATTGTAAGATCAGTTAATCTAAACCCCGCCGTTGCCCTGCTGATCCACATAGAAGGCTCACTACCAGGACCGTCATCTAAACTAATCGTGTCCTTACTAGATGGGAAACTCAGTCACCACCTAAATACATTCCTTAGCCGCCAGTGATTTGGTCTCACCTTGAAACCTAAGGGGTCTCTGTCGCTAAAAATCATGATGTTCACTCAGTACGCACATCTCATCCACTAGTACTATGAGTACAATGTGCTACCCCGTAGGTGGTGGTATAGCTGGTACACCACTCAGTTGTGCTGTATCTAGTACGAACCCATGTACCCATCTCATCACCCCATAGATCATCCTCATGATCACAAAGTGGAATCATGGATGGATGTCTACGTGGAATAATCTTGAAACAAAATAAGATGTACCACGATCAATAGATTATACCTGGTAAGATGTCTCAAGAAGGGAATGGAAAACTCAACCCATTCCTATATGACGCAACTATACATTTTTTCTGCAACTAGTGTTTTCATGTACTGAGTTGAGAAACAGAATTCAGGGTCCTGGTGTATGGAAATATCGGTCGCCACACCAACACTGGATTCCCTGGCCTGAAATTCGAACTCGAAACACTTAACATTGTTTCCCTAAACCAAACTCATATACTCTGGGTTCTTAAGGTTGAACCAACCACTCTTTGATACCACTCTGTCATGAACCATCCCCTGGGGCTCATGCCACGACTACCCCGAGCCCGCCTCTCAATGGTCAGGAGATGGAGACTAGCATTGAAGGCATTACCCTACAAGTAAGAGGCATTTTACGAGTACCTATACACACGCACACTCACAACCCCTCACAAAATGCTTAAAAGTAAGACATTCATGCCACTAAGGCAACCACTGAATGTAGAAGTACAAGTTGTAATTAAAATGGGTCGGAATACAAACCCAACAGAAGACAATCTATAAACAAGGGAGTACAAGGTCTCTGATAAAATCTTCATACAAAACCCTACATGAAGGGTAGGTGTAGAGTATCTTCTAGAAGACGTAGCAGTACGCCTCTCCTATCTGATATCACTGGGCACCCCCTGATCCTGGACCATCAATGTCTCAGTCAAAGCATCAGTCCTCTGCACAAGACATGACATGTGCAGGCAAAGCCCATGTAGGGGTGAGTAACACAATACTCAGTAGAGACCCCAAACCACAAAGAAATACCGCAAAGGAAAAGTACACACTAATAATTTTCATCTCACATAGGTATAACCTAAAGTACATAAATCATGATTATTAGTCTTAAAGATGAACATATTGTACTACGGAGGGACTCATCCCCGATGAGTAAATGAGGTATGTCGGGCCATTGAGGTCTGCTTGTCTGTTAAGACACTAAGGTCTGTTCGACTACTGGTCCACTGAGGTTCGCTCATCTACTAGGACACTAAGGTCCACTCGGCTATAGGGCCACTAAGGTCCACTCATTTTTTAGGCCACTGAGGTCCACTCTGATACCGGGCCATTGAGGTATGCTCACCTGTCGGGCCACTGAGATCTTCTTAGATATTGGTCTAATGTGTTCCGCTCATTTTCCAAGACACTAAGGTCTGCTCGACTACCAATCCACTAGGTTCCGCTCGTCACTTCCTTCTCAATACAGTCGGCCACATGATGTCTTCTCGTAGCGTGCTTGGTTATAGGATAATCTACACATCCAGCCATCATTAATAACTCAACCACCACAGAAACTTTCTTGGATTATGTCAAAATTATCACCTCGTAGTAAGGTTACCAATGCTACAAACATCTCGTTAATCAGACATACGGTTTGGAAGTTATGTATGTTTTACTAAAAAGGGGATAGTTGGGTCCAGGCCCGGTCCGACCCGGTCGGGCCAACCCGACCCGGTTTGGCTAACCCAGTCCGGCCTGGCCCATTTGTCCTACTAGACCAAGACCATTGGGATGAGGGTCCAGCCTGTCGGGCCACCCAAAGGCCGGTCCCTTTCCTCCGGTCCGTCCCACACTGGCAGACCGGTTTCATTCCAACTGAACCGCCCAGCATCCCAGTTTCCTTGGCCCAGCCTACGATGGTAGGCCGACTTAGTCCATCCTGGGACACGGTGCTCATCACCTCCATTCTAACCCTGCAGACCTTCACATGCAGTTCGGCAGGTCCGCCGTGTGCAGCACAACGAGTCCGCCGTGTGAACCCCCTATGGATTTGTTGTGGGGTTCCTTCCGCAGTCTAGATAGACCGTGGCTCACAGCTGCACCCAACCAAGTCGTAGCCGATCTCTTGCCAGAAGACCCGATCCAACACCCTCGGCGGCTACCATGGGTTCCACCGCCACCATGGCCCTCCTGGGTGTGGTCCTCCATTGCCACCGCGGCCCTCTGTTGCCGCCGCCAGCTGCTTATCTGGCGGTCGCTTGGTTCTGCCATCTCCCACGGCCTCTTGTCATGAGCTATTCTACCACTTCGTTCCTGCCAGGACTATAGATTTCCTTCTCCACAATGAATGGGAATAAGTTATTGAAGAATAATTCACCAATAATAGAAAAAGGATGGATGATGACCTTTGTTCGTGTTGGCATGGTTTTTCCTTGTAAGGAGGTTCGATGAAGAATAGAAAACATTAAATGAATCCAACTCCCTTAAATTTCCATAAGTCAAATCTCATCCCACAATATAAGAAATCAATCTGTGGGTCAAACTATTAGTGGTTTGATCTGCATTCATTTCTCAAACCAAAGAATGGGGAAGGAAGGAATTCACTTAGAATTAAACCCCTACCTAGAATCGGATCACTCATCGATGAAGAACAGAATCGCTCGACCCATGTTCATCAATTCTCAATCTGCAACTCTCGTTAATGATGGGATCCTTTGAAGGGGAAAGAAGGAACTTTTGGTGATCTATCATTCATTGTCATTCGCTTCTTGCCAAAACCACTCCTCTAGAGACTCAGAGCCAATCCAGGATTGTGCCAATGATCCCATATCTCAATTCAACAATTAAATAGAGGAAACACATTTCATCATTTCCGTTACATTGAGTTGTTGTTTCATTGCACTGTTTCATTTATAAAATGAAACAAATTTTCTGTTACACTTGGGGTGTAACGTTGTTATGTTGTTTCATTTATGAAATGAAAAAATATTTCTGTTACGCTTGAGTTGCAACTTCATTACACTGTTTCATTCATAAAATGAAATAGGTGGATCGATGTTGCGTTTCAGTGAAATTTTTTTGGATAAAATAAACTTTCTTAAGTTTATTTTATTTCTCTATAAACTCCCAAAAAATAACTTTTAACCATGACTCGTGGTAGTCAAAGTTATGCCTCGCCTTAGGAAATAACACCCCACGAGCTCAACATTACTCTCGAATTTCCAATCTGAGTTACTTTTTATGAGTTATAAGGATTTTAAAATAAAATAATATTTATTTTATTATTTTATTTATGATCATGTCCCAAAAATACTTTCCAAAGTTGGCCTATATCGGCCAATGTTAGGATATAACTAAGGAAAGCATGACCTCACAAGCTCAACGGTGGTATCAGATTTTAAATCCGAGTCACCTTTCATGAGTTATAATGGTTTGAAAAATAAAATAATTTTATTTAATTATTCTATTTATAGTTATTCCATTTTTGAGTTTTCTCAGTAGAGGCTCGTGCCGACTAAACTTAATTCATGCCTAGGGTAAACCCTCTATCCTGAATGTAATAATTCCCTTAGTTTTCTGATATGGTCACCCCTTTAAGATGTATTCCACTTTTTAGGAAAACTACTCACGTGCGCTATTTAAAAACTTAACACTTTTAGACGGATCATTTTGGGCACACCGAACCTCATAATTGCATGATGTCTCAGCACCTAGTTCTGGAATTTTCCCATAAATTTTATAAGAATAAAACCAGGAAAATCATAGTCATTAAAATTTCCCTTTCCATAACCCAGATGAGGGCACAGTTAAATTACTCAAAGGTTTTTAGATAGGTGATCTGGCCAGTTGTATAAAATAGAATTTCCTTGATATTTTGAGTGTACTCTTCAATCCATAAATTATAGAATCAGATTTCCTCAGCACTGACCTCCAATTTGCACCAATTTTTATGAGGGAATCTACTTTGTATGTCAACTCGTTAAGTCAACCCAAAACTTTTATTAGACCTCCTAGAGAAATGAATGTCTCTCGATGAGGGACAGAGCAACACATTGATCTATGGTTTCATTCAATGTAACCTAATGGAAGGTGTATTCGGAATTTTATTTATTTCAGGGATTTTTTTATATTTATTTATAAATATTCACCATTTTATCTTTTTTCATGATTTTTAATATTATATTGATTTTACATAATTAATGAATCATGTATTGATAAAATAATTTAAGCATAATAATTTTTTCCCCATATTTCGTGACTGTTAATTAATTTACTTTCACTACTAAAAAACATGGTTATAGCCACAAACAATATATTCATTGAAATAACCTAACTATAGCCATGGGAAACCATTTTTATGCCTATATTTAGGTTATAACCATGGGAAAATATTCAGGTAGCTATATAGAACATTTATTTTACATGAATATCATGAGAAAGTTTTTTCACATAGTAAGGGTGAAGGATTGATCCAATAGCCACAATCCTATATGATTGTAGCTATATGTCATCACACTCAACCCCTATAGCCATGGTCCTATAAGATCATCGCTATAAGCCTTGCTCCCAACCCCTGTAGTTGTGATCCTAAAGGAAGATGGATATAATCCTTTGCAGATGGACCTTATAGCCATAGTATTATAGGACTATGGATATAGGACTTTACACCAACACCTTTCAGCCATGGTTCTATAGGACCATGGCTATAAGCCTTTTAGAAAACCCTATAGCTATAATCATATATGACCATGGATATAGCTATTCGGTAGCCATAGGAAACTTATCATGTCACTATAACCTTTTTTATTCATAAATAAAATATAATTAATTTAATTATATATATATACATATATTGTCCCAATATTTATAAAACCAATTGTTAGTGTAGTGGTAGAGTACTTTAGATAATAGGCGTGAGACCTACGTTCAAAACCCAGCAACTTCTTTTTTTAAAATAACCCTATATCCATAATCATAAAAGTTTTGGGATATAATTTTCCCTTGTGGAAGGCACTATATCAACAGGCATGACAACCATAACTATAGACACTTATAGCCATAGGTAGCACCCATGGATATAAGTTTCATTCATGGACAAGGTTCTGTGTTGGAGAATTTATAGACCCAAGGCTATAGCCATGGATTTCATATCCATAGATGCCATGAGCATATTTATAGATTATACCCAAGGGCATGTCTTATGTCTATAGCCCATTTTTCTACTTGTGTTTATGTGATAATGTTTATGTATCCATTAAACATGCTCCAAATAAATGAACAACTAACTATGCACTTGATAGAATGAAATAAATATGTGGTATGATCATTAGATTTACTATTTCATGGCTTATCGAGTGAATGATTAACCGACCCTTAACACCAGGGTAATAAATCGTTGAGCCGAGATTGGCCCAAGTTGTAGAATATCACCTTTGAATTTTGTATATCCTTGGTTTTTTTCACCTCAACTCAGTGTTGAACCATTTTCTATCGCATGGTATATCCTTCCTTACATATGTTTACTCACACGCATATGAGGGGAACAATGGGTTTGGGGTTACACAAAAGAAACCATGGACATAAATGATCATATATAACAATGAGGAAGGGATGGTTTGAAGATCATCATATTTAATTGAATAATAAATTATCATTAATCCCATGCAATTAAAATTAAATTAAATAGAAACCTAATACATATATAGATCAGTCAAGATCATGACCATCCACTCATGCAATGACCATGAATTTAAAAGTAGATATCATTCATTTCAATTTGTACTTTATTAAGATAGAATTTATGAATTAATGATTTAATTATGTAATAAATTATTTAATTCGTTTATCTTAATTTTCCTTCCAAAAAATTATATAGATTCTCATATTCTCTAATTTTTAATAAATTAATACGTACATGATGTTTTCTAACAAGGTACATGGAGTTTTTCCTTCTACTCATTTTTAAATTCTTTCTAGAATTTAACATAGCATGTACAAAAGCCCACACGGTGTGTACCCTTCTACTCTATAGGGTGTGTACCCTTCTTGTATACATGGAATGCATTGTCACTCGCATAGCCTATAACAAAGCATCGTATATTAATTTTCATATTCTATGTACTTACATGACATATAGCATGCAAGGAATATCATGCTATTATATGAAATGTAGTTTTGTGAGTTAATTCGCGTTGTCAGCATGACGTTTATGACTATACAACATGAGATTAATATACATGGAATATACCACTATAAATTCTCATGAAGTACATGATGTGTACAGAAACCATATACTTTTTTTAGTTCTATAATAACACAAAAAATGAATAATTTAAACATTTAATTCCACATGAATCTTTGAAAATCATTGGACGAGTAATTCATAGGAAAACCCATGTCACGTGATGTGTAAACTAGATACACACTATATAGTTTACTTTTAAAATTATAATTAATTTTTTCTCCACATTTTAACTCACATGAAATTCTAATATTGGTCTGTAATTCATGTGAGTGGGAATGTGTTACACAACATGTACATCCCTTTATACGCCACATGATCTATTCTAAAGACTCTTACAAAACACACCTAGGGACATGACATGTGTTTCACATGGGAGTTATTATGTTACATGGTTCATACACTTGCGGCACATTGTTTAGTCACAACTGAATTGTGTTGTTCAAATGGTAGTCAATACATGACGTGTATTAATTACATATCATGTACTTTGACTACACAAATTTTTTGATTCATATAGGGAAAACCATGTGGGGTTGCACAAAGTGTACACCTGATACAACTCATGTAACCCTATCAAAAAATGTACCAACAGGAAATCAATAAGAAGCATGTAATGATGTTTTATATTGTTATCCCACATGAAGTGTTGTGGTTTACGTGGATCATCCTTGCGTGGTTGACTAGGGGTACATAATGTGTAATTTTCATTTACATGTCCTGTATCTATGTCATGTATACAGAATATCTGGAAACTCTAGATAGGATATTTGAACATTATTTATTAGTTCTCGGTCATATTTTGGTGAATGGTCATATTATCTCAACTTTTGGATTGAATAATAGAACATTGGAAATCAAAAACTAATAGATAAATGTGGAAATAGACTAATAAATAAAAATATATTAATTAATATTTTACCGCTTTGATAACACTTGAAGGTTTTTAGGCATATTGGAAGCAGTTGGGGTCATGATAAATAATGTTTTTTATTAGTTTCATTGGATTAAATCCTCAAAACTAGATGAACATAACCCTAGAATTTTCAAACAAAGAATATTTTCACATATAATTTATAATTAATTTGTATAAAATAATTTCCTTCACTTGATAACTCTTTCTTAGTTGTTAAATTTATTGACATTCTTATCATGCCAGCATTACAATGAAGTATGAAAGGGAAGAATCCCTTTGGTGGTATCTAAACATGATCTACGAATCTTAGAACATCTCCATTAGGACTTCAGGTGATATTATGGAAGTTTCGATCATCTTGAATTGTTCATCATTGATGGCAACAATAATTCATTTACAATAGAATAATTCTTTCTCTTATTCTCTCAATTGTAGAGGAGGGGTTGATCACCTCTCATTCGTGAGAGAATTCTAGAGAAGTTCTCAAATTCTGGGATAATTCTCTTAAGATAATGTGTTGTTCACAACAAATACCATTACCCAAGAAATGATATAATTTGGATTATATACTTAGGTTATATAATTAGTTATTTCACAAATTCCCTTAACTATTTTATTTATTTTAAGTAAAACACACATCTATTATTATTATTATTATTATTCATGAATTCTGCAAACTCTCAGATATTTAAATATCATTTCTCAAATAAATAAATTGATATTTATTTAAATTATATTAAATAAAATATATCATTTTATTTTTGGATGCCATTCCTCCTCATAATCTACCAAATCTTGAATAATAAATATATAGTTAAAAAATAAATATCTTTTATATTATTTATTCAATTAATAACTAAACATTTTATTCACTGGCTGATAAATAAATACTTATTTAATAATCATGTAACTAAATAAATATTTTCTACCTTGAAAACATATTGGATACAAATAAATATTATAATTTAAGTTGGTCTTAAGGGTTTACAAATAATAGAAACACGCACACACACTTGTTGGGATTAGCATGGATCAGGACTCATCCCCCCCAAGGATAGGCCCATAACCAAGATAAGTCATTATAATTTTATGGCCTAAATGACCTATGGATTGAAAGTCCTTTTTATTTTCCTGATGGCCCATTTTTTTCTAAAGTCCCTTTCTGTGAATAGTATTTTTATAATACCAATCACTACTACAATTCCCATCATTTCTAAAGAACACTTTGAAATTCCTTTATAATTTGGGGGTCATTTGGGGTTAAACCCCCAACATCATGGATATGCAGTAGTAGCCCATAAAACTAAAGTATTGGATGGACCACGAAATAAATATTATATATTTCTTGACTAGAATATAATATTTATTTAATATTTAGATAACATTTATTCTTTCTTAAAAATAGTGATCGAATTATTATGATCAAAATATCCTAAATATTTACTATTCCTTGAGCCATAGAATAATATTTATTATAATGTTAAAATCTAATATAATTGGATTGAGATATTGAATACACCTAGTGTGTAATATTCTATTCCTCTTTCTTATTGGCATTAGGCAAGATGGTTTAAATTCTAAGATCAATGTGTAGCAACACATCAAGGCACCCATAGAGAAAGATGATAATGTATCAATGAAAACAACCTCATATGAATTATCACCATGTAATATAATCCCTTTATCTTGATACCTCAACAAGTAGGTTGCATACATGTATTGTCAACCTATATGCTTGATATATCTTTCTTCTACTTCCTGAAATGAACTCATCGATATACAACCATGGCCATGGATTTATCATATAGTTCAATTTCAATCAAATGTCGCCATATATCTACTTCTATTAAATGAAATTTATAAATAATTTATTGACTCATTAATGAATATATATTTCCTATAACAAACCTAATGTATGATTCTTTTTCGGGGGTATTTGACAACATGGTTTTCCTCAATACATTGAAGTACATGATTCATGATAAAAATTAATAATAATCTCAATTATAAGTCCAATACACATGTATGTGGACAGGAATATCCAATGAAACGTAAAAAATGTGGAATTATTATTAATTTTTCTATCCTCATAACCTCCTCTCTTGGATATTACCTTGTAAAAAACATCATGAGATGATGTCACGTCTTCTTGCAAGAATCTATCACTTGATGGTCTATAAATTATATGTGTCTTATTAGATGAAATCATCCAAATAATAGGAAATGTGATTAGGGATATTGTTTTATCATTTCTAGGTTATCATTATAGCAGATAACTATTATAACCTTTCAATGTGATAATTACTCTTAAGAAATTATCACATTAATGATATATATATATAAAAATAATTATGGGATAATATATGAATATTTAGGTCTTTGAATATTGAGGTAATTGAAAGTAAAATGTTAATTGGTTCTAGGGAATTAACTCTAATAAGAATATCACTTGAGGGATTTCCATATTATAGCAGGACTCCTATCCTAACCTCATATAATGAAACCCGCTAATTGTTTTGTCTCATATTTCTCTCACCCACTTACCCATGTCAAAAATCCACATAATAGACACACACACACATGTATATGAAGAGGTGCTATTAGGGATTACTTACCTTGATAATGGAGTTTTTCCCTTATTGGATACTTTTATGATATTACTAAATCTCATTTAAGCCCATACTATCCACTAAAACATCCACATGACCATATCTCCATCATGAATTGACATGAATTTTCTACAAACAATTATAATTGATTTACTCAATTCTTTCCATAATTAATTCTTTAAATTATAATTGAAAAGAATATCTCGAGATGGTGTAATGATATAAAAAACTCAAGCCTCTAGGTCCATACCATTTCCATCATGCATTCTAGAATATCCGACACAAAATAACCAAATCCGCATTTTAATTAATTTTCTAAATCAATAGAATTTGATGAATCGCTAACATTAATTAAGGTAAGATCTTAACTCTCATTAAACCTCATATAGCCACCTATGATCATCATATTTTAGCCTCCTCTAGAATTTGTACATGGAATCCCTATTCCATATACCTGAATCCACCATGATCTGGTACAATAATGATGAAATACCTAACTCCAAACCATTGAAATTATAGGGAGATGATGAAGAAGAAAATTGAAGGATGGAAGGGAAGATATCTCACCTTAATCAATGATGAAGACCCTTCCTCAGCTTCACATATCCATGGAGGATGTTTTTAGGGAGGAGAAACTCAAAGGGGTTGACTCCCCTCTATTTGGTTTGTGGGATAGAGGAAATCATATAGGTGAAATAAAAAGTAAAGACCCAAAATTACCATTCAAACCCCCACTTAAAGTATAGGTCTGTTATCCCCATAAAAATATTAGTGGTCTACCACTACAATTATGGTTCTACGGAATGTGGTATAACACCATTTTCTAGCCCACCAAAACTATGGTGGACTACCATCATGTTTTTGATAACTTCTTATTACCACTCACCTAGGCCGCCTATTTCTCCAAACACCTGAAATCTCACATCAGGTCTGATTGGTTTTGTTCGAACATCACATCATCAAAATAATATAATAATCCCATTAAAATGTTGAATCAATCATAATAAAATCAACCTACAAATAAATAACATAAATAAATATACATACCTCATGTCCAGTGTGCTTTATATCAGTGGAGTATGATTGTGGGAGAAAAATAATAAATAACACATGAAATGTTTCCTTTATGGGTTGTAAAATGACTACTAGAATCCATATATGCTACATGAGAGACCATGTATCTCCAAAATTTGTTTTGGAACCCTCTCCTATAAGATAAATAGATAACTTGGAGGGAGAGATCTTTAAATTGGATCAGTAATGCGCTACATCCTCAAATGGGAAGGATTTCATCATTTGTATAGACACGCATCAATCAATGAATAAGGTATAGCATCACTTTCAATGCTTGGTAGTTGTTATAGGTTACTCATAGTGTATACCCATTTTATGTTTATGATCATTGAATATTTAAATGATCACATCACATTTATCAAACCATAAATATGTTATATTGATTACTCATAACTAAAGACAAACCATTTGATAAATTCAACATCACTCTATAAAATGTGATATCATATATCATGTTCTATATTAATATCTTATATCATCACATCGTCATCCCATCCATGTAATGAAATATGATCCAATATCATTACACTATATGCGATATACATTACATACATATCATAGGTTACAATATAGATGTATCATATCATAAAATTCATCTTATTTTATTGTATAACCATTGATCTCCCACTAAAACTAAAATCCCAATATGAATTTATATAAAACATGAAAACTCCTTATGAATCTATGAAAACTCCTTTGGATATGGTTTATTTTTCTCTATTCATTTTGGAATAAAAATATTTTCCCAAATTTATTCCTTATTCTAAGGTCAAACTATGTAACCCTATGGGATTTTGCAATGTTGAGAAAAAAATAAATTCTCTATTTTATAAATGTAATAAAAAATTATTCTCTAGAAAAACATCTTTCTTCCTCAAGATACAAAGGGGTCTAGTGTGGTATCTATAAAAAATCTCATATCTTTAAATAAACATGTCTACCATAAGATGTATTTGATACATCATATGTATATTTATATTATCCATTTTTTCATGAAATCAAGTGACCACTATACATGGAACATGTCAATATAGTATCGGCCAACTCATAAATTCATGATTCTCAAAAATAGATTGACCTGTTTGAATGAACACATCACATGTCATTTATCCAACTAGTTCAGCATATCACATTTCAATCAACTGATCATGGTCATGCATTTCCTTCATCGAATTCAATCATGGGACTGGATGTTGTTTCTTACCATACAAGTGGAAAATTATCATTTTTTAAAACTCAATCGATAAAATTATTATAAACATACTCATCCATCCCCTAATTAACCCAGCCTCAAGGTTGGTGTAAGAAATATATTGAATTCTAATGGTCATTATGCTAAGTATTTTTTTCAATCATGGTAATAAGGATTTGATAATAAGCATACACCCCTAAGTATATTAATTAACATGTGGCATTTTATGAAATATAATTATGAAGTTCAGTATAAATATTAAGTCTTGATTAATTATCTCATGAGTTTATTTGGTATCGTATATGATATTTCTACTCACACTAAATCATAAGATATAATCACAAACTATAATACTCTATGATGATATTTCATTAGGGAAAATTCAATGTAATAATAATCTATGATGGCCTATATGATAGAAGAGGTTGCCTCATGAAATTATAAGTTATTCATTTATTCATTAACACTTAAAACGGAGCACGTGGGGTCAAATTTCATGTTGAATCGATAAACACATGGTGACTCGACTTGATTATTTATTTATTTATTATAAAACTAAATGTCCTGATTATAAATTATATTATTTACTTGCACATACATTGACTTTAAATTATAGGATATATACAGTGTTAGTTTTAGAAATCCTTCTAAATCGTTGTACTCACACCATACATGAACACCTCATGTGTATGTGTAGATTTCATTACATGTGATGCGATTAAGGTAAAGGATCCTATGATAAGTGGTTGAGGTTAATGATAACATAAAAGGGGATATAAAGGCAGAACATAAAGATAAGGTTGTGATCCATTTTGGTTGACTTGAATCTTCATTATTTTATTTCATGTTCTGTCTTTATTTTTTATTTGATCGACACATCGGGAAATCTGGATCACATTTAATATATAACTCATCTAACATGACATGACATGTATCATTTTTATAAGTTTACTTATATATAATTGTTGAATTTTCATTATTATTCATGTATGAATTGATTTATTATTTCTTATGCATCATTTAAACATGTTTTATATTATTAAAATTTGAGGGTAAATCACCCCCAATGATAAATGATTAAACCCTCAATACTTTTCATTGATCTTTGGTAATCAAGAAGTGTTTATAAGGGAATGTGACATTTTGCATCAAGCCTTAGGTTTAGTGTTGGGATTGGACATTACAACACTATTTGAGGAGAATTTTTATATGATAAGTGAACATGCATTGGTGTCCAATAACTAAAATATTTTATTTTGAGGTGTATGTCAACATATGGAATGATGCACCATAATGTTGAAACCCCTTGCTTGTATGTATCCACCAACACCTGACCTTCCTATGCTCTTGGCCCCCTCATAAACTTGAATCTATTTATTTTATCTAGGTAATTCATGTCTGACTTGACCCATGAATAAAATTCAGAGGAATATTATGATTAGGATGTACATTCCAGACGTAGAAGAAGCCCCTATTGAGATATGGTCAGATCATCTTTTTTATCATAATCAATGAATAATCTGATATGTACATGACAAATAATGACATGACTAATGGAATTGAAACAAAGATTAATTTAATATTACACTGAACTAAGAAGTAATGATCATTACATATAATTAATAATTAATTTATTTATATAAATAATTCACTTGTATTAATATTTTTTCGTCATTGATGAATCAGTTGAATACTTATTGGTGTTCCATCATTGCAGTGAGAGGATACAAGTATACAATTCCTCTAGCAGTGATCTACATGTGTTATGTGAACCTCTAATCATTATTGTATAATTATCTAGGTGCTATATTGAATTTTCTAACGCTTGCTTCAATCACTGTTATTTGCAACAAAATCCATCAAGGAGAGATGAAATCACTATGGTTCTCTTCAGCCTTTAGAGGGTGGGGGAGGATCACATGAAATATCAATAGCCAATTTCATAATGATGGAATGCATAATGCTGGACTTCATAACCACATAGTCAAGGTCTTGTTCCAAGACTACAAATAAGATTTTGTCAATGCCTTGTTCCAAGACACTAGTTTGTCTCATGAGACATACCGATGCATCGAGGAGCTATAGTGGGCTCCACCCATCACCTACTAAGTCAAATGCATTCCTCAAATGGAAAGGTTTAAATATAACATAAACATTCATATTAAAACTAGCATACGAAATGTCAATAATTTATCCATAAAACATGAATGGTATAACAATAAATCATCCAAAATCAATCATATCACAAAACCTCCAATACAATATCGGAGTTTTGTATCATAATAAATCAAAATCAAACAAGTTTAAAATCCATCAAAGGATATTGACATAGATGAAATGAAAACTATTTTAAAGAAATGCCTTTTTTATTTTGAAACCATTTAAAAGAAGAAAATTATTTCAGAAATATTATTATAATCTTGTAAGGGAAGTTTTGACCATGTTATAATGGCGGAAAATAGATTCACCTTCTGTATCAGTTAAAAAAAGAAATTCTTACCTTAATTTTGTCAAAAGGCCATAAAGTACCTTGTTTGGAAAATGACGGAAAGATTCCTATCATAACATATAAGGTAAATTAAGGGTATAAATGACTTCAAACCATTGAATAGTAAATTGTAAAAAAAATTGAAATAAATTTTTAAGAAACATGGATGTGGATGATAAATAAGTCCAAGTAGATTACTTACATTTAAACTACCTCGGATAATAAAGAGATTGTAAAATTAACCCTTACCTTGTACTTTTCCTTGGTCAATGGTTTGTTAAAATCGTGTATAATAGTTAAATAATTTTTATTAAATTATACAAGAACTATATACATAAATATTATATCTTATATGATCTTTTAATATTTCTTTGTTAATAATATTTTAGTATCGTCGTCGTTTCGGGTGTTAAATGATTTGTTTTCCTTTATATGTTTTATTACATAAGACATGTTTTTTTATGGATAGGATGTATTTTATTCATATCTAGAATGATATTAAGTTATTAATAATTATTTTTAATTATCAAATGAAAATTATTCCTCAATGGTTTTGATGGGGAAATGAATCTCATCGCGTTCATGGAGACGGTAATCCGTATGTACAAACGAGTGACAATATCATTCTTATGATTTAAAATCATATGTAAATAGATGGTAATATCATATATACATAATAATTAACATTTTATATTTACTATTTACATCAATTATAATCATTATTATATCCATCCAAAATAATGCATTGAATAACAACTACATCACGACGTTGAGACGGTATGTCGTACTTACACACGTATGGTGACTTTTTCATTCATGTGATGGATAGAATAATGAATATGGTTGTACCATTTTTATAATAACATAATACTATATAGAAGATATTGGGTTTATTATTTTCAAATGGAAACAACAAATAAAGAAGAAGTGGTAGAAGAAAAGAAGTTGAAAGAGGTGATGAAATATTTACCACTTCTTCGTGATCTTCAATTTGATTTGATCAAAAGGGATCCTTAGGTTGAATTTTTGGCAAAACTAATTCCTCTAGGATAAATGGAGGATATTATAAAGGATATTTGGGCAGGGTTTGGCCGAAACAAATGTCTTTGAAGGTGTGAATTTGAGAGAAGGGGAAGTTCCCTTCTATAAGATAGGTGAGGGGCACCTAAGGAAAAGATTGAAATATTATTTTATAATAAAATACTTTTCGGTTTCTAAAGTCTCCAAAATTATTAATTTTGAGTATAAGGTGGGGATGGGTCGAAAAACACTGAACCAATAGGTTTTATACAGGTTTGGCTCACCATATTAACCATATCTTATAGATTTAACTCTTAGTTAAATAGTTTGACATTCACAATGTCTCTTTGTAGTTTTATATTATATGGTTAATAAACAAACTATAAACTACTAACAGAACCCTAATAGGTTAATTAATGACATATATAGGATTATTTAGGCCCTTTGACCTATCCATATGTTTTTATGAATATTATATCATCCAATAATATAGTATTTGTTTTAAAAACTAAATTATGTAAATTTTGACATTATTTAATAATTGATTTTTGTTAAAGTCCTAACAACATTATTACTTAAAACTAAATTCATATATTCAATCATAACATGTTATATTAACCTAAAAATTATTTTAATTCATCAAAAGTCTCAAATTATATTTATTTGGATAATTATAATATCCACTATTTTAATCATTCATTAATAAAGAAATTACTTCATCATCATTGTGTCATAAATAAATTTAATTATTAAATGTATACAAATTATAAATAAAGCACCATTATATAGGAAATATTTTTAGCTTTATAATAAATATTTATAGACAAATTTATCTAATGTATAACCATATATTAAAAATGTTTTAGTTATTAAACATTGAATTTAACACTTTTAACTCTTCTTTAAATAAAATAATAATAAATGTCCAAATCTAATCCATGTGGACCTAAAGGATCATATTTTATTCCAAAGGTTGTTTTGGGTTCAATTAATCTTATCGAATAGAATTATGATATGTGTTATGGTAATAATAATATAATCTTTACCTTTAATTACCCTATTTACTTTTAACCATGGTAAATAAAAGTTAAAAGTTACTAATCACCAGAAATTATTTTCACCTCATTGAACCACATTTTATATACTGATATCAACCGTGTCTCTAAGATTTTTCAAATTAAATTTACAGAAGCTCTAAAATTAAGTTTTATGAAAATTTGCAAATGCTCCTAGGTGGTCGGTAAAAGACGGTAAAAAGTTCAATAAAAATTTCATATATCTAAACATATTATAAAATGACAACAATGAATTAGATTGAAATTATATAGGTATTATGTATCTATTTTGACCTAAAATAAATTTAAATAAAATAAATATTTATTTTAATTAAAATTCAGGTTTAAATAATAACGGAGTGTTTTTCACTATTCATTGAAAATAGAACGTTTCCAGAAAAATACCAAAAATTTACCCTAAGCTAATTTCCAAATTCTAAATTCAAAAATAAAGTCCATTTTGAAAAATAATAATTATAAAATTATAAATAGTTGGTATTACTATTCATAACAGCTAGTTTGATTGGTCACTGTGTGTTAGAATCTCGAAGTTTCGTATAATTCAAGCTATTGCATTATTCAAAGGGAAACATACCGTGGAAGCTTGGGGTGTTACATTCTTCACTCATTAAAATAATTTTTTCATCAAAATGTATAGAATACCACCGTAAAAAAAGATTTGGGTGGTTCTTCGTCATAAGTTCCTCGAGTTCCCATGATACTTCTTTCATCTTATGGTTTCTCCATAGAACTTTTATCAGATGAGTCATCTGGTTTTTCAACACATGTTCTCTTGTATCAAGAATCTTGATAGGCTCTTCACAATAAGATAGATCTGGTTCCAGTTCAATTTCCTCATAGGTGAATACATGTGTTGGGTTTGGCATGTATTTTTTCAACAGTAATACGTGGAACACATCTTGAACTTTGTAGAGACTTGGAGGCATTGCCAAATGGTAAGCTACACCCCAATTCGTTCTAGAATTTCAAAAGGTCTAATGTACCAAGAACTCAATTTACCCTTCTTACTGAAACGTATAACACCCTTCCATGGAGATACCTTCAAGAAAACATGGTCTCCAACTTGAAATTCCAAATCACTCCTTTGTTTAACACCATAGCTCTTTTGACTACATTGATCTATTTGATGTGGGTTTGTATTACCGTCCCCTTTTCCATCGTTTCCTCACGAAGTTATGGGCCTACAAGTTTTCTTTCACAAATATCATCTCAACAAGTTGGTGTGCGACATCTCTTTCCATATAACACTTCATATGGTGTTATCTGAATACTGGAATGGAAACTATTGTTATAGAAAAATTCTACCAGAGATAAATATTGGTCCCATATACCTAGAAAGTCATGTGAGAAAGATCACAACATGTCATCTAAGGTTTGAATAGTCTGTTCTGGTTGTCCATCAGTTTGAGTGTGGTAGGTAGTACTCAATCAATGGTTAGTATCTAGGGATTTCTGAATACTTTTCTAGAATATTGATGTAAAATTGGGATCACAATCAGATACAATCGATAGTGGTACTCCATGAAGTCTTAAAACATCATTAATATATAGTCTTGCTAAACACTCAAGTGGTAGATCTTTTCTTATATAAATAAAATGTGCTGACTTGGTAAGATTATCAACAATGACCCATATTTCATCATTCCATCTAGGAGTCTTTGGTAGCCCCATGAAAAAGTCCATTATAATATCATCCCATTTCTAATAATGTATGGTAAGTGGTTTCTTGAATCCTCTAGGTTGTTGTCTTCTAGCTTTCACTTATTGACAAACCACACATCTCAACACAAAAATCATAAATCTCCCTCTTCATGTTGTCCCACCAAAAATATTCTTTCAAATCTCTATACATATTAGTTCTACCACGGTGTATAGAGAAATTAGAGCTTTGAGCTTCATCCAATAATTCCTTTATCAGATCAGGTATAGTAGGAACACAAAGCCTCTTCCCAAATTTCAAAATCCCATATTCATATACAAATTCGATCAATCTCCCATCATTCATAGCTTTAATATTCTTTTTAAACTCCTCTTTATCTATCTGAGAACACTTTATCATTTATAGTAATGATGGTTTGGACACCGTTTAAAAAATTATTGATGTTCCACCTTCCCTGGTTATTCCCATATCCATCTTTACTATATCCATGAAAATGGGATCTCTTTCGACTCTCATCTTGTTTAAAAATCCATGATCCTTTCTTCTCAAAGAATCTGCCACTTTATTTTCCTTCCCCAGGTGGTAGTGTATATTGCAATCATAATTTTTGAGTAGTTCAAGCCATTATATTTTCCTCATATTGAGTTCTTTCTATGAGAAAATATACTTCAAACTCCTGTGATCTGTATAAATCTCACATTTTTCAATATAAAGATAGTGTCTCTATATTTTCAGAGCAAAGATTATAGTTTCTGACTCAAGATCATGAGTGGGGTAGTTTTGTTCATCAATTTTTAGCTATCGTGAAGCATTGGTAATGACCCTATCATTCTGCATAAGGACACAACCAAGTCCTTTATTTGACGAATCACTATAAATAACAAACCCATCATTCCTCGATTGTAGAGTAAATATAGTAGAATTGAATAATATTCTATTTGTATCTTCAAACCATTCTTCAAACTCTTTTTTCGAAACAAATTTAACCCCTTTACGTGTGATCTTGGTTAATGGGTTAGCCAATCGAGAAAATTTTTGGAAGAAACACCGATAATAACATGTTAAACCTATAAAAATGTGTACCTCAGTTATACTCATCAGTGATGGCCATTCTATGATTTCTCTTGTCATAGAAGGATAAATATAGATTCCATCCTTATAGTAAATATTGGAAAGAAAAGAAATCTCTTGAAGCCAGAATTCACACATGCTAAACATCCCTTATAATTCATTTCTTTTAAGGGTTTTCAGAATAATACAAAAGTGATTTTCATGATCTTTGTAGCGTTTAGAGTGTAACAAGATGTCATCAATATATAACACTACAAAGTCATCAATATATTCATTTAAAACTATGTTCATTGTATCCTTGAAAATAGATGGTGCATTAGTTAGTCCAAAAGGCATTACTGTAAACTCATAATGCCCGTACATGGTTTGAAATTCTGTTTCTGGAATGTATTCCTTATTCAAACACAACTGATGATATCCAAATTGAAGTTCAATATTTGAAAATATTGAGCTCCATGTTGTTGGTCAAATAAATCATCAATGCCAGGTATTGGATACTTGTTATTTATTTTTATAGCACTAATCTCACTATATTCAATGCACAACCTCAGAGATCCATCTTTCTTCATAACAAAAGGAACAAGGGATCCCCATGGAGAAACACTAGGGAGAATAAATCCATTATTACTCAATTAATCAAGTTGTTTCTTTAGTTACACTAATTCCAAAATAGCCATTTTATAAGGGGTATTTGATATGAGCCTTGAACCATGAATTAAGTCAATGGAAAACTCAGTTTCTCATTCTGGAGGATGTTTAGCTAAATCCTCTAGAAACACATCAACACATTCTTTCATAATACGTATGTACTCTATTTTAACATTTCATTACTCATCCATAGTTATTTCATTCTCTTACACCCCAATAATTGAATTTATTTGAGCTACTGGGGGTGGATCTAGATAAGAATCATATGGTGACATTTCTTCCCTAAAGATAAGGTACTCCTTTTCATCTTAAAAATTTGTAATCTCCTTCTTCTTATAATAAATTTTTTCATCCTGGTCTAAAATCCAATCCATACCGAGGATTATATCAAACTCCATCATAGGTATGATGATGAGATCAGTAGATAAATAACGTTTATATGCCTTAATTGGAGCTGATTCACAAAATTTTGTTGCAATGATACTTCCCTTAAGAGTTTTGACGGACAAAATCCCTGTTAAATCAAATTGGAAATATCTAATTTTCTTAGAAAACTGGGAATATATGAAACAATGCGATGATCCGGAATCAAATAATTCATTGGCTAAACTTTAGGAAACCATTAAATTACCAGCCACCACATCTTTTGGAGCTTCAACCTCAACATTAGTGATCTCATAAGCTTGGCCTTGACCCCATGGACTTTTCTGAGGTAAGCTTACTTGGAACTTAGGACATTCATTTTCATAATGCCCCTTTCTCAACAATTGTATCATTCAAAATTAACATCATCTTTCTTCCCCTTTCAATCATGTGATTAGTGGACTTTATCACCACACATGTAATAGACTCCCATTCCCATCAGGAAAGTACTAGGGTATTTGTTCCCACATTTACTACAGGATGGAAATTCAAATTTTCCCCTTTTCCCATTATTTCCATTTCCAGAGTGTTCAGCAGATCTCTTATTCTCTTTCTTTTCTCTATAGTCGTAATACATAGAGAATTCCTTTTCTATCTTGATAGCACATGAAACAATATCATCATACGACGATAAGGATTGTGAGACTAATGCCTGGCAGAGAAATTTTTTTAACCCATTAATGAAATGATCATTCTTACTCCTTGGGTTACATATGTAATCTAAAACATGCCTTCTAACCTTGTAAAGTTAGCCACATATATTGCGACATTCTCATCCTCTTTTTTCCTCGGACATAGAAATTACCTTTCCATATATGCTCGATTGTCACAAGTAAATTATTTTTCTAATAAAAGTTATTTAAAATCCCTTCATTCCATATTTGATACTTCTTCATCTTTCTTTTTGTATGGAATCAATGACCACCATTGATTAGCATCTCCAGTAAGGTGATAAGCTCCCATGACAACTTTTTCCCTTTTTCCACTCCATAAAGCATGAAATATTTTCTCTATGGAACTAATCCATTACTCCGCTAAAAATGGATTTTTAGTCTCATTTAATGTTGTTGGTTGTTGCCTCATGAAGCAGTCTCATATTTATACTCTGCATTGTGGATCAGGGTGCTCCATACGGGTATGTTTATTATTCATAACCTGAGTGAGTTTTCCCAGTATGGTGGTAAGATGATCAGCACCAGTTGCATCGCCAACTCCACTATAATTATATTGAGTAGGAGGGGAATCCCTATATGTATTACATGTGTTGAGATGGTTTCCATTTCTTCCACTATTCTCCATTTCTAAACAATGGCATACACTAGATGTGTTTATGAATTGCAATACATAATTCCAAACATGTAAAAAACTTAACTTAAATTGAGAAGTTTATACATATAATACATAATCATAAATTTTTTTCACTAAGTAGATATATTCTCATAAATCCTTCAAAATGGTTTGTAAAGAAAATTTGAATTATCCTAAGCATATCCCCTGGGAGTGTCATAACCAAAATTGTAGTAAGGCCCGTTGTCGTGTTCCAGGATACCCCGGGGCATGCCCGAAACTCCTTTTCAAAGTTTTCACTCCTACGTACTTCTATTTCAGAGACACCTCTACCTGATCGTATCCAAACAGGGATTTCTTTCTTGGAAAATCCAAAAAATCTCTACATTACCAAAATCCTAGGAAGTTCTTATATCCTAATCCTTAATTTCTATCTTAGGATAACAATCTCTAATTAGAGTTTATTGAAATATAGTTTTCAAGGTTTGTACTAAAATTTATCTAATTTGAACTGTAACGCCCCGAACCTTGTTACCCAGAGTCAGTTCATTATTACATAACATTGGAATGATATAAGGTAATCATGTCATGAAATACTAATCAGTTTAATAGCATTGGAATCACTAGATAAATTCAGATGTTTTACATTACACTATAAAATGAAAAACTAAAACAACATTGTCTCCATAGACCACACTTAAATCCATTAAACTATCCCTGAAGATTAGTCATAATATTATTCTTCGTGTCTTGGAAAAATAAAATATAGAAAGAAGTTAGCTTAGATGCTGAGTAAGGATAACAATATAGCAGAAAATTTCATAAATAAGCATAAACATTTAAGGTTGTGTATAAGAATAAATCAAAATCCTTTTAAAGTTAAAATTCATCATAATATGGAAAATATAAATCAAAATAACTCCATTTACTTATTCGCATGGATATTCTACTAGTAGAATAATCACATGCAATATCAATAGGCAATTTCATAATGATGGAATGAATAATTCTAGACTTCATAACGACATAGTCAAGGCTTTGTACCAAGACTACAAATAAGATTTTTTCAAGGACTTTTTCCAAGACACTAGTTTGTCTCATGAGACCTACCGAGGCATCGAGGAGCTATAGCGGGATCCACCCGTCACTTACTAAGTCCAATGCATTCCACATATAAAAAGATTTAAACATAACATAAACCTTCGTATAAAAACTAGCATATGAAATGTCAATAATTTATCCATAAACCATGATTGGAATAGAAATAACACATCCATAGTCAAACATATCAGAAAACCATCAATATAATTTGGAAGATTTGTATCAAAATAAATCAACTTCAAACAAGTTTAAAATCCGTCAAAGGATGTTGACATAGATGAATTGAAAACTATTTGAAAGAAATACCTCTTTCAATTTTGAAAACATTTAAAAGAAAACATTTATTTTGAAAATATTATTATAATATTGTAAGGGAAGCTTCTATGATGTTATTATGGCAGAAAATTTCTGCACCTTCCATATAAGTTAAAAGACATTCTTACCATAATTTTGTCGAAAAGGTCATAAAGTACCTAGTTTAGAAAATGACATAATGATTTTTTTCAAAACACATATCATCAATTAAGGGTATAAATGAATTTAACCCATTGTCTAGTAAATAGTAAAAATGTTTTGAAATTCATTTTTAATAAACTTGGACTTGGATGATAAAGAAGTCCTGGTAGATTACTTACATATAAACAACCTCGGATAATAAAGAGATTGTGAAATTAACCTTTAACCTGTAGTTTTCCTTGGTCGAGGTTATGTTAACCTATGGTATAATAGTTTTATAATTGTTATTAAATTATAAATGAATCAAATACATAAATATTATATCTTATATAATCTTTTAATATTTCTTTGTTAATAATATTTTAGTATTATTGTCGTTTCAGGTGTTAAATGATTTGTTTTCCTTTATATTTTTTGTTACATAAGCCTTGTTTATTATGGATATGATGTATTTGATTCATATACAAAATTATATTAAGTTATTAATCATTATTTTTAATTATTAGATGATAATTATTCTTCAGTGGTTAAGACGGGGACCTGAATCTCCTTGCATTCGTGGAGATGGTAATCCGTACATACGCACGGGCGACAATATCATTCTTTTGATTTAAAATACAATGTAAATAGATGGTGTATCATATATAAAAAATAATTAACATGTTATATTTATTATTTACATCAATTATACTCATTATTATACCCATCGAAAATAATATATTGAATAATAACTACACCACGACATGGAGACAGTATGCCATAGGTACGCATGTATGGTGACTTTGTCATTCATGTGATGGATAGAATAATTAATATGGTTATTCCATTTTTATAATAACATCATTGTACATAGAAGATAAACGAGTTATTATTTTGGAATGTAAACAACAAATAAAGAGGAAGTGGAAGAAGAAAATAATTTGAAAGAGGTGATGAAATATTTACCTCTTCTTCAGGTTCGTCCTTTTGATTTGATCAAAAGGTATCCATATGTGGGCTTTATGACCAAAGTAAGGCCTCTAGGATGAAGGTAGGATAATTGAGAGGATATTTGGGGAGGGTTTGGCTAAGCCAAACGACTTTGAAGGTGTGAATTTGAGAGAAGGGAAACTTCCCTTATATAAGAGGGGTGAGGGGATCTTAGGAAAAGATTGAAATATTATTTTATAATAAAATAATTTTCAATTTATAATAGATCAAAAATGATTTATTTCTAGGATAAGTTAGTGATGGGTCAAAAAATCTCAACCAATAGGTTTTAGGCAGGTTTGGGTCACCATACTGACTTTATCTTTTTTATTTAACTATAAGTTAAATAGTTTGACATTTACCATGTCTCTTTGTATTTTTATATTATATTGTTAATTAAAATACTATAAACATTTAATTGAATGACAAGTAGTTCATTATTGATATATATAACCTTATCTATGTCTTTTTCCCGAACCTTATAGTTTTAGTAATATAATATCAATTAATAATATTGTATTTGTTTTAAAAACTCTTTTAAGTCAATGTTGACATTTTTTAATAATTGATTTTGGTTAATGTTATGAAAACATTATTACATAGAACTAAATTCAAATATTCAATCCTAAAATGTAATATTAACCTAAAAAATTAGTGTAATTCATCAAAAATCTCAAATTATATTTATTTGGATATTTATAATATCAATTATTTTAATCCTTAATTAATAAGGTAATTACTTCATCATCGTTGTGTAATAAATAAATTTTATTATTTGATGTCTAAAAATTATAAATAAAATATTATTATATTGGAAATATTTTCATATTTATTATGAATATTTATAGTTGAATTTATCTTGTCTATAACCATATATTAAAAAAAAATAGTTATTAAACTTTGTATTTAACACTTTTAACTCTTCTTTAAATAAAATAATAATAAATGTACAAATCTAATCTATGTGGACCTAAAGGATCATATAATATTCCTAAGGTTTTTTTGGTCGAATTACACTTATCCAATATAATTAGGAAATGTTAGGGTAATAATAATATCATTTTTAACTTTAATTACCCTATTTACTTTTAACTGTGGTAAATAAAAGTTAAAAGTTATGATTCACCAAAAATTATTTTCATCTTATTGAACAACATTTTACTTAATGATATCATCCATGTATCTTAGATTTTCGAAATTCTGTTCACAGAAGTGGTAAAATTATGTTTTTTGCAAATTTTCAAATGCTCCTAGGATGTGGGTAAAAGACGGTAAAAAGTTCATTAAAAAATTTATATATATACACTTATTATGAAATGAATCCAATGAATTACATTGAACATATATAGGTATTAAGTATCTATTCTGACCTAAACCAAATTTAAATAATATAAATAATTATTTCAAATAAAAAATTTGTTTTAAATAATAACGCCGTGTTTTTCACTATTTATGAAAAATTGAATGTTTCCAGAAAAATACCAAAAATTCACCATAATCTCATTTCAGTATTCAGAATTGAAAAATGAAGCCCATTTTGAAAAGTAAAATGTATAAAATTTTAAATTGGGGTAATTATTATTCATAACGGCTAGTTTGATTTGTCACGGTGTGTTAGAATATCGATGTATCGTAAAATGTAATCTATTGAATTATTCAATGGGAAACGTACCGTGTGATCTTTTAGTTTCACATATAAAATATTCTACATTACATCTAAGTTGAAACATATTGGTGGACAAGACATGATGATGTAGAATCACATTCACATATACAAAAAATATATTATAAAACCTTTTCCCCTTCAAATAAACATTATTATCTACACTGTGGGGGTTTTGGATTGTGGATGATATTTTATTTTAGATTTCATAGTTCAAAACTGGAACTTAACCCTTGTGATTATATAACAATTTTTTTCCATTCCATGTTATTTTTTAATTCATTTTTCATATTTTAATTGAAGTTTCATAGATGTTTCATTTTTCCCTTAGATTCCATTGAAATTATGGAATCTATATGTTGATGATGTTATCGGTTGATATTCACTTCCATGTGAATATAATGAGTCTCCATTCAATTATTTATTTATCTTAAATAAACTCAATGAAAATCACAATTTAAAAAATGAATTGGGGGTGATAGTGTATTCCTGATTATGTGTATTCATTGTTTTGTTATTCTCTAATATAATATTTTCTCATATCCATGGTTTGATTGATTTTTTGGGGATTGAAGGTTGAATGGATGTGGATTCATACCAATAGGGAATTTAATAGAGAGTTTCCTCTAATATTATTGACTGTGTTGAATATTCATAATTACATGGGTAGTAAAAATGAATTATTGAATGATATTTAATGTTTTAATTGAGTGAATTTATGATGTGTTTCTTTTAGATAATAACAAAAATTATATGTATTCACCCATGGGAGTAGAATTCCAAGAACATTCCCCTAGTTCCCATGTCGTAAATCCCTCAAACCCTCCTCTCGACGGTCATGGGTTAGTGACTAGCGCTGAGGGCGGCAACCTGCAAGTGGGAGGAATTTTCCTGAATACATGTACACGCACAGACATAACCGCAACACAAAATTGGAAGAAGCACAATCATTCCAATAAATAATAACTAGTGAGTATGAGTACATCGGAAGGTCAAATGGGCCAAACTAAAAACCCAACAAAAGATAACTGAAAATTAAAGAGTACAATTAAAAAATATGAACAAGTCAGCTATTGAGAACTCCACCTGATGGTAATAGGAGGGTAGCTACTGGAAGGTGTGGGAGTTCACCCTATCTACCTAATCTCACTGGGATTTTCCTAGTCCTAGGCCACCAAGTCCACCGTTGAAACATTAATCTTCTATACAAGTCACTACATGTGTGGATGAAGCCCATGTAGAGGTGAGTAACACAGTACTCAGCATGGGACCCCTATCAACTAAGGATAAATACCACAAAGAAACCACAAAGGAAATCCACCAAGTAAGGCCACAAAGTAAGACAAAAAAGTAAGACCACAAAGTATGGAAATCTCACTACAGGTACAATCTAATTCATAGGAATAATGTTAATCAATTTAAGTGATGAACATTTATTATGGTTGAGGGACTAATCCCGGATGAACCACTGCTCATCTGTCGGGCCACTTAGGATCCAGATGGATGTTGCTCCACTATCTGGACACTAAGGATCCACATGGATGTTTCTCAAGCCATCGGTCATACCTAAACTATTACTAAGACCCACATTGAATAACCCAAAGTACTGTCTTGTCATTAAGGATCCCAATGCAATAGACGACGCGTCAAAAAGACGTCGGGTCTGTAAGATATGGGCATTTTAGCAAAAAGGGTCTAGTAGGATTCATGTCCGATCCAACCCGGCCATATTCTAACCCCTGAAAAATCTCCAATAGAGTATCTCAGATTGAACATCTAGTCACAAGGTTCCTCATTCCACATACGACACATCAATCATACACCTTGTCTGTGAGTTATTAGTGTTTTAGTAATCATTGGTCGGTTGCGTCTCGGCTCCGTCTGACCTGGTCAGACTAACCCGAACAGCCCGGCCCGGGGGTCCCACATTACTCGATTTAATTCGACTGGCCTAACCTAACCTGGTTCGGTTTAGGGTAGGTATGGTCCAGACTAGCCAACGGTCCATGCCCAATGGGCCTCACTGGGCCCGACCCTGTTTGGCCGGGGGTCTTGCCCGTCGGGTCGCCCGATGACCCGGTATCATCCGGCCAGACCCAAATGGTGCGTGTCCGGTCTGCCAGCGAGGGTACGGACCACCGACGTGGGTCTGGTTCGGCCTGTTTTTTGGGGGCGAAACCAGCCATATGGAGCCTAGTCCACCATGGGCAGACCTTTGGTGTTCTCCAGGCCAGGAGGTGGCTGCTTACCGTTTCCGGATTGCCGCATGACCCAAGGTTCATCCGTGGGGCCTCCATCCTGTCGCAGTTGAGTGACCACGACTACTAGATCATCTGGGTGGCCAGGAAATAGCCTCCCTTCCACTTTACATATAGACCCAGTCTGCAGGTTTGACCTGTTAAGGCGGCATCTGGCATACGCTACGAGCGTCTAGCGTCGGGGGCCACATCGATCATCGCTTTTGCTTCCTCTGCTTGCCGCAAGGGTTTGCCACTCCAACCAGCCATCGGCATGGCTGAAAACATACTTTCCTATTATTTGGGACGCGACTAGTGACACCATGTGCCATCGGCACCAGCGTGCTGGCGGAATCATCAGCGGACCACCGAACATGTTTTGGTGGTCCATTCTTCGCGCCGCTTATGCCCACGACCTCTAGGGAACGTCATCTTCGCTACGAAGGACTATAACCCTCATTTTCATTGATTCTAATGATTTTCCATGAAGAACACAAACGACGGAGGGGATCATGCCTTGTTATTATTGGCATGTTCCCTTCGCATTAGGATTTCAAAACATGGGGGGTTCGAGGAAGATGTTCAATCCATGATAATTTAGCATTGATGTTAAATTTTGAAAAGGGTACCCTCTCCCATGAATGATTGACCCATGTATTAACATATTCATGTATTAATCAGCATTATTCATTTGTCATAAGAATGGGGAAATCAAAATTAAACACAACCCCTACCTCATTGAAGTTCGTTGCCATTGCACATCGCTCTCGAGGGTCCAAGAGGTCGATGTTGTTCGTCATTCTTCAAGGTACGTCGAAGTCAATGATCTCCACCAGTGTTCTTCATTCTTCATTGGGGATGAAATCTGTCATAGGTTCATCATAGAATCCTCACATTTTAATCCTCGTTCCACCAATGGATCCAACTATTGAAAAGAAAAAACATCAAAGCATTTCAGTTATGATGCGACGTCGTGTTGAAACGTTGTTTCATTTATGAAATAGAATCATTGTTACGTGTCGTTGAATCATTTTTACGCTGCGTGTTAACAAGCCATTAATGAGTTCCATTTTTTCATCTCGTCACTTCCTTGTCACTGCACCGCAACGTCGTTGTGTCACCGCTTGTCGATTGTGGAAAATAAATAAAATATTTTTATGAAGTTATATTGTTTTTTTCTGAAAGGTTTGAAACTTAACATTTCTATTCGGCCATTTTCAGCCAATGTTTAGTTCATTTTGGTCAAATCTCGGCATTCTGAGATCAATGGTTCCCTCATGTTTTCAATCCAATCACCAGTTCAAAAGTTAGAAAAACTCGCTCGTACTTTTAATGAATCTACCTTAAAAAAAGTTCAAAATTCCATTCTGGGCTCCTCGAGCCTCAGAATCATGTGCTGTTAGAGCGTGTAGTCTTGAAATAATTCAATATAATTTTAAAAAAACTATATGGAAATTTCGGTAGATTACGTGAATTATTTTTTTTCTCTGTGATTAGACTTCATTCTTTTTATTTCTTGCAATCGTACTACATTTTCAAAAAAAAATCTGTGTTTCTATTTAAAATAAATAGAAATATATATTTAGTAATATATAATGTTGAAAACATAATAATATTCAATTTTTGTGTCCCTCTTTTGAGGTCATCCCTAGTTCATTACCAAATATAATGCATGATTAGAAAAATTGGAAAATTAATTTTTTTTGTGAGATTTGAAATAAGTCACTCTCATTAATTATCACCATTTTTTTGGAGGCCACCAAACATCCAAAAAATATTTTTTTTTTTTTAAAAGCACAAAAACTAGAAATAATGAACATTTTATATTCAGATCATGGTTAAGTATATCAAAATCTCTCCCTAATACTGAATCATAGTGCTTTCAGTTATATTAACACCTTAGAAGAGTTGGAAGATGTTGGTAAGATTATCGGTCACGTGAAATGAAAAAAACAGGTAGTAATTACATATCTAGATGAATTTGATTGAGGAAATTGAATGAAAAACAAAATCTATGGCCACAATAGTCAATAAAATTGATGAACTATGGCCATAAAAACAATAATAACAAGTTTAATATGAAGGAAATATTGTCGCACCCACATTTCAAGGTTACATTTTATAGGTTAAATTTGAAAATTAAAAAAATTTATGGAATATAAAACTTGAATTAAAAGAGAATGAATATTAGGAAGATAATAGAGATGATTTATTTTGGAGATATAGATTATTTGGAGTATTGTGTTTATTTCGTTCAAGTTGATATGAAATATTACGTTCCTAATAATGAATAGTCAGTAACCCTGTTCAGAGAAGATAATCCACTTGAATTTATTTTTTTATTATAAAAACATTGTAGAAGAAGTTGTATCCCATTGCTATTTATTTCCTCACAAAAGTTGTCCACGTGAATGATGATTTCAAATATAAAAACCATTAGGGGTATATTAAATTTGAAAACCAAGTATCCTTTATTTTTATTGAAACATTGCTGCATATAAACTCATCATATATAGAAATTGTTGATTCATTAGATGTCTCGACTTACTATTAATGTAAACATTTATTATTTATCATGTATGAAGATAAGAATTTTTTGGATTAGGTTACATCATATTACTAGTGAGAATACTAAGACTTAATAGTGGTAGTACTTGATGAAAAGTAACATATGGAAGAATCTTTAAAAATATATTTTTCAAAATTAAAATCATTTCATAAAAAATTAATTCTGAATTCATTGAACATTGATTTTCATTTTCAAAAATTGGTATATTTTTAGAACTCAAATTATTCATGAATGATCTTAGATGAAAAGAAATATATTAAAGGAGATGAAGCCACATATGAGCTGTAATACCTTAAAAAGCAAGATCATTTGGTGTAATGGGGAATTATCGGACTAGATTCTTTTTTGATAAATTTATATTTCAATAAAGAAGTAATAATTTAGGATGAAACATATTATGAATCTAATCAAGGAGTTCAATTTTAAAATCTAGCGGGATGACCTCTTTGTGTTCATAATAAAGAGGGGGATCTATAATATCCTGTTCCCTTCTCCACCACCCAATGGGAAACAAAATTTCATGTAGGGGAACATAAAAAATCTAAATTAGGGTTAATATTTGTAGAGTGAAAGATAAAAAATATTTCAGGATAATATTTGGGGTTTTTACATTCAAATAAACCACAAAATATTTTGGATTTGGGATAACTATAAGACTATTTTGTTATTGGAAATATATACACAACACCTCTTGTGGATTACCAAATTTTATCTTGGAATTTTAACATTTATCTCTCTATTTAATATTGAAAAAAATTATTCTATTCATTGATTTTATATATAGTATATAGAATATGGTACTTATGAGATTATGTAAAGTGGAAAACCCCTAATAAAAATTTAGTTGTATTTATACTTCTGAATTGATTCCTTCCATGCATTTTTAATAAAAAAAAAATTTGATTTATTTCAAATAGGTAGTTTCGTATAAGTTTGGGGGAGGGTCAACTAGTATTATGAGTTTTTAGGTTTTTAGTTTTATTTTATATTTTTAATTATATTTAATGTTTCATAAATATTATTATGATTTTAAATCATGAATTGACTTTGAGAGATTTGACTTTTAAAAAAATTAGATGGATTTTTTTCCAAGGCATTGATTTTCAAAAAAATTACAAGTTTGACTGATTTATGAAGTCCATTTGGATAAAAAAAATTGAAAAGTCTTTCTCTACTCACAAGAGGTATTTTAATCCTATTTTGACATATTCATCTTAATACCCTCACTTTATTGAGAGAAACATGAATTTTGTGCAATAAATAGAACACTTAATCATTTATCATTCAAAGGACTGGAGTTCCTGATATATTTTTTATACACTTAAGGTACGTATTTGGATAAATAAATTTTTCACTATAGACCTACACATTAAATCAACCCGTTTTTTTCCATTATAATCAAGGAATTTTATTATATCATCAATAAAAAAATTAAAATCCTATTTAACCTTAGAAACATTAACACTTAATAAATTTGAATTACTATATCATGTTCGAGTGTAGAGGAAGGGAAAATAATATGTGTTCCTTGCAAAGTAGCTCATTGATGGGAATGTGCGGTGTGTAACTTTTATTGGAATAAGATAGGGAATGAGTTAATTTCAACATTGTACTACATTTATAATAATATTTATCTAAAATATAAAATTAATCAAAAATATATGGAAAATATACAATATTGAATCCTATATTGTGCTGTTTAAATAGATAATATTCCTATAAAAAATAAAATGGAATTACAAATCATTAATTCATTATACTCAATTATTGTTTCATTCTCCATGAATAAAATAATAAAATCACAATTAAAGGGGAATGTATGAATGAATAAATTCATTGTATTTGTTATTTTATTCATGCCATTATAAAGTGGATTATGGTGTACATTTTAAATGTTAAATTGAGTTTGATATATTTATTATGGTTTCACATTAATATTCATGGAAATATATATAATGGTTTTACCTTTTTTTCAGCCTAAAGTTTTTAAATTCATTTATCCACAAAACTATGGCCACTAAATCACTGCAAAAAATTCTCATTATTCATAACATTATTATTTCTCTTAGTGCATATAAATGAGAATTTTCTCATGCCTATAGTGATACATTTATGATATCTAAAATGGAAATAACTCTATTAAATTTGTATTGAGTTAATAGTGACATAAATTTCAATGTGAGGTAGTTTGAGATTCAGTCATAGGTGAATTGTTATGGTTGAAATAATTTAAATGTGTATAATAAAATGAAACTTGTGCTTTTCCATAATTGAGGCATGATGATTTCAATTTTAAAAAATATATTGTTAAATTCTATCACTGTTGATTTATGTATGGATTTGATGTAGTAATGACTTTCCAATAGTTCAATGTTTATGTGGGGTGATTTATGTAATTAATTAATGTACTATATTTTTATTCATAAATGATTTTTACTCTATCACATTTATTAATTATTTCTGTCCTTGATGTTCTTAGTATTAAGAAAATATTTCATTTTATTTAGGGAATACCTATTAAAAAGGATAATTTTTAAATGTAATAAATTTATTTTATCTCAAGAAAAAAATTAATGGACAACGGTTGATAATAATTTGATATCTTTAAAGGAGAAGATTCTGGATGATGGTGTTGAGGAAGAGAATCTTGTAATGTACATAGATTTTTAAGGGTGCTGAACATTATGTATAATGAACCCTCGGATAATATATAAAGGTTTCCAAATTGAAACACTTGGTCATAAGAGTCATACAAAATTAGTATAGTGGTAAATTTAAAAAGTTCAAGTCTGTATAAGATTCTTGACCTTGATACATATAATTAAATGAATATTCCACTGTAAGTTAAATCCTATTATTATTTTGGATACATAATAGTCATTAATGAGACAATATTATACATAAAGGGCGATTTAAGTTGATACTGGGGAGAAATAACCAATACAAAAGATTCATCATAGGGATACATAATGTTTATACCTTATCCATTGGTATAATTTCATCAAATCTAAAAATACATAAGGTTAAACATAATGGTTATGTAAATATGTAAGATTATTTCCTTTTTCTCTATAAATGAAGTTATAAATATGGAAAAAGGCATGGAAATTATTTCCTAGTGATGTGTAAGAGTTACTTCATTACAATATATTATACTTATAGAATTATGACTTTTTCATATCATAGTTTACTATTGATATATAATGGTTTCTAGATAATAAAAGACAATTCATGGGATAAGTAAAGGACTCTTGGTTGCTGCTGGATAGGGGAATACTGATGTGTAAATTTCATCACTATATATATAAAGGTCATATACTTATCCATAAAATACTTTTTTTTATAATTCATTGGTTTCATTCATTAATTTAACAGAAATAAAATAGAACTCGGTCCCAATGATATTTGAAGGGATTATGAATTCAAAGTGATAATCTTGATATGATTAAAAAGTCTTGAAATCAAAGGAATAATTCTATGTGTATATCTATATGTCATTATCATACTTCTCAATCCATGTCGACATAGATACCATACACATCTAAATTTGATGTCTATTAAGTCATCCCTAACTATTTATAACCAAATTCACTACATTATAGCTCAATTTAATTGAGGTTTCATTAATATTCCATTCCTCTATTATCATGTGTTTTTATTCTTTAATTTCAATGGCGATGGAGATCTATCCTTAGATTCAAATCCATGTGGATATTTTGAGTGTTTTATGTCATAATTTTGATATTTCTTCATCTTGAATGAACATTAATAATTATGATATTTATAGAATGAGAGGTATGTGACTAGTAATTATAGTTTATAAATAATTTTTATTTTATTCTTCTCTATTATAATCCATTCTCCCCTCCCTTATTTGATTTTTTGGTTAGTGGATTAAATGAGGAATCGATGCTGTTTCATACAAAGAAGGAAACTCATAGAATGTGCTCTCTTAAGTTATTGAGTATGGTAAATTTTCGTAGTTATAAGTGAAGTGAATCTTATTACATGAATGTTATTGAATTATTTAATAGATTGAAATGAATTTTAATCTAGTTAAGATAGTGATAAAGATCACATTTATTCAACCATGGGAGTGACATCATTCTTATTACATTTCATTTCATTATCATTTTTTCATTCATTCGTACTATATTTTCAAAAACTCTATATATGTTTCTTTATCCAATTCCCATTTTTATATATCATTATAAATAAATAATAGTGATATACTCACATGATGGGTACTTCAAATAATTTTATATTTTGGGATCTCTTCTTTTCTGGAAAAGTGGTTTGATGGCATAAATGATGCAGGTCCTGAAAAAAAATGCAAGAGCTGTTATTTTTAGTGCAGGGTGTTCGTGCATTTGACAAGCAAGAAACAAAGCCCGTTTTAAAGGAATTAATTGTACTAAAAGATCAGTTATCATCAAGAAAAGATGCATGCTGCTTGATTTGGTACGTTATTCTAATATTTCTAGTGATAATCCATCTTTGAGGAGCATGCAGATATACAGTCTTGATTTTATTCATTCAGATCTTATAAGAAGGGGTAATTGGGTTCGCTGGATTCCTCCAACCATGGGTCTCAAGCTTAATTTTGATGGATCATGCATTGGAGGAATTATCTGAGGTGGAGGTGTTGTGCGGGAAGGGTATGGAAGTATTATTCCTTCTTTTACTTCTTTTTATGGGAGGGGAAGTTCTATCCAGGATAAAGCTGAGGCGATGTATATGGGGATAACATTGTGTGCTCAAAGGAACTTATGTCTGAAGCAGATTAAAACTGATTCGAAGATCATCCAAGACTCGATGAGTGGCAAGATTTCTCCTCCTTGGTCGATTACTTATATAATCAGGAAATGCACAGGGAACCTCGACATCAACAAAACATAGTTTTTCCATACATGGCGAGAAGGTAACAAAGTAGCAGACTACATAGCTTATTTGACGGTGGCGGATCAAGGTACCAAAATTCTTTTTTTTCTAGTTCTCTTCAAATGGATCCGGAAGGGGTAGACTTAATCTAGGGAGACCAACTGGGCCTTCACTATTTTGGACCGCCTTAAGTTGTTTGTGTTTTACCCATGGCCTGTTTGCTGTGGGTTTTATTCTTTTTATTAAAAATTCAATGTTGATGATGAAACTCTCTTAAGATCCTATATTTCATACCCCATACTCATAGTAACATTTTCAAATCATCTATACCATATTTAATAAAATAATTTATTATTGTCAATAAATAGTTATGATAATAGAATAATAATGAGTGTGAGTTGCCTCCTTATGAGATCAACCCTGGGATATGATCCACTCTAGTGAATGATAGTGAAAATAAAATAGAATTATGGTTAGAAAAAAAATAATTGTATATGGTTCATTATTTTTTTAATCCCTAGAAAACCTCATGTCAAATAATAATATTATTATTATTTACATGACATGTGATAAACATATGGATAAAATAAATATTATTTCCATGAATAAATAAATTAATATTTATTCAAATAATATTTAATATTACATTTATCATCGGACCATTAAACTTGATCTATCAATCCTCTCTATTATTTATCTAGACATTAATATTGATTATTTATTTAATAAATAAATATCACTTCATTATTCTCTAATAAATAAATAAATATTATATTAACACAACTACTGAATAAATATTTATTGAATATCTGCAATAAATAAATAAATAAATATTTGTTATTTTTAAAATGAACCAAAACAAATAAATATTATATATTCATGTAATTGATAATTACCTTGAAAATGAATATTTATTTAATATTTGACTCACATAATATTCTATAAAATAACTGGTGCCTGAATATATGCAATAAAATGAACATGAATAATTATTAAAACATGTAAAAAAATAATATTTACTCAATATGTTAAATTTAAATAAAATTTAACTGGTATTTCAAACACACTTAAAGTATGACCCTATAGGACCCTTTCATAGTGGAATTAAGTTATTACACTTAAAGATCATGTTTGGAATCTAACAACATGATAAGGTACCCTAGAGATATTGTTTAAATGTCATAATGACAATAACTACATACAAACATACATTTTATAATCTAATCCCTTTATCCTGATATTTGTAATCAAGAAGGTTGCATGCTAGTTCTAGAAATAAACTTTCTGACAGAATTCCATATCCATAGACTTAATCAATCAACTCTATTTCCTTAAAAGGTCCTTATATATTTTCATTAACTAAAGAACGTTAGGGGAAAGTCCTTTCTCATATTATTCATTAATACAATTCCATCCATGAATCATCTAATGTATCAACCCTCATTGAAAACATATATAATCATGGTTTTCATCAATACATAAAATTATGTAACTCGTGACAGGCATTAATAATAATATTAAAGTCTAAGGATCATTACTAACATCCATGGATAGGAACATCCAATGACACATATCAATGTGGATTTCCTACAAGCGGGTCATGTTCTCATAATCTCATACTTTGAAGATTACTGAAGGCATACACCATGAGAAAGTGTCTCCAAGTCCTATGAGTCTTCACCCCTGATAGCTTGTATCATTTGTGCCCCATAAAATGATATAATCTAGATACATAAAATATATTTAAGAATATTTTCATTTAACTTCTAGGTTCTCATAATAGTAGGGAACTGCTATGACATTTTAGTGTAATAAGTAACTAAGGACATTATCACATAGATGTTATGCATAAGAATGATCATCAAGTGATATATAATTAATTAATATTCAAGACTATGAATATTTAAGTGATTGAATGTGCATAGTATTTGGTTATATGGAATCAACTCAAATGGGATCCCACTTTCACTAGAGAAAACTACTAATAAATCAATTGGTTAGACTCACATGATAAACATTATTTTATTATGACATGGTTATAGTTGTTTATTCAACCATGCTACCAATAGATGATATTCTTACTATGACCTCATTTATTTACGAAAATACCTAAAGAAATGGTATTAATGATTATATGTTAACTGTTGTCCCTAAATTCTTGGATAATAGCATAATTAAAATTCATCATGATTGGATTTGATTTTACTATCTTGGTTGAAATATAAAATCTATAACAAATTATTGCTAAAATCATTTTTTAATCTAGCCACAACATACTCAGTCAAATATATATTTGAAAACCACTATTTGTAAAAAAAATTACACATGTATTTTTTCTTATTCGTATTTTGATTCTAGACCAAACTGATCTAAAGAAGACTAGTTTTATATTCCCTGAAAACTAACCTTATAATTTCTCTATTTTTTAGCCACTCATCTAGTTTTTCATTCAAAAGCACTTTCATGTAGTTTTGAATACCAACCTATATAGTTCTCCTAGTATTGTTTGATATTTTTATTCTATTCTTTATGCATAATAAAGGTCAAACCTATGTACATATCATGGGATGGGATATATATTTCTAAAGTAATCTTATGAATATGTAATATATTAATCAAAAAAATACCATGTGATATGAGAACAATTCAGTAGTATTGTTTTATCTTATATTTTTCAATACCATGTCAACTATATATTATGAATTGGATTAAGAAACACCTTTATCTATACTTGTAGTTCTCTTTCCCTAAAACATAGTCTACAACTTAAGTAATCTTTTTAGAAATTATTTAGTCTTATATAACCATAATACTAATGGCATGTTTTCAATATGTCATTAAACATATCTATCGTAGAAAATTATAGTGATTACACATACCACTTGTTAAAACATGGAAACATTTCATTTCAAATGAATATACTATAACCATTATAAATGTTTTGACCCATAAATAGATCCTTGAAACTTTCCATCCATATTGGATTTATTTGTTGTCACCAACCTTTTTAGTCATGTCATATAAACATATACCATAAAGTAACCTCCAAGGTAGGTGTCTTTGACATATGATTCCTAATTTAATGATCATAGTAGATAAAATGAGTACAATTCTAATGGATTTAATTCATATGGATTGGTATAATTAATCAAGACATATTGGTACCTCACTTATACCATCCATGTCTTGTCTTTGTTGAATTACCACCAACAACTTTACATCAACCACTAAAATACAGAACGAATTTTGGTACATAGAATCCAAATTTTAGGTTATAAGAACTTATCAATCATCATTATTTTCATATTAATTTTCCCTGTAGGATTTATTATTCCTATGAAATGATATATAACCAACTACGGTGAATATAAATTCATCACTATAGTTTTAACTTTCCTATAGGATATATATCTCTAGAAAAATTCCTCCCTATAACACTTATGTAGTTTTATGTTCTTATGCCTATTTTTGCATCTGGAGCCTAGATTCAATTAAAGCATTACCTGGTCCTACTATCTCATAATAGATTTTCTTTACTCATATAAATCCAGTCATTATGATAAATACCTTTATATCTTGGGGATATTAATATCCTTAGTACCTATAGGATAATAAACTGAGATTCAACTTGTGTTTATTTTGACATACTTTTGAAGATAATTATAACTTAACAATTGATTGAAATTATAACACCTTGGGTTGTAACATTAATAGACCCTCATCATACCATAACTTATACGATATCCATTAGTCAATTTAGTTATCATATGGTCAGTTTCGATACTAATATTTTACAAAACATGTTAGGAAAGGAATTATAGAATAATTTCAATAGTTATAAGATTCTTCATCGATCTACCTGTACTATCACTATCTATATAATGTGAATACGGTAATATGAGTTTAGTAACACTTTCACTCTCTATTTAATGATTGATCAACACTTGGTTAAGATATACATTAACATGCCAACCCATAGACACATATATCCTTTACCAATTATATTAATTTATTTCATTTATCAATACTAAAAATTCTTTAACTAATTTAATGAAAATTATATGAATTTACCTCTATATTTACTTTGGAATAGTTCATTCAATGTAGTTGAACTCACACTTGAATCTTTATGGAATAACTTTATTTCTAAAAGTTTATTTCACTTGAACTTGATATAGATGTTTGCTAGTATAACACGTATAATGATTGACTAGACAATAAAAACACATATGTTAATTACATTTTAATGGTATTAAATGTTCATTTTTTGATCTTATCATCTTGAGTTAGTGGATTTTAATTTTGAACATCCATTCTCATCATTTGTGCACTTCATGCCTAATGTACATAAATTTATGCCCAATGATTCATCTAATTTTAAGGAATTTAATTACCAATATTTTAATTTGATATTTTTTGCAGTGTATCTACACTTTAATATGAACATTTTTCATTCATGTATCAATGGAGGATTCATGAAGGATGATGGTGATATTTGGTTATGAAAGGAAACAATTCTTGAGAAGGATGATTGGACACCAGGCCACTGATGAGAATGTGGGGCCCACAATACTGGCCCAATAAATCCCAAATTTCTTGGGATGCTATAAGACGTTTATAGGAACAAATACTTCTTCATCAGTCAGTGCTAATAGAGCTTCCATAGTGGCTATAAAGGCACCCCAAAGAGAAGATCAAAATATGGGCCAGAATCTGCGGCCCAGAATTTTATCCCACTAAAGTTGCCATAACCCCAGATCCACAACTCCAAATAGGCCCAAATTTTACAGACGTCTAGAAGACATCAGGAAACACAAAATAATCTTCTATGGCCCACCGATATTCGGCGATAGACTTACCCATACAGGATGATCTTTTCAGGGGAGACAAGGAGGATAAAAAGTCAAAGAGGGGATCAATTTCTCCACTACTTTCCACCACCCTAAGGCCTAAATTAATTTAATATTTGGGATTACATTGATTTAGGTTCGGCCTAAGGCTTCTAAATTGCCTATTTAAGGAAGTGGTGGTGAGGGGGAATACATCTCTTGTATTTTTTGTAAAATTATTATGCCAAAGTTCCGTTGTAATGTTCTCAATTTCCATGTAAGTTTCTTCTTTGTATTTCTGTGTTCTTAAACAACATCTTCCTCTCATATTCCTCCCATTATCTCTCTTTAAAACTCACAAATCACAGTTATATCTCTTTTTTGTAGTGAATTAGTTCACACATAGATGTGAATTTCATTCACACACATGGAGGAGTGCTCATTATTTCTGTGATTTTCATTTCATCAATCTAATTTTTGTAAGCCATCTTTCGGCCACCATTGAGAGTATACCATCAATGGAGGGCTAAACATTTAATGGGTTGATCGTAGGATGATTAAAAGTCTGTATTGAATGTTATTTTATGAAAGAATTATTGTTAATTAGCTAATTAATTCAAGACATACAATCTTCAATTATTTCCACTCTTCATCTTCAGTGTGTTTGAGGAAGCTAAATCCAAGTACAAAAAAGGCCATACACCTTGGAGAGATCATGAATTTGGTTATATAAGTGTTTAAGGGATTATTAATTGAGTTTAGTTAGCATAAAACCAAAAAATTATGTAGCTATTGTTATTTTGAAGAATGGATTCATCAAGAATTAATAAAACCAAATTGTTTAAAGAAGAAAAATTCATTCAATTCACCCATGGCATAATCCTAAGATCAACACATTTTCATTAAATTGAATTCACATAGGTTTATTAGTGTTATTTAAAATCATATAAAATCAAAACCAAGTTGGCCAATTCATATCAAAAAATCCATCTCATAAGTTGTGCATCTAAGGTATCTTCTCAGGTCTCAGTGGATTCGACAACCCAAACTAGACTACAAGGACCGTTCTACCTTCATCTCTTGGGTAAATTTGCGCATGAATAAAATTATGGCATTTTTTCTGGGGACCTAAGTAAGTACCTTAGACAAAAACCTTCTTCACTCACCCCCATTATTTTATTCTCACCCAAGATCTCTTATCTTGTCACTTTCTCACTTTTTTTTCTTTTGGCGCATGTCTGCCTACACCTGCGATAATTCAAAGAGACTAGTTAGGGTGGAATGTCCTGGGGTTGGGGAGTCAAGTACACCAAGAGAACACTTTCCATTAGATACTAATCTTCCTAATACTCCAGAGTCCAAAATTGAGCCCATTTCAATTAAAGGTCTTCAAGGAAACCAACTCATAAACCCGGGTGGAAACCAAAATGGAAACCCAAATGAGGCAGCCCCAGACATGGGGAATGCAATTGATCAAACCATGAATGACTACTTCACACCTTCCTGGACCAATGCCCTCTCATTCATTAGACACAATTCCCTAGGATATGACAACTACATCTTTAAACCCCATTTCCTAAACCACCTTCCCACATTCCATGGAATGGAGTCCGATATGCCCTACCTTCACGTTATGGAATTCAATGACTTTATAGAAACCATGTGTCCCCCACATCAACTAGAATCATCTAAGATGAGGCTATTTTGTTTTTATTTAAATTATCGAGCTAAAATTGTCTAAACGATTTGAGACCATCATCCATCAAATCTTGGGACCAACTATAAAGAGAATTCTACAAAAAATACTTTCCCCGCCACAAAACAATTTCCCTTAAAAAGAGAATCCAAAACTTTTTTGAAAAAGAGGGAGAGTCATTCTATGAAACATAGGAGAGGTTAAAAGATACCCTAAACATGGTTCCACACCATGGTTTTTCTATTCCTGAACAAGTGAGAATTTTCTATGAAGTTTTGGTTCCGGGGAACAAAAAATTCATTGACATGAAGTGTAATGGAACCTTTAAAAAAATCCCCAAATGATTCTTACAAGTATCTAAAAAGCCTTGCTGAACAAAACCAAACAAGGGGAACTTCATATTATTCTAAAAATCCAAAAAGAACTACTGGAATTCATACACATATAGAAGAGGAAATCCTTAGGGCTAAACTCACAGCACTCTCTAGGAAGGTTGAAGAGATAGGCCTTAGGAAAGTCCATGAAATCCAAACTGTTGACCCTATTTTCACAATTTGTGACAAACATGACCATAAGACAGACAACTGCCCAACCACTCCATCCATCAAGGATGTTCTTTTAGGAGGAACCCCAGTGGAAGTAAATGCTTTGAACTTTCAAAAGCCTCAATACCAAAACAACATCAACCCAAGGTATAATGACCACCTAGGCTTCCACTGGAAAGATAACCAACAACCTTGCCAACCATAGGGACATAATCCTTACCCCCATCAGAACTACCAAACCCATAACAGGTTCCAAACCCAACCTATCCATGACCAACAGCCATCGGTCCATTTTCAACAAACCATCCCACCTCCAAAATATCCCCATGGGATAAATCAATCTTCCCTAGCACCAACCCAAACAGTTCCACAAACCCTACTAGTATAAATGTGGAAACAAATGGAAAGGATGAACTAGGAATTCTCTTCCCTTAAACAAGAACTAAAAACCATTAAAACTGGAAAGGCACCCATGCCTACTCAGGCAGTACCATCCTCAACTTCAAGGGGAGAGTCATGTTGTACTCAAAAAACTCATGAACAACTAAAGGTTGTGACTATTTTAAGAAGTGGGAAATCAATTGAGAAACCTGAAAAACTAATTCAGAACCCACCTAAATATTCAAACTTGGATGAAAATTCAAATGAACCAAATGATCAAACTGAAAAACATGATAACTGTGTTGAAGAAACAACTCTTCAATAAACAACCCCACATCCTGCACCATTTCCTCAACGCATGAGGGGGAAAACCAATCCTGAATTGAGTGAAACATTGAGGGAAATATTTTCACAAGTCATGTTCAACATTCCCCTTCTCGATGCCATCCAAATAATACCTGCCTACTCAAATTTCCTTAAGGAATTGTTCACTTTTTAAAAAAATCACATAAAAACCAATTCTTTTTGGCTGCTAATGTGAGTACCACCATTCAAGGGACCATTCCTCCTATGTTGAAAGACCCGGGTATCCCTTACATCAATGTTGAACTAGGAGAGAGAAAATTTGTCAAGGCCTATTGTGACCTAGGTGCTAGTGTCAATCTCATCCCCTATGTTGTGTACTGCCAGTTAGGCCTAGAAGAACTCCAACCCACATCTGTCACACTTCAACATGTAGATCGTAGCATTAGGGTTCCAAAGGAGATTTTAAAGGACATTCTATTAAAGGTTGAAAACTTCATCTACCATGCTGACTTCATTGTCCTTGACAACCATCCAAACATTGGAAATAAAGAAATAACCCCAATCATCATTGGTCGTCCTTTCCTTGAAAAAACCAACTCTGTTATCCGAGTCTGAAATGGTAAAATTACCATCACCTTTGGGAACATGAGTCTAGACTAGAACATCTATAATGCACGCTCACAAATAGGGGATGATGAGGACATTCATGAAGTAAACATGATAGGAAGAATTGATAATGAATCTATAGAACATCAAGGAATATTTGATGGATATTTATGTCAGGATGAGATTGATTTCCTTTGTTCACATGAAGGATGTTTATCTCCTTGGCTTGAATCATTTTCAAATTGCTCTTATGATTAAGTCTTAGGTCCAATAATCAGTGAAACATTTCAAGAAACCAATTTCATGGAGACCACTCCAACATCCCTCCCTAAATCTGATCAAGACAATCTAGTTGCTTAAACTTCTATATTTGGGGAATTAATCCTATCTAAAACTCTAGGAAACAAAATTGATCTTGATCCAATGTCCTGATCTTCTACTAAAATTCTGAACCAACTTGATCTTGAATTGAAGGAAATTCCCGCTGCACTCATGTATGCCTTCCTAGGGGACAATCAAAAACATCCAATTTTCATTTCTTCTTCTCTTAAATCCAATCATGATAGGATGCATATGGATGTCCTTAGGAGACAATAGAAAGCCATTGGTTGGACCCTGTCTGATATTCTTGGGATTATCCCACTTATCGAGACTCATAGGATTGTTCTGGAATCTGATTCAAAGCCATGTTGTCAACCTCAATGGTGACTCAATACTAATCTCATGGAATTAGTTTGAAAAGAACTTCTGAAATTGTTAAAAGCTGGTATCATATATCCCATAGCTGAGAGTGAGTGGGTCATCCCAATCCAAGTGGTTCTCAAGATGGAAGGATTCACAGTGATATCCAATAAGGATAGAGAGATTCTTCCAACATGGTGAGTAGTGGATGGAGGGTCTACATTGACTATAGGAAGCTAAACTCATTCACCAAGAAGGACCATTTCCCCTTACCATTCATTGACCAAGTCCTTGAGAGAGTGGAAGGTCATGACTTCTACTGTTTCTTATATGTGTACTCAGGGTATAATCAAATTGAGGTCTCCATAGAGGATCAAGGGAAGACTAAATTCACCTGTCCATTCGGCACCTTTTCCTTCAAATGCATGCCCTTTGGTTTATGCAATGACCCTGGAACCTTCCAGAGGTGCCTGATGGGAATCTTCTCAGATATGGTAGGGGATTTTCTAGAGGTCTCCATGGATGAATTATCTGTGTTTGGGGATATATTATAGGTAAGTATGCAGAATTTAGAGAGAGTCTTCTCAAGATGTGAAGAAAAGAATCCAGTCCTAAACTGGAAAAAATGACATTTCATGGTTAAATAGGGACTAGTCCTTGGCCATCTAGTCTCAAATAGGGGGATTGAAGTTGATAAAGCAAAGGTTGACATTAGACGTCACCTTCCATCACCCAAAACTGTCAAGGAAGTGAGGTCTTTACTAGGACATGCTGGTTTCTATAGAAGATTCATCAAATACTTTAGTTCAATCTCTTGTCCCCTTTGTGCTCTCCTAGTAAAGGATGCTCCATTTGTTTGGACAGGAAGCTGGGAGGGTTCATTCTCAACCCTCAAATCCTCTCTCACCTCTCCTCCCATTATGAAATTTCCAAATTAGAACCTTCCTTTTGAACTTATGTGTGATGACAGTGACTTTGCTGTAGGAGCTGTATTAGGACAACATTTTGATAAAACTCCTTATGTCATTGCTTATGCAATAAAATCCTTAAATGATTCCCAAATAAACTACACCACTACTGAAAAGGAGATACTTGATATTGTGTTTACCTTAGAGAAGTTTATGTCCTACCTCTTAGGATCCCCCATCACTGTGTTCACTGACCATTCTGCCCTAAAATACCTCTTCAAAAAACAATATTACAAGGATATACTGATTAGGTGGGTCCTTCTCTTGCAGGAATTTGACCTCACAATCAATGATTAAAAGGGCGTTGAAAATGTTGTAGCTAATCACCTCTCTAGGATGGAATTAAAAGACAACTAAAATCACATTTATGTGTCTGATTTCTTCCCTGATGAACACCTATACTATGTAAGTGACTACCCTTGGTATTCCGACATAGCCAACTTCTTAGTTACTGGAGTCATCCCAAAATTCATAGGGACTCAAGCTCAAAGTAAATTAATTTATAATGTTAGGAACAATGTGTTTGATGATCCATACCTCTATAAGTTCTTCCCTGACCATGTAATTAGGAGGTGTGTCCCAGAATCTAAACAAGTTTCCATCCTTAAATTTTGTCATAGTGAGTCATGTGAAGGTCATTTTTCCTCTAGGAAAAATTTTTCCATGGTTCTTCAATGTGGTCTCTTCTAGCCCACCCTCTCAAGGGACTCTTACACATTTTGTCAAACATGTCCTCGGTGTCAACAAGTAGGGTCCATCACAAAAAGGAATCAAATGCCACTCACTCCCATCTTAGTGGTTGAAATCTTTGACTGTTGGGGAATTGATTTCATGGGTCCCTTCCTGAACTCTAGGGGATATCATTACATTCTTTTAGCTTTTGATTATGTCTCCAAATTGTTTGAGGCCATTCCTACAAAATCCAATGATCATCAAACTGTGATTAGATTTCTCAAGGAAGAAATATTCTCTAGATTTGGAATTCCTAGGGATATCATTAGTGATAGTGGAACTCATTTTTGCAATCCTCCATTCTCATCACTCATGGAAAATTATGAAATTTCTTACAAAGTTTCTACTAATTACCACCCATAGACCAATGGTCAAGCTGAGTTAGCCAATAGAGAAATTAAACAGATTCTTGAGAAAACTGTTAATATATCTATGAATGATTGTTCGAGAAAACTCTTAGATGATCTTTGGGCCTATTGAACCGCATATAAAACAATTTTAGGAATGTCCCAATATAGGTTGGTTTATGGTAAAGCATGCCATTTTCTAGTGGATATTGAACATAAGGCCTTTTGGGCAATTAAAATAATAAATTATGACCTCTAATTGGCTGAAACAAAAAGGAAATTAGATCTCAATGAACTTGATGAACTTAGGATGGAGGCTTATGAAAATTCAAGGATCAATAAAGCTAAAGTACAAGCCTACAAATCTAGAAATCTTAAAAACAAACACATTGAACCGGGAAAACCTGTTCTTTTGTATAATTCTAAACATCACTTACACCTGGGAAAATTGAGGTCTATATGGTCAGGTCTATACATAGTGCATAAGATGTACCCCCATGGGGATGTTGAAATTCATTATCTCACCAATAGTCAAACATTTAACGTTAATGGTCATAGAGTCAAACCATTCATAGAACCATTCCAAAAACATGAAGTTGGTGAAGAATTGTGTGAACCTACCCTAGATGATGAAAATAATAAATCGATTAGGGGTCCAAGTCAAGACAAAGACATTAAACAAAGCGTTGTATGGGAGGAAACCCATGGTTTCCAAGTTTCCAATCATTTTATTGTTTTAATCAAATTTATATTTCAAATAAGATTAGTGGATCATATTGATATAACTTTATTCTAACTTAGACTTTTGACAAGTTCTTCTTTTATGAGTATGGATGTGTATAAAAGGGGAGCACTGTATTCATCTGTGTCACGCGGTGTGATCCCTGAGTACTACCTTACCCAGAAATAAAAAATAAGACAATGTATCATCAGTTGATTTAAAAAAAAGGTAAACCATAAAAATGATGAGACTTGGTATTAAATAAATTGTTTTTTTTTCTTCCTGGTTTGTTCTTGTATAGTTCAGGGACTATTTTTGGGTGATATATATTCGATCAAGGAGGTGCATACATCTCCCATGAGAATAAAGAGTGATTTGGGAGAACCACAATCATCATAATGAAGCCAACAGGTCAACTTGTTCCATGCCATTTCCAAATCATTCCCCCCCATCCTCTTTCTCCTCTCTTTTCTTTTTACGAAACTAGGAACAGCTTCATTCTAAGTTGGGGGTGTGGGAAAAAAAATTTGTTAAAAAAAAGAAGTAAGATTCCATTTTCATTCATATAATAACATCATTGCTCATATTAATACTACATAGCAAATATTTTTTTATTTCCTTGACTCTTAATCTAATTCATGATTAAGTTGACAAGCATTTAATTTTGAAGTTTGGTTGTCCAATGAGAATTTTTATCATTTTTATTTTCATCTATTAAATCAAAATTCCACAATGCACATCCTCTTGATTGTGGGGTACGAATTTGAATTCTCAGGGTCCCATAATAAATAGCATAGGCTGGTTTGATTTTTATGAATAATATGAGTATTCAAAAATAATAAAAAAATAAAAAAATAAAAAATAAAAATAAAAATTTGCGTGTAGAGCAATGGATTGATAAAATGAGAGGCTTTCAGCACATGGGGATCGTGACTCCAGAGTTGTCTATCCCTGAGTTTTTTACTCTATCTCTATTTATGGTATTATGACTTTGTTTTTGATCAAGTTATCTCAAGACGATGCCCGAGTATGTGGGATTCACTTGGATCCCTAAGGCCTTTGAGTCTAGGAGTCATCAGCAAAGTCTTTCTACATGGGTTAATTTGATTAACTGCAATCTCAATTACTATGACAATATTTCAAAATAAATCCAAAAAAAGGAATTATGAATACTCATATTAGGATTAAATGTGATTCCATCTAGCACTTCCATTATTTCTCCCTTGAATGAAAATGAACCCCCATATCTATTGTGATTCACAACACATAATTTCACCAAATTGAGTTGGATGAAGAATGATGATGGATTTGATAAAAGGAATGGGATTGGTATTGGGATATTCTCTTAAATTTATCATGTTTCAAATTAGTTTTATAGTTCATAAAGATGTATTTGTGTATATTTTACATTGTGAGCACTGTTTGTTATAATGTGTTTAAAAAAAGAATTAAAATATAATCTTCGAATTATTTTCTCGGGACTAGAAAATCTCCAGTTAGAGGTTTGATTAGACAATAAAAACACATATGTTAATTACATTTTAATGGTATTAAATGTTCAATTTTGAACTTATGGGCCTGAGTTAGTGGATTTTATTTTTGAACATCCATTCTCATCATTTGTGCACTTCATGCCTAATGTACACCAATTTAGGACGAATGATTCATCGGATTTTAAGGAATGTAATTATCCATATTTTAATTTTATATTTTGAGAAATGTATATAAACTTTAATATGAACATTTTTCATTCAGGTATCAATATATGATTCATAAAGGATGATGATGATATTTGGTGATGAAAGGAAACAATTCTGGAGAATGCAGATTGGACACCATCCCACTGATGAGAATGTGGGGTCCACAATACTGGCATAATAAATCCCAAATTTCGTTGGATGCTAGAATACATGTACAGTAAAAAATCATTCTTCAAGAGTCAATGCCAATTCGGCTTCCATGGTGGCTATAAAGGCAGCCCAAAGAGAATATCAAAATCTGGGCCAGAATCTGCGGCCCATAATTTTATCCCACTAAAGCGGCCATAACTCCTGATACACAACTCCAAATAGGCCCAAATTTTACAGAAGTCTAGAATACATCCGGAGACACAAAAGACTCTTCTATGGACCACTGATATTCTGCAATATACTTTCCCATACAGGACGATCTTTTCAGGGGAGACATGGAGGATAAAAAGTCAAGGAGGGGATCAATTTCTCCACTACGTTCCACCACCCTAAGGCCTAAATTAATTTAATTTTTGAGAATAAATTGATTGATGTTTGGCCTAAAGATTCAAATTTTCCTATTTAATGCAGTGGTGGTGAGGGGGGAGACATAAATTGTTATTTTTTGTAATGTTATTATGCCAAAGTTGCGTTGTAATGTTCTCAATTTCCATGTAAGTTTCTTTTTTGTATTTCTATGTTCTTAAACAACATCTTTATATCATATTATTCCCATTATCTCTCATTAAAAATCACAAAGAACAGTTATATCTCTGTGTTGTAGTGAATTGGTTCACACATAGGTGTGAATTTCATTCACACACATTGAGAAGTGCTCGTTATTTCTGCGATTTTAATTTTTTCAATCCAATTCTTGTAAGCCATCTTCTGCCCACCATTGAGAGTATACCACCAATGGAGGGCTAAAACATTAATGAGTTGATCATAGGATGATGAAAAGTATAAATTTAATGTTATTTTATGAAAAAATTATTGTTAATTGGCTAATTAATTCAAAACTTCCATTCTTCAATTATTTCCACTCTTCATCTTCACTGTGTTTGAGGAAGCTAAATCCAAGTACTAAAAAGACCATACACCTTAGAGAGATCATGAATTTGGTTCCCTAAGTGTTTAGAAGATTGTTAATTGATTTTGGTAAGCATAAAATCTAAAAATGATGAAGTTGGTGTTATTTTGAAGAATGGATTAATCAATAATTAATAAAACCAAAATTGTTTAATGAAGTAAAATTCATTCAATTCACCCAAGGCATAATCCTAAGATCAACCCACTTTAATTAAATTAAATTCACATAGGTTTATTAGTGTTCTTTAAAACCTTCTAAAATGAAAACCATGTTGGCCACTTCATATAAAAAAATCCATCTCATAAGTTGTGCATCTTAGGTATCTTATTAGGTCTTAGTGGATTCGACAACCCATGCTAGACTACAACGACCGTTCTACCTTCATCTCTTGGGTAAATTTGAGCGTGAATCAATGATCAATGATTTTTATACATAAATATTACATATTTTTAGATTAATATTAAATAAATTTCACAAATACACACCTAAGTATCATAAATTTGTAGTTCATTTGGAAAATAGTTACACAATATTCTTATTTTATGAAATATATTATATATATCACATAAAGATCTTCCCATTTAGTACTCTTAATAAAAATTCCCTATATAAACATTTCTTCATAACCTTGGGAAAGGAAACACAATGAAGGGTGAGATCAGATTCTCGGTAAGGATAAACATGGAAGATATCAGTCTATGAACATATGAATGCATAAGTTAATCATAAGGGTATACGATTATGAATATAACTTAAAAAGTTCATGCCCAATATATCATGGATCATAAACATGGTCCATGGGATAATACATTATCATTTCAAAATACACGAACCATAAGAGTGAGAAAACATCATAAATAAATCATGAACCATAAGTTCATGATATATGAGTGTGGAACCATCATAAGTATATAAACCATTTCATATTTTAATTTTAATATTCGAGAGCCTCAAATCATAACAGATCAGGATTTAATACATGTTTATCATTTCATAACAGATTAGGAATCATCACCTATTTCCTATAGTGGATCAAGATCATCATTCTATTTCCCATAGTGGATCAAGCACTTCGACCAATTTCCCATATCTATCTCATTAGATATAATAATTTACCCAATGCATTGGATAGTGATATAGGTCCCACCAATTACATAATGAAAGTCATACATATGTGTGCCACAAGATCATAAATCATTCATCATATCATAACCCATGAAAAGAAATGGGTTTCATAAAAATTTCATTATAGAATAAACCATGTAGAAGAAATGGTTTTCATAATCATTTAATCGTTTCATCATAGCATAACCCATGGAAAAGTAACTAGTTTCATAAACATTTCATCATACCATAAATCATCGAAAAGGAATAGGTTTGATAAACATCTTGACATCATAAGAATATTCCATCCATAGAAATAATAAGGATGGTATCATTGGATCATATCTCTCATAAATATTAATTTAAATAAAATTATGTCATCTTATATATAAAATGATTTTGAATTATCACAGGGAACATTTCTTAAGGAAAACGAGCTTTTCACCTTGAAATCTTTCTTTTAAATCTAAAAAAATCCCAAATTTTAAAGAAAATATTTTAATTTAAAATAATCTTGGAAACATATAAATTAGGATTTAAATCATTGAGTGGTCATGATGGTGTAAAATGAATTTCATGTCATACATGTTAAAATGAAGATTATATTCACATTTTTGGTAAAAATTCAAAAGAGCCTTGTTCAGATTATAAAAAGAAGCTTCTTTTTAAACAGTTTTTTAAAAATTAAAACATGGAAAAATATTATCTAAAAAAACATCGGGTAATAGAAAAAACATTTTTTAAAACATTTTTTGAAAAATTGTACATGGAATAAAAAGGGTTTTCGAACAAAGATAGAAATAAATTCAGTTTTTCCTTAAAAACATACTTTTAGACTCTTGAGTATATAAAGAGAGGAAAATGAAAGTAAAACATGAATTCTAAAAAATAACCATTTAAAAATAAAATACATTATTTTTTTGAGAGGTATATCAGAATATCACATCATTTGAATCATATCATAAACAATCCTGATAAACAATGAGATTTTAACATTAAACCGTCACCACTTTGGTGTCTTTTGAATCATAAGTTACATGAAATAAATAACATTTTATTGATATTTATATCACATAATTATCATCATAAGGATCATAAAATACATTTTTTTCAGTATATACACCACAAAAAAATAACCAAGTGGGGTATAGGGCATGTGTCCCACATAAATAAAAGTAAAATGAAAATCTATTACCTCAACTCTCAAATTCCTTTGTACGCATTTGTAACTCATGTATAATAAATATAATAATTTTATAAATATATTCCAAAACCATAATCATATTTATTATACCATATACGACAAACTTATGACCTTTATTACCCATTTATTAACATTTCTTTATTGAAATCACATTTCGAATAAAAACTGCTTCATTTTTTAGGTATGCTTTGGTTTGGTATTTTTGGTCCTTTTACTTTGATAATGGTTCCATAATATCCATAATTTTAACCATGATATAAATATTATATATATTCATTATATATTTATTTATAGTGATCCATTAATAATAGAGATTTAAAATTAATTACATCATTCATGGAGACGGTGGGTCGTATATACGCATGAATATTGTTTCTATTTTCTCGAATAATGAAATGAAAGAAAGGTAAATGATATATTAATATTAAAATATTATTTTTATTTTATATATATCATATATATTCATTAAATATATCCTTATTACCTTCCATGTAAATTATAAGTGAAGAAAAAATCACATTGCTTCATGAGATGGTAGCCCACCGTACACACGAGCGACATTATCAAATTCCCACAGAATGGAATGTAAGAAGGTATATATGATATTATAATTACAGAAGTATAATTATTTCATAAATATAATATATAAAAATTAAATCTATCATTATATCCAACCGTGATAGGTGGTTATGGAAAATGATTTACATCGGTTCACGAGGTAGTAGTCCGCCTTACAGATGATCGACATTTTCGTTTCACACTTGATGGAAGGGGATATATATGTAAGTCATTACATTAGAATAATAACATATATGTATATTTAATATAATTATGTTATTATATCATCATGTTTGAAGAATATTTTAAGGAATTATAGGAAGAAATAAATTTAAAACGCATTGTTAAGGACAATATATCTTTTACGGAGAACCCCTTTAGGTTTACTCCTAAAGCCTTATTAGGAGGGTTTTATAATCAAAATAAGGACTCTATGATGTGTGTAAGGAACTAGTTAATGTATTTTTTGAGGTATTTTCCAAATAAAATGGGGTTTTAAGTGTGAATATGAAAAGAAAGAGGGTGGCCTTTTATAAGTGGGGGGATGATACACTTGAAATTTTTGAAAAGAAAAAGGTGTTTTATTTTTTTAAAGATGGAAAAAGGATAAAAAATAGCTCATTATTGAATATTATATAATATAAGGTAAAGCAATTTCCATAAAATTTTATTTTTTAAATTTTATAGGTCATTTTACCCCTTATCTTTTTAGTTTACCCCCCCTCCCCATAAACCCATTTTAAAATTTACCGCGATAATTAGGTTTTAGTATTTTTACTGTTCATTTTTACCAAAAATTAAGTTGGGAATATTATATAATATTAATAATGTTGATGAAAAAATTTTAATCCATTTTTCTAAGTTCTATTCAAATAAACTTTCAAATTTTAATTAAAAATTTAACCCATAAAAGCAACAAAAAAGAAATTTTCCAAAGAGAAAATTTTCATGAATATGGAAAATTTTAATATTAAAATTCAATATGAAATAGATTCCAGTGATATAAATTTGATTAATAAATATATAATTGAAATAATTTTTTTAAATCATTTTAAAACAAAAAGGAACTTTGTAGATTTTTTAAATTAAAATAAAATTTTTAATAAAAATTAGTATTTTCACTATTCAATGGAAAATTAATCTTTTTAGAAAAATATCAAAAATAAATCCTAATAAATTTTTACATGTTGATTAAATAAATTAATTTAATATTGTCGAATAAATTTTCTAAAAGTTTCATAAATTTATATTATTATTTGTTCACAAAAAAGAAATAAAAATCATTTTTTTAGAAAAAGTTATTTTCGATGCATATAAAGACTTTGCTAAAAGTGAAGTTATTATTTATAAATATATTTTATTTATTTAAAACCTTTATATTAAATTTTAAAAATATGATAATTCCTATTCATACCACAAAATTTAATGATTAGGTTATAATGGTCATGTTTAAATAATAGTACTAATAGTATATCACGATTCATTAAAACTCAATTTTGCATGTAATACAAGTTATCTAAGAAATTAAATTAATTTGAAAAATATATATTTAATAAAATATAAAGGTGTTAAATTCTACCCCTCTTAAAATTAATTTCACCTACCCCCCATAAAATTAATTTTAATCTCAAAATTCCATCACTCTTGTACAAACAACTGAGGATACTTTGTCTAATTACATCCTCAGGTTCCCATGTAGCTTCCTCAAGTTGGTGGTTTTGCCACAAAACTATGACTAGGTGAGAAGTCCTGTTTTTTATAACTTCCTATGTAAGATCCAAATTCTCCACCAGTTATTCTTTATAAGAAAGATCATCCTCTAGTGGCTCAACCTCTAAGTCTAATATATGTGAATGATCATGTATGCACTTACTCAGAAGAGCTGCATAGAACACATCGTGGACTTATGATAGGTGCAGTGGAAGATCCAATTGATAAGATATCATATCAATACAATCAAAAAATTTAAAGATATTGATATACATAGGGATTAGTTTTCCATTCCTTCCAAATCTCATTACCTTCTTCTATGAAGAAATTATTATAAACACGGTTTCCACAACTATAAATTCCAGATCACATCAGTGATTGTCTATAGAAACCCCACTTTTATTAAAAAAAAATTACATCAGTTTACTGATAAAAAACATAAAAACACTACACATCAAAGATCCAAAGGTTTAGTGTCTTGGTAAAACTAGGATCATACATAACATTTACAACACAAAACATATATTTAATTATTTATTCGCTAGCTTCCAATTATCTCTTGTGTTCTCATTAGTACATGTAGGAACCTGAGGATATGAATCAAAAATGGTTGAGCTAAAATACCAATAAGAGGATAGTTAATAACATGAAACAACATAACATGAGATGAGCATAATCAATATCATCATAACATAGTCATAGGATCATAATCATGAGGGGAAACATTAAGAAAAGACATGGAATGTGCAGATGAATAAAAATTAAACATCATGTCTTAGTGGTTAACCAATAAACATAGTTGTGAAATAATATAGCATCACGTTCACACATCATTTCACTTTAACTCATGAGATTTATCACTTTACGTAATGCATTGGAGCGCTGTATAATTTCGGGTGCACCCATCACATCGGGAAATTTTCATCATCATGCATTCCAAATATTACATATATCAATCATGAACATAAATAAACCATGTAAAGGAATTTTTTTAATCTCATATTAACTCATTCATAAAATTTGGGTTCCCAAAATAAAGAGGGAATAACCTACTTGATACAAGGACAATCAACCTTGAGTGAGAAGTAAAAGGTGTGTTTTTGAAAGAAGGTTTATTTTGGAAAAAAATTGTGTTTGACATAAATTATATTGGAAAAATGTATATCCCATAAAATGAAAGATATTTATGAAAAAAATATTTTTTAGGAGTAACCAAACTGAAAATGGAGTGAAAGAGGTAGAACCCGAAGAAAGAAAGTTGGGTTCGAGAATTTCTCCTTACCTTGTATCTGAACACTTTATTCCCTTTAATTTCCTATATAATCACACTAGATTCATTAATTAGAAATTACAGAACCTTTTATACATTAATTTGATTCATTATGGCTTTATTAAGTTCCTTCATGGGTCATTGGATGAGTTATAGTCTTTATGTTCATTTTTCGGGACTGTTCATTTTCATTGTTTTAATGATTGGTTCACTTGTATTCATGAATGGATGTTTGTATAAATAGTGGATAAAAACCAGAGTTGTTAATAACTAATATTAATGACATTCAAGATGTATAAATTATGAATTTTTTTATATACAATGAGGATGAATCATTATATATAATTTTAATGATACACGCTTGGATTAATTTGGCTGTTTTGCTCACAATGAACTTGTTTGTATTATTATTTTATATAATGAATGTATAAGGATTAAAGAACATTAAATAAGATAAAATAAATATATTATGATCTTTTTCATCCATTAAAATTGTTTTATGACCAGTCTAGAATATGATAATGAAAATTGAAAACTCGTCATCCATGAATGTGATAACTGAACACATCTTGGACGGTGTTTTTATTTATAATATAAACAGAGGGGGAGGGAGTGATTATGATAAAATATCACATTAGCATAATATAATTCCATTACATATATTTTAATGGATTTATCATACCATTTGGATGAAGGTAGGTGAGGAAAGAAAAAAACGAACTTGAAAAAAAATAAAATAATCGGGAATAAGAATCTACCTCTTGAGTTTATCTCCTTTGAGAGCCTCTTTAGGGGATAGGATTTAGTCTTTTAAGAAGAAAAAGGGCTTATAGGCGTGGGAAAGGATCTTGGGGGATATTTGGGAAGAATTTAAAGTCTTGAATCTTGAGAGGTGTTAAGGAATGAGGGTGTGAGGGGTTGTATTTATAGTGGAGGGGAGGATGGTTTTCTTAATATTATATTCATTAATTTATTATTTCTCCACAAGACAAGAAATAATGATGATTCCATGACCAAGAATAGTGATAAGTGCATGTGAGTTCAAGATTTGGGTTCTTACATCACTCATGATGTTAGGAATAGTGGATTTAAATTATAATGTATTTATATGGTTCTGCTGCATCTCGTCTTCCTATGGTGGCACGACGTCAGCATCAGAGAGGCTTGGAGGGGGGAGGAACTGGATTTATAGTTCTTAGTTTATTCTCTGGTCTTAAGTTTGATGTATGTGTGGTTTTCTTGGTTATGTGATGGCATTCTTGTGGCGTATTTTTCACCAAAGCTTCCCTCCTCTTTGGCCCTTCGCTTCCCATGGTTCGGCCTTTTGGGGAAACTGGGGAGGTTTCTTCTACATCATTGATCTGATCACCTTCATGCCTAGGGTTCCGCTGTTGGTTTATATTGACTCTGATCCCCTCAACGGCGATGCTCCATGGATGTGATATTTGGTCTTCCAGTCCTGGGTGACGAAGTCCTGGATTCACACTCCTTGTCTCATCTTCCTCTTCGGTTATCTACAGTTGTGGTGGTGGAGGTTACTTGAGAATGCAGCGGGGCTTCTGTGATTTAGATTCCAGCATTGTGTTTCTCATTTTTGTGGTTGAATATGTTTTGTTGTTTGGAATGCTTTCAGGACTCAGGATCAAAAGATACAGACAGACTCGACCACAAGGATCAGGCCCTAAGAGGGTTCAGAGTAGGCAGTTCACCTATGATGGTTTTGAAGATTTGGATGTTTGAGAGGGTATGGTGATAGCCATTGGATCGGTCATGTGCTTTGTCACAGGACACATGTTTACTTTGCAGTCCTACAGCAGGTGAGAGCTTCATCATGATTCAAATGATAGGGAGGGGCAGTTCTATGTTTTCAGTCTGGATTTTGGTTTCTATGATTTTAGGTCAAATTATGGTTTATGTCATGAAGTCTATTTGGTTCCCCCTTCTTCCAGTAAAAGTGGCTTCTTTTAAAATAATAAAAATCAAAGGCCTTCGGGCCATTGGAGGAATGTATTTTACTATTCACCAAAAATTCAAGTATTTCTGAAAAATCCCAAAAATTCACCCTCACCATTTTCTGATGTGTAGAATACAAAAATGAATTCCATTTTCTGAAAATAGTTTTCTAAATATGATTAATTTCATTTTTAATTAAAATCTAAATTTACTTGAAAAATACAGATTCCAAAATTAAAATTGATTTTATAGTGCTTACAAAAATTACATAATGTCTTATAAAATTATCTTAAAACCATAAGACAGAAAATTGTTAATTTATGAACACATTTTAGAAAAATAAATTTTATTTTAAATTAATTAATTAATTATAATTAACTATATATGACTTACAAAAATACCGATACTTTTACAATGGTCATATTGTATCTTATAAGATGACTAAATTTTATTTAATAATTTACGGGTGAGGTTAATATTATTTTAAATGATTTAATATTAATAAGGGTCATATTACTATTCATAAGGGTAGGTTACTATTCATAAGGGTGGGTTATTATTCACTAAAAATTACGTTTGTCCTATTGGACTCTAAATATCTTACTTATTTCAAATGTGTATGTTAGTTTTTCGAAATTCCAAACACAGAAGTGGAAAAGTTTTATTTAAAGGTTACATAATAGTTCATTTAAGCATGATGTGGCATTGTGTTTCCTGATTTCATTGATTATAGCATTATTACATGAAGGGAGAAATTTCATTGATAAAAGGTTGAGTCATTACATTCTTCCCCCCTTTTGAAATTTCACTCTGGAAATTTCATTTTACATAAACATGTGAGTGTAATTCTCCTTCATCACATCCTCTGGTTCCAAAGTTTCTTATTTATACTTATGGTTCCTCCACAAAACATTGACAATGTGGGTTGTATTGTTGCTTAAAACCATGACTCTCTGGTCCATAATCTTTACTGACTACTCCTTATATGAGAGATCATCTTCCAGCTGTACCACCTATGAGTTCAGTACATGTGAGGGATCTGGTATATAATTCCTCAGGAGTGATATGTGAAACACATAATGAACTTAATCCATATTTGGTGGATGTGAAAACCAATAGGCCATAGATCCTATGCGGTCAAGGATCTCCTAGGGTCCAATGTACCTTAGGCTTAGCTTCCCTTTCTTTCCAAACTTCATGACTCTATTCAATGGTGATATTTGAAGGAAGAATTTATCTACAATGTTGAACTACAAGTCCCTTAGATGGTTGTCAGCATAGCTCTTTTTTAGACTCTGATCATCTTTGATATGTTTCTGGATGACTTGAAACTTCTCTGTCACCTCTTGCACAAGATCAAGTCCAAGTATCTTTCTTTATCCAACTTCATCCCAACAGGTTGGAGTTCTACATTGCTTTCTATACAAATCTTCATATGGATCCATCTGAATACTCGAGTAGAAGCTATTTTTGTATGAGAACTCAACTAATGGGAGATGTTGATCCTATCCACCTTTGAATTCTAAGGAGCGGGCTCTTAGAATGTCTTCAAGCATATGAATAGTCCTTTCATATTGGACATCATTTTGGGGGTGATAGGTCATGCTGAAATTTAATTTAGTACTCAAAACATATTGAAGTCTCCTCTAGAATTTATAAGTGAACCTTGGATCACGATCAGAGACAATCGAGAGTGGAACACCACGTAGTATCACCACCTCCTTCACATATATATTTTCAAGTTTTTCAAGTGGGAGATCTTCCTGAATAATGATAAAGTGAGAAGTCTTAGTGAGTCTTTCAACCACAACCCATGTCATATTATTTCCCTTAGACATCTCCGGGAGACCTGTGGAAAATTCCATAGTGACATTTTCCCATTTCCACATGGGTATAGGTAGTGGTTGCATCATCCCTTTATAATTTTGTCACTCTAATTTAACATGCTGACATACCAATCACCTTGAAGTATATTCCTCAATCTCCTCCTTCATGTTATCCCACCAGAAGTGTTATTGGATATCTAGGTACATCTTGGTGCTACCAGGATGGATAGAGAATGTTGAGCTATGTGAATTTTCCAATAGACCCTTCTCTATCCCAGGTGATGAAGGCACACAAAGCCGCATTCCAAACTGAATCACACCATCATCATTGATATGGAACTCTTGTAGCATCCCTTTATTTACTGTATTCACCTTCTTTTGTAACTCCAGATCATCCCTTTATGCCTCATTAATCTTATCTTTGATAGATAGTTGCATAATCATTTGGGAAAGGTGGGATGTATCCACTGCCCTTATGATTTCTAAATCCATCCTTTGCATATACATGAAGATAGGGTCTTCCTCAATATTTAACATGGATAGATTGGTAGGTTCTTTTCTACTAAGATCATCAGCTACCTTGTTCACCTTTCTAGTATGATAGTGAATAGTGCAATAATAGTCATTGATTAGCTCTAACCATCTCCTTTGATGCATGTTGATCTCCTTTTGTGTGAATATATACTTTATGCTCTTATGGTCGGTGTATATGTCACACTTCTTAGAATAAAGGTATTGCCTCCATATTTTCAAGGAAAAAATTATAGTTGTCATCTCTAGATCATGTGTCGGGTAGTTCTGCTCAAGGATCTTTAACTTCTGTGAGTCATAGGCTATCACATTATAATTTTTCATGAGTACACAACACAATACTTTCTTTTAAGCATCATTGTATATCACAAAACAATATCTAATTTTTTTAATGAGAGTATAGGTGTAGTGATCTGCCTTATATTTAGGTCCTTGAATAGTTCCTCACATTCTTCCATCCATATATACTTTACCCCATTCTTTGTTAACTTAGTTAGCGGGACTGACAATCATGAGAAATTTCTCAAAAAACATCAGTAGTACCCAACTAATCTAAGAAAACTATGGATTTATATAACACTAGAGGGTCTGGGCCATTCCTCAATCACCTTTGTTTTAGAAGGGTCCATAGAAATTCCCTCACTTGTGATCTCATGTCCCAACAACGTGACTTGCTTCATCCGAAATCCACACTTGCTGAACTTGGCGTACAACTACTCCTTTCTCAATGTCACCAACACAATTATTAGATGTTATTCATGTTCCTCCTTTATCTTGTATAATAAGATAATATCATCAATAAACACTACCACAATTTTTTTAGGTAATGTCTAAAGACTCTATTCATCAAATCCCTGAAGATTACAGGGTATTAGTAAGTCTGAGGGGCATCACTAGAAACTCATAGTGCACATACCTTGTACAGAAGGCAGTCTTCTGAATATCTTCCTTCTTCACCTTTAGCTGATGTTATCCAGAACTAAGATCCACCTTTGAGAAGTATTGAGATCCTCATAACTGGTCAAACAATTCATCAATCCTTGGAAGAGGATACTTGTTCTTTATGGTGATCTTGTTGAGTTCCCAATAATCGATACACAACCACATTGTTCCATCCTTATTCTTCACAAAGAGCACTAGTGCACCCCAAGGTGATGCACTAGGGCATATGAACCCTTTTTCCAAATGCTCTTGAAGCTTCTTATATAACTCCTCTAGTTCTATAAGAGCCATCCTATAGTGAAACATTGATATAGGAGTAGCTCCGGGTATGAGTTCTATGGAGAACTCTAACTCATGATCTGGGGGAATTCCGGGTAACTATTCAAGAAATACATCATTGTATTCCCTCATGATGGAAATTTCAACTAGGTTGACACTTTCCTTTGACTCGACCATTTGAGCTAGGTATGCCTCTTCCCAGGGAATCAACACACACACCATTGACGGATTTTTTAAAGGATATTCATGATCTTCCTTGAATTTGTAGAGAAGCATGGGATGGTTCAGAATATGAAATGATATTTCCTTTTCCCGACAGTTAATATGTTCTCTATATAATGAGATCCAATCCATTCCCATTATAGCGTCGAATTCCTACAAGGGAAGTATTATGATATTCACTGGAAGAATATTCACATATATTCCAATAGGAGAAGATTCAAACACTTAGGTTGCAATGATTTCACCACTTGGTGTTTTTATAGATATGTCTACTTAAAGGTTTCTGGGCTTTGATTCTATAGTTCTATAAAACATTCAAGATATAAAGGAATACGCAGAACCAAAATCAAATAAGACTTTTTCCATTATTGATTGAATACTAAGTGTAACTTGTACAAATTCATTATCTTGCTCCACTTCCACATTAGTGATGTAACAAGCCTTCCCTTGTTTCTTTAGATTTGGTGGATACTAACACTGATTACCCTTAAGGACTTATGGTTTAGTGCACTGTCTTGCATAGTGCTCTAGCTCCCTACAGTTATAGCATTGGGCTATGGGTGGTGCTCTCCTTTCTTCCACTACATTCTACTTCCTTCTCATGTCTTTTCAAAACTCTTGATCATCGTGTCCTTATTTCCCACACTTGAATCATTTCCCCATCCCTTTGAGCCAGTTCCCAAGATATATCTTCCCAAATTTTTGGCATGTGGGTGGTTGAGTTTTCTTCCCAAATTCATCATTAGATCCTCCGACTTGAAACTCCATCTTTCATTTATTATCCCCATAGCCATGGGACCATTACCCAAACTCCATCTCCACTTTTAGGGAACATTGAAAAACTTGTTCATAAGTCCAAAAGACATTAATTGCAAGAGCCTTTTGAAAGAGTGATTTTAAACCACTAAAGAATCTATCAATTTTTCTATCATTGTTGATAACAAAACCCGAATCATACAGTGGAAGCCTTGTGAAATTATCATCGTAGGTCATGACAGATTCTTCTTCATTTTTATTGAATTCTATGAATTCTCTCTCCATCTTCATACGAAGAGTTCTTAGGAAATACATGTGAAGAAACATGATCTTAAAGTCTTCCCATTCCATCTCTTCAATTTTGTCTCTTGTCTTGGTGTTCTTAATCAAATCCCACCATTGATAATCCTCTCTATATAGATGATAAATGGGTAGTGTCACCTTCTCCATCTCAGATTAGTGAAGCACAAAAACGATCTTCTCCATAGAGTTGACCCACAATTCTGCAACTAGTGGATCAGAAGATCCACTAAATGTTGATGGTCGTTGCCGTAAAATACTCGATAGCCAATTTATCCCTCTTTGGTGAAGGAGCATGTTTCTAATTATTCAGTTTATTATTCATAACCTGATATAGTTGTGCAAGCATCACCATGATGTTTTGAACTCCACCTCCAAAAGCATTGGTGATGTTGTTCGGGCAATCGTTGGATTGGCCCTCGCATGGGTTGTTGGCCCAGTTTCTACTGGTTCCCACCATTTTCTAAAATAAAAAAGGTTAGAAAAAAACATAAGTAAACGAGTAATGAAAAAATAACTTATTAATTTGTGAAATTTATAATAAAATCATAACCTATGGGATCCCTATATTTTGCAAAGTTTTGGTGTGCATATTTTTACTTAGTCTCATAAAAGAGGTTTGATAAAACACTATTTTTCAAAATCAAGAGCTTGAAGAGATTCGATTGTCTTCATATGAGAACTCAAGTCCCTAGAAGGAAAAATGAAAAGCATCTCATGATAGAATGATCCAAAAAAGGAGTTTCATTTTGGAGAGAAATTCCTTCTCTACAGTTCTCGAATGAAGCTGATGCCTGGTAAGTTGCATTCTAGATGGTTTGGTCCTTATATTGTATCTAATTTTTTTCCTTATGGTGAAATGGAGATCACATAAGAGGTCACTAGAAGGAGCTTTACAGTCAATGGGTAGCGTTTGAAGAGATACATTGAGGTACTTCCTACTAATGCAGTGGATTTTATCACACTGCATGACCCCATCATCACTTGAGCACATCAGGCTGTTCCTAACCCTTTCACTTTTATATTATTTGTCCTATTTTAAAATTCTGCATTTCATGTGCATATATCATCTCATGGTTTCAAATTGAGTACAATGCAATATTTTAAGTGTGGGGGAGGGAACCCTTTAGTTTAATAATTTCAATTGTTTTCCTATTTAAAAAAACAACAAAAATTGTGTTTTTTTCAAATTTTGTGTGTTAATTTTTCAATTTTCATTGTGTTTTTGAAATTTTTGAGCTGAAATGATTCTCATCAAAATTTTAAAATGAAAATAAATGAGTGAAACAATTTATCCCATGAAACTGATCATAAATTAATGCTGGAAATGACTTTGTTTCAAGTTCAAATATTTCGTAATTTCATGAAAAATACATTGAATTTTGAATCTCATGCCATATCTCACTATCTTTATATTTGAATCCACTTTCCTGTGAGGATTCTAAACCATTATTTTCATATTCTTAACATTCACCTCACTATTTGAGAGAACGAAACCATGCAAGATTTAACCAGAATTTGATTTATTTATGTCAAAACATGAGGGTTTGAGTTACTTATGTTTAAATGATTGAGGCATTTGTTTGGTACTAATGCCCCTATTTCAAATAATCCTTTTTTATAATGGCCTAACTTGAAAATTTAATCCTTGTATCCCTTAGAATACATGCACAACCTTTTAGGTTAGCAACATTAAAAGACAATTTTCCCTATCCAACCAACTCTTGAAATAAAATTGCATAATATAGTTGAGCGTAAGTGTGGGGGAAGCTATCGTGTGTTGTGATACCACATTCTGTGATACTTTGGGTGGAAAATTAAATACTGAAGAGTTGTTTTTGCTGCTGAAGAAAATCATTATATTTAAAGCTATGCCTTTTCTGTAGCATTCATGACAAGTGAAGCTATGCCTTTTCTGGAGCTTCTAATTGAGGTGGAAAGCTATGCCTATCTGGCGCATTCCAGAAAATCATGTTTGAGAAGGTTAATATTTTTTATTCTAAAATGATGAATAGTGCAAAATTTCCATGACTTTTCATGATGATGGAGCTGAATTGATACTATGGGGATTGAGTAGAAGACCATATTTAAGTGAAAATTAGATTAATGCAATTTTTCTTCAAAAAGAGTCAAGCCCTCCACATTCAGCCTCATATTTTTTCACACCTAAATCCAACCAACTGAAAGCCACAGAACATCCCTAAAAAGTCCTCATGATAAACATATGTCTTTGACTCACATTGAGTGGCGATGTAGGAATTTATCAATCCTATGGTGTCCCTTGTATGAGTTTGGATGAGAATGACATTGCAAAAAAATTGATATTTCTGTGATAAGATAAAATTCAATCGAGGTAAGTGTTTTGTGCATGGGAGGATAAATGAAGTGGAAATATATTGAATGATATAAATCGATAACTTTAAATAATTATTTTTTATGAGGCATGATATCATTTGTTTCTTGGTGTGTAATTGTTGGATCTCAAGGATGTAGGGTCAAAATAACAATATAGATGCACAATATACAAGAGGGGGGGTTAATTGTAGACATTAAAATTCCTTTAGAACCTTTAAAGTTAGTTATGGATAACTATGTTTTCCTTAGACAAGGAAAATCTCGGTTTAACAAAGTTAAACTAAGCAAATTCACAACACCTCTAATCATCAACTGGAGAATTGTAACCAAGGTTTACAATATAAGATTCTACCTTAAAGTGTATAGAATCTTAAACTAATCAGATTACAAGTGTAAGGAAATACAAGAAGGATATACTTTCCTTACAATACAATATGCAGTGGTAACAAAAATGTAGTAAAACTACAAGTAATAAACAATAACTCTTTTATCCCAAAGATAAAGGTATCCAAAAACCTTGGATAAAGGTCTCTTGATTTATACTTTCAAGAAAGTTTGTCTTACCCACACCAGGATAAGCCCTCGATACGAAGATCAGAATCTATGTCTTGCTATCCCCGCAAGCCCTCAACTTCAATGTAGTTGGAACCTCTGTCTTCCTCAGCAAGGAAGCCCTCGAACATCGAGGTAGTCAACACCTCTGTATTCCTATCCCCAGAAGTCCTTGAATGTAATCACTAACATACGGAGTCGCACGAAGCAATTTGAACGAGCAGTTCAGTACGCACAAGGCATGAAAATCTTCTCTCTCTAGAAATCACCTAAACAGCGTGTGTTCTCTAGATCGATCAACTTGTTTCATTAGTTGTTGAGCTCTTTCAAATGAGCTCCTATTTATAGGAAAATTTCCAACGGTCAGCTCCCTCTTCAAACGGTCATATTTTCCATGAAATTTGGAGGGACCTGTACACGTGTAACTCAACCAACAGTTAATTAGAAACAGAATAGACGACATCATTTTATAACAAACTATGTATAACAGAATGTAAGACATCGTTTTGAAATGAAACATATGTAAGTAAAAGTATAATAAATATTTTGGAGTGTAAGCAAGTTAAATGTTTGGATTCTAACAAAAATGATGTTCGGAGTCTATGTTAAGAAATATTTGGATTCTGTTTTATAGGAGTTCAGAGTCTGGTTTCCCCAGAGATCGGATTCTGTACTTGCAGAATTCAGAGTCGAACTACTTAAGAATTCGGAGTCGAACTTCTTAAGAATTTGGAGTCGAACTACTTAAGAGTTTGGAGTCGAACTTCTTCAGAGATCAGAGTCGAACTTCTTCAGAGTTCGGAGTCGAACATCTTCAGAGTTCGGAGTCGAACTTCTTCAGAGTTCGGAGTCGAACTTCTTCAGAGTTCGGAGTCGAACTACATAATAGTTCGGAGTTGAACTTCTTTAGAGTTTGGAGTCGAACTTCTTCACAGTTCGGAGTCAAAAATCTTCAGAGTTCATAGTCGAACTACTTAAGAGTTCTAAGTCGAACTTCTTCAGAGTTCGGAGTCGAACTTCTTCAGAGTTCGGAGTCGAACTTCTTAAGAGTTCAGAGTCGAACTACTTAAGAGTTCGGAGTCCAGAATTCGGATTAGAACTACATTACAAATCTCATCCAGAATTCGGATCCTAAAAACAGAATGCTCCAAATCTTTTCATTATATGGCTCCGGAATTTTGGGTATGAATCCAGTTTTTGCAATTAAGAACAATATTGTTATGTATAAGAAAATCTCGGTTAAGGTAAATTTCATTAAAGAAGTAAATTTTATTTATGGGGGTAAAAATAATATTTACTTAAGTATAAGGTGTTTGTGATTTTCAAAATAATAAGGAATGGAAAAGTCATAAGGAAAACCTTATTGACTCAACAATCTCACCCTTTTTGGAAAGCACAAACATCCTTTCGAAAAAGCATATAAGGATTTTGAAAATTTTCATTAAACATTGAAATTTAAAACTTATCTCCCATTGTTCATGGATAAAAGTGAATACAACTAACTCCCCCTTAGGCATTGAAACTATGAGGATTGTATTCTGAGTTTCCGGATTAGAGTTTTCATTATTGTATGAATGAAAAACTTCGTAGTGGGAAACTCCCCCTTCCTTTAAGGATATTTCTCTTAGAAATTTTTCCTTTCTCCTCCTTAGGAGTAGTTCTTTTTCCTTCTCCCCCTTTTTGATTTTCAAAAAGAAATGAAGGGAATGGAAAACAAAGTATGGTACCTAAAACATTAGTATATAACAAGATACAACCAACCAGATAACCATTTCATTAGAGTTGGGAAAAAAAATTTACAAGGAAAGACACCTACAACAAAAGATCGGATTGGGTTCATTTTTCTTCCTTTTCCTTCAGAAAGAGATGCTTTAACAAGGATTTGTGTTTCTTCAAGTCTCTTTGATCTTCCTCTTGTTTCCTCTCCAATGATTTTACCTTTTAATCTTGAGCTTTTAAAGCCTCTGCCTGAGCCTCCAATTCTTCTTTCTGGAAATTTATTATCTCATCTTGCTTTTCCTTCTTCAGTTGAAAGTCAATTCAGAAATCTCTTTCAGTTTTCCAATTTTGAGATACTGAGTTAAGCTTCCCATTTAGATCCCTGACCTGTTGATTTCGGAAATTTTGCTCCTGGGTCAACTTCTCAAAAATCTCATTAACCTTTTTATCCTCCATTTCAAAATCATTTTGAAATTCAGCCTGAAAATTCTCAAAGTGATCTAAATGTTCATCAACTCTCTTAGACCACTTGGTTACCTTACTGCAGGACTTCTTATGCACATCATAATCAATCAGAAAACTTTTCTATTCAGCTTCCAACTTCAAAAACTTATCCTTGACCATGGATAAAGAATCTGATTTCTGATTCATAGATTGTTGCAGCAACTGGAATCTAGAATCTATTGTTGGAATAATCGGAATTGTGTCCACCAACTTTCTCAGAGACTGAACCACAAAATCATGCCCATGAGATGATGATTCTGAATCAGAAACTTTTCTTGGAGACAGATCTTCTTCTGCTTGCACCAACTTTCTTCTAGAGGTACCACCAACCTCTTTGCTCCTGATGAGATCTTTTATAGGTGTTTCCATGAGATCTTTCTTCCCCTTATCAGATTTCGGAATTGGTTCCACATTAGGAGATACTTCCTCGGATTCAGATACTTGAACGATCTGATCTTCATCTGGTTTTTGTTTTTCTTGACCTTCCTCAAGAAAATTCTTCTCATAGGATTCTTCTTCATCACACAAGAAATTCACTTCTTCTTCTTCTTCTTGTTTCTTGCTAGCTTACTCATCTCCCTTACCTAGAGTAACTATCTTTGCGGATTCAGCCTTATCTTTATAGTCTTGTACTTGCTTGATCAAGGTATCCAGATCTTCACTCACCTCTTGTTCTTCTTCTTCTTCAACTTCATCCTATACTACTTCAGAAACTTCCTTCTCAGCTTCAACAACAATTCCTTTACACTTGTCCTTTTCCAGAGTGACATAGTTCTTAGCTGGAGTTTCTGGTAAATAAGGTTCAACACCAAAAATTCCGGAACTCGAAGAATTTCGGAATCCAACTCTGTATCTTTCAGCAAAGATCGGACCAGTCCAGCTTCAGACATCTTTTTTCTCAATTTCATTTCCTTCGCTTGTCTCTCTAGCTCCTCAGTAGCTTTTTCCTTTATGGCTTTTGCCTCAGCAGGGTCCAGTTCGAATTGAGGATCCTCTTCCATCCACATTTCTTTATCTTCTCTCCACTTTGCTGCTACATCATCCGTATATGTTTTCTGCTTCTTCGGCTTGGGGGGAGCAGATTGAGTTTCCATATGCTGAGGAATTTCTTCATCAGCAACCACTTCCTTATCCTTTCTCTTCTTCCTTTGCTTTTTGGATGGTTTCGGAGATTGTGTTTCTTTTTGAGCTACTTAAAACTTCTCCACAGATAGGGGGTAAAATTCTCCGGATTCACTGGAAAATCCCATTTTCATCCTCATAAGAGTATCATCACTGACCAGCATTGTAACACCCCAAGCTTCTACGGTACGCTTCTTTTTGAATAATGTGATAGCGTGTGTTGTACGCAACACCGAGTTCTAACACACCATAACCAATCAAACTAGCCGTTATGAATAGTAATACCTACTTTTTGAAATTATATATATTTTATTTTTTAAAATGGACTTCATTTTTGGATTCTTAATATCGAATTTAGCATAAGGTGAAATTTTGGTACTTTTCGGATAACTTTAATATTTTGATGAATAGTGAAAATTACTAAATTTTAATTAAAAACAACTTTTTTAATCAAAATAATTAATAGTGATAAATTATGAATTTGAGTGGTTTTAAAGTATACTTAGAATATAATTTTACCATTTAATATAATTTTGGTAATTGGACATAATTTTACAATTAAACCGGACATAAACAAGTGTCAATCTTTTGATAGTTATTATCTCTTAAAAACACGCTTTTTGTTTTAACAACGAGAATTAATTTTAAATTAATTTCTGCCAATTCTGTGTTTTGGATTTGGAAAAATGGATTCCATATTTGGAATCAGGATTTTCAAATTGTGTAAATAGTTAACTTTTATTTTTAGACATTTTGAATAATTACTGCGGTAAATATTTTATTTACCATGGTTAAGGGTAAATCCGGTAAATAAGGGTTAAAAAATAATATTATAATAATACTAAATTACCCTAAAACGTGTCCTAGCCTTATTGGTTGATACATGTTCGGCCATAGGCATCTTGGGGTCAATTTTGGGACCCCATGGAGCCACTTCTAGGTGATAGGGACACATTATTTTAATTAAGTTAAAATAAGTACAAAAATGACATAAGTATATATCCTTTAGAAAAACAAATTTTAAATAGGGTTATATATGTTGGATTTTCGACTATAAATATTCATTAGAAAGGTAAAAATATTTCCTACATGATGATATTTTATTTTAAATTTTTAGAGATTAAATAATTTAATTTATTTATGACACAATGATGATGCAGTAATTACCATAATAGTGAAAAATTAAAATAATTGATATTATAAATACCCAAATAAATATAATTTGAGACTTTTAATGAATTACACTAATTTTATAGGATAATATGACATATCAGTATTGATTTAATTAACTTTGTTCTAAGTAATCATTCTGTTATGAGTTTCAAAAAAAATCAACTATTGAATAGTGTCAAAATTGACATAAAAGAGTTCTTAAAACAAATATTATATTATTAATTGATATTAAATTCCTAAAATATACGGTTTGTCCAAGAGACTTATATAATGATAGGTGTATCATTAATGGGCCACTTGGGGTCGCTTGTATTTATATGGTAAGTTTATTAACCATATAATATAAAAATACAAAGTGACATGGTAAATGTCAAACTAATTAACTTAGAGTTAATACTTAAAGATAAGGTTAATATAAGTACCCAAACCAGTCTAAATTCTATTGGTTGAGTTTTTTTCGACCTATCCCCACCTTAACCTTTGAATTATCAACTTTGGAGCCATTGGAAACCGAATATTAATTTATTATAAATTAATATTTCTAGCTTTTCCAAAGGTGCCCCTCACTTCTCTTATAAAAGGGCACTCCTCCTTCTCATTTCTTCACACCTTCAAAGCCTTTTGTTTCGGCCAAACTCTGCCCAAATACTTTCCCAACTTCCCTCAATAAAACCTAGAGGCCTTATTTTGATCATAAAGCCAACTTAAGGAGCCATTTTGATCAAATCAAAAGGAATAACCTGAAGAAGAGGTAATGTTTTCACCACCCCTTTTCAAGTTCCTTTCTTCTTCCACTTCTTCTTTCTTTGTTATTACCATCCTAAAATAATAACTCCAGTATCTTATATATACTGTGATTTTATTATAAATATGGTACAACCATATTCCATATTCTATCCACCCTTTGAATAACATGTCACCATATGTGCGTACGTACGGCTTACCGTCTCCACGTCGTGGTGTAATTGTTATTCAATATATTATTAATTGGATGGGTATAATAATGATGTGTAACTCATGTAAATAATAAATATAATATGTTAATGATTCTGTATATATGATATACCATCCATTTATATATTATTTTAATATCAAAAGAATGATATTGTCGCTCGGGCGTACGTACGGACTACCGTCTCCACGAACGCGATGAGATTCATTCTCCATCATATCCATTAAAGTATAATTATCATTTGATGATTTAAAAATAATTTTTAAGGAGATGATATCATTCTAGATATGAATAAGATACAACCTATCCATAACAAACATAGCTTATGTAACAAAACATATAAAAGAAAATGAGTAAGTTAACACCCGAAACGACGATAATTCAAAGATATTATTAACAAATCAATGTTAAAAGATCATATATGATATAATATTAATATATATGATTCCTGTATAATTTAATAACAATTATTTCACCATTATACAGGAGGTTAACCTACCCCAACCAAGGAAAAGTACAAGGTAAGGGTTATTTCACAATCTCTTCATTATCCGAGGTTGTTTATACGTAATAATCTACTGGGATCTCTTTATTATCCACATCCATGTTTCTTAAAAATGTATTTCAAAACATTTTTACTATTTACTAGAATATTAGTTAAAGTCATTTATACCCTTTTTGACTTTTATAAGTGGTTTATGAAGGAATATTTCCATCATTTTCAAAACAAGGTCTTTTTTAACCTTTTCGACAGAATTAAGGTAAGAATGTTTTTTTAACTTATACGGCGGGTGCGGCTATTTTCCGCCGTTATAAAATCTTCAAAGAATCCCTTACAAGCTTATAATAATATTTTCAAAAGAAAATTTTTTATTTTATATGGCTCTTAAATGATTTCAAAATAAAAAGAGATATTTCTCTAAAAATAGTTTTGATTTCATCTATGTCAACATCCTTTGATTGATTTTACGCTTATTTGATGTTGATTTATTATGATACAAAACTTTTATATTGTATTGAAGGTTTTGTGATATGTTTGACTGTGGATGTGCTATTTTTATACCATTCATAGTTTATGGTGAAAGTATTGACATTTCGTATGCCAGTTTTAATACGAATGTTTATGTTATGTTTAAACCTTTTCATATGGGAATGCATTGGACTTAATATGTGACGGGTGGAGCCTGCTATAGCTCCTCGATGCATCGGTAGGTCTCATGAGACAAACTAGTGTCTTGGCACAAGGCCTTGGAAAAATCTTATTTATAGTCTTGGCACAAGGCCTTGGCTATGTGGTTATGATAGTCTGGCATTTTGCATTCCATCATTATGAAAGTGGTTATTGATTTTAAATCTGATTATTCGATTATTAAAATATCCATGTGAATAAGTAAATGGAATTATTTAATTTTATTTATTCCATACTATGTTGAAAGTTAAAGTTTGAAAGGATTTTGTTTTAGTTATACATTGCATTAAATGTTTATTCTTATTTATGAAAGTTTCTGCTATATTGTTATCCTTACTGGGCATTTGAGCTCACCCCTTTTCTATTTTTTATTTTTCCCAGGAAGTGAAGAAGTAAATTATGAATGACCTTCAGGGATATTATGTGGGGATATGAGTGTGGATTATAAAGACAATATGTTGTTGTAGTAGTTTTTCATTTTATGATGTAATGTAAGACTTATGAATATATCTAGTGTTTCCAAGGCTACTAAACCAATCGGTCTTTCGAGATTTGATATTTCTTGTGATCATGCCAATGTTATGTAATAATGCACTGACTCTGGGTAACTAGGGTCGGGGCGTTACAGTTGGTATCAGAGGAAGTTTAGTACAAACCTTGGAAGCTAGATTTAGATAAACTCTGATTAGAGCACGTAGACCTAAGATGAACTTTGAGGATTAGTATATAAGAACTTCCTAGAATTTTGGTATTATAGAGATTTTGTGAGTTTTCTGAGCAATACATCCCTGTCTGGATACGAGTAGGTAGAGGAGGCTCTGGCACAGATGTACCTAGGGGTAAAACCTGAAAACACCGCTTTGAGCTAGACTCAAACGGGAACTGGTGCACGACAACGGGCCTTGCTGCACTCTTGGTTACGACACTCCCGGGGGATATGCTTAGGATAACTCTCATTTTCTTTACCAATCATTATGAAGGGTTTATGAGTATATACTTCCTCAAAGAAAACATTTTTATGATTATGGATTATATCCATAAATAATTCAATTTATGTTAAGTGTTTTATAAGTATGTGATTATGTATTTTGATTCATAAACTAATCTAGTTTATGACATTGTTTAGAAATGGCGCCTAGTGGAAGAAATGGAAACTGTATCAATGCACGCTCTCCATGTAGAGATTTCCCTCCTGCTCAAGATAATTATAGTGGAGCTGGTGATGCAACTGGTGCCGATCAGCTAATCACCATACTGGGACAACTTACTCAGGTTATGAATAATAACCTTACCCGTATGGAGCACCCTGATCCATAGCGTGGAGGATCAATGTTATATCGATTCATGAGGCAACAACCACCAACGTTCAATGGGAGTACAAATCCCTTAGTAGCTGAGCAATGGATAAATTCCCTAGAGAAAATATTTCAGGCTTTGGGGAGCAGTGAAAGGGAAAAAGTTATCATGGCATTTTACCGCCTCACTGGAGATGCTGATCAATGGTGGTCATTGATTCAAAACATGAAGGAAGATGATGAAGTATCAAATATGGAATAGAGGGAGTTCAAAGATCTATTTTTAGAAAAATACTTTCCTCGCGACCATCGAGCAGATATGGAAAGGCAATTTATGAGTCTGAGACAAAAGGAGGATGAGAATGTCACAAAGTATGAGGCTAACTTTACAAGGTTAGCAAGGTATGCTGGAGATTATATATGTAAACCAATAAGTAAGATTGATCGTTTCTTTGATGGGTTAAAACCATTTCTCCGTCGAGCATTAGTCTCACAATCCTTTTCGTCATACGAAGACATTGTCTCATGTGCTATCAAGACCGAAAAGGAATTCTCTAAGTCTTATGACTTTAAAGAAAAGCAAGAGAAGAAGAGACATGCTGATCAATCTGGGAATGGAAATAAGGGGAAGAAGGGAAAGGTTGAATATCCATCCTGTGGTAAATGCGGGAAGAAACACCCCGGTACTTGCTTGAAGGGAATGGGAGTCTGTTACAAGTGTGGTGAAAAAGGCCACCAAGCTCGTGATTGCAAAGGGAAGAAGGAAGCCACCAATGTTCAGTGCTACAATTGTAGGGAGATGGGACATTATTCAAATTAATGTCCTAAGCGTCAGGAGAACTTACCTCAGAAAATTCCAAGGGATCAAGGCCAGGCTTATGCTATCACTACTGCTGAGGTAGAAGCTCCGAAAGACGTGGTGGAAGGTAATTTAATGGTTTCCTCAAGTTTACCAAATGCATTATTTGATTCTGGATCATCACAGTGTTTCATATCTTCCCAGTTTGCTATGAAAATTAGATATTTCCAATTTGATTTAACAAGGGAGTTGTCAGTTAAATCTCATAAGGGATGTATCATTTCAACAAAGTTTTGCGAATCAGTCCCCATTAGAGCACATAAATGTTCTTTATCTGCTGATCTCATCGCCATACCTATGATTGAGTTTGATATAATCCTCGATATAGACTGTCTTTTGGACTATGATGCAAAGATTTATTGTATTAAGAAAGAGGTTACGATTCTTGATGATAATGATAAGGAACACCTTATCTTTAGAGCAGAATCGTCACCACCTAATTCTTATTTAGATCCACCCCCAGTAGCTCAACTTAATTCAATTATTGAGGAGGAAGAGAATGAAATGACTGTGGGTGAGGAAAGGAATGTTCAAATAGAGGATGTACCTTTTGTGAAAGAATTTTTAGATGTATTTCCGGAAGATTTACCTGGACATCCTCCAAAACGAGAAGTTGAGTTTTCCATTGATTTAATTCCTGGATCAAGGCCTATATCAAAGACCCCTTATAGAATGGCCACTGTAGAATTAGTTGAACTAAAGAAACAACTAGAGGAATTGAGTAATAAAGGATTTATTCTCCCTAGTGTTTCTCCATGGGGAGCCCCTGTTCTTTTTGTTAAAAAGAAAGATGGATCTATGAGGTTATGTATCGACTACAGGGAGATCAATGCTATAACGATAAAGAACAAGTATCCCCTGCCTCGTATTGATGATTTATTTGAAAAATTGCATGGAGCTCAATACTTTTCAAAGATTGACCTTCGATCTGGATACCATCAGTTGTGTGTAAAGAAGGAAGACATTCCGAAGACAGCATTTTGAACCAGGTACGGGCATTATGAGTTTACTGTAATGCCTTTTGGATTGACTAATGCACCCTCTGTATTCATGGATTTGATGAATAGAGTTTTCAAGGAGTATCTCGATGAATTTTTGGTGGTATTTATTGATGATATCTTGGTATACTCCAAAACCTACGAAGATCATGAAAATCACTTGCGCATTATCTTGAAGACTCTGAGGAGGCATGAATTATATGGGAAGTTTAGCAAGTGTTAATTCTTGCTTCAGGAGATTTCTTTTCATGGCCATATTTTCTCTAATGATGGAATCTCTATTGATCCTTCTAAGACCAAGGCAATCCAAGAATGGCCAGCACCTGCGAGTATAACTGAGGTACGTAGTTTTATTGGTTTGGTAGGTTATTATCGACGTTTTGTCCAGAATTTTGCCCGATTGGCTAACCCATTAACAAAGCTCACACGTAAAGGGGTTAAATTTGTTTGGACAAAAGAGTGTGAAGAATGTTTTGATGAACTGAAGAGAAGATTAGTAATTTCTCCTATATTGACTCTACCATCGGGGAATGATGGGTTCGCTATTTATAGTGATGCATCAAAGAAAGGACTTGGTTGTGTCCTTATGCAGAATGATAGAGTTATTGCCTATGCATCACGACAGTTGAAAATTCATGAACAAAACTATCCTACTCAAGATCTCGAGTTAGCAGCTGTGATCTTTGCTTTGAAGATATGGAGGCACTACCTCTATGGTGAAAAATGTGAGATTTATACTGATCACAAGAGTTTGAAGTATATTTTCTCACAAAAATAACTCAACATGAGGCAAAGGAGATGGATTGACTTACTCAATTATTATGATTGCACGATACACTACCACCCGGGGAAAGCAAACACGGTGGCAGATGCTTTGAGTAGAAAAGACCATGGAGTTTTGAACAATATGAGAATTTAAAGGGATCCAATTTTCATGGATCTAGTGAATATGGACGGGGGAATAACCAGTGAAGGTGAAACATCAATTCTTTTTCAAATGGTTTCCAAACCATCTTTATTAGAAAGGATTAAGAGTTCTCAGACCGATGATGAAGAATTTCAAAAGAAGATTAAAGCTGTGAATGATGGGAGATTGAGAGACTTTGTTTATGAAGATGGAATTTTGAAATTTGGGAAGAGACTTTGTGTTCCCGATATACCTGATCTAAAAAGGGAATTGCTGGATGATGCTCATAGTTCCAATTTCTCTATACACCCTGGGAGCACCAAAATGTATATAGATTTGAAGGAACATTTTTGGTGGGACAACATGAAGAGGGAGATTGTTGATTTTGTGTCAAGATGTATGGTTTGTCAGCAAGTGAAATCTGGAAGGCAACAGCCTGTAGGAGTCATGCAACCTCTTCCCATACTGGAGTGGAAATGGGAAAATATTACGATGGACTTTGTCATTGGGCTACTAAAGACTCCTAGAAGGAACGATGCAATATGGGTTATTGTTGATCGTCTTACCAAGTCAGCACATTTTCTTGCTATAAGAGAAGATCTACCCCTGGAACCTCAAGAAAGACTATATATTAATGAAGTTGTGAGACTTCATGGAGTACCCCTATCAATTGTTTCTGATCGTGATCCCCATTTTACTTCAAGATTTTGGAAAAGTCTTCAGAAATCCCTGGATACTGAACTTCATTTGAGCACTGCTTACCACCCTTAGACAGATGGACAACCAGAACGGACTATTCAAACCTTAGAAGACATGTTGAGATCTTGCTCACTTGACTTTCAGGGTATGTGGGATCAATATTTACCTCTGGTAGAATTTTCCTATAACAATAGCTTCCATTCAAGTATTCAGATGGCACCATATGAAGCGTTATACGGAAAGAGATGTCGTACACCAACCTGTTGGGGTGACGTTGGTGAAAGAAAACTTGTAGGCCCAGAACTGGTGGAGGAAACGATGGAAAAGGTTAAGGTAATCCAAAATCACATCAAAGTAGCTCAAAGTAGGCAGAAGAGCTATGCCGATAATCGAAGGAAGGATTTGGAATTTCAGCTCAGTGATCATGTTTTCCTGAAGGTATCTCCATGGAAGGGAGTCATACGTTTTGGTAAGAAAGTTAAATTGAGTCCCAGGTACATCGGACCCTTCGAAATTCAAGAACGAATTGGGGCTGTAGCTTAGCGATTGGCATTGCCGCCAAGTCTCTCCAAAGTTCACAATGTGTTCCACGTATCCCTGTTGAGGAAATACATGCCTGACCCAACGCATGTACTCACCTACGAGGAATTAGAACTGGAACCCGATCTGTCTTATTGCGAAGAGCCCATCAGGATTCTTGATACAAGATAACAAGTACTGAGAAACCGGACGGCGCGTCTGGTAAAAGTTTTGTGGAGAAACCATAAGATGGAAGACGCAACGTGGGAACCCGAGGAACTTATGATGAAGAACCACCTGAGACTTTTCATGTGATAAGTATTCTAGAAATTTCAAGGACGAAATTATTTGAAGGAGGGGAGAATGTAACACCCCAAGCTTCTACGGTACGCTTCTCTTTGAATAATGTGATAGCGTGTGTTGTACGCAACACCGAGTTCTAACACACCATAACCAATCAAACTAGCCGTTATGAATAGTAATACCTAATTTTTGAAATTATATATATTTTGTTTTTTAAAATGGACTTCATTTTTGGATTCGTAATATCGAATTTAGCCTAAGGTAAAATTTTGGTACTTTTCGGATAACTTTAATATTTTGATGAATAGTGAAAATTACTAAATTTTAATTAAAAACAACTTTTTTAATCAAAATAATTAATAGTGATAAATTATGAATTTGAGTGGTTTTAAAGTATACATAGAATATATTTTTACCATTTAATATAATTTTGGTCATTGGACATAATTTTTACAATTAAACTGGACATAAACAAGTGTCAATCTTTTGATAGTTATTATCTCTTAAAAACACGCTTTTTTGTTTTAACAACGGGAATTAATTTTAAATTAATTTCTGCCAATTCTGTGTTTTGAATTTGGAAAAATGGATTCCATATTTGGAATCAGGATTTTCAAATTGTGTAAATAGGTAACTTTTATTTTTAGTCATTTTGAATAATTACTGCGGTAAATATTTTATTTACCATGGTTAAGGGTAAATCTGGTAAATAAGGGTTAAAAAATAATATTATAATAATACTAAATTACCCTAAAACGTGTCCTAGCCTTATTGGTTGATACATGTTCGGACATAGGCATCTTTGGATCAATTTTGGGACCCCATTGAGCCACTTGTAGGTGATAGGGACACATTATTTTAATTAAGTTAAAATAAGTATAAAAATGACATAAGTATATATCCTTTAGAAAAACAATTTATACATATGGTTATATATGTTGGATTTTCAACTATAAATATTCATTAGAAATATCAAACGATTTCCTACATGATTCTATTTTATTTTCAATTTTTAGAGATTAAATAATTTAATTTATTTATGACACAATGATGATGCAGTAATTACCATAATAGTGAAAAATTAAAATAATTGATATTATAAATACCCAAATAAATATAATTTGAGACTTTTAATGAATTACACTAATTTTAGTGGATAATATGACATATTAGGATTGATTTAAATAACTTTTTTCGAAGTAATCATTCTGTTATGAGTTTCACAAAAATCAACTATTGAATAGTGTCAAAATTGACATAAAAGAGTTCTTAAAACAAATATTATATTATTAATTGATATTAATTTCCTAAAAATCTAAGGTTCGGCCAAGAGACTTATATCATGATAGGTGTATCATTAGTGGACCACTTGGGGGTCTCTTGGATGTATATGGTAAGTTTATTAACCATATAATATAAAAATACAAAGTGACGTGGTAAATGTCAAACTAATTAACTTAGAGTTAATACTTAAAGATAAGGTTAATATAAGTACCCAAACTTGTCTAAATTCTATTGGTTTAGTTTTTTTCGACCTATCCCCACATTAACCTTTAAATAATCAACTTTGGAGCCATTGGAAACCGAATATGAATTTATTATAAATTAATATTTCTAGCTTTTCCAAAGGTGCCCCTCACTCCTCTTATAAAAGGGAACTCCTCCTTCTCATTTCTTCACACCTTCAAAGCCTTTTGGTTTGGCCAAACTATGCCCAAATACTATCCCAACTTCCCTCACTACAACCTAAAGGCCTTAGTTTGATCAGAAATCCAACCTAAGGAGCCCTTTTGATCAAATCAAAAGGAAGAACCCGAAGAAGAGGTAATGTTTTCACCACCCCTTTTCAAGTTCCTTTATTCTTCCACTTCTTCTTTCTTTGTTATTACTATTATAAAATAATAAATCCAATATCTTATATATACTGTGATGTTATTATAAATATGGTACAACCATATTCAGTATTCTATCCACCCTTTGAATAACATGTCCTCATACGTGCATACGTACGGCTTACCGTCTCCACATCGTGGTGTAATTGTTATTCAATATATTATTATTTGGATGGGTATAATAATGATGTGTAACTCATTTAAATAATAAATATAACATGTTAATGATTCTTTATATATGATATACCATCCATTTATATATTATTTTAATATCAAAAGAATGATATTGTCGCTCGTGCGTACGTACGGACTACCGTCTCCACGAACACGATAAGATTCATTCTCAATCGTATCCATTAAAGTATAATTATCATTTGATGATTTAAAAATTATTTTTAAGGACTTGATATAATTATGGATATGAATAAGATACAACCTATCCATAACAAATAGGGCTTATGTAACAAAACATATAAAAGAAAACGTGTAATTTAACACCCAAAATGACGATAATTCAAAGATATTATTAACAAATCAATGTTAAAAGATCATATATGATATCATATTAATATATATGATTCTTGTATAATTAAATAACAATTATTTCACCATTATACAGGATTTTAACCTACCCCAACCAAGGAAAAGTACAAGGTAAGGGTTATTTCACAATCTCTTCATTATCCGAGGTTGTTTATACATAATAATCTACTAAGATCTCTTTATCATCCACATCCATGTTTCTTAAAAATGTATTTCAAAACATTTTTACTATTTACTAGAATATGAGTTAAAGCCATTTATACCCTTTTTGACTTTTATAAGTGGTTTATAAAGGAATCTTTCCGTCGTTTTCAAAACAAGGTCCTTTTAACCTTTTCGACAGAATTAAGGTAAGAATGTTTTTTTTAACTTATACGGCGGGTGCGGCTATTTTCCGCTGTTATAAAATCTTCAAAGCTTCCCTTACAAGCTTATAAGAATATTTTCAAAAGAAAATGTTTAATTTTATATGGCTCTTAAATGATTTCAAAATAAAAAGAGATATTTCTCTAAAAAGAGTTTTGATTTCATCTATGTCAACATCCTTTGATGGATTTTACGCTTATTTGAAGTTGATTTATTATGATACAAAACATCTATATTGTATTGAAGGTTTTGTGATATGTTTGAATGTGGATGTGCTATTTTTATACCATTCATAGTTTATGGTGAAAGTATTGACATTTCATATGCTAGTTTTAATACGAATGTTTATGTTATGTTTAAACCTTTTCAAATGGGAATGCATTGGACTTAATATGTGACGAGTGGAGCCCTCTATAGCTCCTCTATGCATCGGTAGGTCTCATGAGACAAACTAGTGTCTTGGCACAAGGACTTGGAAAAATCTTATTTATAGTCTTGGCACGAGGCCTTGGCTATGTGGTTATGATAGTCTGGCATTATGCATTTCATCATTATGAAAGTGGTTATTGATTTTTCATGTGATTATTCAATTAGTAGAATATCCATGTGAATAAGTAAATGGAATTATTTCATTTTATTTATGCCATACTATGTTGAAAGTTCAAGTTTGAATGGATTTTGTTTTAGTTATACATTGCCTTAAATGTTTATTCTTATTTATGAAAGTTTCCTCTATATTGTTATCCTTACTGGGCATTTGAGCTCACCCCTTTTCTATGTTTTATTTTTCCCAGGAAGTGAAGAAGTAAATTATGAATGAACTGCAGGGATATTATGTGGGGATATGAGTGTGGATTATGGAGACAATATGTTGTAGTAGTAGTTTTTAATTTTATGATGTAATGTAAGACTTATGAATATATCTAGTGTTTCTAAGGCTACTAAACCAATCGGTCTTTCGAGATTTGATCTTTCTTGTGATCATGCCAATGTTATGTAATAATGCACCGACTCTAGGTAACTAGGGTCGGGGTGTTACAAGCATGAGCTTGCAATTCCGGATCTTTGATTTGCAGGCAACCTTGAAATATTCTATGCATCGAAATATCAGCTTAGATAACAACGCATGAAACATGATAATCTGAGATCTCAAATTTCCTTCTTTGATATTCTTGATCATAACCAAGACATGCCTCATCAGATTTATCTTTCTTAGATTTACCAAAAAATCTAAGACATAGATATCACTCTTCTTCAGATTGTCTTTATCCCCTCTTCTTGGAACCATAAAACCTTGCACCCATAGTTGAAGGATTCTATTGTTCGGAGTGAGATGAGAAATCTTAATGGTTGAATCATCCTTAATACCAAGACACTTCAGTGCCTTCTCCTTATTGAAACTTCCTTTCACATCGGGAAGTTTGTGAGAGAAGAATTCAGCTTCTCCTTCATATGATAAACCAACCAGGCTAGTTGTCTTCGTGTAAGAAATCTTATAAGTCTTCCCATAAGACTTGAAATAAAACCTCTCTCTTCCATCTTCCATCTGGAAGGAAACAGACTCGTAATACTCTATCAACAAATCAGTATACACTAGATCCTGTTTATCTGACTTTGCTATGCAGACATCTTCCAATCCATTCAGTCTAATATTCTTTGAAATAATAGAATCAAGATTATAAAAATCCAGGTGAACTAATCATTCCCTGAAAAATAAACACTTTGAGATAGGTTTCACAGTTGACATATCATGAGAAGTTTCTTCAACAGACATTCGGAGTTAAGTAATCTTTATGATTTGGATCAGCTTCACAAAGCTCGGAACCAGCCTTAAGAAGAGCAGCAGATCTTCGAGATGCAAAATCTTAGAAAAACTGATGTGGGACGAGTCTCGAGGTCCCCTTTATATAGGAAAAGAATATGACCGTTGGTCTTCCAAATCCATCTAACGGTTGAAAAAACATTGATCTGATCTGACGGTTGAGAACAATCCCGCAAGGAAAATTTGAGTCCGATCTTTTGAGGTTTTTTAAAGAAAACATTCGGATTTGAGGAAAAACTGGAATCTGAACTTTTAAAAAACAAGGAAAATACCAGTAAGCAAAATTTGATTACAAAACTATAATTAAGATAATCATAACTTAGAGATTAACAAGAAATATTGTTCGTAATTGGTAATATTATTCCTAAAAAAACTTCATTATGAAAGTTCCAGTACGAAAACCTCATTACGAAAACTCCAGTCCGAAAATCCCGTTACGAAAACTCCAGTCTAAAAATCTCCATCCCGAATCTTATTAGTACGAAAATTCCATTCCAGAAGTTTTCAGTTCTAAGACTTCCACTCCGGAAGTTCTCATTCCGAGAATTTCAGTCCGGAAAATTTCAGTTCCGGTAATTCCCATTCCAGAAATTTTAGTTTCAGAAATTTCCATTCCGGAAGTTCAGTTCTGAATGGTTTTAAAAAAAAGTTACACTATCAAAAAAATGTACTCCCCCTATAAAGAGGAGTTTCATACTGTTAGGAGAATTGTTCAACAAGAAGTTAATGAAGAATGATTACCTTATAGTTATCATTCCTAACTTTTGTTTTATGTATTCAAATCTATTGGAGGGTAACGATTTTGTGAAAATATCAGCAAGTTGATCTTGCGTTCCGATAAACTGAAGTATGATATCTCTTTTAAGTGTCTGATCCCTAAGAAAGTGATTCCTAATATATATGTGCTTTGCACTAGAGTGATGTGTAGGGTTCTTAATTAGGGCAATGGCACTTGTGTTATCACACAATATTTGAGTCTTAGTAAAACTCAGGCCATAGTCTGTTAGTGTGTGTTGCATCCACAACACTTGAGCACAACAACTTCCAGCTGCTACATATTATACTTCAGCAATGGAAAGTGCTACAGAATGTTGCTTTTTGAAGGACCAAGAAACTAATGAATCTCCTAAGAAATGACAAGTTCTGGATGTAATTTTTCTATCCACTCTACATCCACCAAAGTCAGCATCAGAAAATCTTTTTAGAACAAAATCATTTCCAGAAGTATAAAATAATGCTAAATCCATGGTTCCCTTTATGTAGCGAAAAATTCTTTTCACTGCCTTTAAGTGATATTCCTTAGGATTGGATTGATATCTTGCACATAAGCACACTGAAAACATTAAGTCTGGTCGACTAGCTGTTAATTAATGTAGACTTCCCATCATACCTCTAAAAGATGATTGATCTACTGGTTTCCCAGCTTCATCAAGATCTAAAGAGTTTGAGGTACCAATGGTAGTACTTATACTCTTAGTGTTTTCATAACCATACGTTTTGAGAAGATCTTTAATATACTTATGTTGAGATATATAGGTTCCGTCTGGTTTTTGAGAAATTTGAAAACCAAGGAAAAAAGTTAACTCACCCATCATACTCATTTCAAACTCAGACTTCATTAGACTTGCAAAAGAATCAGTTAAAGATTGCTGAGTTGAACCAAATATGATGTCATCAAAATAAATTTGAACAATCAAAACATTTTTATTATCATTCGTTATAAAAAGGGTTGGATATTCATTTCCCTTAACATAGTTATTTTGAAGCAAAAATCCTATGAGTCTATCATACCAATGTCGTGGGGCTTTTTTAAGACCATACAAAGCTTTGGTAAGTCTAAAAACATGATCAGGATGTTTTGTATCATCAATACCATGAGGTTGTTGAACAAAAACTTCCTCTTGAACATAACCATTAAGAAAAGCACATTTCACATCCATTTGAAAAAGTTTAAAATTGAAGAATGCTGCAAAGGCAGGTAGAATACGAATAGATTCTATTCTACCTACTGGAGCATAGGTTTCTTCATAGTCTATTCCCTCTTTCTGATTATAGCCTTTAGCAATGATTCTAGCTTTATATATTACTATGACTCCATTTTCATCACATTTGTTTCTAAAAACCCATTTTACTCCAATAACAGAAGTTTCCTTAGGTCTTTCAACCAAGGTCCAGACTTTATTCCTCTCAAATTCATTTATTTCATCTTGCATGGCTTTGATCCAATCATCATCACCTAAAGATTCAACAATGCTTTTTGGTTCTAATTGAGAAATAAATGCTAGATGTTCTACTTCATTTCTTAAGGAATTTTTAGTCCTTACAGGTTTATTTACAACACCAATGATATTATCACTGGGATGATTCTTAAGAAACACCTGATTTGGGTTTTGTAAAACCTATTCTTCAACATAGGGTAGAATGTCTTCTAGGGTAAATATTTCAAAAGTATCTTCTTGAACATTTTCCTTATCAGAAGGATCTTCTATCAAGGGTTGACAATAAGTTTTTTAAAACACATCCGAGGATGTAGGTTGGGATAGTTTGAAAACAAAAATATCAGACTCATCAAATTTTACATGCACTTTTTTTTCAACAGTACAAGTATTTTTATTAAAAAATCTATAAGCCTTATAAGTTGTGGTATAACCTAAGAAAACACCTTCATCAGATTTTGGTGAGAATTTATATAAGTTATATTTAGTATTCAGAATTAATACTTTGCAACCAAAAACCTTGAAGTAGGATAGTCTTGGTTTTCTACCATTCCATAACTCATAAGGAGTTTTATTATGAATAGGTCTAATCAAAACTCGATTTATAGTATAACAAGCAGTACATACAGCTTCAGCCCAGAAATTTCTAGCTATAGAATATTCACTCAACATGGTTCTAGTTACCTCTGGAAGAATTCTATTTCTTCTCTCAACTACACCATTTTGTTGAGGAGTTCTAGGTGCTGAAAAATTGTGAGTAATACCTTTCCTACTACAAAAAGTTTCAAAATCAGAACTTTGAAATTCTCCTCCATGATCACTATGAATAGTTTTCAATGGAAGATTTTTCTCATTTTTAACTTGTGCTCTAAAACTTTTGAAATAAGAAAAATCTTCAGACTTCTTTGCAAGAAAATATACCCAAGTAAATCTAGTGTAATAATCATCTAGAACAAACACATAGTATTTACCTCCAATACCTTCAGTTTGTGTTTGACCGAAAAGATCCATGTGCACTAACTGTAATGCATCAGTCGTTGAGACTTCACCAATTGATTTAAAACTAGATTTATGTTTCTTGCCATATTGACAAGGATCACAAACTTTAGAAGAATCAAATCTAAGCTCTGATAGATCCTTAACTAGTTTCTTCTTAGAGAGTTTACATAAGTTTCTAAGGTTACAGTGTCTTAGTCTTCTATGCTAGAGCCAGGAATGATCTTCCATTTCACTTAGTCAAGGTAAATCTTGGCTACTTAGGTCTTCTAAGTTCAAAGTGTAAACATTCTCTTGCCTATTGGCTGAGAGAATAAATTGTTCCTTGGAATTGTGTACTAAGCACTTATCATTCCTAAAATTCACAAGGTACCCTTCATCACATAACTGACTTATGCTAATGAGGTTGTGCTTTAGACCCTTAACAAATAAAACATTTGAAATCAAATTTTTACCTAGAAGAACAATATTACCAATACCAACAATTTCTCCCTATGGATTATCTCCGAAAGTTACCTTTCCTTCTTTCGTTTTGATAATCTTTTCAAAATAGCTTTTGTTACCAGTCATGTGTTGGGAACATCCACTATCCATGTACAATGTATTGTTGGTGGTACTTCCCCTATCTTCCTGAAACAAAGAAAAGAATTATACTTTCAGAATCCAAACTTGCTTGGATCCGGAATTTCCAAACAACAAAATTTTAGGAACCCACACTTTCTTAGAAAAATAAGCTTTATGAAAACATAGAGATTGTGTTTTATTTAAAGAACAATTCTTTTCCCAGGGACCACCAAATTGACATTTGGTACAAAATGGGGCACTCTGTGGAACAAAGTAGTTGTTACTAATAATTGGTTTTTCATGGGTATAACCAAATCCAGATCTGTTTCTTAAAGGTCGTATTTGAGAATACATTATATCAAAATTTTCCTTACCATGGGGAAAGTTTGATAAAAACTTCTTTAAGGAAAAGATTTTGGACTTGAGTTTGATAACCAAGTTTTTATCTTCAAAATCATTAGATTTAGAACTAGTGCTAGGCTCGAAAACATTTTTCTTAGAAATCACGTTTTCTAACTCTTTAGAAAGTTTTTTCCTCTCAGAACTTTCTTCCTCAAGATTTTTCGAAATACTTATAAAATCAGCATTTTTCTTATTAAGATCTTTAGAAAGATCTGATATCACTTTTGTAAGAATAGAATTCCTAGAGTTTGCCTTATCATGTTACTTATTGAGTGTAGAGTTCTCAATCTCAAGAAGTTCAGCAAACCTAGAAACTTCTTCATAGGTAGGTGAAGTATTTTATTCATCAGAAGAGGATTCTTCATCTGAGGAGTTATGATATTTACTATCATTATAATTTAAAGATACATTGGTCAATGATTCAACATTTCATACCTTAGACATAAAGCATTGGTTTTCAATAGGTAATCTGGCTATAAGACCAAGATTCTTCTTTCCTGAAGATTCATAATCAGAAGATTCATCTGAAGAGTCACCACCACTGGCAGTCTAGGTGTCATTTTCTTTCAGAACTTTCTTAGATTTGGTTTTGTAATATTTATTCCTACTCATTTCAGAATTACTTTCTTTCCTTTATTTATTTTTGAGTAGAGGGAAATCTGGTCTAATATGTTCAGCTCTCTTGCATTCGTAACAAGTAACTTCCCCATCATTCCTTTCGTTCCTTTAATTTTTCTTATACTTGGATTGGAAATTTTTCTAGCCAGCTATCTTGTTCATCCTTCGAGCAATATTTTCTAACTCATTTTCTGAGATTTCACTTTCACTAGAATCTGATTGAACAACCATCTTCTTAGACATGGATCTGGTTACTCTCCCAGGAGTCTTAGCTTTCATATGATTTGATGTAGTTGTAAAAGCAATAGTACCATTCCCATTCTTCTTTTTGATGATGTCAGCATCTCTCTTCATTCTGGTTTCATGTTGGAGAAGAGTTCCGAATAGCTCATCCAGAGAAATTTGAGTGACCTTCCTGTTCTCATCTATGGCTGTTCTCTTTGATTCCCACTCATTGTGCATAATATCAATTATCTTATCTACAATGGCTTCATCATCTAACCCCTTTTCTCCCATAGACTGTAAGCTACTGACTATAGTCATAAACCTCTGTTGAACTTTGTAGATTGGTTCACCATACGGAAAATTGAATTCATGGTATTCAGCTCTAAGCATAGCTCTCCTAGTTTCAATCACTCTAGAAGTTCCAATGTGTGTAACTTCTAACTTCTTCCAGATACAATTAGCTGATTTACAAGAAGAAATTTGGCTATATATATTTCTAGTCATTGAACATAGTAAAGTATTGTGTACCTTATAATTTAGTTGATACTCTTTCTTTTCCTGGTTAGTGAAAGATCTAACTTCCTTATCATGAATTTTATAATCACCAGCAAGCATAACAAAATTGTCCACTCCAGTGTTGATAACAGAAGTCTTCATTCGATCTCTGCAGTATTCATAGTCATTACCATGAAAGATTGGTGGTCTTATAGGATTTAGATTATCAATAGAACCAACATTGATTCCTACCATCCTAAAACAACATGGGAAACCAAACTAGTTAGTAGACACAGTTCGTAACCACAAAGTTCAGAATGAAAAAGTTCGGAATGACAAAGTTCGGAATGACAAAGTTCGGAATGAAAAAGTTCAGAATGACAATGTTCGGAATGAAAAATGAGCATGAAAAACATATACGTGAGTATGAGTATTTCATAAACATGCTCTGATACCAATTTTAGGATCGAAATAACTATGTAGATGCTCAATATACAAGAGGGGGGTGAATTTTACACTTTAAAATTCCTTTGGAACCTTTAATGTTGGTTATGGATAACTATGTTTTCCTTAGAAAAGGAAAATCTATGTTTAACAAAGTTAAACTAAGTAAATTCACAGCACCTCTGATCACCAACTGGAGAATTGGATCCAAAGTTTACAATATAAGATTCTACCTTAAAAATTATAGAATCTTAAACTAATCAGAGTACAAGTGTAAGTAAATACAAGAAGTATATACTTTCCTTACAATACAATATGCAGCGGAAACAAACAAGTAGTAAAACTACAAGTAACAATCAATAACTCTTTTAACCCAAAGAGAAGGGTATCCAACAACCTTGGATAAAGGACTCTTGATTTATACTTTCATGATAGTCTGTCTTACCCACATCAGGATAATCCCTCGATACGAAGATCGGAATCTCTGTCTTGCTATCCCCGCAAGCCCTCAACTTCAAGGTAGATGGAACCTCTGTCTTCCTCAGCAAGGAAGCCCTCGAACTTCATGGTAATCGAAACCTCTGTCTTCCTATCCCCGGAATTCCTCGAATGTAATCACCAACATCCAGAGTCGCATGAAGCAATATGAACGAGCAGTTCATTACGCACAAGGCATGAAAATCTTCTCTCTCTAGAAATCACCTAAACAGCGTGTGTTCTCTAGATCGATCAACTTGTTTCATTAGTTGTTGCGCTCTTTCAAATGAGCTCCTATTTATAGGAAAATTTCCAACGGTCGGCTCCCTCTTCCAACTGTCATATTTTCCATGAAATACGGAGGGACCTGTATACGTGTAACTCAAAAAACAGTTAATTAGAAATAGAATAGATGACATCATTTTATAACAAACTATGTATAACTGAATGTACGACATCGTTTTGAAATGAAACATATGTAAGTAAAATGCTAATCTATATCTCGGAGTGTAAGCATGTTAAAAGTTCGGTTTCTAACCAAAATAAAGTTCGGAGTCTATGTTAAGAAATATTCAGATTCCGTTTTATAGGAGTTCGGAGTCTGGTTTCACCAGAGATCGGATTCTGTACTTGCAGAATTCGGAGTCGAACTACTTAAGAATTCGGAGTCGAACTGGTTAATAATTCGGAGTCGAACTACTTAAGAGTTCGGAGTTGAACTTCTTCAGAGTTCAGAGTCGAACTTCTTCAGAGTTCAGAGTCAAACATCTTCAGAGTTCAGAGTCGAACTACTTCATAGTTCAGAGTCGAACTTCTTCAGAGTTCAGAGTTGAACTTCTTCAGAGTTTGGAGTTGAACTACTTAAGTGTTCGGAGTCGAACTTCTTCAGAGTTCGGAGTCGAACTTCTTCAGAGTTCGGAGTCGAACTTCATAAGAGTTCGGAGTCGAACTACTTAAGAGTTCGGAGTACAAAATTCGGATTAGAACTACATTACAGATCTCATCCAGAATTCGGATCCTAAAAACCGAATGCTCCAAATCTTTTCATTATATGGCTCCATAATTTTGGGTATGAATCCGGTTTTTTAAATTAAGAACAATATTGTTATGTATAATAAAGTCTAGGTTAAGGTAAATTTCCTTAAAGAAGTAAATTTTCATTATGGGGGTAAAAATAATATTTACTTAAGTATATGGTTCTTGTGATTTTCAAAACAAGAAGGAATGGAAAAGTCATAAGGAAAACCTTACTCACACAACAAAGGATATGTGTTTTAAAATTTGTTTTGATTTGATGTTGATGTTTACTTGATATGAGGTTTTGCCCAGGAGTGAAAAAGGGTAGGTGTGGGGGAGTTGATAAAACACTATTTTGATAAATATTTTATTGATAATAAATTACATAATTTCCTCACATTGTGTTAAATATTTTTATTTATAAAATATTTGGGATTTGATCATTCATTTGAAAATTTGGTGAAAATTCTAGTTTTACCCTTTATAGTGCACTGTAGTATTTCGAAGATAAATATTTTTATATTTATTATTTTAATTTTAAATTTTTAAAAATTGTTCCTAACTTAATTTTCTACAACTTTTATTTAGGACACTAGAGCTAAAGAGTGAATTTGGTTGTTTAAAATGGGCCATGAAGTCAAAGTTGGACTGGACTCGCCAGAATGGACATAGGTTCCGTATTTGGGCCATAAATTCTTAATCCATGCTTATATTAGGCCCATATTTTGAGATGAGCTGAGGGATTCATTTTATCACAAATTATCCTTCTATAAGTAGAGCTGGTTCACGCGTTTTAGTGGTCAAATGGCAGGTGCAGTTTGTATTAAAATATTTGGACGAGATTTCTCATTCACACTTAAAACCTCTTTAAACCTAGCATCCCCTTCACTCAATAAATTAGTGTTTTTCTAATTTGGAGGGGTTGGGACGTGAATTGGGAAGTTTAGGGAAGAGGATAAGTGGATACACTCCAATTTTCAAACCATTTAAATAAGGGTAGCTCTTGATGCAAGGATTCCTTCGACGAAGCCTTCTTCTTCTCCTTCGTGTTGTAATGATTTTTTTTGTGTAATAAACTTTTTTTTCTTGTATATATAATCATTTCTTCTGTTTTGTTTAAATTTATTCTTATCTTAATCTTCCTCTATGGTCTGGAATTCTTGAGTAGAAGTGTTATTGGGTTATACCCATTATAAACCTTCGCACATGCAAAACGCTTCTACGATGATTATGCCACCAATGGAAGAGTAGTATTTTAGTAATCGATCTATCTCTTAACTTATACATTCATTTATTTTGAATCAATGATATACTGTAATTCACATAATATGATCAATTAATTAAAAATTTTATTTAATTGAAACTAAGCAAGCAATTGAACAATTAACACAAAAACACGTGAGGACGAGATTTTGTGTAAATTGTGAGAGTGCAAACTTAATCGGTTATACAAAACCATACGGGATCAATTTGTAGTGTTCAAATATAATACCTAAAATCAATTAATTCTAATTTATAGAGGGGAAATGTGCCTTAATTTCCCACTGACCATAATCTAATCTTATAACATCAATCAAAGCAGGTTGTTGCGATTGCATGTTCCGAAGTTAGCCTAGGGTTAAATTCACTTCATCTTCATGGTAAAGTTAATTCTCATTGGGTTCGGGATTTAACAAATTAAGGGATCATAATTAAGTGAATTATAATTTAAATGATAATGATTAATAATAGAGTGAATAGTTAGAGTTAGATCTATTACGCCTTTTTAAATATTTTTTAAAAAAACATCTTCTTGTTGTGTCTTTTTAATCAAACTTCATTTCAAAATTAAAAACAAAAAAAATGAAATCCTCTTCCAGAAAACTTCTTCTTGGTTTATAAACTCTAAACAACCCCCATCCATTCAAGTAGTGTTTTAATTCTATTGTATTTTATTTTTATAATACCATTAAAAAGTTGTTTTAATTTACTTCCTCCTTTGAGAAACGACTTTGGTCTGCCACTCTGTTTCACCTAAGTACCCCAAAATCACAATAATAATTTGAGGGTGCCCATGATAGCGCTCTTTCAAATTGGCACCATTGCCGGGGGGAAAGTAATTATTTCAACCAATTCGATGTATTTATTTTATTTTACATTTTATTCGCTTCCTCTCTTCTTTCTTCCTTCTTTACCCAATCTGGTTTTTTCTTCTTTTTTTTCTTCTACTTATTTTTGGACCATCAACTCAAAATTATTAATTTTATTTTACTATGGTCCAATTTCTTTCTTTTCATTTTTATTTGATTAATTACACAAACTAATCCCGAAGATCTCTTAGATCATGACCCTGAGATTGAACGTAGCCTTAGGGATCGAATCAGACATTCCCAGTCTACGGGAAGTTTCAACATTCAACCAATTTGAGAATTAATCCAATATCAGAACATTGAAATTGGAAGAAATTAAAATTCAACCATAAAACAAGAACAAATGGCTGATAATAATGGAAATGAACTTAATAGAACCATTTGAGAATAGGATGCACCTGATATTAACTATCAACCAAATTGTATTGCATTCACAAATCTCGAATCGGACTTTGAACTAAAATTTGGGTTAATTCACTTACTTCCAAAGTTTCATGGCCTCTCTGGTGAGGATCCCAATAAACACTTTAAAGAATTTAATGTGGTTTTCTCAACTTTAAAACCAATAAATGTTTCTAAGGATCAAATCAAACTAATAGCATTGCCATTCTCACTTGATGGAGCTGCGAAAGACTGGATGTATTATTTACAACCCGAAGATGTAACTTGTTGGAACAATTTGAAGCCTTTTTTCTTGCAGAGATTTTTTCCAACATCGAGGACCACTTCTATTCGTAAAGAGATATCGGGGATCAAGAAAGCACAAGGGGAGTCAATTTATTAGTATTGGGAGTGATTGAAGAAGTTGTGTGCAAGCTTCCCACATCACCAAATCAGTGAGCAATTACTCATCCAGTACTTCTATGAAGGACTCACACCTATGGAGAGAAGCATGGAGGATGTTTCAGCTGGAGAAGCATTGGTGGATAAGACACTAGTAGCTACACATGCATTGATCGACAATATGTTCCAAAACTCCCAAACATTTGGTGAACGAGGTACACCACATGTCAGGGGAGTACATCAGGTAATTCCTTCTCTTGAGAGTAATTTGATTGATACCAAGATAGAAGAATTGACAACTATGGTGAGGTAGATTTCTTTGGCACAAAATACATCTCTACCCCCTCCTTCATGGCCTTGTGGTATTTTCATTGAGACAAGTCACCCAACTGACTGTTTCCCACAACTCGAAGAAATAGAAGATTATGCAGCAGTGTTCCCTGGGAGACCATATCAGCAACAACAACAACATCCATATCCCCAAAGGAAGTTTGATCCAACAAAAAAACAAGGGTGGAAGGATCAATCGGACATGAGGTATGGCACTAGACAACAACAAAGGCCCTCTTTTCAACAAAACATCCAGCAGCCTCCGCCTTACCAGCAGGGTTTCCAACAACCCCAAAGGTGATTTGAATCTAAAGCATCAACAAGCCAACAAAAAGAGAATCCCCCACCCAGGGTAGATTCTATCACTGATGAAATTTTGAAGCAAATTGTTCTTAATCAACAGAATGAGCTGAAAATTCAAGGTTCATAGATAAGGGAGTTGAAGACTCAAATAAGCCAGATTCCCACCACCCTCTATGAACATGTAAGTAAGAATTCGGGAAATCTACCTCCCCAACCCACTCCAAATCCAAATGGAAATGTTAGTGCCATCACATTGAGAAGTGAGAAGCAAATGAATGACACATCTATACCTACCATTCCACCAGGATTCACCTCAACTCCAGAGAAGCCGCATTCCATACCAACTGATGAGAAATCCAAGGAGAAAGATAAAGGTAAGAAAAAGATTGATGATGTTCATCCTAAACCCCTTCCTTTTCCAAACAGGGTTGTTCAAACCAAGAAGATGGCTGAAGAAGAAATTCAAAAGGAGGTTTTAGACACATTCATGTGTGTGGAGATCAATATTCCTCTACTTGAAGACATTAATCAAATTCATAGGTATGCAAAATTCCTAAAAGAAATTTGTACCAATCGAAGAGGGCTTAAGAGAAATGAGAGGATCAATCTTAGAAGGAATGTGTCAGCACTCATTACACCAATTCTAGTAATTCCGACAAAGTGAAAGGATCCAGGGACATTCACCATTCCATGTACCATAGGGGAGTTGCACTTATCTGATGCTCTTTGTGATTTAAGAGCTTCAATAAATGTGATGTATCACACTGTATTCTCTTATTTACAGTTTGGTGAGTTAAAGCCGACGAGAGTAGTGGTGCAATTGGTGAATAGAGCTATGGCATATCCAGCAGGAGTCCTTGAGGATGTACTTGTCCGGGAAAGAGACATGAACTTTCTAGAAAACTTCTATGTGCTCAAAATAGAGGATGATCAGGTAAGTTCTCGTACTCCCATTATCGTAGGTAGACCCTTCCTCAAAACTACAAATACTCTCATAAAGGTCAATGACGGTACACTTTCCATGGAATTTGGGGATGAAGTTGTGATATTTAATGTTATATATTCCATGAAGTACCCCTCAGAGGATCATTCTGCATTTGTAATCTCCCATTTTGAACCACCAAGTAACAACACCATGTAATTTGATTGTCCTGTGCTTAGGGAGATTATGAGTATTGGTTCTAGTTTGATGTCTAAGAGTACTTCCACACCTATTTCTAATGCACAAGACTCTCTAAGATTTGATTTTGAAATGGAATCATATTCTGATTTTGATCATGTGAACTCTAATTATGACATGGTTGTTGAGTATACTGATGGATTTGATGAATTATTTTATAATTTTGATGATTTTTATTCTGATACTGATGATCATTGTGCAGATATGTCTGTTGAATCAATTTCTCCATCCATACATCACCCCCCTAGATTGGAACTCAAGCCATTTCCCCCAATCTTAAATATGCATACTTGCTGAGTGGTGATAGATTACCTGTTATCATTGCTAACAATCTCTCTTTTGAATAAGAAGAAAAACTTTTGAATCTTTTGAGAGATAACATTAGGATAATTGGTTGGACATTGGCAGACATATCAGGTATTAGCCCCTCCATTTTCATGCATAGGATACTCTTGGAGGATGGGGATAAACCGATTAGGCAGCCACAAAGGAGACATAATCCAACACTTTTAGAATTTGTTAATAATGAAGTTGAGAAATTACTTGAGACGCGTATGATTTACCCTATTTCTGTTTCACAATGGGTTCTCCCTGTCCAGGATGTACCAAAGAAAACAGGTTTCACTGTTATAAAAAATGAAAATGATGAGTTAGTTCCCGTGAGAGTACAAAACAGTTGGAGAGTGTGTATTTATTATAGGAAACTAAATCAATCCACTCATAAGGACCATTTCCCACTTCCATTCACTGATCAGATTCTTGAGAGACTTGCAGTTAGGACACAATATTGCTTCTTGGATGGTTTCTCTTCCTATTTTCAGGTTCCCATTGAAGAATAGGACCAGGAGAAGACGACATTCACCTACCCATTCGGTACCTTTGTTTATCGAAGGATGCCATTTGGACTTTGCAATGCCCCATGTACCTTCCAGAGATGCATGGTGAGTATTTTCTCAGATTTCATTGATACCTACATGGAGGTATTTATGGATGATTTTACAGTTTAAGGATCCTCATTTGATGAATGTCTCTCTAGTTTGGGTGATGTGTTGCATCATTGTTCTGAGATAAATCTAGTCTTAAATTTTGAAAAATGCCATTTCATGGTCGAAAAGGGAATTGTCTTAGGTCATATAGTCTCACAACATGGCATTGAAGTTGATAAATATATGGTAGACATAATTTCATCCCTTCCATATCGTACATGTGTGTGTGATGTTCAATCATTCCTTAGACATGCTCGATTTTATCGGCGCATCATCAATGATTTTAGTAAGATCGCTCTACCCTTATCGTGATTTCTTCAAAAAGATATTGACTTCAATTTTGATGATTCATGTAGGGTATCATTTGATGATCTAAAGAAGTGTCTGACCACTCCACCGATCATATAGCCCCTGTGGTGGGACCTTCCATTTGAGATTATGTGTGATGCGTCCAACTTCGCGGTTGGAGTTTTCTTATCTCAGAGGGTGGAAGGACGTTCACATGTGATTTCGTATGCATCGAGGACATTGGATTATTCCCAATCAAACTACACCACAACAGAATAGGAGTTTCTTGCTGTTATATTTTCTTTAGATTAATTTCATTCATATTTATTGGGATCTAAAATAGTTGTTTTTTCTGACCATGCAGCTTTGAGGTACCTCTTAAAGAAGCTAGATGCAAAGCCACGACTTATCCATTGGATGCTCCTTCTTAAAGAATTTGATATTGAGATAAAGGGAAAAAAGGGGTCAGGGAACATGGTGTTAGACCACATGAGTAGGATTACTCACACACTAGAGGATGCCACCTTGGACCAGGTACCACTTCGGGACACCATCCCCGATGAGCATCTTTATTCCATCTCAGGTACGCATCCTTGGTATGCAGATTTAGTAAACTACCTTGTTGCCTCTAAAATCCCTGAAAATTTAAAGAAACATGAAGTCCAAATATTAAAAAGTGAGTCTCGGTATTATGTTTGGGATGATCCATACCGCTGGCGCATGTGTAGTGATCAAGATATTACGAGGTGTGTTCCGGATCATGAGTTGGAGTCTGTTTTACATTTTTTAATACACTTGCTTGTGGTGGACACTTTAGACCCCAACGGACAGCTAGGAATGTTTTCAACTCTGGATTATATTGGCCAAGATTATTCCATGATGCCCATGTGTTTTTTAAGTCATGCTCTCGTTTCCAACACACTGGGAACATTTCTAGGAGACATGAGATGCCCCAACAACCCATACTATTCTGTGAGATTTTTTATGTATGGGGCATCGATTTTATGAGTCTATTTCCTGGTTCCTTTGGTTTTTTGTACATTTTGGTTGTTGTTGAATATGTGAGTAAATGGGTGGAGGATAAGGCCACCAGGACTGATGATTCTCATGTTGTTGTGGAATTTGTCAAAACACAAATTTTTTATAGGTTTGGAGTACCGAATGTCATCATTACTGATCAAGGGACACACTTCTGCAATCGGAATTTGGCTTCCATCATTCGGAAGTATGGGGTGACACACAAAACATCAACACCATACCACCCCCAAACAAATGGCCAGGCTGTGTTTTCAAATCGTGAGTTGAAATAGATTGTAGAGAAAACCGTGCATCCAAATAGGAAGGATTGTAGAAAGCTCTTGGATGATTCATTGTGGGATTATAGGACAGCATACAAGACACCCATTGGTATGTCCCCATTTCGGATTGTTTTTGGGAAAGCATGTCATCTCCCCGTGGAAGTTGAGCATCATGCATATTGGGCTATAAAGAAATGCAACTTGGATTTGGCCCATGATGGAATCCAAAGGAAGCTGCAAATTCAAGAGCTTGAGGAGATTCGGTTGTCTTCATATGAGAACTCAAGGCTCTATAAGGAAAAATTAAATGCATCTCATGATAGAATGTTCCAACAAAAGGAGTTTCATGTTGGAGAGAAAGTCCTTCTCTACAGTTCTCGACTAAAGCTGATGACTGGTATGTTTTGTTCCAGATGGTTATGTCCTTATATTGTATCTAATTTGTTTCCTTATGGTGGAGTGGAAATCACATAAGAGGACATTGGAAGGAGATTTACAGTCAATGGGAAACATTTGAAGAGATACAATGAGGGACTTCCTACTAATGCAGTGGATTTTATCACACTGCATGACCCCATCATCACTTGAGCACATCAGGCTGTTCCTAACCCTTTCACTTTTATATTAATTGTCCCATTTAAAAATTCTGAATTTTAGGTTCATATATCATCTCATGGGTTCACATTGAGGACAATGCAGTATTTTTACGTGTGGGGGAGGGAACCTTTTAGTTTAGTAATTTCAATTCTTTTCCTGTTTAAAAAAATGTGTGTTTTTTAAATTTTGTGTGCTTATTTTTCAGTTTTCTTTGTGTTTTTGAAATTTTTGAGCTGAAATGATTCTCATCACAATTTTGAAATTCATATCAAGGAGTTAAATAATTTATCCCATGAAATTGAGCTTAAATGAATGATGAAAATGACTTTGTTTCAAGTTCAAATATTTAGTAATTTCATGAAAAGTACATTGAATTTTGAATCCCATGCCACATCTCACTGTCTTTATATTTGAAAACACTTTCCTGTGAGGCTTCTAAACCATTATTTTCATATTCTTTACATTCAACTCACTTCTTGAGAGAACCAAACCATGCTTGATTTAACTTGAATTTGATTTATTTCTGTCAAAACATAAGGGTTTGAGGTACTTATGTTTAAATGATTGAGGCATTTGTTTGGTATTGAAGCCCATATTTCAAAGAATCCTTTTTTATAATGGCCTAACATGAACATTTAATCCTTGTATCCCTTAGAATCCATGCACAGCCTGTTAGGTTATCCACATTACAAGCCAATTTTCCCTATCCAACCAACTCTTGAAGTGAAATTGCATAATATAGTAGAGCTTAAGTGTGGGGGAAGCTATATTGTGTTGTGCTACCACATTATGTGATACATGGGGTGGAAAATTAAATTCTAAAGAGATGTGTTTGCTGCTGAATAAAATAATTATTTTGAAAGTTGTGCCTTTTCTGGAGCTTTCATGACAAGTGAAGTTGTGCCTTTTCAGGAGCTTGTAATTGAGGGGGAAAGCTATGCATATCTAGAGCTTTCAAGAAAATCATGTTTGAGAAGATTGGAATTTTTGATGCTAAAATGATGAATGGTGTAAACTTTCCATGACTTTTCATGATGATGGAGGTGAATTTATACTATGGGGATTGAGTAGAAGACCGTATTTAAGTGAAAATTAGAATAATGCAATTTTGCTTCAAAAAGAGTCATGTCCTCCTCATTCAGCCTCAGAATTTTTCACACCTTAATAATACCAACTGAAAGTCACAGAACATCCTTGAAAATTACTCATGATAAACATATGTATTTGACTCATATCGGGTGGCGATGTAGGAATTTATCAAGCCTATGGTGACCCTTGTGTGAGTTTGGATGAGAAAGACATTGCAAAAAAATTGATATTTGTGTGATAAGAGAAAATTCAAGCGAGGTAAGTGTTTTGTGCATGGGAGGATAAATGAAATGGAAATATATTGAATGATATAAATGGAGAATTTGAAATAATGATTTTTTATGAGGCATGATATCTTTTTTTTCTTGGTGTGTAATTGTTGGATCTCAAGGATATGTGTTTTAAAATTTGTTTTGATTTGATATTGATGTTTACTTGACATGAGGTTTTGTACAGGAGTGCAAAAGGGTAAGTGTGGGGTGGTTGATAAAATACTATTTTGTAGAATATTTTATTGATAATTAATTACATAATTTCCTCACATTGTGTTAAGTATGTATATTTATAAAATATTTGGGGTTTGATCATTCATTTGAAAATTTTGTGAAAATTCCACTTTTACCCTTCATAGTGCACTGTAGTATTTCGAAGATAAATATTTTTATATTTATTAATTGAATTTTAAAGTTTGTAAAAGTATTCCTAACTTAATTTTATACAACTTTCATTCAGGACGCTAGATCTAAAGAGTGAATTTGGTTGTTTAAAATGGGCCATGAATTCAAAGTTGCACTGGACTCTCCAAAATGGACATAGGTTCTGTATTTGGGCAATAACTTTTTCATCATTGGTTGTATTAGGCCCCAATTTTTAGAGGAGATCTTGGATTAATTTTCTCACAAGTCATCATTCTTGAAGGAGAGCTGATTCACGCGTTTTGGAGGAAAAATGGGCGGTTCAATTGGTATTAAAATATTTGGCCGAGATTTCGCATTCACACTTAAAACCTCTTTAAACCTAGCCTCCCATCCACTCTATAAATTAGTATTTTTCTCATTTGGAGGGGTTGGTACGTGAATGGGGAAGTTTACATCATTAACAAAGTGGATCCACTCCAATTCTCCAACCATTTCAATAAGGGTAGCTCTTGAAGCAAGGATCCCTTCAACGAAGCCTTCTTCTTCTCCTTCATGTTGTAATGCTTTTGTTTGTGTAATAAACTTATTTTTTCTTAATTTATTTCTTCTCTTTTCTTCTGTTTTGATTATATTTCTTCTTCTCTTAATATTCCTATTTGGGCTGTAATTCTTGAGTATAGGTGTTATTGGGTTATACCCATTATAAACCTTTGCACATGAAAAACGCTTCTACGATGATTACGCCACCCATGGAAGAGTAGTATTTTAGTAATCGATCTATCTCTTACCTTATAAATTAATTTATTTTGAATCAATTGTATACTATAATTCACATAATATGATCAGTTTATTAATTTTTTAATTTAATTGAAACTAAGCGGGCAATTGAACAATTAACACAAAAACACGCGAGGACGAGATTTTGTGTAAATTGTGAGAGTGCGAACTTAATCGGTTATACAAAACCATACGGGATCAATTTGTAGTGTTCAAATATAATACCTAAAATCAATTAATTATAATTTCATAGGTGAAATGTGATTTAATTTACCAATGACCATAAGTTAATCTTAGAACATCAATCAAAGCAGAGTGTTGCGATGGCATGTTCCGAAGTTAGCCTAGGGTTAAATTCACTTCATCTTCATGGTAAAGTTAATTCTCGTAGGGTTTGGGATTTAACAAATTAAAGGATCATAATTAAGTTAATTTCAATTTAAATTATTATGATTAATAATAGAGTGAATAGGTAGAGTTAGATCAATTATTCCTTTTTAAATATTTTCTAAAAAAACATCTTCTTGTTGTGTCTTTTTAATCAAACATCATTTCAAAATTTAAAAAAAATGAAATCTTCTTCCAACAAACTTCTTCCAGATTTAAAAACTCTAAACAACCCCCATCCTTTCAAGTAGTGTTTTAATTATATTCTTTTTTATTTTTATAATACCTTTAAGAAGTTTTTTTAATTTACTTCCTCCTTTGAGAAACGACCTTGGTCAGCCACTCTGCTGCAACTAAGTACCCCAAAATCACACTAATCATTTGAGGGAACCCACGATAGCGCTCTTTCATGGTTTTCTCTAGGGTTCACTAAACCTAATTCCCAAATTAACTAAACTTTACCTTTGATACCAACTATAGAGACCCTAATTTTCTTACAATACTTTTACATCATTTTAGTGATAAAAAACATAAAAACATTACACATTGAGGATCCAAAGGTTTAGTGTCTTGGGAAAACTAGGACCTTACATAACATTTAAAACACAAAACATTTATTTAATAACTTCTTATCTAGCTTCTTATTGGCTCCTGACTTCTCCTTAGTACATGTAGTCACCTGAGGATATACATCAAAAAAGGGTGCGCTAAAATCCCAGTAAGAGGATAGTTAAGAACATGAAACAATATATCATGATATGATCACAATCATTATCATAATAACATGGTCAAAGGATCATAATCATGATAGGAAAAATTAAGAAAAGACTTGGAATGTGGAAATGCATAAAAATGAAAAATCATGTCTTAGTAGCTAACCACCACACATAGTTATGAACAAATATATCATCATTTTCACACATAATTTAACTTTAACTCATGATATTCATCACTTTACCCAATGCATTGGAGCGCTGTATAATTATGGGTGCACCCGTCACATTCAAACATTCATATTGCGCTATATAATTATGGGTGCACCCATCACATCAGGACATTTTCATCATCATGCATGCCACATTGAACATATATGAATCATGAACATAAATAACAAATGTAAAGGAATGGTTTTCATCTCATATGAACATATTCATAATAATTAGGTTTTCAAAAGAAAGAGGGAATAACATACTTGATACAAGGACCATCAACCTTGAGTGAGAAGTAAAAGGTGTATTTTTGAAAGAAGAGTTATTTTGGAAAACATTGTGTTTGACATAAACTCTAGTGGAAAACATTTATATCCCATAAAAGGTAATATAATGATGAACATGTTATTTTTAATTAGTAACCATACCGAAAATAGAGTGAAAGAGGGAGAACCCGAAGAAAGAAAGTTGGGTTCGAGAATTTCCCCTTACCTCATATCTGAACGCTTTATTCACTTTAATATCCTATATAATCACATTAGATTCATTAATTAGAAATTAAATAACCTTTTATACATTAATTTTATTCATTATGGCTTTATTAAGTTCCTTCATGGGTCTTTGGATGAAATATAGTGTTTATGTTCATTGTTCAAGAGTGTTCATTTTCATTGTTTTCATGAACAGTTCACTTGTATTCATGGAAGGAAGTTTTTATAAAAAGTGGATAAAAACCATAGTTGTTAATAAATAATATTAGTGAAATTATGAATGTATAAATGATTAATTTTTTTATATACCATTAGGATGAATCATTAGATATAATTTTAATGATAAACGCTTGGATTAATTTTTCGGTTTTGCTCACAATGAAATTGTTTGTGTTATTATTTTATATCATGAATGTATAAGGATTTATGAACATTAAATAAGATAAAATACATATATTATGATCTGGATTAACTATTAAAATGGATTCATGACCAGTCTAGAATATGGTAATTCAAAGTGAAAACCTGTCGTCCTTGAATGTGATAACTTAACACATCTCAGATGATGTTTTCATTTATAGTATAAAAGGATGGGAGGGAGATATTATGATAAAATATCCCATTATAATAATATAATTCCCTTAAATTTATGTTACTGGAGTTATCATAGCACTTGGGTGAAGTTAGGTGAGGAAATAAAAAAATAAAAGAAACAAACTTAAAAGAAAATAAAAGAATTAGAAAGAGGAATCTACCTCTTGAGTTTATCTTCTTTGAGAGCCTCTTTAGGGGAGAGGATTTGGTCTTTTGAAAAGACGAAGGGATCATGGATGTGTGGAAGGATATTGGGGTAGATTTGGTAATAATTTATTTAAGTCTTGAAGCATGAGAGGTGTGAAGAAATGTGGGTGTTAGGGGTGATATTTATAGTGGAAGGGAGAAGGGTTTTCTTAATATTATATTCATTAATTTATTATTTCTCCACAAGATATGAAATATTGATGATTCCATGACCAATAATAGTAATAATTGCATGTGAGTTCTATATTTGGGTGCTTACATCACTCATGATGTCAGTAATATTTTACTTAAATCATTATGTATTTATAAGGTAAATTAATGTATTTTACTATTCACCAAAAATTCAAGTATTTCAGAAAAATCTCAAAAATTCACCCTAACCATTTTTCGACATGTAGAATAAAAAATGAACTCCATTTTATGAAAATAATTTTCTAAATATTATTAATTCAATTTTTAATTAAAATCATAATTTACTTGGAAAATACAGATTTTTTAATTAAAACTGATTTTATAGTGCTTACAAAAATTATATAAGGTCTTATAAAATAATATTAAAACCATAAGACATAAAATTATTAATTTATGAACACATTTTATGAAATTACATTTTATTTTAAATTAGTTAATTAATTATAATTAATTATTTATGAATTACAAAAATACCAATACTTTTACTACGGTCATATTGTCACTTATAAGATGCCTAAAATTTATTTAATCATTCATGGGTGACATTACTATTATTTTGAACAATTTACTATTCATAAGGTTCATAGTAATATTCAAAAGGGTAGGTTACTTTTCATAAGGGTAAGTTTCTATTCACCCAAATTTTTGTTCATCCTATCAGACTCCAAACGTCTTACTGATCGCAACCGTGTATGTCAGATTTTCAAAATTCAAAACACAAAAGTGGAAAATTTATGTTTAAAGGTCACATAGTAGTTCATTTAAGTATTATGTGGCATTTTTTTCCTAATGCGATTGATTATGAAAAAACTACAGGAAGAGAGAAATTGCATTGATTAAAGTTTGGGTCGTTACATTGTCAGTATAACTTTTCTATCAACTTTGTTTTAACATTATGTGTTGTTGAATGGATCTAACCTTCTCTGTCATTTATTCAGCTTGCTCAGATCCCAATAGATTTCTTTCTATAACTTCATCCCATTACATTGGATTTCTACACTCCATTCCATAAAGGGATTCATAAGGAGCCATGTGAATGCTCGAGTGAAATCTATTAATGCCCGAATGGCCCGAAGACCTTGTTCTTTATTTTATTATGGATAATCCCCCTTTTAAGGGTTGAAGGGGAACCCGTACGTTACCCGTAGGCCCAAGACACAAGGCCTGACTATCACGACCCGACCATACCCAGGCTCGAGCCGCAACTACCCCAAGCCCGCCTCCATAGGCAAGGGGCTGGCGACCAGCGCCGAAGACATAATAACTCGGGGAGGCGTTTGCCTGAGTTCCTGTACACACACACGCATCACAATCAATGAAAAAGTGCATAGTAAAAGAAAAAGCAATGTACAAACTGCTATAAATAAAACACAAAGTGCATCGACCTCTAACAGTACAAAGAAAAAGTTGAAGGTAAACTGAAAATGAAAATGGGAAAAACACGCACCCAACCAGAAAAGTGCCACAACCCGGCAAGAGGTAAACAAAAGAAAAACCAATGAAGGGTCCCACACCTGGAACCTGACTACGACCATCGCATGTGGTCGAAGCTCCCAAACTCCTAAGCACCACTAAATTCACAACCAACCTGTCTGTCGTCTGCAAGGGAACACCAAGTGCGGGCAAATCCCAACCAGGGGTGAGTATAAAAATACTCAGTAGGATACCCAGAAGGCTCGAGGGAGCAACAAAGGAGGTACTGAAGGGTGATCAACAGATTGAACAGGGAAAGTAAAGGAGTACAACCGAGAGTGCAGTAAAGAGTACAACAAGGAGTGCAGTAGAGTGACAGTAGAGAGTCCAGCTCAACCCAACATGAGGAATTAGGTAGACTCGTCCATACACAAGGATCTGGAAATGGTGAGAATATGAACTTCTCATCGAGTATTCGCTACCTATACTAGGAGAGTAGACTCATCCAAACACGATAAGATAGACACAGAATGCACGTGGCATACCACGCGCGTCTTCTCCTCTCCTGGAAGGAGAGTAGCCAAAACCCAAGGAGTGGGTACTGGTAAAAGGTATATACATATCCATATTATCAATCAGAAAGATCGAACAAGATCGTAAGGGTATCTCCATCCCGTAGCTTAGACCAAGAAAGTGAGTAGCCAACCGTCCCAGAAGTAAACACAATTGATGCCCAACATCCCGCATGTATGCCCCGAACTGCAAGTCAATGGGCTCTAATCACTGCACCTTGACACTATCTGCTTTGGGCAACACTGACTCTCCTGCACGGTTTTAGGTCGCGTCTCAAGGACATGTCTCGGTGGGGAAATCACCCCTCGTACTTGAGAGTTTTGGAGGAATGTCAAACCACACCTCGTCACTGCCCCGCAGTCGAGAGGTCTCCTCAAAGTCGATAGGTAACCCCATGCCCAGCCCCGCTGGAGGGAAATCCCTGGAAGTCAACGGGTTCCCACTAGAGGGAGACCCGGCAAGAGTCGATGGGTTCCACACTGCCCAGTCCCGTAAAAGGGTAATCCGCTAGAGGGAGACCCGGCTAAAGTCATCGACGATCCCCAATGCCCAGTCCCGTAAAAGGGTACTCCACTGGAGGGAGGCTCGAAACCATCATCAGGGACCACTTCCCAGTCCAGCTGGAGGTAAACCCGGCATCAGGGACCACTGACCAGCCCAGCTAGAGGTAAACCCGGCATCGGGGACCACTTCCCAGCCCCGCTGGAGGTAAACCTGGAATCGCTCTGGCCATCCCTGCTGGATGGTACCCCACAGGTCAGCCCTACTAGAAACAACCTCCTGGCCAGCCCTACTGGAAACAACATCCTGCCCATCCCTCCTGGAAACAACCTCCTAGGTAGAGGATCGGTGCCCGCATAATGTGTTGGTCACACCGAGATCCACAAGAACTCTACTAGGGAACACGAAGCAACTCTGCCGGCCAAACCATCAAGAACAGAACTAGGGGAAAACCACTCAACCCTACTGGTCGAAACCATCATGAACAGGACCAGGGGGAAAGTCAACCCTGATGGTCAACAAATGAGAACAAAACCAGGGGAAACTCAACCCTGTTGGTCAAAAAACGATAAGAGCACCAGGAGAAAACTCAACCCTGCTGGTCAACAAATGAGAACAGAACCAGGGGAAAACTCAACCCTGCTGGTCAACAAACGAGAATAGAACCAGGGAAAACTCAACCGTGCTGGTCAAAAAACAAGAACAGAGGGACCCTCTATGTCGCGAGAGGTCAAAGGTATGTAAAGCAGAACATGGCACACACATGGGGCCCACACGACGTGTGACCCCAAGTCAACTCCAACCAAGCACCTAAATGTTCTCAGGTACAAACAACCACTTGTACCTTCAAGTGTTCCCGTATACTCCCATAGTATACCATGTTTCTAGCCCAAAGCCTATTGTGCATACGGCACCCAACGTCAACTTGAAGTTGTAAACGTAACAACTCAAACATGCCACCTCAACGGCTCAGGCACGACCAACTACATCTCATCAAACATTAATTCACTCACATGGAAGTGCATGCGATCACACGCTAAGGGTTCTCTACTGAACACGGCAAGAAGAACCTCCACTGGAGCACCCTTCATATTTCCACGTTTAACAAGATCACGTAAGAGGCTCTGCTCACCTGAATAGATTACTCTATTGTAATCCCCGCAAAAAAACATGAAATATAGACTACTTACTCGCCTCAAACGGATATCCAATGGAAAAGTTGTCTGACACCGCTTTACACCCGAACGACGTTCTGTGGTCCCGTGCCTCATTCCCAAAAACAGTCAGGCGCGTCACACCATTGTGATCCCCCTCGGGAAAACACGTCAAAAGAACTGGTCACTTGAGTGGGATGGATATCCGGAGAAAAAGATGTGTTCTGACATACCGAACATGAGCGGTGCTGCGTGGGATCCGTATCCCGGTCCTGAAGCACAACGAACGGATCGCATCGTTGAAATCCTCTCGAAAAAGTACACAAGATGGACTATTCACTTGCCCAAAACGGACAGTCAGTGATAAAGCTGGAAATCACCGCCAACTCCCAAAATGGCCCTCGCGGGGCCCGCACCAACTTGCGGAATTAAAGAGGGCCGACTGCGCCAATGAAATGCCCTCAGAAAAACACCCAGAATCGATTAATCGCACACCCTGAACGAACGTCTGATGAAAAAGTTGTAAAGGGCTACATGCAGCTCGAACGACGGGCCGTGGGGCCCACGCCTCAACTCCGGTTTCAACGCCCGAAACAACATTGGAAAATTTATGCTCAATGAAAGGGTCACAACTCCATTGACGGAACTCAATTCGGACATTGTATGTGTCTGCACCGTCTAAAACAAGAACCCCCGAGAAAAGTGCTCGTCCACTTAACATCGTGTCGCGCCACCGAACCCCTCGTCTCATGAATGAAAAAGCCCCGAGACCATCTCAAAAAGTTCTTCTTGATTTAAGGATCGTGTTTCCGCTGACTATATGAAAATCCGACTTCAGGTACACATTTTATGGGCGTTTAAACTTTTAGTGATCGAAAACAGGTGGGTCGGGCCGGTTTGGCCGGCCCACCATGCCAGAACCGGCCTGCGGTTCGCACGGGGCGGCTATCTCGCCCGGACCGGCTGGAGCTGGTCCGGTTCTACCCCACACAGGACCCGCGTGTTGTGGGTCATTGTCACCATCCAGGGTCCGACGACCCCGGTCCTTCGCATCAACTCGGCCGGCAAGGCCGACCGGTCCTCCCGCGTCGCGCGCACCCCCAGCTGGTGGCTCCGCCCAACCGCGACGCTGCGTCTACCTGCTGCCTGCTCCACTCGACCGCGATCCCCGGCCGCTTGCCGCCTTGCCCTGGGAGCCCCGCCGTCCACGCCTGGCCGGTCCTCCATCCCAGAGCCCCGCTGCCACCTCCTGAGGACACCGTGCCGCCGTCGCTCGAACCCCCAAACCGGCCGGAAAAACTCCAAACCACCGAAAAACCCACAAACTTCGACGAACGACTGCGTCGTCCTCTGAACTCAGATTTCATATCCGAAAAGTGAGTTGGAAAGTTCATAAAATACACTACGCATTAATGGTATTTTCTTGAAGAAATATCTAAAATTTGGCAATATAATTGGGATTCAAAGGAGGTGCGGGAATTAAAAACGAAAATAACAACCGCCTACCTTGTTGGGCTTCGCCCGATGCTTCCCGCCGCGCCTCGCCGGAGCTGTCATGCCTCGCCAGAGAGGTGAAGGAGAAGAGGTCTCTATGATTGAACTTCTTCCGCCAAAAGGTTCCAAAGGGAGGGGAGGAGGAGAAGGGGGACGAGGGGTTATAAAGAAAGAAAAAAAATTAATTAAAAAATTAATTAATTTAAACCCAAAAATGACCCGCATCCGAGACCTCCGGTGCGGTCAAGATTAATATTCCCCTAGGGAAAACACCACCTCCTGAGCACAACAACGGTCTCAAAATATTAATCTGAGGCCCTGTTCAAAAGTTATTAAACTCAACACTCGTGGCGGCCAAATTACGAAAACGCCCCTGGCGGCATTTTTCACAGAAGGCCTGCGCCCGGGAAAGTTACACCCCACCTAGGGTAAACGAAACGTTACGAACTCAACAGTTCCCTCAGTTTTCCAATCCGAGCCACCGTTTAAGAGATACTTGGTTTTAACCATTAAACGAAGAAATTAATTATTTTAATTATCCGTTAAACGTTCCAGTAGCGAGCGAGGGGTCTAAACGCCCCGCGCCGGCATGCTTTAAGTCATTCCTAGGGTAAACACCCCATTTCAGAACCTTCTGTACAATCAGATTTCTGATCCGGATCACCTTTTAGGAGTTATCCTATTTATTTGGTGTGTTCAGTGTGAACGCGCTGCAAATTTAATTCCGGCCACACCGGGGATCGGAATCGCACGCCATCTAAAGGCGCTGCTCTAGAATAATATCAAGAATATTACAAAGTCTTTTATAGCCAAAAACTGGGTTCTTAACTCATTCCCTCTTTCAATATTTTCTTCCCTGAAAAGAAAAACAGGGAACAACTCAGGGTACTAAGCCCGCACCTAGCTCTCACGTACCCAGAAGAACTCTTGCATGGTCCCGCGTCACCGCACAAGAACCAAGGATTGATCCGTTCACGTGAGGTCAGCCCTCACCGATGGCGTGCATCGGGGCATGCATACTTCTTCTCAGGTAAGTCACGTGGGAGATGGCGTACACCCACTCCAGACTTTGGGGTTTGGGCAAGGCGGTAGGGAACCTCTCCATCCCTTTGCACAGTCTCAAACGGCCAGAAAGCCCTCGGGAGTAACTCGCCTCCCCGATCAAAGCCTTATGTCACACGCCGCGACTGGAATCACCGCTTGGACCTGGGACAAATCCCAGTGATTCCCTCCTTCAGAATATCCATATGGTGAAACACCCATAGATATCTGGTCACACAAGGTTTCATAGTCGATGTATCGCAACCAAGAATCTATTACATGCTCATAGGGTGAAGGAGTCAACAACATTAACTAAAGAAAAAGGTCCCATGCCTTCCACTCTACCAACACAGGGTTACACCAATGCCCAGCGCCACCCTGGTAACAACTCAAGCAAGAAGCAGGGAGAAAATCATTTTACGCACAGAGTCTAACAATTCTAATGCAAAAAGTAGAAGAGTTGTAGAGCGTACCTCTTATCACCTCATGATCTGCAGGATCGTAGACATCCAAAGCTTGTGGCTGTCTGTGGTCCCAACTATCAGCTCTTGGAGCCTGAAGTGGACAGCCTATTGGTGATGGGAAGACCTCGTAAAGCCGTCCCCCACTACAAGATCCTACCGCTCCTCTGCTAGCACCACCTCTTTGGGCTCTGCTCCGATCACGACGTTGCCTCTGACACGGTGGTGCACCTGCTGCCTGCCTGATGTTCTCAGCAGCCTGGTCGGGAAGTCTTATGCCAGGTACCTCGCCCATCGCAGGCATAACACTAGCTCTCATCAGGCTGCACTGGTTCCCTCCGGTGCCACTGTGGTATACCACCATGCCCCTGAGTCCAGTTGTTGGAAAGCCACTTGCGTCGAGGTTCTGCTTGCCGACACCCGCTAGCCGCAGCAGATGTCTCGGCTCCATCGTGCCTACTTCCACCATCAACTGTAATGAATTATAGGAAGCTCTTTGTCACTCGCGCCTGCTCTAGCACCCCGACATAAGTGGTAATGCCCACGGGTAATATGATAGCACGAATCTCTCAGCGGAGACCCTGCTCAAACTCCCACGCTCAGAGGTTGTCATCATGGACCAAATCCGGGTAAAAGTGAGCATGGTATGCAAAACTAGTCGCGTACTAAGCCACCGTCATCCCTCCCTGCTGAAACTGCAGGAGATCCTGAATCCAAACGGAGCGTAAGTAGGAGGGGAAAAACTCCTCACGAAAGAACAATTGAAAGTCACCCCATGAAAGCAACGACTCATCAAGAAACTGAGTCACCAGACTCTACCAATGCCAAGCTACTCCACAGAAATGGTTGGTAGCCAAAGCCACCATAAGATATGCCAGCGTCAGCACAAGTCTGAAAAGGCGAACCACTATCTCAAGCCAAACCTCTACTGCTTGAGGGTCTGGATCACCACCGAAACTCAACAGTCTCTATCGCTGGAACTCACGGAGCACACTCAACATACGCTGAAGCCCCATCTGCTCTACTGAATCTGTCTGATTCTCAACAGGTGGGGGTGCTGCTACCGGACCACCCGGAGAAAGGTTCTCGCATGATGGGTCCTAGACTTTGGCCTCGTAGCTCACAGGGTCGTCGTCACAAACCAAAGCTTGTATCCTAGCTGGATGACTTCATGGAGACATATTTAATATTATCAAGGAGTGCCGCAGTCAGATGAACATATATGTATATCACAACAACAACAACGATGGGGAGCTGACTCAATAAGGACAGTCCAAGACTCAATCCTATGTGATGCACAAACCAATTTTATTTGCAATGAGTGTCTCAGCAAGCCAAGTCGACAAGCGGGTTATCAGGGTCCTGGTGAATGGATATGTCTGCCGCCACACCATCACTTGACTCCCTGGCCTGAGAGCTGCTCTCGAGACATGTTAACATTGTTGCCCTAAATCCCAACTAATTCCTTTTTAGGGACGTCCGAACAACGTCCCAAGGAACAAACCACCTCTGATACCACTTTTTCACGGCCCGACCCTACCCGGGCTCGAGCCGCAACTACCTCAAGACCACCTCCATAGGCAAGGGGCTGGCGACCAATGCCGAAGGCATAATAACTCAGGGAGGCCTTTTCCTGAGTACCTGTACGCACACATGCAGCACACTCAATGCGAAAGTGCAGAGTAAAAGAAAACGCAAAGTACCAACTGCTATAAATAATCCACAAAGTGCATCGACCTCTAACAGTACAAAGCAAAAGCTGAAGGTAAACTGCAAAGGAAAAAGGGCAAAACATGTTCCCAACCAGAAAAGTGCCACAACCCGGCAACATGTAAACAAAAGAAAAACAGCAGAAGGGTCCCACACCTGGAACCCGACTACGACCACCACACGCGGTCCAAGCTCCCGTACTTCTATGCTCCATTGAAGTCACGACCAACCTGTCCATCATCTGCAAGGGCACACCATGTACGGGGAAATCCCAAGAAGGGGTGAGTATAAAAATACTCAGTAGGGTACCCCAAAGGCTCGAGGGAGCAACAAAAGTGGTACCGAATGGTGAGAAGTAGATCGAACAGGTAAAGTAAAGGAGTACAACCGAGAGTGCAGTAAAGAGTACAACAAGGAGTGCAGTAGAGTGACAGTAGAGAGTCCAGCTCAACCCAACAAGAGAAAAGAGGTAGACTCATCTAGACACAAGGAGCTGGAAACTGTGAGAAGATGAACTTCTCATCGAGTCATCGCTACCTATAGTAGGAGAGTAGACTCGTCCAACCACGAGAAGCTAGACACGGAAAGCACATGGAATACCCCGCGCGTCTTTGCCTATCTTGGAAGGAGAGTAGCCAAAACCCAAGGAGTGGGTACTGGAACAAGGTATATACATATCCATATGCTCAATCAAGAAACCCGAACAAGATCGTAAGGGGATCTCCATCCCGTAGCTCAGCCCAAGAATGTGAGTATCCAACAGTCCCAGAAGTAAACACCATCGATGCCCAGTATCCCGCACGTCTGCCCTGAACTACAAGTCAAGGGGCTCAAATCAACGCAACTTGACACTATACACATTGGGCGGCATTGACTCGCCCGCACGGTTTTAGGTCGTGTCTCAAGGATGTGTCTCAGTGGGGAAAGTTCCCCTCGTACTTGAGAGTTCTGGGGGAACATCAAACCACACCTCGTCACTGCCCCGTAGTCAAGAGGTCTCCTCAAATTCGACAGGAAACCCCCTGCCCAGCCCCACTGGAGGTTAATCCCTGGAAGTCGATGGGTTCCCACTGGAGGGAGACCCAGCAAGAGACGACAGGTGCCACACTGCCCAGTCCCGTAAAAGGGTAATCCACTGGAGGGAGACCTAGTTAAAGTCGTCGACATGTCCCAATGACCAGTCCTGTAAAAGGGTACTCCAATGGAGGGAGGCTCAGAACCATCATCAAGGACCACTTCCCATCCCTGCAGGAGGTAAACCCGTCATCGAGGACCACTTCCCAGCCCAGCTGGAGGTAAACCCGGCATCAGGGACCACTTCCCAGCCCCGCTGGAGGTAAACCCGGAACCACTCTGGCCATCCCTACTGGATGGTACTACTTAGTGAACACCGCTATAATGGCCATCCCTGTTGGATGGTAACCCACTAGCCATCCCTGCTAGATGGTACCCCACTAGTCAGCCCTGCTGGAAACAACCTCCTTCCCAGCCCTGCTAGAAACAACCTCCTAACCCGCCCTAATGGAAACAACCTACTGGGTAGAGGATCGGTGCCCGCGTAATGTGTTGGTCACTCCAAGATCCACAAGAACTCTACCGGGGAACACGAAGCAACTCTGCCGACCAAACCATCAAGAACAGAACCAGGGGAAAACCACTCAACCCTGCTGGTTGAAACCATCGTGAACAGGACCAGGTGGAAACTCAACCCTGCTGGTCAAAAAATGAGAACAAAACCATGGGAAACTCAACCCTACTGGTCAACAAACGATAACCGAACCAGGGTAAAACTCAACCCTACTAGTCAACAAATGAGAACAGAACCAGGGGAAAACTCAACCCTCATGGTCAACAAACGAGAACAGAACAAGTGGAAACTCCACCTTGCTGGTCAACAAACAAGAACAGAGGGACCCTCTACGTCGTGAGGGGTCAAAGGTACGTAAATCAGAACGTGGCACCCACATGGGGCCCACATAATGTGTGGCCCCAAGTTAACATCAACCAAGAGAACAAATGTTCTCAGGTACCAACAACCACTTGTACCTCCAAGAGTTCCCGAATACCCCCAGATTATACCACGTTTCCAGCCTAAAGGGTATCGTGCACAGGGCACCCAACGTCAACGCGAAGGAGAAAACGTAACAACTCAAACTTTCCACCTCAACGGCTCAGGAACGGACAACTACATCTCTTCAAACATTAATTAACTCACACTAGAGTGCACGCGATCACACGCCAAGGGTTCGCTTCTGAACACGGAAAGAAGAACCGCCACCAGAGCACCTTTAAAATTTCCACATTTAATAAGATCACGTAAGAGGCTCCTCTCACCTTGAATAGATTACACTGTTGTAATCCCCAGGGAAAATCATGTGAGATGGACTACTTACTCGCCTCAAACGGATATCCTATGGAAAATCTGTCTGACACCTCTTTACACCAAAACGGTGTTCCGTGGTCCCGAACCTCAGTCCCAAAAACAGTCCGGCGCATCGCACCATTGTGATCCCCCTCGGGAAAACACATCAAAAGGACTGCTCACTTGAGTGGAACATATATCCGGAGATAAAGATGGGTTCCGATATACCAAACATGAGCGGTGCTGCGTGGGACCCGTATCCTAGTCCCGAAGCACAACAAAAGGATCAGACCGTTGCAATCCTCTCGAAAAAGTACAAAAGATGGACTATTCACTTTCCCAAAACGGACACCCGGTGATAAATATGGAAATCACCTCCAACTCCCAAAACATCCCTCGCAGGGCCCGCACTAGCGTGCAGAATTAAAGATGACATACTGTGGCAGTGCAATGCCCTTGGAAAAACACCCAGAAACGACTACCCGCACGCCCCGAACGGACATCCGATGTAAAAGTTGTAAAGCACTGCACACAGCTCGAAAGACGGGCCGTGGGGCCCACGCATCAACTCCGGTTTCAATGCCCAAAACCACACTAGAAAAATCTGGCTCAACGCCAAGGTCGCAATGCCACTGATGGCACTCAATTCAGACATCGGATGTGTCTGCGCCGTCCAAAACAAGAACCCCTGAGAGAAGTGCTCGCCCACTTAACGTCGTGTCACGCCACCGAACCCATCGTCTCAAGAATTAGAAATCCCCGAGACCATCTCAAAAATTTCTTCATGATTTAAGGATCGTGTTGCCGATGACGGCATGCAAATCCGACATCCGGTCCGCATTTTATGGGCGTTTAAACATTTTGTGATAAAAAACAGGTGGACTGGGCCGGTTTGGCCGGCCCACTATGCCAGAACTGGCCCACGGTTCGTGCGGTCCGGCTGTCTCACCCGGACCGGCTGGAGCCAGTCCGGTTCCACCCCACACAGGACCCACGTGTTGTGGGTCCTTGTCGCCAGCCGGGGTCCGACTACCCCGGTCCTTCGCATCCACCCGGTCGGCAAGGCCGGCTGGTCCTCCCGCGTCGCGCACGCCCCCAGCTGGCGCTTCCGCCCGACCGCGACGCCGCGGCTGCCTGCCGCCTACTCCGCTCGACCGCGGTCCTCGGCTTCCAACCACCTTGCCGTGGGAGCCCCACCATCCGCGCCTAGCCACTCCACCATTCGGGATCCCCGCTGCGGCCTCATGAGGACGTCGCGCCGCTGCCGCTCGAACCCCCAAACCATCCTGAAAAACTCCAAACCACCGGAAAACCCACAAACTTCGACGAACGACCGCGTCCACCTCCGAACTCGGATTTCAAATCCGAAAAGTGCGTTGGAATGTTCATAAAATACACTATGCATTCATGGGATTTTATCGAAGAAATAGCAGTAATTCAGCACTATAATTTGGATTCAAAGGAGGTGCGGGAATTAAAAACGAAAATAACAACCGCCTACCTTTTTGGGCTTCGCCCGACGCTTCCCGCCGCGCCTCGACGGAGCTGTCGCGCCTTGCCGGAGAGGTGAAAGAGAGGAGGTCTCCTTGGTTGAACTTCTTCCCCCAGGAGGTTCCAATGGGAGGGTAGGAGGAGAAGGGGGAAGAGGGGTTATAAAGAAAGAAAAAAAATTAATTAAAAAATTAATTAATTTAAACCCAAAAATGACCCGCATACGAGACCTCTGGCGCGGTCAAGATTAAGATTCCCCTAGGGTAAAAACCACCTCCAGAGCACAATGGCAGTATCAAAATTTTAATCTGAGGCCCCGTTGAAAAGTTATTAAACTCAACGCCCGAGGCCGCCAAATTACAAAAATGCCCATAGCGGAATTTTTCACAGAAGGCCCGCGCCCATGAAAGTTACACCCCTTCTAGGGTAAAAGGCACGTTCCGAACTCAACAGTGCCCTGGGTTTTCCAATCCGATCCACCGTTTAAGAGATACTTGCGTTTAACCATTAAACGAATAAATTAATTATTTTAATTATCCGTTAAACATTCCGGTAGCTAGCGAGGGGTCTAAATGCCCCGCGCCGACTTGCTTTAAATCGTTCCTAGGGTAAACACCCCATTCTGGAACCATCCGTACACTCATATTTCTGATCCGGATCACCTTTTAGGAGTTATCCCATTTATTTGGTGTGTCCAGTGTGAACGCCCTGAAAATTTAATTCCGGACGCACCAGGGTTCAGAATCGCACGCCGTCTAAAGGCGCTTCTCTGGAATAATATCAAGAATATTCCAAAGTCTTTTATAGCAAAAAACCGGGTTATTACACTGACAAACCCGTAATACATGACCCAAAGGCCCAGAGGCAAACCATGCCCAATACATGACCCGTAGGCCCAGCCCACTTGAACTACCCCTCCCGAGATTTCTACGTCATTGATCTCCTAGCTCCCACCTTACATTGATGATCGAATAGCATTGCCCCATACAAATATGCACGGTGCTTGGTCCCGATGACAGCTTCCATACCCTCTCATTCATCCAATCTGGTTATCTCTACATCTGGTGGTTGCTACTCCTGTTCCTCTGATCCACTTTTGGGGCCTGTTCTATGTGAACTAGGCAACTCCATGGTCTATGTGACCCAAAGGCCCTATGGCCCGAAGGCATTTGATGACCCAAAGGCCCTGAATACCCGTAGGCCCAAACCGGTGGCCCGAAGGCCCAAATCGGGTGAATAGTTCCGGCTGCTATAATACCGAACAGTAACTGCTACAGTATTGAACAGTAACTACTACAGTACTGCTACAGCACCCCAGGAATTCTCCTCCACCAGGTTTTGAACCCCAGTTTCTTGGATGCCAAGGAGGAGCCCTTACCACTCGGGTATGGGTTTGCTGGCATCGAGTGAAATCTATTATTGTATCAAAACTCAACCAAAGGAAGGTGTTGACCCCAACCACCTTTTATATTCATAGAACAATATCTCAAAATATCCTATGGGGTTTTCATTGTTCTCTCTAACTAACCATCTATATGGGGATGATATGTAGTTCTGAAACTCAACTCTATATCCATACTCTACTGAACACTTTGTCAGAACATTGAGGTAAATCTCATATCCTAATTAGACAAACTATAATTTGGTAATCCATGCAACCTTACCACTACCCTAATGTATATCCTAGAAAGATGATCCAAAGATATATATTCTCTGATAGTGATGAAGTGTGCTTATTTTTTAAGGTGGTCGACTAAAACCCATATAGAATTGTTCCCATTAGATGTTTTGGGTAATCCTATAATAAAATCCACGGTGATGTTCTCCCATTTCCATTCTGGTATGGGTAATGGTTGTAATATCCCCTTAGACTTTCGTATATTGGCCTTAAATTTATGACATACCAAGCACCGATATACAAACTCTACAATATATCACTTTATTCCATCCCACCTAAAATAATCTCTCAAATCTCTATACATCTCTGTACTTCTAGTATAAATAGATAATGAAGAACTATGAGCCACTTCTAACATCTCCTTCTTAAAATCTAGTATGTCTGGACCACACACAAGGATCTTGAACCATATCATTCCATCATAATAAAGGTTGAACTCATGAACATGTCTCACTTTATTTTGTAGCTCTATTTCATTCTTTTGCGTCGCTTTTATCGTCACATGGATAGATAGTTGAACAATAATTTTATAAATATAATATTTCTCCCCTTATTTCTAGATTTCAAGATCCATCCTTTGATAATCCAAAAAATTTGGTTCTTTTCTGATCCATATCAGGGATATTCTATTAATATCCTTTCAACTCAAATCATCTTCCACCTTGTTCTTTATACCAGGGTGATAGTGTATTGAGAAGTTATAATCGTTAACTAGTTCCAACCATCTTCTCTAGAACATATTCAACTCTTTCTGTGTGAATATATACTTTAAACTTTTGTGATCATTATATATATCACACTTTTCCCCGTAAAGATAATTCCTACATATCTTTAATTCAAAAAATACCACAGATAACTCTAAATCATGAGTTGGATAAACTTGATTATAAACCTTCAATTATCTTGAGGCAAAAGCTATAACCATTCCATTTTCATGATAACTCATCCCAATCCCTTCTTGGATGCACCAATATATATTAAAAACCCTTATTTACTATAGGGTAATGTAATAATAGGTGATTTAACAAATCTTCTCTCCATTTCCTTGAAATTTTCCTCACATTCATCTATCTATAGGAACTTGGATCGCATCTAAGATAACTTGGTGATTGGAATAGATAGTCGTGATAAATTCTCCACAAATCATTGATAATATCTATCCAAACAAATAAAAATTTAAATCTCAGTTACTATGGTTTTTATAGGCTAACATTTAGTAGCCTATATCATTGATGGATCCCCCGATACACCCTCACATGAGATTATATGCCCCAAAAATGCAACCTTTTGTAGAAATAAATCACACTTTGTAAATTTTTCATACAGTTTATCCTTACAGTCTTTATCTAAATTCCCAAGTTATCTTCATTATCTCCCTTTCTATTCAAATAGATAATAATATTTTATATAAATACTACTAAAAACCGATCAAAGTAATCTCTAAAGACTATATTCATTAAATCCATGATGATAGAAGGGGGATTAGTAAGATCGAATGGGATCACTATATCCTCATAGTGTCCATAACTTGTATGGAATGTTTTCTCGGGTATATACTCCTTCTTGACCCTCTATTGATGATATCCAAAATGAAGATCAATCTTGGAAAAGTATTAATCTCCACAAAATTGATAAATCAAGTCATCAATAGGGGGTAGATGATACCTTTTCTGGATTGTGATCTTGTTCAGCTCACGATAATCCATCCAGAGTCACATTGATCCATATTTATTCTTAAAAAAAAGAATTGGTGCAACCCACGATGACAAACATGGCCAAATGTATCCATTTTCATGGTTCTCCTAGAGTTTCTTCTTCAATTCCTGTAACTCAATTGGGGTCATTCTATATGGATTATTTGAAATAGGTGTGGCACTAGGTATGAGATTTATTGGGAACTCAACTTCACATTTTGATGGAAGACTTGGAAACTCTTCTAGAAGCACATCAATAAACTCCTGCACATTAGGGATATCATCGATGTTGAGTTTATCCCCTAACCAATAGATATAAATACACCTTTTGATTGGGAATCTAGACCCATACAATGGATGTGAACTCCATCGAATATTCATATTTATCATCACATTGATAGACAGTCATAGGTCGTTTTGGAACATCAAACGTGACTTACCTTACTTGTAAATGGATGTCGGATTTATATAGAGAAATATAATTCATTCCTAATATCACATCAAATTTATCTGGTGGGGGAATAACAAAATTTACAGGAAGCACACTCCTAAAAAATTCAATAGGATAAGAATCATATACTTGAGATGTGATCGTTATACCATTAGGGGTTTTAATTTAAAATTCAACATCTAATCGTTGAGGTGGTATTATTATTCCCATAGAAAAATCTTTAGATATAAATGAGTTGGTAGATCCAGAGTCAAATAAGATATTAGTAGTTGTAGAGTGGATAGTAAGTGTACCTTTCACCACATCATTATCGAAACCCTCATCATAAATAGCGATCACGTGATATTTTTCTTTTACCCTTGGATTAAGAGGTTATTGATGTCAATCATCGTCATTAACCTTTAAATTTTAGCATTGGTTAGCATAATTCTCATACTTCTTTCATTGGAATCATTGGATCATGGGTGTTTCTTTAGGGGGAATATTCTTCTCTTCTATTGAATTAACCATCCAATTAATTTACATTCAACATTAATGGTATTTATGACCCTACCATACACATTTTAAAAACCTCCTAGTTCCATTCAACCAGTTCCCTTGATGTTTCTTCCCACATCTATAGCATGTAGATGGCTAGAATTTCATTACACCATATAATTTATTTTATTTTTCAAGAGAGTCAATATTTCTTTTCCTATCAAAACCATGATAATGGTGGGAATATCTAATTTCCATTTCCTACATGAATTCATATCAAACGATTTCTTCATAACTACTAAAGTCTCTATAGCTAATTCCTTTCAAAGACTTGGTTTTATACAACCAAAGAATTGATCAACCTTACTTTCAGGTTGGATGACGATACTAGAAGCATGCCTCACGAGTCTTGTAAAATTTTCCTTATAGGTACCAATGAACTCACTATATTATACTTAATATTAAGGAATTCCTTCTCCATTTTCATATGAAGAATGTAAGGAAATTACATAGTGAAAAATAATCTCATAAACGCATCCCACTCCATAGAGTAGATTTATTTCTATTACCTCGTGTTCTTGATAAGACCCTACCATTGATCTGCTTCGCCTTCCAGATAATAAATAGTCAAACTTGCTTTTTCATGATTCAGACACTGGGTGATGAAAAATATATTTTCAGTGGTACCGATTCATTGCTCAGAAACTAGTGGATTAGTGGAACCACTAAAAGATGGTGGGTTTTCCTCATGATGGAACCAACATAATTTTATTCCATCCTTTTCTCATTTGTAATCATAGCGTGATTCATATATTAAGAAAGTTATGTTATCTAAAAATAAAATCTTTCATTCCATATCCCATGAAATGTGGTTTCTCAGGGGGATAATCATTGTATTTTCCATCACATTCATAATTAAAATGGTTACTTCAAGTTTCATCCATTAACTAAAAACAAAAATCATACTGTAAGAAACAATAATAATAATTGGGAATAATATAATCATGTAAAATCACTAATATGATGTCTAAATCTTGACACCATCTTTTCAATCTATGAAACATTTGGATTAACCTAATTCATTTATGGTCATTATTAAAATCATTTATGATGGTTTTTATAGAGTTTTTAAATTTACAAAACATATCCCATTGGAGTGTCAAACTAGGTCTTTAGTAAGGCCTGTTTTCATGCACCAGGTGATGATCGAGTCCAAGTCAATGTGCCCTTTTCAATGTTATTACCCCGAAGTAAAATTGTGCCAGAGCCACATCCTCTTGTATTATCCATAAAAAGATGACATTTTCATGGAAACCACTCACTCTATCCTTCACCAAAATTCTAGGATATTTTCTTATACTTTGACATATAAATATACCTATCCTTAGACATATCCATAGGTATCTCACTATGTTTTTCCATCCTAGTTTCCAAAGTATAACTAATCCTTTTCTCTGATAACAACTATAATGACCCAGGATTTTCATACATAAATTTTACATCTTTTTAGATAGATATTCAATACATTTCACAAATAAAATCCTAAGTATTTTAAAGGTTTACTGTATTTGGATACTAGTTACACAATATTCCTATTTCATGAAAGATATTAAACATATCCCATAAATATCTTCCCATTTAGTACTCTTTATAGATATACCTTACATAAACCTTTCTTCGTAACATAGGTAATGAAACATAAAAAGGTGTTAGATTAGATGATTAGTAAGTGTAAACATGGAATATATCAATTGATGATCATATAAAAGCATAAGATAAGAATAAGGGTATTAGATTATGAATATAACTTACAAAGTTCATACTTAATCTATCATGGATCATAAACATGTTTCATGGCCTAAAACATTGTCATTTCAAAATAAATAAACCATAAGGGAGAGAAATAATCATAAATCAATCATAAAACATATGTTCATGTCATATATGTATGGAACCATCATAATTATAGAAACCATTTCATATTTCAAGGTTAACGGCTATAAAAATAAAATCATAAAAGATCATGCATCAACACCAGTTTCACATTTCATAATGGATCAAGAATCATCACCTATTTCCCATAGTGGATCAAGCCCATCAGTTTCCCATAGTGGATCAAGCACATAGACCTATTTCCCACATTTATCTCATGAGATATAATACTTTACCCAATTCATTAGAGGGAGTTATAGGTCTCACCAATAATATAATAAAAATCATACAAATGTATACTATAAGATCATAATTCATTCATCAAATTAGATCACATGAAAATAAATGGGTTACATAAACACTTCATCATAACATAGCCCATAGAAAAGAAACAGGTTTCATAAACCTTTCATCATTTTATTATAGTATAACCCATGGAAATGGAACCAGTTACATAAACATTTCATCATAGCATAACCCATGGAAAAGGAATGGGTTTTAAAAACATCTTGGAATCATAAACATAAACCATATAGAGAAATAATAAGGATGTTATCATTGGATCATATCCCTATTAAAGCTTAGGTTGCATCAAAGTATTTCAACATAGTTGTAAAATGATTTTGATTTATCCCATGGAATATTTCTTGAAGAAAATAACCTTTTCACATTGAAATTATTATTTGAAATATGAAAACATCCTAAATTTTAATGAAAAAGTTTCTTTTAAAATAACCTTGGAATCTTATAATGGAATCTTTAAATCATTGAGCTGTTGGGATGATATAAAATAACGTTCATTCAGTACTTGTTAAAATGAAGATTCATTTGACATTTTTAGTAAAAAGTAAAAAGATATTTATTCGGAATACGATAAGAACATTAATTTTAATCCATTTTTTAAAAATTAAATAGTGGGTGAAATTTTCGTTAAAAAAATGTAAAATATTTAAAACTTTCTTTAAAACATTTTTAGAAAACATAGACAAAGAATAAAAGGGGGTTTTGACCGAACAGAGAAATAAATTTAGTTTTTCCATAAAAAAATCGATTAGAATATTTAGTATATAAAGAGAGTAAAATGAATGGAAAACATGTATTCACTATAAATAACCATATAATAATAAAATAAATAGTTTCTTGATAGTTATATCATAATATATGATCATTGGAATCATATCATAATCAATCCTGATAAATAATGAGATTTTAACATTAAACCATTACCACATAGGTATAATTTGAATCGTAAGTCCCATGAAATAAATAACATTAAAAGGATATGTATATAACATAATTATCATTATAAGTATCATAAAATAAATTCATTTTTAGTACATACACCGTAAAAAATAAATAGGTGGTGTATAGGGCATGTGTCCCACTAAAATAAAAGTGAGATGAAAATCTCTTAACTCAAGTATCAAATTGTTTCATACACCTTCATACCACTTTTATAATAAGTATAGGTTTGTAATAAATATATTAATAACTATAATCATATTTATCGTATCACATATTATTTAATTATGACCTTTTATTACCTGTTTATTAACAATTCGTTGTTAAAATCATGTTTCGAGTAAAAATTGATTCATTTTTCATGTATTTTTTGGTTTGGTATTTTAGGTCCTTTCACATTGATCATGGTTACATAATATAAATTATTTTAACGATTATATTAATATCATATATATAATTATATATTTATTTGTAGTAATCAATTAAATTTAGATTTATAAAATCAATTACATCGTTCATGGAGACGATAGGTCATACGTTTGCATGAATATCATTTCCATTTTTTGGATGGATAAAATTAAAGAAAGGTAAATAATATATTACCTTTATAGAATAATTTATATTTCATATATATCACATATTTTCATTAAAACTATCCTTATTATCATCCATGTAAATCATAAGTGAAGAACGAATCACATCGCTTCGTGAGGCGGTAGTCTGCCGTACACACAGGGGACATTATCATATTCCCACAGAATGGAAAGTAAGAAGGTATATATGATATTATAATTAAAAAATTATAATTATGTAATAAATATAATATATAAAAATTAAATCCATCATTATATGCAACCATTATAGGTGGTGATGGAAAATGAATTACATCGGTTCACGAGGCGGTGGTCCGCCATACACACAATTGAAGTTTTTGTTTACTACTTGATGGAAGAGGAGATATATGTGGGTAATTACATTAACATAATAATATATAAGTATATTTAAGATACTAAAGTTATTTTATCATCATTTTTTAATAATTTTTTAAAGAGTTAGAGGAATACATAAAATGAAAATGCATATTTAGTGATTATACCTCTTCTTCAAAGAATCCCATTAGGTTTACACGAAAAGCCTTCATTGGAGGGTTTTATAATCAAAATAAAGCCTCTATAATATGGGTAGGGAAGTAAGTAATGTATTTTTTCAAGTATTTTCAAAACCAAATTGTTTTGGATGTGTGAATAGGATAGGAGAGGGGTGGTCTTTTATAAGTGGAGGAGAGTACACAGTTGGAATTTTTGAAAAGGAATATGTGCACACGCATTTTAATTATGCCATGAGGATCCAGAAATAGCTCATTATAAACAATTATATGAAATAAGGTTGAAATATTTCTCTAAAATTTTATTTTTTTCATGTTTATAGGTCATTTTACACCTTATCTTTTTTGTTTAACCCCCCGATAAACCCGTTTTAACCTTAATCGAAGTAATTAATTTTAATAGTTTTTACTATTAATTTTGACCAAAAAATAATATAAATTTATTATATAATATTTATTATTATGATTACAAATGGGTAATTCATTTTTCCAAATTCCATGAACATATTTTGAAAATTTTAATTTAAAATTAACCCCGCAGACAGGATGAAAAAATGATATTTCAAAGAGAACATTTTCGTAAGTATAAAAATTTTTAATATAAAAATTAAATATGAAATTTATTATAATGATCTAACTTGGATTAATAAATATATAATTTTACTAATTTTACTTTTAAATAATTTTTAAACAATATGTAACTTTGTAAATTATTTAAACAAAAAAGTAGTTTTTAATAAAAATCCGTATTTTTCACTATACATTGAAAAAGTAATCTTTTCAGAAAATTCAAAAAAATTCACCCTAAGATAATTTTGAAATTATGATTAAAGAAAAGTTAAAATTTTCAAATAAAATTTCTAAAATTTTCAAAAAATAGTTTTATTATTTGTTAATAAAATGAAATAAAAAATAATTTTTTTAGAAAAAGATATTTTCAATGCATATAAAGAATTTACTAAAAATTGTGTACTTATTAATAAATATATTGTATTTATGTAAAAATATTATAATTAATATTAAAAACATGGTGTTTTTCTATTCATACCACTAAATTTAATGACTAGGTTATAATAGTCATGTTTAAATAATAATATTAACTGTATATCGTGATTCGCTTAAACTCGTTGTTGTGTGCAACAAAAGATTTCAAAGAAATTAAATTTATTTGAAAATAATGTTTTCTAAATTATCAGGGTGTAGCACTTAGTGTTTTATTTAAAAAATACTAAAATCTTTTTAGGGTATAAACTTGTCAATAATTATCAATTGTACTTGATAATGAATTATTCTTTCCATAACTTGGTATGAGTCTAAAAATTTATATTCATCATTTATTTCCAGTATTAGATATCAATGATTCTAGTATTACTTAATTGTTAATTATGTTTATAATACTTAAACTAAATTTACTTCAAAAAATAAATATTTTTTCATTGTTTCCATAAAAAAACAATGAGATAAATGTATAGGTAACACTTAACACAAATAATATTTCAAGTTGAATCTATCTACTGAGAAATGATAATGTGGGAAATTATGAATTATTATAATGGAACCAAAATTCTCAACCTTTGTGAGAATTCACCTTTATTTTTGAATTCATGTTCTTCTCATAGATGACATGGGAATCACCCTTCCTCAACACTTGGTGAATAACACCATTCTTATAGTAATATTTCTTTCTTAGTTTTAGTATTTGACTACAAGATAGTAAGAAGTAAAAAATTATAATTCATTATGAATATATTTTATTTAAATTTAATTTCATGTGTCTTATCCAATTTTATTGAAATTATCTTTAAAATAACCCATTTTTCACATGAGAAGCAATTGGCGTTCTGATCACTGTATTACCTCTAAATATTTTGTTTCATTGAAGGGTGTTTTAAGAAAACCATTTAATATAATAATATTCATGGTATTTTCAACCCTTACCTATCATGTTGTTCACTATAAAGGTCATGGAACCGAGTTCCTTGCAACCCTTATTTCCCTAGTGAAGCTTAATCCAAATATTCCTAAGTTGTTCATCTAAACTTCTTAACTTGTAATACAAGATGAATAGGAAGAACCTGGAAGGTAAAGATGATTTTATAATATTAATGGATAATTTATTATCCACGTGGAAGCCCAAACATCGCTAATTGATCAATGAGCTTCGGTATATTGAATAAAAGATCAATAACTATGTACCATCTTCCAGTTTACACTAGTATAGTGTAGTAACAATATCATTTATTTAAAGCCACTCTTTCTACTTCTAAAGAGATATGAGATGAAATTTCAGAGTATATGTATTAATTTCCTTATGTTTCATTATTATTTCTCAGTATATAATTAATATCCTAATGTAATGAAAAATAGGAGTATATCCATGTACCATATATTGGAACCATTCTCACCTTCACATTCATGGTTATGTGGTTTAATAGGTATTGGGAATTCCAAAACATAATATAAATTTTCTTATTATATTTCAATGTATAAAAAATTGTACTACCCTTGGAACTATGGTTTTTTGAGGACACGATATTTATCCAAATAATCATAGTGTTACTCGAATTTATCTTTCCATATTCTACATTAAGATAATATTTTAGTTTTATCTTGATTACTAAAAGATGTTATGCAATGAATTTTATTTATCATTCTCATACTATTTTATCAAAACTAGATATCCCTCATCATTAGTTTTGAAATATTCTGTCATGTGGATATTCTAGTGGTAATGATCCATATTCCCCTTCTTATAACCCATATGGGGGCCGGAAAAGCTATTAGAAGGTTATTTAGGTGGGTGTAACTTTACAACTATATTAAATCACAACTCCTTGATTAATTGAGTTGACTCCCAAATCCTAAAACCATAGAGTTGTATTTCATCAACACTTTACAACTAGTTTCACAATGTCTCATAAAGGCGAACAAACCTTAATGAGAACTAGGATAAGCCAACCCAAAACTCAAGTGAGAAATTCCTCGATAATTGAAAACACCCTAATAGAGGTTAGTCAAGCACTTTGTACAATGGTTCAATTTCTACCGACATAGTGGAAGGCTATCCCAACTAGATATATTAATTTGATGGATTTCATATTTTATTCAACAATTTCTCATTTTATCTTAGCACACGCATGTTAATATTAATTGGATTTTACTTTAATGATTATTCATGTATGGATAAAATTTATGAATGATTCAATTCTATTTTAGTTTCATCTTGCATTCTTGTTAATTCATTAATTATGTGATGATGAGAAAGAATCCATAATTAATTTATCCATGAAACATGATAGAAATAAAATGATAAAAGCAGTATCATCATGAGATTTTTTAATGGTTAGTTTAACTACAGGATGATAAACTAACCCTCAACCCTAGGAGGGGAAAACCTTAAACCATAGCTTGGTTCAGGCTTCATCATTCCACATATCCACCTATGAACCTCCTAGATTGGTTTTACCTTAGAATTGAACTTGAATCATCTCCATTCACGTGGGTTCTCCATCCATTACATAAGTTTTACTTGCACACAAGTGAGGGGGAAAAGATTGTTTTGTGGGGTTTACATAAAAAACCATTGGCAAGAAAACCCTTATATAATGAGAGAAGGTGATAACACATAGGCATTTGATTTAATTTAATAATAATAATAAATTAAATTGAAACCAATGAAATACACAGGTATGTTCTACAATCATGATCATCCACACACATGAAATGAACATATATTTGTAATCTAGCCAGCAATCACTTAAATTCATTATTTAATTAAGATAAAAACACTATGAATTAATAAAGTGAACAGGTGTACTTAGAGGTGATGGTATGTATCCATACAAACTATTTTCCATGGTCATTTACTGGGTACTCACATGGAATCCCGCATACATGGCTTGACACATAATTCCAAGCCATATGCTATCAATAAATGACACAAAGACACATGTAAATAACATGGCATGTAATGTTATTAACACACACTGAGTACTCTACAAGTAAAGACCATACACAACCTATAGTTCAAAATTTAATATGGAAAATAATTTAATGTATAATTAATAATCCTATTAAATGGCATGTATTATCCATAAATGAAACATGAAAATTTGTTGAATAGGTTTAATTATAAAATAAATTTTCCCTATACATTAAATTAATTACATGATGTAAAGTAGGTTAAATGGTGTGTATTGGAGATGCATTTGGTGTAGTATATTCTGCCCATGTCCATGACACATGCCTAAGTACTATGAATTATTTTTATTCATAAATGTTTATGAGGTACATGGTGTGTATTCCTGTTTCAATATTTGTTTCCTCAGTGATGCATGATTCATCAGTCCCTATGTCAGGTAATAAATGCACGACATGACTTGGACCTCTTGTTTTCTATTGAGAAAAAATGTAAACTGTGTTATGTGTAATTGATTTATATGGTTTTTACTATAACAAACCATGTATCATCCGGTCATGGTCAACATGTGGTGTAGATTTAATTCACTTCACGTGAAGTTCTCACACTATGACCTAATTTTAACATGGTTCATCATGGTGCAATTAAAATGAGTGCACAAAGTATACCAACGTGCTACATGTCGTGCATTCTTGTTTTATCTATCCAGAACCTTTGTAACCACCTAATGGATTCTTCAAATGTTCTTCATATAAATATAACATTCTATTGGTTATATGAGTGAGAATGAATAAGGGAAGAGAATATTTTCAATGCATGGATTTAAAGAACAAATAAATTGAACCTAAAACTAATGACAAATACATATCATCAATCAATGAATAAAAATAATTATAAATTTATTATGTGAGCACTCTGATACCACTTTTGGGTTATGGGCACAAGAAAATCCCCTATTAGTCCATAGCCAACTTGACTTTTTCCTAATCAAGGAATAATCTGACATGTACATGATGAATAATGTCATGATAAATAGAATTAAAATAATGATTAATTAACTATTATGTTGGAACCAAGAAGGCGGCATCATCACATGTAATTTATAATTAATTTATTTAGATAAATAATTGCTTTTTATTGGAATTGTTTTTTCATTGATTAATCATTTGACCACTTCTTGGTGTATCATAATTCCGGTGAGAATATCTAAGGATAGAATCCCTATAGTAGTGATTCAGATGTGCTCTTCGAACCTTTGATCATCATCGTAGAATTATATAGGTTTCAACAAAGAAATTCTAATGCTTGTGTTGATTGATGTTGATTGAAACAGAATCCTTCAAGGCAATAAGGAATCACTCTTGTTCTCTCTAGTCTTGAGAGGGTGGAGGAGGTGGATCATCCTCCATTATTTAATGTCTTCTATGATAAAATCTCTCTAGGGTTTCATTATGAACAATTAAGATTATGTTTAAAAATGGAATAATTAGTTTTCAATAAAGTTAGGGTTAAACAAATAATAATTTCACATGAGCCCTAGTTATTATTTTAAATCCTTGGCAAACCTCGTGAATAAATAATAATAATATTATTATTTACATGAAATTTTCTAATCATGTGGAAAAAATAAATATTATTTCTATGAATCAATAAATTAATATTTATTCAAATAATATTTAATATGAAATTTCACATCATATCATTAAAATTGATTCGTAAATCCTTCCCATTATTTATCAGGCCTTGAATAATGACTATTTATATAACGAATAAATATCACCAAATTATTTGGGGATGAATGCAAGTCAGGTGCCCATGGAATTTGGGGTACCCAAACCCTAACCCATTTGTTTTTACAAAAACCTAACCCAAACCCTAAACTTAAATCATTTATTTTTTAAATTCATTACCCTAACCCTACACTATTATATTTTTAACAACTCATTTAAGTTTCATAACCCATTTAATTACCTAGTTAAAAATTCAAATATTAAAATTTTATTTATAAACCTAGAACAATCATATCAAAAAACTAAGTAAATATACTTTTTCATTATACTTTTTTTAGTAATATATGGTGAATGAATTAAAATATCAAATTTTCTTATAAATATAATATGAAATTAAATAAACGTGAATAAATAATTTACTATAATTATGATGTTATTTAATAATTTAATTATTGATTAATAAATATTAATTTTCAGAATCGAGTTTGGGTTTATGGTACCCTAAGAGTACTGCTCTAACCGTATGCGTTTATTAACCAGTTTTCCAATTTTCTACCATAACCCTATAAATACTCATTTAAACACTACCCCAACCCTATTTAATCGATTCGAGTAGTGTCTGGAACCCAGATAATAGGTAAATATCACCATCCCTAGCATTATTCGCCAATAAACAAATAATTATTATATTCAAAAAACCAATAAATAAATATTTATTAAATATTCACATAATAAAATAAATAAATATTTTTTACTTTGTGAATGAACCATAATAATTAAATATTATATATTCATGTAATAAATAATTACCTTGAAAATGAATATTTATTTAATACCCAACTCATAATGTTCTATCAAATACCTGGTAACAGAATATATTTGATCAAATAAATATGCGTAATTGTCAAACCATGTACAAGAATAATATTTATTCAAAACATTAGATTCTAATAGAATTTAACTGAGGTTCTGAATACACTTAATGTGTGACCCTCCAGAACCCTTTCTCAATGGCATTAGGTTGTTACATGTAAATTTTTAGGATAACATATAATAACATGCCAAGACAACCATAGAGAAAGAGGTTAAATTCCACAATCATAGTAACCACATACAAGTGTACATCATGTAATACAATATATTTTTCACGATATCTATAATAAAGCAGTTTTCATGTTAGTGTCACCAGACTATGTGTTCGGTGTTTCTTTCTTTGACTTTCAAAAAAAGAACTTTCTAACAAAATTTCATGATAATGGACTTAATCAAATAGTTCCGTTTTCATCAATGAGATTGAGATATCAACTTATGTTAAATAATAGAAGGTGTTAATCCTTTCTCACATTATTCATTAATATAATATTATTCCTGACATACCCAATGTATCTTACCTATCGTGAGCATATATTTTCACACTAATCATCAATACATAAATTTATGTGACTCATGACATGTATTAATAATAATATTAATTTCTAAGGATCATTACACACTTCTTCATATAGAAACATCCAATGAAACATATAAATAGAGATTTACTACCATTGGGTCAAGTTATCATAATCTTTTTCCCTAAAGATTACCAAGGGCATACACCATAAGTAAGTATCTTAAAGTCCTATGAGTCCCCACCACTAATAGTTTGTATTATTTTTTCCCCTATAAAATATGGAATGACTTATTGTTACAAATTAAAATGTTATGATTTTTATTTTTTGATGTAATTGAATCTCATATTTTATGTTTTTACCATTTTATTTTAGCTTTATTAAGCTTATAATTATTTTAGAAGGAATTTATTTGTCTTTTTTTTACCTTTTTCATAAGTTTAATTTACCTTTATGTGAGGGTAGGTTACCTTTATTTCACGACCCCCTTCCATCAAAGATGCCCCTCCTGAGCTGGCAATGGTGAAAGGGAGATAATGACCCCCGATTCCCGCCTCTAGTAGGCCCCGGGGTGGTGACTAGCACCAAGGGTATGAGTTTATTTTTTTTTCAGTCATGGGAGGCATTACCCTTTTTATAGTTAGGATCGGAAATAGGACAAGTCAACCACTAAAAAGGAAAAAGAACAAAGGTACTGAAAAGAAACCCAAACTAGTCCCATATGCATGTATAAATAAACTGAAACAGGTACATGTACAAATAAGCTCAAAGTACATGTGAGTACAGTACCAAAAGAAAAACAAGAAAACAGCAACTGCACAGCTCCCATTGCCTGACTAGTAGGGTCCCGCACGACCCTGGTAGTCCTCCTGAAAACCTGAAACAACGTAGGGTGAGCATACAAGTATACTCAGTAGAGAACCTAAAGCTCTCGTGCACAAGTGGGGAGACACCATAAGGTCCCGTGAGAAAACAGAAGAACCAGAAACTAACAAGGAAAAACTATCCACCCAGCCTCACTGGTCACACTCACCAAGTAACACAAACAAGTTTAGTATATATATAGAACAAAAGTATTGGGTACCCCGCACCATTTACCACTTAATTAGATGCTGCTCTTCCTAATGGCAAATGTCCTGACGCTACCACACTCTTCCCGCCCGCACACACCTGGGCCAAACCACGCATCCCGCCCGCACACACCTGGGCCACAACCACTAACCCGCCCGCAGACACCTGGGCCTCATCCCGAAGGTTCTTGGGAACGGTAAGCCTGCCCGAAGAGTCTTGGGCTAAAGGTCGCCTCAAGCCATCACAGCCTCTGAGACCTACCCGAAGAGTCTTGGGTGTAAGGTCACCTCAAGCCATCATAGCCTATGGAAGAAGGAGCAGGAAGGAGCTAGTAACTAAGGGGGAACACCCTCTCCCATAAAATGGGAGTGTTCGGCACTAGGTGCTTGACATGGGTGTGGTGTGACAAAACACAAAGATACAATTATATATATACATATACCAAACACACAGCCCAACCTATGGCTTCTTAAAAAGAGAAACTGATCATGTGCCTCGACACTGCTACCACGAAGCATGCATCAACAACCAAACAATCATCCCCCAACCCCATTTAGGTTTTCATGTTTCATGCAATGGTTTAACAAATTATTACTACTGGGAAACTAACATCCATACAAAACCTTTCACAAACATATCCCTACCATCCACAACCAAGGTTAGGTAAAACACAAGAAACCACATGCCATTTCATTTACAAGAGATTATCACAACCATACAACATTCCATCATTCATTTATTTCAGAGTTCCACACATAAAACCCTTTCCACACACAAAACATTTCCGCATTTGAAAACACCTTTTACTTCAAAACACTTTTCATAATCAAAACACTTTTCATAAATAAAGGCATTTTCCACAAAACAACCAAACCACCAACATGTTCATTATTCCAACTTTGTTCAATCGGGGTGATCACACAAGGTTTTCATTCTCATTTAATCAGCCAGTCTTTACGTGCTTATCCATTTTCCATGTTTTAACAAAACCAACCACAAACAATTCAGATATCAATTGCGCACGCAAAGGCCACCAACGACCTTGATTTTCAGTAGGAAAAGGCCTTTCAATCCAAAATCACAATCAGAAGATAAAGAATCTGGAAGGCAAAAGAAACAGCACAAAACTCCAAACCCTTCTTTATCCGGTTATTATCTTTATTTAAAGTTCAACTGCATCCCATGGAACAAAAGAAAAATATCCCACCCCGCATGTTGCACCAAAAAGAGAGACTAAGGTAAACCCCTACCTCAAAAGGTCCCAATCACGTCGCTTCCGACGACGTCCTTCGGTGTCCTCCGCCTTCGCCAAACCCGACAAACGCCTCCTAGGATGGAAGCTGGAGAAGGGAGGTCAGAAGGAAAGGTGACAAGTCTGGGCTTAGAAGCTTCCTCTCATCGCTACGATCCTGTGGCCGCTGACGGATCGTAATTCGGAGCTCGGACAAAGAAGTTAGAGGAGGAATACTTCTCGATCGTCCAAGAGCGTCGTCGTGCGACAAAGAAGCGATCAATATGGAAGATAAAACATGACCTCGTTCTTATATAGGCAACGAATAGGTAAATCCGTATTCAGTGTGCATTAATGAATACACGATGTGACCGTACATACATTACATGTTTTGATTGGTTAACACACAACACGTCACGCGGTTTCCACGCGTTTTAATAATAATGATAATTCTATCAATATGTGGTGTTTCGTTGACCCGAGGCATGAGTCATAAAAGTATCTCATTAATGGTCTTAAAATGACCGTCATAATTTCAGGGTTACGCTGTCGCTGACGGATCGTCAATCCGATACCGCATGAGGGAGATACGTTGGATACAAGATCCCGTAATAATAACAATATTAAATCTATTAATTCATGAGCGTTTCGGGTACCCAATCCGAAAACCCGAAAAGACATCCAATATTGGACTCATAATTTTCGTCTCGTAGTCAGGGTCGCACTGCCACTGACGGTTCATGAAACCGAGGTCGCACGAAGAAGTTATTGTGAAAAAAGTGTTTTATTATCAAAAAAAAATGATAACAATATTTTATTAATTATTTATTTATTTATTTCTCTAACTCCAATCAATCACCATTTGTCATTTTTCACGCTGGAAATTCATCACCAATTATCTCCTTTACTATTTATTTTTCACTTAATTTTATTCCCATTAATATCTTATAACTCCTCCCTCTCTCCAATCTTTATTAATTATTTCTCCCAAGATTCTCTCCCACAAAAAGTGGCGCCTCACTCTTATATTTATTTTTCAATAAATTTTATTTTCTCTCTCCAATCTTTATTTTGTTGGTGCGCCTCCCCTTTTATTTCATATTATTATATTTTTCATCTTCTCTCTCCTTGTGGCACGCCCCAAATTTATTTTAAACCTTTATTTGTTTATTTTTACACAATTATCATAACATATTTAATTTATTCTCATATCTCAAATCTCATTGCATTTAATTCAAAACATAATTCTCATTAAATCATTATTACTAGATCTATCAAAAAAAACCAACATTATTATTAAAATTATTTAGTATAACACTTATAACAAAACCCCAAAAAAAATTATTAACACGTCACCATTTATTATTAATAATAATTATTATTTTTGATGTCCGCCGCATTGACCACATCAAAAAAAACGTTTTTACAAAGTAATCGACCGGAGAGGTCCGGGCCATTACATTAGATACCTCTCAAAACATTCTCGACCTCGAGAATTAAAAACTGACCCAGAAGAAGGAAAGGATCTGAAGAACCACTCCACAAGATACCTCTCAGGGCTCTCGTCATGACAAGGAACCAACCAACATCTCTATGAGTTAGGAATTCCCTCTCCTCTGTCAAGATACTATCCGCTTTAGGCGGCACTGACTCGCCTGCATGGGTTTAATCGCATCCTCATTAATGTGTCTTGATTAAGGATCAGGTTTTTTCCTTTCCCATATATCCGGACAAGACACACACTTCCCAAGAACAAGGAACAAAGATCTCACATCCAACAAGCCAACATTTTATATATCAAAGGTACAGGGTAACACCAACAAACAAAGGAAGGTACAAGTCAAAACAACCCCGGGTACTGAGTGCGCATCTGGGTCTCCCGCTCCCAAGTGCTCTCCTCAAGGCCGCCATGCCTCCACAACACACGAACCAAGCCGATGGTTCGTCCACGGAGCACTTTCTCCTTGAGATCCTCGATCCTGACTGGCCGTTCCTCGAAGGTCGCGTCTTCTCCCACATCTAGCTCTCCCCAGTTGATGACATGAGAGTCATCATGTAAGTACTGACGAAGCTGGGAGACATGGAAGACGTCATGGACCCTCTCCAACTGAGGTGGTAGGGCCAGCTGATATGCCACCTCGCCAACTCGCCTCAGCACCTCGAAAGGTCCGATGAACCTAGGGGAGAGCTTACTCCCCTTTCCGAACCTCCGCTGCCCCCGTCGAGGGGAAACCTTCAAGAACACATGATCCCCCACCTCGAACTCCAAGGGCCTCCTCCGACGATCAGTATAAGACTTCTGCCGATCCTGATCTGCTTTCATCCTCTCCCGCACTAGCTGGACTTTCTCCGTGGTGCTCTGCACTACTTCTGGTCCAAGAGTACCAGTCTCACCAACCTCTGCCCAGCAAAAGGGTGAACGATATGGTCTTCCATACAAAGCCTCAAAAGGAGCCATGCCGATAGTAGAATGGAAACTGTTGTTGTAGGCAAACTCTACTAAAGGCAAGTGTCGTACCCATGATCCTCCGAAATCCAGAACACATGCTCGCAGCATGTCCACCAATGTCTGGATAGTCCGCTCTGTCTGTCCATCAGTCTGAGGGTGAAAAGAAGTGCTAAGGCGTAGCTGGGTGCCAAAAGCATGCTGTAACCCCTTCCAGACTCGTGAGGTGAACCGAGTGTCCCGATCTGAGACGATAGTCTTCGGAACTCCATGAAAACGCACCACCTCATCCACGTACCTCTGTGCTAAGGTACTCACAGGTCCTGACTCCTTGATGGCCAAGAAGTGAGCAGATTTTGTCAGTCGATCCACCACTACCCAGATAACATCATGCCCGCCCTGAGCTCTGGGTAGTCCTGTGACGAAGTCCATCGAGACGTCGTCCCACTTCCACTCGGGAACATCTAAAGGATGCAACAAACCACCAGGAACGCGGTGTTCAGCCTTCACCTGCTGACACACCAGGAATTTAGCCACAAACTCTGCCACTGCCCGTTTCACCCTGGGCCACCAAAACTGTCCCCTCAGGCCTTGGTACATTTTCGAAACACCTGGATGTACTTCCAAGGCTGAGCTATGGAACTCACGAAGAACTTCATCACGCATCACCTCTGGAACAAACAACCTTCCATGAAAGAGCATCCGATGTCGGCTGTCCTCCGACCATCCTTCCGGAGCGTTCCCCTGATCGACACGATCCCGCAACACTTCCACCTCAGGGTCTCCCCACTGAGACTCTTCCACTTGCAGCAACAAAGAGGACTGTACCGTCATCTGAAACAAGCATCCTCTAGCACCTTCCACCCTCGCATCCAAGTGCAAGGCAGCCAACTCCCCCATCGCCTTCCAAGCATCAGTAGATTCCCGAACCACTTCCTGATGCGGCTTCCTGCTCAGGGCATCAACCACAACGTTTCCCTTACCTTCAGTGTACGAGATCTCAAAGTCATAGTCTTGGAGAAACTCGACCCATCTCCGTTGTCGCAAGTTCAAGTCACACTGGGAGAAGATATAGCGCAAGCTCTTGTGATCGGTGAAGACCACAAAGCGCTCCCCAAAGAGGTAATGTCGCCACAGCTTCAATGCGAACACTACTGCTGCAAGCTCCAAGTCATGGGTGGCATAGTTCCGCTCGTGAGGACGCAACTGCCTAGACCCATAGCAGATCACACCCTTCTTCTGCATCAGCACACATCCCAAGCCAAGGCCAGAGGCATCACAAAACACCTCATACAAGGATCCTTCCTCTGGAAACCTAAGGATGGGAGCACTAACCAACTTCTCCTTCAGGTAGTCGAAAGCTTCCTGGCACTGCTCATTCCACAGGAAGACCTGATTCTTCCTAGTCAAAGCTGTCAACGGAGCAGCAACTCGAGAGAAGTCCGAGACGAACCTCCGATAGTATCCAGCCAACCCCAGGAAACTACGAACTTCTGACACGCTCTTGGGTGTTGTCCAAGAAACAACTGCTTCTACCTTCGACGGGTCCACTGACACTCCATGCAGAGACACCACGTGCCCAAGGAAGTGTACTTCTTGCGTCAAGAACTTACATTTTGACAACTTTCCATAAAGCTGATGGTGCCGAAGGACTTCCAAGACAGCCCTGAGATGCTCAACGTGCTCCTCCTTTGATCTTGAGTAGATCAAGATGTCATCAATGAACACAACGACGAACTGGTCCAGGAACTCTCGGAAGACAAAGTTCATAAGACCCATGAACACAGCTGGTGCATTCGTAACCCCAAACGGCATCACTACAAACTCGAAGTGCCCATACCTGCACCTAAAAGCTGTCTTTGGGATGTCACTGTATTTTACCCTCAGCTGATGATATCCCGACCGCAGATCAATCTTATAAAACCAACATGCTCCCCTCAGCTGGTCGAAGAGGTCATCTATTCTCGGAAGGGGGTAACGGTTCTTGACCGTTACCTGATTCAGCCTCCGGTAGTCTATGCATAGCCTGAGACCACCATCCGCCTTTTTCACGAACAGAACCGGAGCACCCCATGGCGACACACTGGGTCGAACGAAACCCTTCTCCATCAGATCATCAATCTGAATCCGCAACTCCCGCAACTCCGAAGGTGCCATCTAATAAGGAGCCATCGAGATTGGATGGGCACCAGGCTGTAAGTCTATCCCAAACTCAACATCACGTCGAGGGGGTAGAGTCACAACCTCCTCGGGAAAGACATCGAGGAATTCCCCAACAACTTCTGGAACATTCATCATCTCCGTATCAGCTGGAACCGCTGATATCCCACCCAACAAAGAAAAGAGAGGCTTCACATGCCGGCTTCCCACCTGATAGCTCCTCTCACCAACAAAAGTCACACGCTGTCCATCCATATCGGAGAACACGACTCTTCTCCGGAAGCATTCGATAATAGCACTAACAGAGAATAGCCAGTCGATGCCTAAGATGACGTCGTATGGCTGCATCTGTAGCAAAAGAAGATCTCCAATGGACCGATGTGGTCCCAACGTCAGCTTGCATCCCCGACAAACACAAGACAAACGGGTCTGACCTCCAACAGGCGTACTCAGTACCAGGGGTATAGAAAGTCTCTCTACGTCTAGACCCAAAGCATGGGCTAGAATGGGTGCAACAAAAGAGTGCGAAGCTCCTGAATCGAACAAGGTAGAAACAAGAGTGCTGAACAAACAGATCGTACCTCGTACCACCTCTGGTCCTGCTGGAGCTGCCAACTCTGCTGCGTGCAACTGTCCACGCCCAGCTCCTCTGCCTCTCTGATGTCGACCGCCTCCCCGACCACGCCCTGGTCGAGGTCCCTGAGGAGCACCCTGAGATCGGCCTCCTCCTACAGGGTCTACCCTCGGAGGGCCCTGCTGCTGCTGAAAGGGCATCGACGGCAATTGCTGCTGAGGCGGGTACTGATCCTGACCACCTCCACCGTGCTGAGCTCTGGTCGGGCACTGACTCCAGACGTGCCTGAAACCTCCACAAGAAAAACACTTCAGTCCAGGACTCGAGAAGGAAGGACAAGGGCCTGAAGACCTGAACTGGAACCGCTGGGGCCTGCTCCCCACCGGCCTGACCCTGGAAGGTCCGGTCGCAGGAGGTCTGCTACTGACTGCCTTCCCCTTCGACGGACCCGCCTGGATCCCTTCTCGGGGTGCACCTCCCTGCAAGTGCATCCTCTCTACAACTTCTGCCTTCTTCTGTACGGCTAAGTATGTCGGAAGGGTGAAGGGGGTCACAGCATACTGGAGCGAAGGACAAAGCACCTCTTCCAAACGTCCCGCCCGAGACTCTTCATCCGGAAAGAGTTCCGGAGCAAAGCGTATGAGATTCTTGAACTTAATTCCCAACTCTCGAACAGTCATACTCCCCTGCTGAAGGGAGAGAAACTCCGGACGCTTTTCCGCCTTGATCAAAGAAGAAAGGAATTCCTCTCGGAACTCCTTTTCGAAGTCAGCCCATGGAATCTCTGCCTCCTTCCTCTCCCCGAGGTAGAGAATCCACCATTGGCGCGCCGCGCCTCTCAGCTGACTGACCGCTAGGGGGACTCAGTACTCCTTCGGAGCACGGATCAAGGTAAAAGCGATCCCTAGCTCTTCAAGCCACCCCTCCGTCTCCAGGTCCGAAGTACTTCCCTCGTACTTCTTGAGAGTCTGACGCTGGAAAGAACGGAGGGTCTTCTGCCACTGGCTGTCTTCCTCCTCTTGATCGATCCTCAGTTGATTGATCGCCTGAACCTGCTGGGCCTCGGCCGCCTGAGCCACCTTAGAACGCCGTCCAGGTGCCATAGCTGTACGGTAAACAAGGAAAAACTAAGCCCGAGTAGTAAGGAGATTTCTCAAGGGTTCATTTTATCATTTTAGTTTATTCCCAGAACGCCCCAAATCAAGTAAAACACAAACATGATGATGCATGTACCTTTCCTAGGATTTCTACCCTAAAATCAATGTAGCCTCACTTGGTTGTTCGGTAGGCTCAGAGTCCTTGCATCGGATCACGGGGGGCCCTAAAATCCCATGTCCTAGCCGGTCTTCCCTGGCCTATGTCACACACCAAGATCAGCTAACACTGTTTCCCTACCATCCCATGCAATCCTCACTGTGCCTAACTCCAGACTCCATCCTATCTCTCAACCATTCCTCTGATACCATTCTGTCACGACCCCCTTCCATCAAAGATGCCCCTCCTGAGCTGGCAATGGTGAAAGGGAGATAATGACCCCCGAGTCCCACCTCCAGTAGGCCCCGGGGTGGCGACTAGCACCAAGGGTATGAGTTTATTTTTTTTTTCAATCATGGGAGGCATTAACCTTTTTATAGTTAGGATCGGAAATAGGACAAGTCAACCACCAAAAAGGAAAAAGAACAAAGGTGCTGAAAAGAAACCCAAACCAGTCCCATATGCATGTATAAATAAACTGAAATAGGTACAAGTACAAATAAGCTCAAAGTAAAAGTGAGTACAGTACCAAAAGAAAAACAAGAAAACAGCAACTGCACAGCTCCCACTGCCTGACTAGTAGGGTCCCGCACGGCCCTGGTAGTCCTCCTGAAAACCTGAAACAACGTAGGGTGAGCATACAAGTATACTCAGTAGAGAACCTAAAGCTCTCATGCACAAGTGGGGAGACACCCTAAGGTCCCGTGAGAAAACAGAAGAACCAGAAACTAACAAGGAAAAACTATCCACCCAGCCTCACTGGTCACACTCACCAAGTAACACAAACAAGTTTAGTATATATATAGAACAAAAGTATTGGGTACCCCGCACCATTTCCCACTTAATTAGATGCTGCTCTTCCTAACGGCAAACGTCCTGACGCTACCACACTCTTCCCGCCTGCACACACCTGGGCCAAACCACGCATCCCGCCCGCACACACCTGGGCCACAACCACTAACCCGCCCGCAGACACCTGGGCCTCATCCCGAAGGTTCTTGGGAACGGTAAGCCTGCCCGAAGAGTTTTGGGCTAAAGGTCACCTCAATCCATCACAGCCTCCGAGACCTACCCAAAGAGTCTTGGGTGTAAGGTCACCTCAATCCATCATAGCCTATGGAAGAAGGAGCAGGAAGGAGCTAGTAACTAAGGGGGAACACCCTCTCCCATAAAATGGGAGTGTTCGGCACTAGGTGCTTGACATGGGTGTGGTGTGACAAAACACAAAGATACAATTATATATATACATATACCAAACACACACCCAACTTATGGCTTCTTAAAAAGAGAAACTGAGCATGTGCCTCGGCACTGCTACCACAAAGCATGCATCAACAACCAAACAATCATCCCCCAACCCCATTTAGGTTTTCAAGTTTCATGCAATGGTTTAACAAATTATTACTACTGGGCAACTAACATCCAGACAAAACCTTTCACAAACATATCCCTGCCATCCACAACCAAGGTTAGGTAAAACGCAAGCAACCACATGCCATTTCATTTACAAGAGATTATCATAACCATAAAACATTCCATCATTCATTTATTTCAGAGTTCCACACATAAAACCCTTTCCACACACAAAAAATTTCCGCATTTGAAAACAACTTTTACTTCAAAACACTTTTCATAATCAAAACACTTTTCATAAATAAAGGCATTTACCACAAAACAACCAAACCACCAACATGTTCATTATTCCAACTTTGTTCAATCGAGGTGATCACACAAGGTTTTCATTCTCATTTAATCAGCCAGTCTTTACGTGCTTATCCATTTTCCATGTTTTAACAAAACCAACCACAAACAATTCAGATATCAATTGCGCACGCAAAGGCCACCAACGGCCTTTATTTTCAGTAGGCAAAGGTCTTTCAATCCAAAATCACAATCAGAAGATAAAGAAACTGGAAGGCAAAAGAAACAGCACAAAACCCCAAACCCTTCTTTATCCGGTTATTATCTTTATTTAAAGTTCAACTGCATCCCATGGAACAAAAGAAAAATATCTCACCCCGCATGTTGCACCAAAAAGAGAGACGAAGGTAAACCCCTACCTCAAAAGGTCCCGATCACGTCGCTTCCGACGAAGTCCTTTGGTGTCCTCCGCCTTCGCCAAACCCGACAAACGCCTCCTAGGATGGAAGCTGGAGAAGGAAGGTCAGAAGGAAAGGTGACAAGTCCGGGATTAGAAGCTTCGTCTCGTCGCTATGATCCTGTGGCCGCTGACGGATCGTAATTCGGAGCTCGGACAAAGAAGTTAGAGGAGGAATACTTCTCGATCGTCCAAGAGCGTCGTCGTACGACAAAGAAGCGATCAATATGGAAGATAAAACATGACCTCGTTCTTATATAGGCAAGGAATAGGTAAATCCGTATTCAACGTGCATTAATGAATACACGATGTGACCGTACATACGTTACATGTTTTGATTGGTTAACACACAACACGTCACGCGGTTTCCACGCGTTTTAATAATAATGATAATTCTATCAATATGTGGTGTTTCGTTGACCCGAGGCATGAGTCATAAAAGTAGCTCATTAATGGTCTTAAAATGACCGTCATAATTTTAGTGTTACGTTGTCGCTGACGGATCTTCAATCCGATACCGTATGAGGGAGATACGTTGGATACAAGATCCCGTAATAATAACAATATTAAATCTATTAATTCATGAGTGTTTCGGGTACCCAATCCGAAAACCCAAAAAAGACATCCAATATTGGACTCATAATTTTCGTCTCGTAGTCAGGGTCGCACTGCCACTGACTGTTCGTGAAACCGAGGTCGCACGAAGAAGTTATTGTGAAAAAAGTGTTTTATTATCAAAAAAAATGATAACAATATTTTATTAATTATTTATTTATTTATTTCTCTAACTCCAATCAATCACCATTTGTCATTTTTCATGCTTGAAATTCATCACCAATTATCTCCTTTACTATTTATTTCACACTTAATTTTATTCCCATTAATATCTTATAACTCCTCCCTCTCTCCAATCTTTATTAATTCTTTCTCCCAAGATTCTCTCCCACAAAAAGTGGCGCCTCTCTCTTATATTTATTTTTCAATAAATATTATTTTCTCTCTCCAATCTTTATTTTGTTGGTGCGCCTCCCCTTTTATTTCATGTTATTATATTTTTCATCTTCTCTCTCCTTGTGGCACGCCCCAAATTTATTATAAACCTTTATTTATTTATTTTTACACAATTATCATAACATCTTTAATTTATTCTCATATCTAAAATCTCATTGCATTTAATTCAAAACATAATTCTCATTAAATCATTATTACCAAATCTATCAAAAAAAACCAACATTATTATTATAATTATTTAGTATAACACTTATAACAAAACCCCAAAAAAAATTATTAACACGTCACCATTTATTATTAATAATTATTATTATTTTTGATGTCCGCCGCATTGACCACATAAAAAAAACATTTTTACAAATTAATCGACCGGAGAGGTCCGGGCCATTACACTTTATGTGAGGGTTGTTTACCCTTATGTGAGGTAGTTATTACCCTTACATGGGTGCCCTTTTACCCTTACATGGTTATTTTTTTCCTGGATTACCCTTACATAAGTTGTATTGTACCCTTATATAATCTTTTGAATATATGAGATACCTTTACATATGGGTTTCTATACCCTTACATATCCTCAGTACTATGTAAGTTTCCTATAAATGAGGTATGAGGTACCTTAATATGGTAGTGGAGGGGTTCTTCTTACCTTTACATGGGAGAGGGTCACCCTTATATAACTATTGGATTATATAAGCTACCTTTACGCACACCAGGGGTACCCTTATGTACGTAGTGAACTTATGTGAGTGTCGTACTACCCTTACATTGAAACTTGGAGACACTTAAATAGTAGGTTTTAGTTCTCATTACCCTTATGTAGTATCCAAATTTACCCTTACTCAGGGTTGAGACCCTTAATTAATTTTAAGGACCCATATTTAATGTGCTTGGATGACCTTTATGTGGATCAACCCTTTAAGTCCCTTGTGTGGAGGTAGTTGTTTGAGATTTTGTTACAAAAGCTTCTTCCCAATTATCCTTAGATATCCACATGTCCCAAATTTGTTTAAGGTTGTTCAAGGGTTTGTTTGTTTGAATTTTATGTTTCCAAGATTTCTGCTTATTTCTAGAGAGATAGAATTAAAAGACTAGAGAGAAGGTGAAGCCAAGTTAAATCAAAGAGGAAGGTGGTGATCCATATAAGTATATCATGTTTGTGGATTTTATTGGGAACACCATACATGGTTGGATCTAGGAGCATTGTTCTGGTGAAGAACTTGTGGTTTTTGAGTTCTTGGGGTGGATCAAATAGCTATGATGATTCTTAGAGGGTTTCTCTATAGGTGAGGCCTACCCTGGTAAGAGGGTCCAGGCCTGGGTTCTCTTAGTCCTGCTGAATTTTTACTCTAGTTATTTTATTATCATTTGCTTGTTCATTTTTCATGTAGATGTATGGTTCCTATGGTGTTTTCTATTTTTATTGTTTATTCTTTCTTAATTTTCTAATTTTATTATCCATCAGTTTCTTTTCTTATTAATAAGGAATAATATGTGTGGCTGGTGTTCTTATAATAGAGTAGGATCAAAATATCTAAACCACTTAAATCATGTGTTCTTTCTCTTTTTTGTATTGTTTTTATTATTCTCATTATGGTTTTTTTCATGCTACTATTCTCAAAATGTTTTCTTATGTTCCCTTTTTTTATTACTATTTATTTTTTAAAGTTCATTATTTTAGCTTAGGTCACGTTGTTTGTGTTTTGTTGTGGGATGGGTTGTGTGATACTGCCTCCCACCATAGATAATCACGTGTCACCAATATTCCCCCACTCTAACAAGTGGTATCATAGCTAGTTTCATCGAGTTTAAAAATTCATTTGACTATATTAGAGGTAGAAAAGTTTGATGGAGAGAATGATTTTAATCTAGGGAGAGTTAAAATTCATGATCTTCTTTTCCATAATGGACATGATGAATCTTTGGCATGATCTAGGTGTAAGATCACAAATTTTTCTACTATAGGATATACCGTTACATATTTTTTAGAAATTGAGTCCAATATTTTAACGAAATCTCGTTCTATATTGTTTTTGACCCTAGGTGATAAGGTTTTGAGAGTAGTGTCCCTCAAAACATCTTCAAGTGTAATATAACTAATTCTTGAGCATCTTTATATGACTATATCCCTTATAGGAAGGTTAACAAATAAACTTCATATTTACAATTTCAAAATGGTACCTGAAACCTCTGTATGGACTAATTTAGATAGTTTTAATAAGATGGTCATTAATATGACCAATGTACATACTGATATTAATGATGTGGATTGGGCTGGTGTTGTTGAATTCCTTGGATAAATATTTTAATCTAATTAGAGATTCTATGATGTATGTAAGGGATTCCATTATATTAGAGTAAGTTGATTTAGTTGACTTATCATGGGATCTTCAAAGTCATGGTTTGAATATGGAGGGAAGCGAGGTGAAGTCTGGGCCTTGTTTTCTCAGTGTGACAGGTCAACATAAAGGGACAAATTATAAATAATAAAGATTGTATTTAGTTTAGGAATTTTAAGTGTTATGAGTGTGGAAAATCCTTCCACACTAATAGATACTACCCTAAGGATCCATATCAGGATAATATGGACCAAAAAAATGTGGTATACCCCAGTTTTAATAGTGATTATGTTATATGAGTCTATCTAGAAACCCTTATTATATAGTAAGTATAGCTTAAGGTTGTTTTTCTCTTGTGTTTCTAGGAGTATCCTAGTATGTGATTTATAGGGGCCCCCAATTGGAAGAGAGAGTGTAGATAGGGCTGGTTTTATGAGCTGTTTGGGCTCATTCAAAGACTTTTCACCTATTAGCCTACTATTTTGTTTTTTATTCTACTCTTTTCTTACTTCTTTTATTAAGATTGTTTCAATTTTGTGATGGATTACACTTAAGATTGTTTTTTCATGTTTCATTTTGTATGATGACTACTGTGGGTTATTTGGGTGTCCTATAGGAAAAAGGGATCTAATAAAGACCTCTGATGGAATGTGTGCAGTTAGTTATAGGTATTTGATGTGGAAGCTCAGGTAACTGAAGGTATGAGTTCTGGTTAGTGTAGTTTCTTAGTTTTTTAGCATGTTTTACTAGTTTTTATTAGTATATGTGTTAGTATAGGAAGACATGTGCCACTATGGTATATTCTAGGAATTTGGTCAGTCTAAGATAATCATGTTTTAGCATAGGGTCTTTTGTTAGTGATGATTTTCCAAACTATCTAATAGGTTAGGCTAGTATAGGCCCACAAGAACATCAACACTTTGTTTTTTACATTATATTTTTTAAGGTGGAGATTTGTTAAATTTGGTATGATTTTTTGTCACAAATTAAAGTGTTATTATTTTAATTTTTTTATTCCATGAATAATCACCCATTTCAGGTTTTCCTCTTTTATTTTAGATTTATTAATATTATAATTATTTTGGTAGTATTCTGGTTTTCTTTTTTTATATTTACATAATTTTACTTTAACCTTATGTGAGGGTAGGTTAACATTATGTGAGGTGTGTTTACCCTTACATGAGTTAATTTTTACCCTTATGCATGTAACAAACCAACCCGAGATACCCTCAAAATCTGGTACCAAAACCAGTTTATCACATACCTGATGGGTGTTCCCGATCCCCATGGGATGACGACTAGCACCCGAGCATCAAACAACGACTAGAGGGAATGATTTCTCCCAACCCAAAACAATATACATGAAATGTATATATAGTGTAATAAAACGGTGGAAGGAAACTAAAATAAATGTTCCATAAACCAGAGATAATAGCGATAGCAATACAAACTAGAAGTAACAAAAAAACCCAAAGGTACATGTCCAAAAAAACTAGAAGGGACAACTAAAACCAATGACTTATACTCCATGTGATGAGTGGTAAATCTCCTTCCATCTCACCACCATATACCCATACCCAGCAGACAATAACTTTGCCACCTCATTGTAGTGCCTTACCTTTTCTTAACATCAAAAGATAATACAAGGTCTACACACCACTGAAGGGGTCCATGGGCTATGAGATAAACTATATCAGTAGGATCCCACCCAGGTGTTTCATATCAAGTCTCAATACAAATAATCTTAATATACTCATTTTAAAGAAAACATGACATGTTAAGTAGTAAAATAGTTTTATATCAAAAGTGTGGTAAATATTTACCTTTTTATAGTTCTAAAAAATCCAAGTAATATAGTTTCAAAGAATAAACCCACATTTTTGAAAGGTTGTATATCAAATCCAAATAGTACAAGCCAAATCCCAATGGTAAAGAGTCCAAAAATCACAAAACGTTAGGCTAATAGAAAATTTATAACACAAACAATGACTAGTGCACACTCGAATCCTTAAAACACAAGCCTAAGGAGAAAAGGAACACCCCATGAGTATCCCCCCTCATGAAACTATTAGGATCAAGTCCCTAAAACACTAGATTTGGAAGTATAGGAACACCCCATGAGTGAACCCCCAAACGATAAAATGGGTAAGGCCCAATACTACAGCTTCCGCCTAAGTACCCAAGGCTTCCCACGTGCTATATTTATAAAATCAATTTCAAAGGGTTGCACATTTCACAAATGATTTCAAAAAACCATTTACTATATCAAATACATGATTTGAAAATCCATTTCAAAATATATTCCACAATTATTTTAAAACACCTTTTCATTTTGAAAAATAATGGGAAAGTAATTTTTATCGTAAATCCATTTACACACACAAATCATTCATGTTAATTTATTTATAAAACAATTTATAAAACCAAGAGTAATTAAGATTCATCCAACATAGGCAATAGATGGAAAAACATACCTTGGACATAGGTCACACGCTACACTCAATGGGATCTACACATGCCTGGAGGAATTCATAACAACAAATAAAGGCCCTAACATTGATTATCACATCTCATAATCGAATTGTATAAGAAAAATGGTTGGTGGAGAGGATAGATCAAAACATACATTAAAAAAATTACATTACACACCAAAACCAACAAAAGGATTATCCCTCAAAATACAGTCGCTCAACAAATATATAATGCATCAAACTCAAATTAGTATATGATCAACAGATCCTATAAATAAATCCCAACACCACTGCCATAACCAAGAGAAATAATGAAGAAAAAGGTTTATTACTGATAGGGAAAATATTTTAAATTATTTTATTCTGAATTTAAATGTTTTTAATCCCATAAAAATGTTATTTTATGGGTATTTTTCACATTTTATAGTTTTTGAAGTATTTTGAGCTTAACTGCTAAAATAGCCTATTTTGGATTTTAGCTATTTTATTTTATTCTGTATTTAGGCCATTAATTTTTCTAAACTAATAAAAATTGGAAAATTATTATTCTGTAGGTTTCTATGAGTGGTGATATTCATTTTATTATTGAGGTCCTAAAGGTTAATCCACCATTTGAGGGCTTAAAATCAGCTCACAAGTCCAGCCTCAAAAACTGTGCACAGATCTGGAGATTTTTTTTTTGGGACTATATCTCATAAACAACCAAACCAAATGAGATAAAATTCAACATGAAGAAATAAAAAATCCATATGCAGAAATTTAATTAATCTTTTCAGGCATTATTCCTTCATTTACAAGGCCATAAATGTGTTGGAACTCGGTGAATTGGAATATAAATAGTCAGACTAGGTTGACTAAAAATATGAAGTAAATCGATCATAATATATTCATTTCTTATAAAATGATTCTGAAATTTTATGAGACGATATAGAAGACAAAACAGAACAACTTTAAAGAATAAAAATTTTCCCAATTAGATCATTAAATGTAGATTCCATTCAGAACCATTTGTAAGATGATTTTGGAGCTAAACATTTCACTCCCTTTGCCTATAAAAGAGTGTTTCTTCTTCATTTCAAAGGGTTGGAAACTTGGGGGGTAACCTTTGTTGGACATTTTCTATAGTTTTGTAGTTTAATTTATGTTTTAATTTTATTATTTTTTTTTATTATATGTTATCCTTCTCATTCCTCTCATTCTATCATATTTTTTATCTTTTGTGTTTCCACCCCGACCTTCTCCACTATGAACTCTTATGCTCATGATCCTGAGAAGCTAACCCTAGAAAGAACCTGGGAGATTAGTCCAGTGATAAACCCAGTTATGTGAACATTCATTCTTATTGTTTCTTATATTATTATATTTATTCTGAGGGGGGGTCTTAGTGGGAAAGGCGCCTTTATATCTATGTTTGCCACCTTAGGTTTAGCTTTCTCTTCTGCAATATTTTCCCTCGATCGAGGAGGTGGATGTGCGGTCTCTCAGCAGTCGTTGAGAGCACCATATATTAAAAACCATATGTATAGTAGTATTATCACACACATGATGTATTATTTTCAGTAAGTAAATTTAAAACTAAAAATAAGACAATGAAGGTTTAATCTGGGTTATTCTCTCAGGAATGTCTTCTTTATTTCTAACTTTATTTTTTTGGAATTCATTGTTCTTTCATGGCATATGAATGATTAAATTTAGTATTTCATTCTCATTTCTCAAACCTCAATTTATTTTAGTTTTATTTCATAAACAAAAAAATATAAAAAAAGTGAATAATATGTAGCGATTGATTGACCACCAAATCTCATCAAGAGAATGACCTAGGTCATCCCCTATGTTTTCCTTAGTTATAAATATTTTTAAGAGCACGTATGACAATGCTTCATCAAATTAGAACTATTTCTAGAGAGCTAAGTGGTACTAATTAACTATTTTTATTCACATTTCTAAATAATTTTCCTTTATTTCATTTAAAAAACACAAAAAAATCATAAATTTCAAAAACTAAAAAAAATATTTATTCGTGATATATTTAATTCAAAATATTATCAATGGACTGACCAATCATAGGTTCCATAAAATGTTTGCAATGATATTGATGTTAATTTCCAAAGGATTGGTGATAAAATTAAAAACCTAGAGATCCAAAGAGAATGGATTTCTTGAATAGGTACATGCATGTCAAGAGAAATTCGTTCCAAAACCATAACAAGAACCTAAACAAAAAAAAGTGGTATAAGAGATTTCACCAATCATTTTTATGTCAAATTACCTGAGTTGGGTGAGAAGTGTATTCTAAATGAATTAATCACAGCATCCCTCACTCAACCGTTTCTTTAGGAGGTCTTTGAAGAAAACATTATAGCTGATATAATTATGGGAGATCATCATTTTTGGAAGAATCCTGGAATCACTTTGTTGAAGATAGCCTGAAACTTGATCTTTCAATCATTGATAATATAAAATCAGGACCTATCTAACTCTATCATTCTTTGGAATAAAATATTGAATAAGAAACTGCTAAGATTGACTTTCCAATGGTCCTTCCATAAGAGATTAATTTCCAATATGACTTTCTTGAAAGGGAATATTTATTTATTGATTCATCATGTTTTAATATTATTCAAGATGAATTGTTTTCTGACATCCCTTTTTCTAAATTTTTTGACGCAACACAAATTAAGTATGACTTTAATGTTAATTAAGATACAACTCAAGAGGTGGTGATTGAAAAAGAAGATCTAGATAATCGTGTGGTGGAACTACCTCCTCTACATCAACTTGAATACCATATGAAGGAGGACACTAATGAAGTTAACATGGATCACCCCTATCTTCTATTCCCTCCCACTATGGTCCTTAAATTATATATCTTAATTATTTTTTGGGGGTTATTAACTTTATTATATTTTTTGGGGTTCTCCAATCTTGTTTTTTACTCATGGATACCGAGAAAAGTCACATGTGGTGGTTTATCTCAGAGAAACCTAATCCTCCTTCTAGTTGGGGAAGATTTGCTACAAATGAATGACAATGGGAAAAAGAAACATAGCACCTGTTTAGGGTTCAAACCATGAATTATCCATTTTCTTTTCCCTTTATTTTTTCTTTTTATTTATTTTAATATGTCTCTTAATTTATTTCTTGTAGTTTTAAAGTGGTTTTAGGTTAGATTTTATCTCAAAGTTTCCACTAAAAAATAAATTAGGTTTTTTCTTTCCTTTTGTTTATTTTATTAGTTATCCAAATAAAATTCTGTGTGAAAATATTTATTTATATTATTTGAGATAAAAAGTGGTTAGTAATGGAATATGTGTGGGGTAGGGATTTCAATATGTTTCTAGGAATTTTTTGTGTGCTTATATTTTATTTTTCATGTTTTTTTCTAAATTTTTCATGTTTTCCTTTTTAATTTTATTGTGTTTTTAGGATTCTTAAGCTTAATTGAATAATTTGTAAAATAAAAACCGTCTTGGTATTTTTGGCACATTTCTTGATTTGAATGTTTTAGGATTTAAATGATTGTTAAATGTATTTTTCCCCTGATTTATAATAATTTCATTTGATGAAGTTTGGTTGATTGTGAAACTCAAGTGCACTAGTACTGTCCAAATGGAAAATTATGCCCAATCTAAGAGGTTTATAAAGATTTTTGACATCTTCTTTACATTTATCTTTTTCATGAGAGTCTTGAGACATTTTGTGTGATCTATAACATATTTTTTTCTTCCTTTTAAAAGATATTATAGTTTATGGAATGTGTTAAGTATGATCGAGGCATCACTTTGAAATCCCCTTTTACATTGAACTCAAATTTTGGACTAACTTTTCATATGACCTTTATTAAGCACCTAGTATCCATAAAATACCTTTTTAAGAAGCCACATTACAAGCCATTTATCCCTTTACAACCTACTCTATAAGTTAAATTCATGATTATTATTGAACTCAAGTGTGGGGGAGGGAGAATATCAGTTGTATTGTTCTTTCCTAAAGAATATTTTTGAGCTAAAAAAAGTGTTTCCATATTTATTACTGCATTGGTGTAAGAAATTTCCTGATGGAAAGATGTATTGGTGGCCCTAAATATCATTACATAGATGGGATAGGAGTTCACCAATATTTGAATATCAAAATATGCCTCTCTTTTCCACAAAAAACAAGATTCTAAATAGAAATCCAGATCTACATTCAAGCTGAGACAATGCTACAAATTTGGGAAACGAGGGAAGAAATTTATCATTGAGGCGGAAATTCCAAGTGTGAACATCCCAATAATATCAAGAGGTGTTTAGAGGTTATTAATTTTTTGATATGATTGAGGAGAACATCATTCTTGAGAAAAAATATTTTCATACATGTACTTCACTTTAGAGCTTAACCCTCCTCATTCTACGTTAGATGTTTTTACATTTAAAACATGACAACCCTCAGACTCAAAAAACCCATGAAAAAGACCTCATGATTGGATCATTTTTTACTCTGTGACTTGGAGATACTAGGAGGTTAGAAAGCCTATGGAAATTAAACATGTTATATAGAATGAGAAAAACTCCACATTAAAAATCATTGAGTTATAGAGGAATATTTTTTCAGGGAGGTAAGAACAACATGCATATGAGTATTAACATGAGATTTAATGGATTTTTATAATTTTTGAAGATTTAGGAAATTTTGATCCATGTAGTAGTCATGCTATTTTATTTCATATGATAATTGAGTTATGTTGTCATTTATGCTCTGAGAATTTTGTTTTGACCATGAAATAAGACGATTTCCTAGGAGTGAAATGTTTTAGTATGGGAGAATTGATAGATCAAATATTTTCAATTATTTTATTCTGAATTTCAATGTTTTTAATCTTACCAGAGTGTTATTGTATGGGTATTTTTCTCATTTTATGGTTTTCAAAGCATTTTTTAGCTCAATTAATAAAGTGGCCTATTTTTGGATTTTATGTATTTAAATTTATTTCTTTATTTCGGCCATTACATTTTCTAAATTGATCCAAATTGAAAAAATATTATTCTTTAGGTTTCTATGCATGGTATGATTCATTTTTTCTTCAGTGACCAAAGATGAATCCACTATTTTCTATAGTTTTGTAGATTAATTTGTATTGTAATAGTATTATTCATTTTTAGTATATGTTATCCTTCTTATTCCTAAAATTCAATCATATTTTTTTATCTTTTGTGATTCTACTTCAACCTTATCCACTGTTAACTCTTATGTGCATGATCATAAGTATCCAACCCAAGGAATCACCTGGGGGAGTAATCCGATGATGAAACCAAGTCTTTGAACATTCATTCTTAATGTTTCTTATATTCTTATAGTTAGTTTGAGGGCGGTATTAGTGGGTAAGGAGTCTTTGTGTCTCTACTTACCACTCGAGGTTTAGCTTTCGCTTCTGTAATATTTTCCCTCGATTGAGGAGGTGGATGTGCAGTCTCTCAGTGATCTCGAGATCACTATATATTCATAACAATATATTGAGGAGGAGGATCACACATACGATGAAGTATGTTCATTAAGTAAATTTAAATCTAAAAATAAGACAATGAAGGTTTAATCTGGGTTATTATCTCAGGAATGTATCCTTTCTTTCTAACTTCATTATGTTTGCATTCATTGTGTATGCATTGCATCTGCATGTTTAATTTTAGTATTTCATTCTCATTTTTCAAACCTAAATTTATTTTATTTTTATTTCATAAACAAAAAAATATAAAAAGATGAATAACAAGTAGTGAGTAATTGACCGAAAAAGCTCCTTAAGAGAACGACCTAGGTCATCCCCTATGTTTCACTTAGTTATAAATAGTTTTTAGAGAGTGTACAAAAATACTTCATCACTTAACCAGAGAGAATTAATGCAACCAATTCAAAGATCAAGTGCCAAATGGAGGAACTCGAAATAGAAGAGATCACCCAAACATGCTTGGAACAACCTATGGTTTGAGGTAGGGAAGAAAAAACCCTAATAAGAGAAACATAATGAATTAATAGTGATAAAACATACAATACAGGCGGGATTTACATTGTAAATCCCTATTTTATGACATGAATCTCCCATAATTTATGTATGCTGGAAAACATATCACCTCAGTTTAATTTATCCTGAGAAACACATAGATGATGTAAAAGGGATTTTTATAACTAGAATTGATTTATGCCATAAAATAATTTTATGGCTTGTTCCCAATGACATATTTATATCATAAGTTATACATTTAAGGCCTAAATGTGCCCTGTAGGCATCACACATACCATGTTTTTTAGAAATTCCCAAAATGGTTCCCACTCCCTCTGAACTCAAGAAAATAGCTCTTAAACACCAAAAGAGAGCACACCTTTTATCCTGTATGTTACAATCTCCCCACCATAGAACTTTCAATCCCAATTAATTCATGGGAAAGAATGGTGATCCAGAAAGAGGTGTGTCCACTGCTCCCTTACAAATGATCCGCACTCCCAAATCTTCTGAGAATCCAATCTATGTCTCCATAACACTCTGGCCTTCCGAATAGACTTCCCGAGTAATACTTTCACCTGGGTATCAACGATATTCATTAGTTGTTCCATAATATAAAATATAGCTCCAACTTAGTCTCTTCCCAACTCAGAACATGAAAAGGATCGGGATGGTACTTTTTGAGTAAAGATATGTTGAAAAAATCATGGATACCTATCAACCGAGATGGTAATGCCAACCGATAAGAAAAATTCCCAAGTCACTCAGTGACCTCAAAAAATACAAAATAACTTCGAGCCAACATCCCCTATTTCCTAAGCCGACGATGACCCAACTGAGGAGAATCTTTCAATAAAAATCAGTCACCAATAGAAAACTACAAAGGATAATATTAAGAATATGCATATGATTTATGCTGACTCTGCACCGTAACCAAGTATCAATGTATATCTTGGATCCCCACTATCATCTCTTAAATAAGACTTAGTCTAAAAAGAGAGGTCTCTCCCACCTCTTCACAACAAAGAGGTGACCTGCACGGTCAACTATACAAATCCTCAAAGAGATCCATTCTGATAAATGACTGGTGACTATTCTTATAAGATAACGCAACTAGTCCCAGATAGTTATCACATGATCCACTAAAATCTAATATGTATGCACGGATCATATCCTCTGGGATCTGAATAACACACACTATATGACCATCTGTCTGTGGATGGTAAGATATACTCAGCTGAACATAAGTTCATATTTCTTCCATAATACTCATCTAGAATTTAGATGTAAACATGTAATCCTTGTCTAAGACAATAGTAGAGGCAACCCCATGGAACCTCATGATCTCCCATACATATAGCTTACCCATATCATTAATTTAGATGTGTCTCTAATCAGAATAAAAAGAGCTGATTTAATCAACCGATCAACCACCACTTAGATAACATTATTTCCTCAAGGAATTCATGGAAATTCAATAATGGAGTCCATGGAAATCTCACCCCATTTCCTAAAATCCAATAGAAGCGGCTCGAGTAGACTAGAAATTTTCAAATGAGTTGTCTTTATCTAATAAAAGGTTTAAAAGCAGGGCACAAAATCATTGATGGTGCGCTTCATACCCGGCCACAAGTATCATCATCTCATGTAATAATACATCTTTTTAGTGCCCATGTGAATGGACCATGAAGAAATATAACATTCATACAATACTGAATTCCTCATAGATGATGTGATGACAAACCAAACCCTGAAGTAGAGAATAAAATCATAAGGGAGAGACCAACCAAAAATAGTCTCCCCTTAATTTTAAGGTTTCTCTGATTTTTTTGAACTGATCATCCTACTCCTGAACTTACAAAATCAAATCAAGGTGAGATGATGATAATTTAACACTAGATAAAACCTTAATTAAATCATCCTCCTGCATTTCCATATGAAACTGAGTGAAGAACCCCCTCAATTTATACTCTTCCTTCTATTCCAAAAAAGTATGTGGAGGAACTTTCCTACTGAGGGCATTTGTGACGACATTCCCCTTCCTAGAGGTGTAGGAGATGTAAAAGTTGAACGTCTAAAGATATTCCACTAAACATCACTGCTTGAGATTCATGTCTTTATGAGAGAAGATATAGCTCAAACTCTAATAATCAAAACATACAGTGAACCTCTGCCCAAAAAGATAGTTTCCCCAATACTTAAATGCATGAATAACCATGGAAAGCTCCAAATCATGAGTGGGTTATTTTTTCTCATGTAACCAAAGATGAAGAGTGTCATAGGCTACAACATGATAATCTTGAATAAGCATGAAACACAGACCAACACCCTAAGTATGAATGTAAACCACATATCCCTTACTGGGCTCAAGTAAGCTCAAAATAAGGGCTGATATTAGAATCTGTTTCAACTTCAAAAAAGAATCACGACATTTTACACCCCATGTGAATTTCATCCCTTTCTTGGTAAGAGAAATCATAGGTCATGAAAACCTCGTTAAATCCTTTATGAACCATATATAGTATCCTGAAATACCTTATAATCTCTACATCTCAAATACATTTTGTAGCTCCTTCCATAACAAGACAACCTTCACCTTCTTAGTATCTACCGATATGCCACATTCTGAAATCACATTCCCCAAGAACATCTATTATTGAATCCCAAAATTTAATTTTGAATGATTTCCATAAAGTCAGTGGCTCCTCAAGATTCCCAAAACCAAATCCAGATGCTGCTCATGATCATGCTTGGATCTCAGATAAGACAACATATCATCAATGAACACAACATCAAAGGTGTTGAGTCACTGATGTAATATCCTCTTCATGAAATCCATAAAAACTTGAGGTTTTTTAGCCAGACCAAAATGCATCATAAGATATTCATAATTTTCATACATGCTCCTAAGAGTAGTCTTCGGAATATCAGACTTCTGAACCCTAAGCTGATGATAACTTGACCAAAGATCTATTTTTGAAAACCACTTCACCCCTTTTAACTGATCAAACAAGTCATCCACATAGGAAAAAGGTAATTGTTTTTAACCATCACCGGATTCAACATTTGATAGTCCAGACACAATAAAATTAAACCATCTTCCTTCTTGGAAAAGAGCACAAGGGTTTCCCATGGTGAAACACTAGGTCGAACAAAACCTTTCTCCATCAGATCATTCAACTGAATCATGAGCTCTTTCAGCTTAATTGGTGTCAAACGGTAAGAGGGCATTAAGATTGGTTGTATACCTAACACCAAATCAATCATGAAACATACCTATATCTTTGGAGTAATACCATATCATTAATTTGGGAAGACATATGGTAAGTACATAACATCCAAGGGAAGATCACCAAAAGAAGAAATGATACCAGGATCAACTGAAATGACAAACAACAAACTCTTGATATCTGTGTGGGAAGGTCCATCATGACTAGAACATAGATCAAACTCTCCCTAAAACACATGAGATCTCCCATTGGCAGAAGATAATGAGACATGATGATGATAACAATCAATATTAGCACAATGAGCAACAATCCAATCCATCCTGATGATGATTTTGAATAGATATAAATCAAGAACCAAGAAATCCTAGACTAACATTGCATCAACTATCGATAAAGAACAAGATGGGCATTGAAACCCCTGCACTTTCCTCATTATAAGAGATGTTTTCAACTCTATAATAAAGGACATGATCTCCATTTTATGTTTTAGCACATCAAAAAAAATGGGCATATATAAATGAGTGAGAGGCGCCTGTATTAAATAAAGTAGTTTTTATATAAGATTTAACAAAGATGGTACATCTCAATGTCACTCGTCTACACCAACCATCACCGAAAATTCATAAAATGTGTAAAGATGATCCACTCATTAGGCATGTTCTTAGATCCCTATGGACTTTGAAGCTTGTAATTACATTTTAGTGACCTTTGGATTCGAATATCTTTTACCATAATAGGGCGTAGAGATATCCCAGAAGAACCTATACAAATGGTCATGGTGGCTATAAGCATTACACGTCTTTATAGGGGAGGGGAATGAACTGTCATGACTCGTCCCCTAGTGTCTCTATTGTGACTACCCCAAGCCCTCCTTCCATAGGCCAGGGCTGACGACTAGCACCGAAGGAGTATTCCCTAAAACTGGGAAGGCATTGTCTTTATAACCTGTAACACACACAGCCAAGAACATAGCAACATACGAACTCAAGTAAACTGAATAGTACACAAAGTGAGTACAGTAAGTAAAAGGGGCCAGAATACAAGCCCAACTGGAATTTATAAGGAAAACTAGAAAGTACAAGACAACTGATAGGTGTAAAACAGCTCCTGGATCATCCACCACGAATCCTACCTGAATGGTAGGTACAGCTCACGAACGGTCGTCTCTGCGGTTCTCCTTGTCTAATTTCCACATTCGAGCTACCTCCAATCCTGGTACTCTTATCCTCAATCAGCGTTTTCTGCTGTCTGCATGAAACACAATGAGGTGCGGGCATATCCCGTGCAGGGGTGAGTATAACGATACTCAGTAGGGACCCCAAGACCCTCAAGGTATCACATAATCCACCAAGGATAAACCATAAAGCATGGAATCAACTGAAAACCCAACTTAGGTATATGCTCATACATATACCTAAGTTATAAAGTAAACCCATCTTAATCATGAGGAAAAAATACAGAGTCCAACTCCAAATCCCCAAGCTCAACTGTTCCACAAAGGAAGAAATATCACGAAGGAAACTACCACACAGGTATGCCACACGGAAGAATACCACCAAGGTATTACCATGAAGGAAAGTACCACATAGGTATAGACTCAGATCACACCAAGTATAACATAGGTACGGTAGTAGAGATGATTATTTATAACTACTGAATAATCTTACTCTGTTAAGAGGAAGACCCACACAGGATCGCTCGGTGCTGACCCACACAGGATCACTCGGTGTTGACCCACACAAGATCATTAGGTGATGCCCCACATAGGATCGCTAGGTGTTGACCCACATAGGATCGCTAGGTACTGACCCACACAGGATTTCTTGGTGTTGACCCACACAGGATCTTTCGGTGCTCATCCACATAGGATCTCTCTTCATTCTTCACGTCACAGCCAACTACTAGGTTCCTATACTATGCTCGCTTGTCTCTGGGAGGATCCGATCCACAAGACACTGTTTGATACTACAACTTACACAAAGTTTCATGAAGAATTATATCAATGTACCTCCACTTCATAGGGGTCTCAACGCAATAGACAGCGCATCAATCGAACACTCGTTCTATAAGTTATTAGCTTTTTAGTCACGGGGGCCTGGTTGGATTCGTGCTCAATCCAACTTGCCTATACCCCATCATAACCCAAATTTCCAATGGGTTATACTCAAAGTAATATTCTCACTCCAAGGATTCCATCTCCGCTGATGGTTCATCAAATGGACATCAGATGCCAACGTTATGGCCCAAGTGATGTATAGGGTCGTATTTGGTCCGGGTCTGGTCCGACTTGGTCGGACCGACCCGGCCTAACAGTCCGCGGGGGTGTCGTGAGGGCACGAGGAGGCTCAGATGTGGGGGTGACGCGAGGCCATAGGGCGGCTCGGCCATGGGGGTGTCGTGAGGGCGTGGGGTAGCTCGCCCGCAGGGGTGCCGCGAGGGTGTGGGGTGGCTCGGCCGCGGGGCCTACCGTGAGGGTTCTCGACCATGGGGTGGCTCGGTCGGGAGGGCAGAGGTCGTGGGGCGGCTCGGCCGAGGTGACCCAGCCAGGAGGGAGGAGGCTGCGGGGCGACTCTGATGGGAGGGCGGAGCCTGCGGGGCGGCCCGGCCGGGGCGACGCGGCGAGTCCATAGGGCGGCCCAGCCGGGGCGGCCCGGCTAGGAGGGCGGAGCCCGTAGGGCGGCTCGGCCAGGGTGGCATGGTGAGGTTGTAGGGCGACGATGGCCACGGACGGCGGAGTGTCGCGGGGCGCGGAGGCCGCGGGGCGGCAGGGTGTCGTGCCTTCATCGGCGGTTCTCGAGTTCCACCAGTTCCAACCGTCCGCACTGGTTCCCGTCACCAAATTCGCCTTCTTTCATCGCGAAGGATACACCATTCAAGAATAATGGTGGAGGGGTCGGGGCATGTTTTTTTTGGCCCACACCCTCTGCATTATAGTGGTAGCAAGCGGCTCAACAAGAACAATAATCAATAATCGTCAAACTTTACAATTTCATAAGAATCATGGATCAACTCTTTTAGGTTGATCAGCATTCGCCATGCTTTTCAAGAACTATGAATTTCATGAATTCAATAACAACACCTACCTCATTCGTTTGATTCTTTGAAGAGTGTCCACAGGGAAGGAGACGATGTTGCTGGGAATACACGGATGTCAGTGATGTCAGCATTTCCACGATCGTCGGTTCGTTGACGTTGAAGTCATTCCTCATCAACGAATGTCCCGTGGAAGAAGTCGGAGTCGAAGTCAGCATTCTTCGTTGGCGTTCTTTATTGGAGAGCTTTCTCCCAAGAGCTCTTCCCTTTTGCCAATACTTTCCCCCAAAATGAAAATAGCCAACTGTTGTGTTTCCCCAATTTTAATTATTGGCACAATTTCAAATTGGATTAATTAATTACATAGTTTGGCATAATAAATTAAAGAGGGTGGCACCATTTAAGTGGGGGAAATTTAAGAGGCTTACCCACACTTATGAGGGAGTTCAAGGGGGTTTAGACTCGGGTGGTCCCCACCACCATAACCTCTCATGGGAGGTTAGGCTCAGTGGTCCCCACCTCCATAACCTCAAGGGGAGGTTAATTCAGGTGGTCCCCAACTCTCAACATCCACACAGGAGTTCCAAATAAAATAAGATATTACACAAATTTTATTTTATTTCATTCACGAAAACTCAAATTCTATCTTTCACCCTCGACTAACTACGGTCGAGGTGATGGTCTCCTTAAGAGAATACCGGTGCTGCGAGTTCAACGGTGCCCTCAGATTTCAAATCTGAGCACCGGTTCAAAAGTTATAAAAACCCACTCATATTTTTACTGAACGTACCCGAAGAAAAGTTCAGAAATTCATACTGGCCACACCGGGCCTTAGAATCACACACCGTCAATTTTCACAGACTCGTAAAATTCCCATATATTTAAAAAAAATACATGGAAATTGCAGGTCTTTACATGAGCACCGGGTGTTCCTAACCTTACCAAAATAGTAGAAAGTCAAGGGAACACTGATGGTAGCTACTGATGATGCAGAGGTGGCTCGTTGCTGATAACCACCTCCACTAACTCTATGATGAGCATGTCACTTCCTCTTATTTCTATACACTGCACTGAAGCTACCATTAGGTAGAAGGGGAGGGGAAGAATATTCAATATTTTTATTCATGTTCATTTCTGCTATTAGATACCTATCAAATATGTCATCATAGGTGATACACTTTATTATATACACCTAATATTAGATATATGGTTACAAAACTTGTGGATAATTCTATGCTTTTATCCAGTTATTCCTCACCAACTCCAAAGTAAAACGAACCAGCTCCAAAAAATGATTGTTGTACTCTGAAATTGAGCTATATCTTTGTAGAAAAGAAGGAAATCCAGATACTTTTCCATCATCAACGTCTCTGGGAAGAACTGTTGAAAGAAGTGAGTCTTGAAACCCTTCCAATCCAAGATCACATGCTTTTATTCCTCTACTATAGAATCCCACCATCACTTATTGGGACCTTCGATCCCAAACATCATGCACTTCACCTTGTTAGTCTCGTGTTTATCATTGAAGTTGAAGATCTAATGAATATTTTCTTACTAGTCTATCACCTCTTAGGGTTTATTCACACACTTAAAGGATGTAGTCTTCTTGTGTAAGAAATCTCGTGATCGATCTCTGTGTACTCCAACTCCTGGATGAACCTGTAACGCCCCGACCCTAGTTACCTAGAGTCGGTGCATTATTACATAACATTGGCATGATCACGATAAATATCAAGTCTCGAAAGACCGATTAGTTTAGTAGCCTTGGAATAACTAGATACATCCATAAATTTTTACATCATAAAAAAAACATCTTGTCTTCATATCCCCTCATACTATCCCTGCAGGTCATTCATAAATTACTTCTTCATAATCCTGGGAAAAATAAAACATTGAATGGGGTGAGCTCAGATGCTCAGTAAGGATAACATTATAGAAGAAGCTTTCATAAATAAGCATACACACTTAAGGTACTTTATAACTAAAACAAAAGCCTTTTAAACTTGAACTTCAGCAAAAAATGGAAAAGATAAAATAAAATAATGCCATTTACTTACTCACATGGATATTCTACTAGTCTAACAATCCCATGCATTATCAATAACCACTTTCATAATGATGGAATGCATAATGCCAGACTATCATAACCACATAGCCAAGGCCTCGTGCCAAGACTACAAATAAGATTTTGCCAAGGCCTTGTGCCAAGACACTAGTTTGTCTCATGAGACCTACCGATGCATCGAGGAGCTATAGCGGGCTCCACCCGTCACTTATTAAGTCCAATTCATTCCTCATATTAATAGGTTTAAACATAACATAAACATTCGTATTAAAACTAGCATACGAAATGTCAATACTTTAACCACAAACCATGAATGGTATAAAAATAGCACATCCACAGTCAAAAATAACTCATTCGATACAATATGGAAGATTGTATTGTATCACATTAACCTCAATCAAGAATAATGAAGGATGTTGACATAGATGAAAATAATCATAAAAACTATTTGAGAGAAATATCCCCCTTTTCTTGAAAACATTTAAAAGTCACACTATTTGTCAAGAAGCCATTTAAAAGTAGATTTTTGAATCAAAGTGTCCCATACCACTTTGAAACTTTTTAAAAGGAGTTTTGATTTCTAAACTTTAATGTCCATATAAATAAATCCTTAAAACCATTTTTAAAACATGGACATTAATGAGAAAGGTTTAGATGAATAAGTCTTTAAAACATTTAAAAATGGTATTTTAGTTAGAGATTCTAACCAAAAGAGACACTTGAATACAAATAATTGAGGTAATCAAAACATTGTAATATCATGAGAATAAAGGGAATCATGATATACTATGTCAAAGTACATTATATACACCACATAAAAGTTATTTGGTGTATATCATCAAAGAAGTCTCAATGGAATGTAAATTGAGATGAAATCTCTCATAAAGGTTGTATCCTTAGGTTAAGGATAAATCAATGACATAATTATGTGTGACAAATATAAATACACTAAATATGATTGGATATTCAGTGAAAAACAATCAAAGGACATTCACACATATTCTTGTAAAAACAATACCAACGAATTAGATGTTTAACTCAACAAATGGAGAATGAGTTAAAATTACTCTTATCAAATTCATATCAATGACTTGAGAATTATCAATGGAGTGATTATGTGTATCAAACTTATATCCACAGGAAGGGGAGTGGAAATTATGACATAATCAAATTAATTGTGATTCCACACATAATCTTGGGGTAATATAATCAATGAAATATGCGTAAAGCCAAATGAGTGGAAATTGAAATTTCAAATTCCCTTATCGATTAGGTAACTTACGAAACATACACCGATGAAAGAAGTATCATACCCTGATGATGTAAATACCCATAAATTAAAGTATATTACACAATGAATGCAATCATGGGCAGTACACATACCCCACATGCAATAATTAAGTGGTGAATAATGGAAATCTCACGAAATTAAAAGTGAGATAAGAAACCCCTTACCACGTTAATCAACTGAGTCGTATGGACAAAAGTTAATAACCACCAAATGATTTACAGAATAACATGAATATAAGAGAATCATTATAATATATATCAAATGGCTGTACACAATACACCACTTTCAATAATTTAGTGGCGAACAATGGAAATCTCACGGAATTGAAAGTGAGATAAGAGAATCCCTTACTTTGTACTTTTTCCTTGGTCGATGGTAGGTTTACCTCCTGTATAATGGTAAAATAATTGTTATTGACTAATACAAGAATCATTTACTTTAATATGATATCATATATGATCTTTTAACATTGATTTGTTAATAATATCTTAGAATTATCGTCATTTCGGGTGTTAACGGGTTCATTTTACTTTATATTCTTTGTTATGTAAGCCGTATTCGTTATTAATGGGATGTATATTATTCATATCCAGAATGATATCAAGTCCTTAGATACTATTTTTAAATCATCAAATTATAATTATACTTGAATGGATATGATGGACAATGAATCTCATCGCGTTCGTGGAGACGGTAGTCCGTACGTACGCACGAACGCTACTTCCATTTAATTTTTCATTTTAAAAGAATTGAATCCAAATGATACATAGGTATATTATTATTACAGTATAATATTATATTTTATATATGTTACTTATGTTCATTAACACCATTCTTTATACGTTCCATGTGTGGTATGAACGAGTCATATCATTTTAAGGGGGCGGTAGTCCGCACTTCCTCAAATGAAATTATCGTATGTATATACAACATGAAACGAATAATGGTATGAAATAAAATGGAATTAAAGAAGATTATATATAAAATATTTATCATTAATATCACACTTAATTACAGTGCCATCATAATGGCCACCATGATAGGCGGTAAGATGTATTTGAACAATCATCGTTTCGTGAGGCGTTAGTTTTCCATTCACAGAAACATTATGTTCATCATCCATTAGATGGAGGTGTGTGTATGTGTAGTTCGAATCCTTCTTATAAAAACATCCTAGTATATTGAGGATACTTTTTTTGTTACAAAAGAAAGGAAATAAAAAGATTTTGGGGGTTGGAGAAGCGAAATAAATGAAAATAATTTAAGAGAAATCGTTACCTTTAATTTAGGTAACTCACTTTTGTTGGGACCAAAGGACTCCTTGAAATGCTTTCTGCCTAAGGGAAAGCTTCAAGGAGGAGGAGAGGGATGTGGAGAGCTTATTTGGGCAGGGTTTGGACGAGCCAAGTTGCTTGAGAGGTGTGAGGAATGAGTAGAAGTGGTCTCCTTTTATAAGGGAGAGGAGGGGGTCTTTAGGAAAGAGTGAAAGTATTACTTTATAATATAATTATATTCGGTTTATAATGCTCCAAAAATCATTGAGGTAGAAGATAAGATGACTCATATTCTAAATAAAATCAACCAATAAGAATTGGACAGGTTTTAGATAATATTTTAATCATTATAATCTTATTTATTTAAATGATTTATTAATGAGGTAAACATTGTATCATTATTGTGTCATTAATAATTTAACTTATTTGATGTCTAAAATTTATAAATAAAATATAATTATGTAGGAAATATTTTTATATTTCTAATGAATATTTATAATCGAAAATCCAACATGTATAACCCTATGTAAAAATTGTTCTTCTAAAAGATGTAAGCTTATGCCATTTTTATTTTTATTTTAACTTTATTAATATAATGTGTCCCTACCACATACAAGTGGCCCCAAGGGGTCCCCAAATCGACCCAAGGATGCCCATGGTCGGGTATTTGTCCACCAATAAGGTTAGGACACGTTTTAGGGTAATTTTGTATTATTATAATATTAATTTTTTAACCCTTATTTACCGGATTTACCCTTTAACCATGGTAAATAAAATATTTACCGCAGTAATTACTAAAAATGTGTAAAAATAAAAGTTACCTATTTACATAATTTGGAAATCCTGATTCCAAATATGTAATCCATTTTTCCAAATTCAAAACACAGAAGTGGCAGAAATTAATTTAAAATTAATTCCCATTGTTAAAATAAAAAACGTGTTTTTAAGAGATAATAACTATCAAAAGATTGACAGTTGTTTATGTCTGGTTTAATTGTGAAATTATGTCCAATGACAAACATTAAATTAAATGGTAAAAATATATTCTAAATATACTTTAAAACCACTCAAATTCATAATTTATCAATATTAATTATTTTGATTAAAAAAGTTGTTTTTAATTAAAATTTAGTAATTTTCACTATTCATCAAAATATAAAAGTTATCCGAAAAGTACCGAAATTTCACCCTAGGCTAATTTCGATATTCCAAATCCAAAAATGAAGTCCATTTTGAAATATAAAATATATATGATTTCAAAAAGTAGTTATTACTATTCACAACGGCTAGTTTAATTAGTTGTGGTGTGTGTTAGAACTCGAGGTTGCGTACAACACACGCTAGCGTGCCGTGGAAGCTTGGGATGTTTCATTTTAAATTTTTGATGTCCCCATTTAGTCAAAAAGTTTAAAATATAGTATTCTAAAAAGGGTTCACTATTAAAATTTCGTAAAATTGCAATACTGAAAATGAATTTGTTCTTACATTATGTCTAAGAAACTCATAATATGGATTCTAAAATTATAAGGATTATATAAAGTTTAAAATTTAGTTAACACTATTCATAACCTCTTTTGAAAAGCTTGTTTGGTAAGTCATGGTGCGATTGAACTTGGTGTTGCGTGTAGTGAAAGTTATTGAATTATTTTGAAGAAATAACACACTATAAAATCTTGGGGTGTTACATTCTTCCCTCCTTCAATAAATTGCGTCCTCGCAATTTGAAATTGTTCTTTGAAAATAAAAGGTTGAAAATAGAAAATATCTTTGTGGGAAAACCCACATCGAAAATTGGGTTACTAAAATTTAGTCTTAATATGAGGAAAAGAGAAATGAAAGGATCACCACCAAATTATGATCTCTATTAGGAGAATATTGGTGACAATTAGAGACATATAATTGGAGGAAAAACGTAAATATTTATAGGTAGTGATTGAGGTCATCAATCACAAACAAGTATAAAATTGAGGTCCTTAAACTCATCAATCTATGATGATTTGAAGTACCATCGGTTCAACAAAATATAGGGTATTGGGATAACATATTTTTGACGTTTCAAAATATCTTAGTTGAAATCCCACATCGAAAAATGAATTAATGAGGCCTCTATTTAAAATAAAGAGTGGAAAGTATGAAGATTACCGAAAATAACACATACTAGGGTTCCATGTAGGAAAATATGGATATGGAAGAGAAATCTAACCATCAATTATCTGATGGAGAGTGGTAGAGAACATGGCTATGAAAAGTCCAACAATCCCAAAGCCATAAATTAGTGATGATTTAATGTACCATCTAGGACAACATTTTTTTTAAGTTACATTACATAAGGAAGAGGAATTCATTTATGATATTGACTAAGAACATTATGAGATATACTTAAATTTTATGTAGATTTTCATTCTTTAATAAATTTCCACCACTAAATCAATTTTTTTTTTAAACGATGAGTATTCAAGAAGACTTAGTCACACTGGAAGAGCTAGAATAAACTTCTATAGAATCACATGATCCATGTAGGATAAACCATATATTTACATTGTCTTTGAAGATTAATCAAAACTAAAATGGTTAGTGAATGATCTAATGATCCCCCAAAAGGATATTCATTGAGATAGATATGCACTAATCTTAATTTCTAAAATTAAACCAACAATACCCCAAAGTTAAATAGATACCATTCAATAACGAATTGTCCTTAAAATCCTTTAATATAATCCAAACTAATATTGAAACCCAAAACATAGAAGAATTTGATTATGTAGTCTCCCATGTTACATTGTATCTCTAAATGACATCAAATACTCTTAAAGTCACATACTTAAAAGTAATTAACATCATCACATATTCTCTGTTATAGGTTAATCATTTCCATAAATAACCCAAATCACTATAAATCAACAATAAAAACGTAGATAAAAATCCACCATTACTCTACAAATGAAACCTCATTGTATTCTATTTTCCTTGGGCATATAGTGTTCCTAACAAAACGAACATCTTCCAAAATAACATTTATCACTTAATCACCAAATCATTTTCCTATACCAAGGGTTTTCATTTGATAAGACATAAGAACCCAAATCATCTTATTATTGATCAATAAAATCATTTAACAAAAAAAAATAGTCACACTAACCAGGGACTTCACGTAGTCCAGTGGTAGGCGATAAATCCTAATCGCACTTTGGTTGTGGGTTCGATTCCCACAGCTTTGTCCGACGCGACGGGTTGTCACACGGTCTACATGTTGTCCTTTTTTTAAAAACTATATTTTATAATATTACCAAAATGAGATAAATTCCTCAAAATAACATAATTTAACCACAAATGTTATATCATACTTTTCATTTTCATCCCAAATTATAATAACTTATCATTTTCTCAAACCCCAATGATCATATAAAACCAAATGGTTATTTATACCTATATCCACAAGAGAAGAGACAATTCTTCCTCAAATATCATTCTCACATGGAAAACTGCGGGGTTACAAATACAAGAGAAATTTATTCCAAAGTAAACCCATCAACAAGTAGTGCTAATTTTTCTCCAACCATTTATTTCCACATAGCTTCTTCTTTGACCAAGAAAATATCCTATAGAATAGGACATTCACTCGGGTAATGTCCAGGTCCCCTACATTTACGGCAAATGACTGTAAATGGACTCTTGGGACCATTTTTATCTTCTTCCATAGTACTCTTCATTTTTCTTCGGCAATTCTTCACTTTATGTCCTTCCTTCCCGCACGTAAAACATTTCGTTGTCCCATTGAGACACTTTCCTGGGTGTCTCTTTCCACATTTCCTGCATGATGAAAATTGAGGGTTCTTTTCTCCATGGTCTCCATTGCTGGAGCTCTTATCATTTATCACCTTTCTCTTCCTTGTTGAGTCTGGGAGTTGGTTAATATATATGTTGTTGATCATATTTTTGGAAAACTGATTTGGCATAAAGACGATATCTTTTACGCCTATCAACATTCCATTTTGTTGCTCATTGCCACCACCGTTCCCACCTTGTACATCATTCTCAAAGTCACTATTACTTCCTTGGAATCCAGCCATTGACTAAAACCAGAAAGCATTGTGTGAGTAATAGTAGTCGTAAAATCATTTAGAGATTAAAATGTCACCATATTCTCAATTTGAAACATATCAGGATTAACCAAGGTCATTTACTCTCATCTTATGTATATATTACTTAAATTGGTTTGTAAAGAAAATGTAAATTATCCTAAGCATATCCCCCGGGAGTGTCGTAACCAAGAGTGCAGCAAGGCCCGTTGTCGTGCACCAGTTCCCGTTCGAGTCTAGCTCAAAGCGGTGTTTTTGGGTTTTACCCCTAGGTACATCTGTGCCAGAGCCTCCTCTACCTGCTTGTATCCAGACAGGGATGTATTGCTCGGAAAACTCACAAAATCTCTACAATACCAAAATTCTAGGAAGTTCTTTTATACTAATCCTCAAAGTTCATCTTAGGTCTACGTGCTCTAATCAGAGTTTATCTAAATCTAGCTTCCAAGGTTTTTACTAAACTTCCTCTGATACCAACTGTAACGCCCCGACCCTAGTTACCTAGAGTCGGTGCATTATTACATAACATTGGAATGATCACGAGAAAGATCAAGTCTCTAAAGACCGATTAGTTTAGTAGCCTTGGAATAACTAGATACATCCATAAATTTTTACATCATAAAAAAAACATCTTGTCTTCATATCCCCTCATACTATCCCTGCAGTTCATTCATAAATTACTTCTTCATAATCCTGGGAAAAATAAAACATTGAATGGGGTGAGCTCAGAAGCTCAGTAAGGATAACATTATAGCAGAAGCTTTCATAAATAAGCATACACACTTAAGGTAGTTTATAACTAAAACAAAAGCCTTTTAAACTTGAACTTCAGCATAAAATGGAAAAGATAAAATAAAATAATGCCATTTACTTACTCACATGGATATTCTACTAGTCGAACAATCCCATGCATTATCAATAACCACTTTCATAATGATGGAATGCATAATGCCAGACTATCATAACCACATAGCCAAGGCCTCGTGCCAAGACTACAAATAAGATTTTGCCAAGGCCTTGTGCCAAGACACTAGTTTGTCTCATGAGACCTACCGATGCATCGAGGAGCTATAGCGGGCTCCACCCGTCACTTATTAAGTCCAATGCATTCCTCATATAAATAGGTTTAAACATAACATAAACATTCGTATTAAAACTAGCATACGAAATGTCAATACTTTAACGACAAACCATGAATGGTATAAAAATAGCACATCCACAGTCAAAAATAACTCATTCGATACAATATGGAAGATTGTATTGTATCACATTAACCTCAATCAAGAATAATGAAGGATGTTGACATAGATGAAAATAATCATAAAAACTATTTGAGAGAAATATCCCCCTTTTCTTGAAAACATTTAAAAGTCACACTATTTGTCAAGAAGCCATTTAAAAGTAGATTTTTGAATCAAAGTGTCCCATACCACTTTGAAACTTTTTAAAAGTAGTTTTTATTTCTAAACTTTAATGTCCATATAAATAAATCCTTAAAACCATTTTTAAAACATGGACATTAATGAGAAAGGTTTAGATGAATAAGTCTTTAAAACATTTAAAAATGGTATTTTAGTTAGAGATTCTAACCAAAAGAGACACTTGAATACAAATAATTTAGGTAATAAAAACTTTGTAATATCATGAGAATAAAGGGAATCATGATATACTATGTCAAAGTACATTATATACACCACATAAAAGTGATTTGGTGTATATCATCAAAGAAGTCTCAATGGAATGTAAATTGAGATGAAATCTCTCATAAAGGTTGTATCCTTAGGTTAAGGATAAATCAATGACATAATTATGTGTGACAAATATAAATACATTAAATATGATTGGATATTCAGTGCAAAACAATCAAAGTACATTCACACATATTCTTGTAAAAACAATACCAACGAATTAGATGTTTAACTCAACAAATGGAGAATGAGTTAAAATTACTCTTATCAAATTCATATCAATGACTTGAGAATTATCAATGGAGTGATTATGTGTATCAAACTTATATCCACAGGAAGGGGAGTGTAAATTATGACATAATCAAATGAATAGTGATTCCACACATAATCTTGGGGTAATATAATCAATGAAATATGCGTAAAGCCAAATGAGTGGAAATTGAAATTTCAAATTCCCTTATCGATTAGGTAACTTACGAAACATACACCCATGAAAGAAGTATCATACCCTGATGATGTAAATACCCATAAATTAAAGTATATTACACAATGAATGCAATCATGGGCAGTACACATACCCCACATGCAATAATTAAGTGGTGAATAATGGAAATCTCACGAAATTAAAAGTGAGATAAGAAACCCCTTACCACGTTAATCAACTGAGTCGTATGGCCAAAAGTTAATAACCACCAAATGATTTACAGAATAACATGAATATAATAGAATCATGATAATATATATCAAATGGCCGTACACAATACACCACTTTCAATAATTTAGTGGCGAACAATGGAAATCTCACGGAATTGAAAGTGAGATAAGAGAATCCCTTACTTTGTACTTTTTCCTTGGTCGATGGTAGTTTTACCTCCTATATAATGGTGAAATAATTGTTATTGACTAATACAAGAATCATTTACTTTAATATTATATCATATATGATCTTTTAACATTGATTTGTTAATAATATCTTAGAATTGTCGTCATTTCGGGTGTTAACGGGTTCATTTTACTTTATATTCTTTGTTATGTAAGCCGTATTCGTTATTAATGGGATGTATATTATTCATATCCAAAATTATATCAAGTCCTTAGATATTATTTTTAAATCATCAAATTATAATTATACTTGAATGGATATGATGGACAATGAATCTCATCGCGTTCGTGGAGACGGTAGTCCGTACGTACGCACGAACGCTACTTCCATTTAATTTTTCATTTTAAAAGAATTGAATCCAAATGATACATAGGTATATTATTATTCCTGTATAATATTATATTTTATATATGTTACTTATGTTCATTAACACCATTCTTTATACGTTCCATGTGTGGTATGAACGAGTCATATCATTTTAAGGGGGCGGTAGTCCGCACTTCCTAAAATGAAATTATCGTATGTATATACAACATGAAACGAATAATGGTATGAAATAAAATGGAATTACAGAAGCTTATATATAAAATATTTATCATTAATATCACACTTAATTACAGTGCCATCATAATGGCCACCATGAGAGGCGGTAAGATGTATTTGAACAATCATCGTTTCGTGAGGCGTTAGTTTGCCATTCACAGAAACATTATGTTCATCATCCATTAGATGGAGGTGTGTGTATGTGTAGTTCGAATACTTCTTATAAAAACATCCTAGTATATTTAGGATACTTTTTTTGTTACAAAATAAAGGAAATAAAAAGAGTTTGGGGGTTGGAGAAGCGAAATAAATGAAAATAATTTAAGAGAAATCGTTACCTTTAATTTAGGTAACTCACTTTGGTTGGGACCAAAGGACTCCTTGAAATGCTTTCTGCCTAAGGGGAAGCTTCAAGGAGGAGGAGAGGGATGTGGGGAGCTTATTTGGGCAGGGTTTGGACGATCCAAGTGGCTTGAGAGGTGTGAGGAATGAGTAGAAGTGGTCTCCTTTTATAAGGGAGAGGAGGGGCTCTTTAGGAAAGAGTGAAAGTATTACTTTATAATATAATTATATTCGGTTTATAATGCTCCAAAAATCATTGAGGTCGAAGATAAGATGACTCATATTCTAAATAAAATCAAACAATAAGAATTGGACAGGTTTTAGATAATATTTTAATCATTATAATCTTATTTATTTAAATGATTTATTAATGAGGTAAACATTGTATCATTATTGTGTCATTAATAATTTAACTTATTTGATGTCTAAAAATTATAAATAAAATATCATTATGTAGGAAATCTTTTTAGCTTTCTAATGAATATTTATAATCGAAAATCCAACATGTATAACCCTATGTAAAAATTGTTCTTCTGAAAGATGTAAGCTTATGCCATTTTTATTTTTATTTTAACTTTATTAATATAATGTGTCCCTACCACATAAAAGTGGCTCCAAGGGGTCCCCAAATCGACCCAAGGATGCCCATGGTCGTTTATGTGTCCACCAATAAGGTTAGGACACGTTTTAGGGTAATTTTGTATTATTATAATATTATTTGTTTAACCCTTATTTACCGGATTTACCCTTTAACCATGGTAAATAAAATATTTACCGCAGTAATTATTAAAAATGTGTAAAAATAAAAGTTACCTATTTACATAATTTGGACATCCTGATTCCAAATATGTAATCCATTTTTCCAAATTCAAAACACAGAAGTGGCAGAAATTAATTTAAAATTAATTCTCATTGTTAAAATAAAAAGCGTGTTTTTAAGAGATAATAACTATCAAAAGATTGACAGTTGTTTATGTCTGGTTTAATTGTGAAATTATGTCCAATGACAAACATTAAATTAAATGGTAAAAATATATTCTAAATATACTTTAAAACCACTCAAATTCATAATTTATCAATATTAATTATTTTGATTAAAAAAGTTTTTTTTAATTAAAATTTAGTAATTTTCACTATTCATCAAAATATAAAAGTTATCCGAAAAGTACCGAAATTTCACCCTAGGCTAATTTCGATATTCCAAATCCAAAAATGAAGTCCATTTTGAAATATAAAATATATATGATTTCAAAAAGTAGGTATTACTATTCACAACGGCTAGTTTAATTAGTTGTGGTGTGTGTTAGAACTCGAGGTTTGGAACAACACACGCTAGCGTGCCGTGGAAGCTTGGGATGTTTCATTTTAAATTTTTGATGTCCCCATTTAGTCAAAAAGTTTAAAATATAGTATTCTAAAAATGGTTCACTATTAAAATTTCGTAAAATTAAAATACTGAAAATGAATTTGTTCTTACATTATGTCTAAGAAACTCATAATATGGATTCTAAAATTATAAGGATTATATAAAGTTTAAAATTTAGTTAACACTATTCATAACCTCTTTTGAACAGCTTGTTTGGTGAGTCATGGTGCGATTGAACTTGGTGTTGCGTGTAGTGAATGTTATTGAATTATTTTGAAGAAATAACAACTATAAAATCTTGGGGTGTTACAGCACCTCATCTACTTGGTTCTGAACTCATGGTACATTATGGTCCATGACATGAACTACCTGAATGATAGCCTCTATCATATTTTGATCTAGATGAGGATTCCTTTGAGGAGTATCTCTCATTGCACCCTCCTGTGGAATTTGTGGAAGACATCTCAAAGACATTTTATACACACCATAATAGAATAAAACATTCATAAAACATGATAATCTTATATTAAATAAGATAAAAAAATAAGAAACCAAGATTAAGGTAAAAACTCAATTCAAGAGACAAACATCCCGACATCTCACGGTAACCTGAGGCTCATCATAGTAAGATCTTTCCATTCACTTACAAGAACCAACCTATCAAGTCCCAAAAATCCTATCTCGTGTCTACCAGATTTACCCAGACAAGGAATCTTAAGGAAAAACCTCCACTGATTCCAATTTGTAACGAACCAACCTAGAATATCCTAAAAAACCAATACTTGAACCAGTCCACCACATACCTGAAGGGAATTCCCGATCCCCACAGGCTAGCGAATACAACTCAGATATCAAACAACAACCAGAGGGAATGATTTCACTCAAACTGAAACAAGATATATAACATATATATAAAGAGAGAAAATAAATAGTTGGGGAAACTAAAATAAATATTCCATAAACTAGAGATAACAATGGTAGCGATACAAACTATAAGTATCCAAAAAAACCCAAAGGTACATGTCCAAAAAAACCAGGAGGTGGAACTAAGACCAATGGCTGAAACTCCATGTGATAAGTGGGAAATCTCTCACTATATCACCACCAGCTACCTATACCCAAATAACAAGAACTGCATCATATCACTGTGGTGCCTTTCAATTTCCTTCATCAAAAGATAATACAATTTCCACACACCGTTTAAGGGGTGTGCTGGGTGTGACCTAAATAGGCTCGGTAGGATCTCACTATGGTGTTTCATATCAAGTCTTTATAAAAACAATATCAATACACTCATTCTAAAGAAAACATGGAATGTTATGTAGTAAATCAGTTTCATATCAACAGCATGGTAAACATATCCCATTTTCTATAGTTTTAAATAAAACCAGTTAAAATAGTTTCAAAGCATAAATCCACATTTCTAGAAGTAGGTATACAAAAGTCAAATAGTAAGAGGAAAATCATAGTGGTAAATAGGACATGGATCACAACAGTTCAGTCTATAAGGCAACTCTTAACACAGTCAATGACTAGTGCACAGTCAAGTACTTAGAATACGAACCTAAGGAGTATAGGAACACCCCATGAGTGATCCCCTCCCCCTAAAATGTAAAGATTAAGTCCCTAGAACATAATACTAAGGATCAGAGGAACATCCCATGAGTGAACCCCCCCAAAGATAAAATGGATACGGTCTAATACTACAAATTCCACCTAAGTACCCAAGGCTTATCAAGTGCTAAATTTGTCAAATCAATTTCAAAAGGATTCACATTTCAAAAAAAATCAAAAAACCCTTTATTATATCAAAAATATGATTTTAAAACCCTTTTTTCAATCCATTTCATAATGATTTGGAAACACATTTTCTTTTACCAAAACAAGGGGAAAACCATCTTTTATCACAAACCCATTTACACACACAAATCAATCTTGACAATTTATTTATAAAACAATATATAAAACCAAGAGAAATTATTCTTCATTCAATATAGGATAGAGATGGAACCACTTACCTCATAATCGAGTCCCACACTACATGTAATGGGATACACACACACCTGGAGGAATGAAAACTAAAAAAAGGTGGCCCTAACATCGATTCCCACATATTAGAATTGAATTACATATGTAAAATGATTAGATTTGATGATAGGTCAAAATATACCTAAAGTAACTTGCACACTGCACCACAACCAACACAAGGGATAGCCCCTGGAAGATGATTTCACAACAGTTCTAGAAGGGATCAAAAATGCATCATCATATGATCAACTAATCCCATGAATGTATCCCAATGTTGATGCCACAACCAAGAGAAATGAATGAGTAGAAAGGTCACCTACTTAATGAAAAGAAAAACAACCAAGCTGGAGATCGAGTGTTGAAATGCAGAACTTGTAAGAGCGAAGATCACAGAAATGCACCTGGAACATCCTAGGGTTTGAGACAGGGAAGAACAAAGTTGATTGAGAGAAACATCACACGCGTGACATGATAAAACCTACTGTAGAGGAGGGATTTACATCATAAAACCCTATTTTTCAAGATGAATCTCCCATATTTCATGTACACATGAAGACACGTCGCCTTAGGCTAATTTATCCTGGGAAACGATGTAAAGGGGGTTTTTACGGCCTGAATTAATTTACGTGGTAGACTGATTTTATGAATTGTGCCCAATAACAGATTTACACTGTAAGTTAGAAATTTATTCATAAATGTGAAATGTAGGCAATTCCCATCCCATGTTCTACAGAAACTCCCAAAACGACTCCCACGCCCTCCAAAACAAGGAAAAATCTCTTAAACACTAAAAGAGAGCGTAACATTTATCCATGATGGTACAATGTATGTGTTATTTAACCCTTACCTGGTTCTGGTTTTTCCTAGATGACCCTTGTGTAAGTGGGTTTTTACCCTTACGTAAACTTTTGAATACATGAGTTACCTTTATGTAAGAGTTTCTACACCCTTATGTACCCTCGATACTGTGGGAGTTACCTTTATGTGAGGTCGGATGTGCCTTTACGTGGCAGTGGAGTGGTTCGGGTTACCTTTACATGGGAGTGGGTTGTCATTAAGTAACCAATGGATTGGAGTGGCTACCTTTACACAAGTAAGAGGATACCCTTATATGGGTAGTGAGAAGGAGTAGGTTACTCTTATGTGAGGGTCATACTACCCTTACGTAACACCTTGGAGACCCTTACAAAGCGGGTTGTGGTTCTTAGTATCCTTATGTAGCTTCCCAAGTTACCCTTACACAGGGTTTTTACCCTTATGTAGTGGAGAATAACCTTGCATAGTGCACCAGGGTGACCATTACATGGAGGAGCTGCTAAAGACCCTTACATGGAGGCAGCCATTCAGGATTTTGTTGCAACATCTTCTTCTCGAAACTCCTTGGTTTTCCATGTGTCCCAAAGTTGATAGAGGTTGTTTGAGGGATTGGTTATTTGATGTTTAAGTGGTCAGAATCTATTCTTGTGGGGAGAGAGAGAGACTAAATCTAAATCTTAGAGAGAATGTGAATATGGTAGAAATTGGGGTCGAAGGTTAGTATCTAGAGAGGGAGAGCTCGTTGGAAGTTCTGATCAGAAACACCGTACATGGTTGGTTCTAGGAGAACTATTATAGTGAATATATAATGGATTTTGAGTTCTTATGATGGATCAAACGACTGTGATGATTCTTGGAGAGTTTCTCTATTGAGTCAATAAGGTTTCCTTATGAATTTTCCATTCCTTTATGTTATGAAAAATAAAAAACACTCTATCTCAAGGAAAATTTTATTTCCCCTAAGATTTATCTTAATAAGGAGAATTTTCCTTCCCCAAGTAAATTTTCTCCTTACCTTTGTTTTCATTGTTCATGTTATAGTTTCTCTAAATCTAACTCATTTTATTTCTAATTGTAAAATCTGGTTTCACATCTAAAAACTTAGAATCCTATAAATACTTAGATATAGAGTATTATGTTTTGAAGTCCTGAATTTAGGTTCCGAATTCTCAAAAATTCAGACTCTGAATTCTTTGAAATTCAGATTCTGAATTTTCAGAAATTCAGATTTCGAATTCTCTGATATTCAGACTTCGAATTCTCTGAAATTCAGATTCCTAATTCTTTGAAATTTAGACTCCTAATTTCTCATAATTCTGACTCTAAATTCCTTAGAATTCAGACTCTTAATTCCTCAGAATTCAGACTCCGAATTCCTTGGAATTCCGATTCCGAATTCCTCAGAATTTAAACTCTGAACTCCTTAGAATTCAGATTCTGAATTCGTCAGAATTCAGACTCCGAATTCCTTAGAATTATGATTCCTATTTCCTAAGAATTCAGACTCCGAATTCCTTATAATTTTGTTTTTTAATTCCTTCGAATTCCGATTCCTAATTCCTCATAATTCAGACTCTGAATTACTCAGAATTCAGACTCCGAATTCCATAAAATTTAGATTCTGAATTCCTCTGAATTCATACTCCGAATTCCTTAGAATTCAGACTCTGAATTCTATAGATTTCCGGTTCCGAATTCTTTAGAAAATAGAATCTGAACATTCATGATTTATATTTTCCAAGTGTTTATTTGATTAGACTCTGCACTTTATTTTTCCTTAAACTCCGGAAAATTGGATTTGGTTACGTAATAATATTTTTCTTACTCTTGTTATAGTTATGAAATGATGTCATACAATCTGTTTCTAACTAACTGTTATTTGAGTGACACGTGTATAGGTCCCTCCAAGATTCAAGGAAAAATATTATCGTTGGAGGAGGGAGATGACCATTGGAGAAGTGCCTATAAATAAATGATCATTTTAATGAGCTCACAAAAAATAAGATGGTTGATCAATCTAGAGATTTCATGCAGCTGAAGAGATTTATAGAGAGAGAGAGAGAAACTCTCATGCTTTATACATACTGAACATCTTGTTCAGCTTTCTTTGTGTGACTCTGACTATTGCTGGGTACAATTGAGGGCTTCCGAGGATAGGAAGACAGAGGTGTCAACAACCTTAATGTTCGAGGACTTCCTTGGTTAGAAAGACAGAGGTGTTGACTACCGTGATGTTCGAGGGCTTGTGGGGATAGCAAGATAGATTCCGATATTCCTATCGAGAGCTTACACTAGTGTGGGTAAGACGAACTTTCTTGAAAGTATAAATAAAGGGACCTTTATCCATGGTTGTTGGATACCCTACTCTTTGGGATAAAATATTTCATACTTGTTACTTGTTTTGTTTCAAGATATTTTTTCCGCTGCATTTTTTTAATGGATGTAAGTATAAATTTCTTATAATTTCTTGTTCTCTTATGTACTCTAATTAGAAAGATTTTATATGCTTTAAGGTAGAATATTTTTCTTGTAAACTTTTCTTAAGTTTTATTTACGGAACCATATTTCTAGAACCAATCATGTTTGTAGAACTAAGAGGTCTTGTGAATTTATCTTGTTTAACTTTTTTAAACATATTTTTCCTTAAGGTTAAAAATAAAAGTTTTTAAACTTACAATTCACCCCCCCTTCTTGTATTTGAGCATCTCCATCATATTTTGATCCTATATTCTCTACAGGTGAGGTCAACCCTAAAAAGGGGGTTCGAGCCTAGTTTCTCATGTTTTTGTTGAAGTTTTACACAGGTTCTTTCATTTTTTCTTGTTTGTTCCTTTTGCATGTATGTGTCTCGTTACTATTGTGTGGTATGTCAATATTGTTTCTTCTTCCTCGATTTTCAGATTGTAATCAGTCATTAGCTTTTTCATGTTAATAAGGAGAAAGGTGTGTGGGAGGTGTTCTTACCATGGAGTAGGATCAAAAGATCTGAACCACACAAATCCTGAGTTCTTTTTCTCTTTCTTATATTTTTTTTATTATTCTTTCTATAGTATTTTTCATGCCACTGTGCCCATCGAGTTTTCTTCTGTTCCCTTATATCTCTCTTTCTTTTTCGATGTTCATCATTTTAGCTCGGGTCCTGCTATTTTTGTTTTGTTGGGGGTTGGGTGGTGCGATACTGCCTCCCGCCATAGAGAAATGTGTGTTTCCTATTCTGCCTCACCTCTAACAGTCTCATTAAATGATATCATTCGGCTATATAATATATATTTAATAATATTGATATAGCACTTTTAGTTTTTCACCATAGCGGAGAACTACTGTAATCTTTTTGTGTGACAAGTATAACATTATCACATAGATGTCATGAAGAAGAATGATCATCATATGATAATTAATTAATATTTGAGAATATGAATATTCTTGGAATCTAATGTACATAGTAGTTGATTTTAGGGAACCTCCAACATATGAAGTATCCTGAGTTCAAACTCCATGCTAATCAGTAAGGGGGTTTAACCAACTCTCTGTATCAAATTGAAAACCTCACTGTTTAATTCATATATTTGCAATATTATTTTTAGGTCCTTGATTCATGGTTAATAATCACCTTTTCCATCTTGCTTGACGTTGATGTTGGGATAATTTTTAGTAATATGAACTACTCTCATATGTAATTTGGGTGAGACCACAATGACCAACACTCAGGAGAAAAAGCACAGACCTAATCATGAAAATGAAAATGAATCCAATCCCGGGACGGATCTAGAGGATGTTGCGTCATTGGTTCATCCTCTGTGAACCCCAAACCACCATTTGAAAGAAAAGATGAAGGCCTTGGCCCTACACTATGAGCAGTAGAAGCAAGATTTAATGGATGCCAAGAAAAATAATCAGTTCTTCTTTCACCCTGACGAGTCAAGGTTCTCATGGACCAGCATCATCTCCAATACCCTAAATAACTGGAATATCTAGTTTATGGCAGATGATTCCACATTTATAAAAAAATTGACCATTGGATTTAAATGCAATAAAAAAATGCAGTTGTCAGAATTTTTACAAAAAACCTATTTTTACCCTATGTTGTTATTTCCACCATACAACTGCAATACATCATAAAAAAATTAAAACATTAAAAAAAAGTATAAAAAACATATCAAAAAAACATATCAAAAAACTAAAACACTGAATGATAAAATTCTATTTAAAATACTATAAAACTTCTATAAATTACCAAAAAAAAATAACATATAAAAAACGTTGATATAAAAAATATAAAAATCGTTGATATAAAACATAAACATATCATAAAAAAATTAGATATAAAAAATGTTGATATAAATTACTATATAAAACATATCAATTTATACAAAAATTATAAAATTGAAAAATATAAATTTCCTATAAATTGTTGTTTTTTAAAATATATCAATTTTTTATTTCTTAAATAATATTGTAAACAACTATTAATCTTTGTAAATTTAAAAAATATTTTTTATGAAAGAAATTAAAAACATGTACTTAGAAAAATGTATCAAAACATTATTACATTTAAAAGATAAATAAAAATATTGTTTGGAAATAATAAAATTTTCTCAAATTAAGAGTAACTCGTTATTTTATAAACGTATAATAATTTTTATGCTGTAATTTTTTAAAGGCATAAAAATAATATATTTTAAAATGGAACTAAAAATAAAAAATATTAATTTCAAGAAAAAATCACATTTTTATTTAAAGGTAAAAATGTCAATGAAGAATTTCCATTATAAAAAACAAAAATAATAATAATAAATAAAAGGTGAAAATGGAAATTAAATTTTAATGAATGTATTTGTATTAAATAAAATTGAATATAATATATATTAAAATTTATAAATAAATTTTATAAATATAATATAATTTACAATTTCAAAATATATATAATACATGAATAAAAATGTAAATGCAATGTACATATTTAGGAATTTCCAGTGGATGTTCCAGTGTAGGTTCCAGTGGAGAATCTAGTGGAGCTTCTAGTTCTAGTAGAGGTTTCAGTGGAGGTTCCAGTTGGGGTTCGAGTGAAGGTTCTAGTGGAGGTTTCAGGTTCCATTGGATCTTTGAGTGGATGTTCCAGTGGTGGTTCTAGTGGAGGTTCCAGTGGATGTTCCAGTGGAATTTTCAAATAATGTTTCAACATATGTTCCACAATACAGCAAAAGTATATATTTATAAAAGTATATAATATATTAATAAAAATTAAATTTCAATAAATATATTTATATTAAATGCAATTATATACAATATATGTAATATATTTTATTCAACATCTATACTAATAAAAATTATAAATCTATTAAGAGGAAGTTATAGTGGAGGTTATAGTAGAGGTTCCAGTGGAATTTCCAGTCGAGGTTCCAGTTCTAGTGGAGGTTCTAGTAGAGGTTCCAGTGAAGGTTTTAGTGGAGGTTCTAGTGGAGGTTTCAGTAGAGGTTTCAGGTACCAGTGAAACTTCCAGTGGATGTTCTAATGGAGGTTCCAGTGGACGTTCTAGCGAAGGTTCCAATGGAAGGTCTAGTGGAGGTTCCAGTGGAAGCTCTAGTGTAAGTTCTAGTGGAAGTTCCAATTGAAGTTTCAATGGATGTTCCACAATACAAAAAATATATATATTTATAAAACTAAAGAATATATTGATAAAAATTTAATTTTAATTAATGTATTTATATTAAATGAAATTATATATAATATATGTAATATATTTTATTCAACATCTATACTAATAACAATTATAAATCTATTAAGAGGAAGTTCCAGCAGAGATTATTGTGGAAGATCCAGTGGATGTTTATGTGGAGGTTCTAGTTCCAGTGGAGGTTCCAGTGGAGGTTTCAATAGAGGTTCTAGTAGAGGTTTTAGATTCCAATGGAAGTTCTAGTGGAAGTTCCAGTGTAGGTTCCAGTGGAGGTTCAAGTGGATGTTCTAGTGGTGGTTTCAGTGGAGGTTCCAGTGGAGGTTCCAGTGGTGGTTCCAGTGGAGGTTCCAGTTCCAATAGAGTTTCTAGTAGAGGTTCTAGTGGAGGTTTTAGTGGAATTTCCAAATAAATTTTCAATGGATGCTCCACAATACAACAAAAGTATATATTTATAAAACTATATAATATATTAATAAAAATTAAATTTTAATAATCATATTTATATTAAATGCAATAATATATAATATATGTAATAAATTTTACTCAATATCTATACTAATAACAATTATAAATCTATTAAGTGGAAGTTTCAGTGGAACTTAAACCGGAAATTCCAGTGAAACTTCCTCTAGAACATTCCAGTGTGAATTATAAACATACAATGATCTTCAAAGAAAACATTCACTAAAAAATCAAAAAGACAACTCAAAGAAAGTATTCATGAAGGTTTTAATGATTCAACTACAAACCTTATAGTGATGTTTTGTAAAAATACTATTTTTTAAAGACAAATTATTTTGTCTTTTTTAAATGGCATAAACCTTTTTTACAGAAATATTTTCTTTCATTCATAACAATAATTATATTTTTAATACAATAAACACATTATTCTTTCATGCATTAAAAAAATTATATGACTTTAAAGATATCAAAGAAAATCTATTAATTTTCGTCTAAATGATTAAAAAGTCTATTCTTATCACATATTTATTTTTAATTATTTTTATAAGATGTAACAAAATTTTTTAAACAAAAAAATATATATTTCAATTAAAAATATAATCGTTTTTAAAATAAAATCAACTCATTAATATTAATAATATTTTAAAAAATGTACGCACTTAAAAATATTAACAAAAATATATTAATTTTACTCAAATAATCAAAAAATTGAACACATATTATTTGGTCATTTTTTAGTAAAGTGAAATGATTTTTTTTATAAAATTGTAGAATATATTAATAAAATTTAAATTTGAATAAATATATTTATATTAAATGCAATTATATAAAATATTTATTACATTTTTTTCATAAAATTTATAAAAATAATATAGTTTACCATTTAAAAATGTATATAATAATAATTATATTTATAATACAATAGACTCAATATTCTTTTATGCATTAAAAAAATTATACGAATTTAAATATATCAAATAAATTCTATTACTTTTCCCCTAAATAATTAAAAAATCTATTTTTATCACACATTAATTTTTAATTCTTTTGAAAAGATGTAACACAGTTTTTTAACAAAATTAAATATATTTCAATAAAAAATATAATTGGTTTTAAAATAAAATTAACTCATTAATATTTAACATGTTTTAAAAAAATGTACGCACTTAAAAATATTAATAAAAATATATTCATTTTACTCAAATAATCAAAAAAATTGAAAACATATATTATTTGATCATTTTTAGAAAAGCGTGATAATTTTTTAATATAATACAAATAAAAATTCATTTAAAAATATATTCGGTTTTAAAAGATATCACAATTTTTATTATTTGTTCAATATATAATATAATATTATAAATTGGAGATATGAGATTTCATTGATTGAAGAGAGAGAGAATATGTCACCTATTTTTTGTGCAAGACCAATATACCCCTCAATTCCTTGGTTACCTGATTGCAATGGGTGAAAAAAATAGGTGTCAATATCCTAGAATGTGATGGGATATCCACTATTTAATGGAACCAGTACTCCCCTGTGCTATTGCACGGTGTATTCAATTACAGGTATTTATTTTAATAAAATATTATTATTTATAAAAGGTTAAAAAACAATAATGTTGAATACAATTTAATTATAAAGGGGTTTATGATAATGGAATAGTAGTGCATATCATATGGAGAGACCATTTAAATTGTTAACAAAGAAAAATGATAGATTAATAGTATATGAATTTCAAAATTTTGTGGATGGAAATTTGATTTCATTTTTAAATTCAATCACAATAACACTAATGTGTGTAGTAAAATAATTAGTGACAAATAAATCAAAAATAAGACAGTGATTGTAATAATAAAAATGAGAAATGTGAATATGAATGAATTAATTACTAATTGTTAGAATGTAAGTAATTGCTACATAATTTGTAATATATTAATTTTTCGAATATTTTTATCAACTTAAAGTTATACAATCATCCATTCACCAACTTGTTTTGAAAATAATTTAGTGATCTAATAAACGAATCAATGCTCAATCCACTGCCCAAAAAAATACATGTTCTAACGGTGTAAAAAACTATCTAAATTTAAATAAATCATACAATTAAATAAATAATCCATTTCTCAATGAGGAACACTCTAATAAACTCACTACTCAATAAGACACACTTCGTACTTAATTGGAACCATTGAAATCTTCACTCCCCAACCGGTGATTTTTTTACTTTATGAAACAATCCATTGTTTTCATCTGAATAGTTGTTTCTTCATCAACTGTACCAAATTTTTTAGTATCCTCACTGGCAATGATGATGGAAACCTCATGGCTCGATGGTAAATGGAAAATTTTTTGGTTCCCTTTATTCTTTTGTTGCAGACCAGAGCCTGGTCTGTGACATTAAACATCTTCAGGTCAGATTCTACCATCAAACAATTGATTGATGTATTTGTATGGGCCGTTAAATTAACGAGGATTTCTTCTTGAAGTCATGTATTTGGACAGGGCCATATCTCTATGATACTACAACCTTATATGAAAGTCCATAAGTGGAATCAAGATACCAGAAATGCAGTCTAAAAAAACTAAATCATAACTCATACTCAATAAAAGTAAAATAAACTATTAACTGAAAAAAATGAGAAAACTACTTTATAAGGATGTAAAATAACTGTGAGAATGTGATCTATAGTGTTATGATAATAGGGAAGTTAGAGGTGTATATTACACAAGCTGAAACTTTTCCCATGTCTCTTCAGCATCTACTATAAATTTCAACATTTATTGAAGCCAATAGTGGGTTTTGATGCTCCTACAAGTAAAAAAATGTTTAACAAAATATGAAAAGATCCATGAATATCTAATGTTATTTATTCAAAATAGTAAGCTAAAAAAACATCACAAATCTCCAGTACCATTACTTGTCACACAACTCTAACAATATAAATTCGTCAAATGTCTAAAATCTCCCTTGGTAACTCCATTTTTCAGAAACCTGAATCTACAGGAAAACAATCCATAATCATTCAAGAAATAAATCATGTAATAAGAATTCAAAGATATAGGTGATTTATGAATTACATCTAAGATTTATTGAACTATATTTGAACCAGTTTTGTACAATATCTGTAGAGTAAGGTATAGTAGTAATGAAACATAACAATAAATCGTTCTCCTAGGTGGCGTCATATATTCCTAAAAATAAGATGTATTTTCCTATCACTACTAAAACTTATCCAGATTAATTATCACAAATTCTAATTATTTGAAACAATACTAATCTCAATGTTAGATAGTATATAGCAGTAGTAGAAATGTCATAATATTTCATGAAATCTGTAAAATATATGACACACTCACCTGCAGAATTTCATCCACTAGTTTGAGTTTCTTTAGTTAGAAACTGGACTGCAGCATCAATATCATCTTCCCCTATAAGAAATATTGATACATCACCCATGGTATCCTAAATAAGAAAATGGGAAATAAATATTAAATATTTCATTTTTTTAAGATAAATTATTTATATTTGATCTGAAACTATGAGATACACCATGAAGAAAATAAGTGTGAATGAAAATTACTGAAAACAATTACATAAATGAAAATGAAAACCAATTGAAGGATAAATCATTGATAAGAATATGAAATATAGACTATATAGTGGATTGAACATTGATAAAAGTTGTGCATGAACTTGGAGGAGATTTTTATTATGATTGAAAATTAGATAGTTGATGGCCAAATTAGGTAGTGATTTTGGGAGGAGATGAGGGTGTGGGGGGGGGTCGCAGGACCTTCTTTATTTACCTGTTCCCTCGAAATCTTATAGGTATGAAGGAAAGGGGAATGCCTCCACCACTTCATGATGGTAATTCCCTTCCCATGGAAGATACATCTGAGTCAACATTTCACCAGCCACTGTAACTTCTAATAGAGTACCCATTATTTAACGGTAGCTTAACAACTGTAGAAAAGAAGGATTACCTTCTTTGGACCCAAAACAACCTAGACGTGCTATCGAGCATGTTGAATTATGGACAAGATCAGTAAAACCTCAAGGATGAAATAATGATGAGCATGTTGACTTATGGAGAAGATCAGTACAACATCAAGGATGAAACAATGATGAGAATGGTGGAGAAGTGCAGTAACTTGTTGCATCATCTTCATCAGATTATACCTTACCCAAACAATGGAAGAATATGTCCATCAAGAATGATATAATCCGGAGTGCTGCATTCATGATAAGTCAGAAAATAAACAGGTGGTAATATAAATTATCATACATGAAATGGTAATGCATGGATGAGTAAATACAGTAGCATAAATTAACTACCATAATTTTATTACCTTCCACTTTTCATTTCTCCAGTTTCCCATACTCCATACGAATTCAATTGAAGTTATATTTATTTGAAATATGATTCAATGATGACTGAAATTATGGTATGTTTTCCATGTGAATCACCCACAGGATATCAAATTAATACGGGATGATCTTTCACCATTTTTAAATATGCACATATACGCCCTTCAACTAAACCAACTCTTAACATTATTCAATAATAACTTGAATCCATTATTAATAGTGACACTGTTGGTTTAAAATGTGACATAGAGCTCCTAAGTGTGTCAAATTTAAAAAAAACCCATTACTTCTCATTGGTTTATTAGTATGCATCTATAAAAAAATTCAAGGGATTATCTATTGTATAGAACATTGTAATATCTTATAATATGTCATGTTAATAAGAGATCCATAAGAACAGTCATATTGTTCCTTTTATAGAATCGCTATGAATCTTAAAAGAACCTACCAATTTCATGAAAAAAGCTACACTTCCAAAAAAAATTAACATAAATTCATAATATTTTAGGAAACCTTAATGTTGCATTGAATATATTCATACCCAAAAGTATTCTCAGCATTGTATGACATAAAGAGGACACCAAATTTGTATTTTTGTTTACCAACACCTACATAAATTACCATCAACGAGATTATATACATCGATCATTAAACATAAGTCTTAAAAATGGGGCTTAAATAATATCCTGAAAAATTTCTATGGAGTACCTATGTTGGAACTTTCATATTGACATTCAAAGTCAATCTCCAGGGGAGTCCTTCTCTCCACCTTGATGCATTCATTCCAACCACCAACTATGGAAATAGCTACATCCATCTTCTTTGACCATCACATTAGCTTCCCTGCCTACAACTATAATCTCATAGCTTCCACCCATATTCAGACAGTGGTTCACCAATCCAATTTTTCAACCAAAACATTCTTCATCCGGGTAGAATCTGTACATAATTCTTAAAAAATTAACTAATGAACATGAAGAAACATAGTTTTATCAACATTCAAAAAGTATTATGTTTTATTTTTATCATGTGGATTGTGACTAAAGACCACTAATCCATACCTCTTGTTTCTATGAAAAGAAGTCCTTTGTACAGGGAAATTTTTTTTGCTTAAACTAATTAAAAAACCCTTCATATAGTAAATATAGATGCATTTAATGTTGAATATAATAATACAATTAAGGAAAACAATACAACCACATGAAAATATAGAATCAAGGTGCATATGTATTTTCTAAAAGTAATAGTTAAGGGAAAAAATAGAGCCAAATCAATGTTGTTAACATAATCTTATGAATCTCTATCAATCCACAAGATATAGAAAAAAATTGGATGTTTATGTTGTTGCTCAATCAGAATTATCCAGTGGTGTCCATGTAAAATACCTTACTTCACATTACATTTTTTCCCCTCAAATATAAAACCCTTTCTCCTAACACATGTATGTATATTATACAGTAACATTAAAACAGATTCTACCTTCTTCGTAGAAGACATTGATCCTGAGAGAGAGTATGGTATGAAATCCTTTTTGTATCCTCCAAAGCATTATCAATTGAAATGAATACAGTTCATATTATTCATCACTGCAAATAAAAATAGAAGAGGCGCATACATATATATGTAGGTCATATAAGTAAGAATAAAAAAAATACAATTAGCATTGTACGGTAATTAGGGAAATTTTGGCCCTACGCTATGTTTAAAAAACATTGAAAACTGCTTATCCTATGATCATGAACTGTATGAATCATTGGTGTAGGATTCAGTACCTTATACTATAAAAAATATCTGGTATGAGTTGTGTGGATATATACTTGAGCATCATTTCAATCCAAACTACAATCCCATAAATTATGGAGAAAGAGAAACAAAACTCATTAGGTCAATAATGGATTATACAATCAAACAATTTCCTGATCTACTTAATGTATTGACATGCACTAAGAAACTAAATAAGAAAGATACACTTTCTAGATCTACTTAATGTATTCACATGCATGTTCAAAAAGATTTTATATTCTTATTAAATAATTTACATAAACTAATTAAAAAACCCTTCATTTAGTTAATATAGATTCATTTTATGTGGAATATAATAATACAATTAAGGGAAACAATACAACCACATGAAAATATAGAATCATGGTGTATATGTTTTTTATAAAAGTAACAATTGAGGGAAAATATATAGCCACATCAAAGTTGTTAACATAATCTTATGAATCTGCATCGATCCACAAGATATAGACCAAACCTGGAGGTGTATGTAGCTGCTCACTCACAATTATCTAGTGGACATGTAAAATACCTTACTTCACATTAGAAGATTATGTTGGTGACATTGAAGGACTCAGTTATAAATCATCAAAAAAATAACCGACCTTCTGAATGGTTTTATTTTTTCTAAATTGTCATTGTTTTCCAGAAAATGAAAATATGTTTATGTTCAACTATAGTGAATGAAATATATATTGGATTGATATATTGCTAACTGAAAAACCACATAAGTAAACATTTTTCTAATTTCAATGACCAAAAGATAAAGCATGCATGATACAAACAGAAATTTAGCTAATGTTTATAAGAAATTACTCTTACCTGTGCTTTACCATATGATTTTCTGTAAGAGACATATAGAAATGTTGGTACATATGCTATCAAAATAACCAAAAGCAGTGTAGATGTTGCTGAATCAGGATAGGTGATATGTAGCAGCAAACTTAATAATGTTGTTAGAAATTTTATAGAATTAAAAATACACATATGTGTGAAATAATGAGTTACAACATGTTTATTCACCTGTTCAATATTTTTGAATTAAAAGATAAATATAATGGTGATGAAAGGTGAACTTTCCATAGGCCCAGAAGGCTTCCTCAGAACTATAGCTTGGTGAGCAGCACGTAGATGTAAAGATGATAATCATGAAATATAATGAAAAGTAATCGACAGCCGAAGGTGGGTGTAGAAGCAGAAAAAATGATAGTGTTATAGTATATATAAGGAAAACTAATAATGATCCGGAGGTGGATTTGCACTGCGTGAAGGTGAATACACTGTAAAATAATGGTTACCATACATACAGATGGCGCAAATGGCGAGCAGACGCTGTTTCGAAGGAATGGACTGCTTCCATTCATAATGGATGGATACTGAAGTGACTCATTCAGAGTAGATAGTCTAGGATCGAAACCTCGGAACCTGGATCCAAAAAAATAATTTTAATTGAAACATATAAAATTCGAGCAACAACAAGCCTAATCGATGAAGATGAGCCTCCAAACTTTTGCATCTGACCCCATTTTCGCATTTCCAGGTTCACAAATAGAATTTTGGTGAAACCCTTGTGTGCATCAACTAATCATGTTGAATATGGGGAGAATGGGGAGATGGGGAGGTAGGTGGAATCGGGAGACTAAGATGTGGATGGATGGGGTAAGAGAGTCATAGCTAGACCAGCCAGAGGCAGACATGGTGGAGTCTGAGCAGCTATAGTCATTGTAGGAGTAGGCAGAAGACAGACTATAGGGAAACTGGGAAGAGGATGAACCCGGTGTCAAGATTTTGCGTGAACCCTATTTCACGAAGTGCTAAATCCCAAGCGCGACCGGTAGAAGGAAGTGTGTGGAGATGAGAGTAGAAATTGTGAGAATGAGAAGTGTGGAGATTATAGTAACAACCGAGAGAATGTGGACATTGGAGACAGAGGTCGACTGACTTCGTCTTCCCCAAGAAAGAAAGGATGATAGAGGAGGGGGTTTGAGGGTTGTGCATGTCACGTTGCGTAAAAACCTAAGCGGGAGCGAGAACCACTGACGACGTGGATAAATGGAGAAGCGACACTTAATGAATAAATGATGTGCAAAAACAGGTGAGTGACACGTGTAAGCTGGAGAAACCAGAATTAGTATATATAGTAGATATAGTAGATTGGAGACCATAAAAACGTAGGTACTCCTCCCACCCCAGCGTCGACCTTCTTGGGCCCTACGAAAAAGAAAACCCTAAATAAATATCAGAGCCTCATCCTCCAGTTAATTTGTTGAGGAAATATAACCATGCGATTCCAAAACTAACAGTCAGAGAACCGAGGGTTCGGCGGTGGAGGCAATCATAAGAATGTTCAAGAAGCCGATGCAGCGTCTAGGAAAGATGGCATCGGAAGCATCATTCGAGTGTTCATAAGGCTCAGGCCGATGGGCAGGAAAGAGAAGGAGGCTGGTTCGAGGTGATGTGTTAAATCATGCACAGCAGAGATGTCTATCTCACCGAGTTTGCTCACGAGAATGATTATCTGTGGCTCAAGAGGCTTCACTAGTTACATTTTCACCATTGACGTGTTAAAATCATGAATATCAGAGATGTCTATTTCATCGAGTTTTCTCACGGGAATGATTATCTGCGGCTCAAGAGGCTTCGCGGGTGGCATTTTACCATTGATTCTTCCATTCCCAGCTCCAACTCCACAACGTAGCATGAAGTTTATTTCACGTCGTGAGTTCAAGCTTTACTTGTTTCCATGGCTCCAGCCAGCTGGTTCGATGTATTTCATTGTTCTTCGAGTTGGTAACGACTGTTTGATAGGTTTGAAATTCAATACGCAGAACCACATAGCTTGTGGAGGTAGTGCTGCAAGGCAGAAATGATACTCTCTTCTATTACGGTGCCACATGGTCTGGGAAAGGGAAACCCATTACAATGCTGGGAACAGTGGAAAACCCTGAGGTGATGATTCTGGCCATCGAGGATCTGTTCAACAAGGTTAGACAAAGAAGCTTTGATGGGAACCATACAGTGTATCTATCTTATCATAAGTCTATGATGAAACTTTGAGGGATTGGCTTTCCCCTGGAAGGCCTCTTGTAATTAGAGAAGATAAACTGGTCAAGTCTGTTGCTTGGATGTTTACCTTGTTTGTTTTTTTTTTTTTGCATCTATCTGTTATATTTTGTCTCTTCTTCCTGTTATATTTTCTTTCTCCTTTCATGGGATCCTGGCTATAGGGCATAGTCAATACATAACACACTCTACAGATGAAGCACACTTCTTGCTCTTCTGGCTGAATGGTACTTGGTGTAACATTGTTATTCTAAATCTACAGGTAATGGCACTACTTCAGAAAGGAAAATTAAACCAAACAACCAAACTGACTCATGCCAATGAAAGATCCTCATGGTCCCAAGCTATTCTCCAGGTATTTCTGTGTGGTTTTAACCTTTTCAAACATGACCTTGGTTTAGTCTCTTAGTCATTATTTTGTATGTTCAGGTCATAGTAGAATATTATGTAAAGGATTCCTTAATGAACTCCATCAAACTAGTTGGGAAGCATTCATTGATAGACCTGGCTGGCTCAAAGAGAGCTTTTGCAACTGATCAGAGAACAATTTGATCAGTTGAGGGTGCTAGCTTTAGTCGGTCACTCCTTTCACTAATCAATTTCCTTATCGAGGGAAAAAACACATCCTCTACTGCAATTCCAAGATTTCCCAACTTTTTAAGGACTCATTGGGGGGTGTGTGTAATACTGTAATGATGGAAAATATCAGTCCAAGCGTTATCTCATTTGGTGAGACACAAAATACCCACCATTGGTCTGATAGAGCCAAGGAGATTTGTACCAATGTCAGTGTTTATACCTCATTTTGCTTTTCTTTTTTTATGTTCAATGGTATTTTTTGAAATGGAATTTTATTGAATTATGTCATTTATCCCATTTTTGAAAGGGAATTTTATTGAATTATGTCCTTTATCCCATTTTTCAGTTAAACGCATGCCATCACCTATGTCCAGTCTATTCTGCTACATCAATGCCATGCTTCTTCTCTCATGCGTCGTTTTTCTTCTCATTTCAATGAAATTTCTTGTATATTGTTGCCCCCAAATCCTTGTTAAAATTCAAATATGTGGTTAGAAATGGACGAAATGGAAGGGGGTCAGTAACCAATGCTGTTGAGGATAGATGAAAAGGGACATTATGCTCAATTGCATATTCCATCATAACCCATTTGACTTTTATTTTCGTTACAGTAAATGGAAAATTGAAATTCTTTGCAATAAAAATGTTCTGCATTACGTCATTTATCTCACTTTTACAGCTCACAAATACCTCAGTATCTATTATACTACATCGATGTTATGTTAATGGTGGGTGCAAACCCAATTCCAAATTGGTAAAATATTGATTTAAATCCTAACATATAAGCTTGGTGGGTTACTCCTATCACTAATTGGTTTTAGAGTGAAACCCCCTTTTAGCTTATGTGTTGGACTTGATAAGACATGAACTAGAAGATTGATCCCAGCAATTTTTCTTTTGGATCAGACTTCTCCCCTTTCTAATGAAACCTATTATATATTATTGAAAGTGTTGGGCTTAATAAGCTGTGGTCTAGGAGAATGATCCTGACAGTCAAACAACATATGCTTATAACCCTTTCTAGGGCCCACTATGTAACCCAAACATAAACCATTTTTATGGTTTTATTGAACAATTTCACTACAATCACAATCTCACTTATTTTTTCTTTCTTTCTCAAGTTGTTTTTACATTAGCTGTTGAGCAAATCCATGCCCCAAATCCTTGTTAGAAATCAAATAGATGATCAGTTGGGGATGGATTAAATAGAAGGTGATAAGAGAGAACTAGAAAGAGATGTAGCAGAAGGCGTCGAACTAGAATTTCAATTACATAATTCTGTACAGCGTACCTGGAAGCAGTTTTCTACTGCGTTCCCTTCCTGGAGGTCACTCTCTATCAGGCCCAAGCTACAAGCCGAAAATCCCAGACAGACCCCTACACCTGAGTTACACCCTACATATAACAGAAAATACAGTACAAAGACGTATTTACCCCTGACGGCTACAAAACCCAACCAGGTAGTTAGGCAGTTTCCACAACCCTCTCTCTATCACTTCCCCTCCCATTATTTTGATAGTTAAATCGTACAACAGGCCTATCATAAGCTATGATTATTTTGGGGGCTCAATAACACAAATGTAAGTCATTTTTATTTTTTTATTGAATAATTCACTACAATATCAATTTCATTTATTTTCCCATCAAAATCCTTGATCAAATTCAAAAAGTTGGTCGGTTTGGGATGAACTAAATAGAAGATATGATTATTTCGGGAGACCAGTTATCCATGTAATAATCTCAATCTCTATTAGTTTTCTATCAATCTCATGTTCTTCCATTTATGAAAGTTATAAACATGCAAGTGTCCAAAACTGAATAGAAACTACTGTTATTTCAGGGGCTCAATAAGCCATGCAATAATGTCAATCTCAAATACTTCACAATCATTCTCATGTGCTTCCATTTATGCAAGTTATAAAAATGCAGGTGTCTGAGACTGCAAATGAGTAAATACTGAACTTGCCCGAATCAGAGACTTATCAGGCTAAGCTGTTGCGGGAAGTGCCGAAGAATCTTGAATTGAGAGTCCAACTCGCACGGCTGCAGTGGAACCTACTGACAGTGCAAGCTCAATCCATGGCTGAAAATGGCTCCTCTCCCACCCCTTATGCTATGTCTACTTTCTTGACTCCTCCACCCTCTTCTGTTAAAAGAAAGCACAAGTCCAATTTCAACTCATTCCCAGATCACCTTCCAGGAGCAAAAGCACAGACCTAATATTGAATATGATGAAGCCAGGACCGGGACGGATCCAGAGGATGCTATGTTGTTTGTTCATCCACCGCAAATCCCACACCACCGTTTGAAAGAAAAGATGAAGGCCTTGACCCTACATTACGAGCTGCAGAAGAAATCTTTAATGGCTTCCAAGAAGAACAATCAGTCCTGCTTCACCCCGACGAGTCAAGGTTCTCCTCCCACGCCATCGTCGACCTTCTTGCACCCTCCAAAAAAGAAAACCCTGAATAAATATCAGATCCTCATCCTCCAGTTAATGTGTTGAAGAAAACGAAACATGTGATTCCCGAACTAACAGTTCAAAATTCCTCCGTTTTACGGTCGCCTGCCGACGACGCCAAGGAAAACACGGCACCAAAACCATTGCTGCCACTGGATCCAAACCCCATTGTAGGGCTCTCTTGCCCGAGAAATTTGTTGGCGATGGGGGTGACCACGGTGACGAGCATGCTCTCCAGATCTGTTTGGAGGCGACGGAGTAGTCGTACCTCGAGGGTTAGACGGCGTAGTCGGAGCCCTGAGGGTTCAGTGGTGGAGGAAATCATAAGAACGTTCAAGAAGCAGACACAACGTCGACGAAAGAGCACATCGGAAGTAGGATTTGAGTGTTCGTGAGGCTCAGGCCGATGGGCAGGAAAGAGGAGGCTGGTTGGAGGTGCTTTGTTAAAATCATGAATAGAAGAGATGTGTATCTCACTGAGTTCTCTCACGAGAACGATTATCTGTAGCTCAAGAGGCTTGGTGGGTGGAATTTCACATTTGATTCTTCCTTTCCCAACTCCACAAACCAGAATGATGTTTATTCCACATCATGAGTTCAATATTTACTTTCATTCATGACTCCAGCCAGCTAGTTCGATTTATTTCTTAGTTCTTCAAGTTGGTACCGACTGTTTGTAAGGTTTGAAATTCAATTCGAAGAACCACATAGCATGTGGAGGCAGTCCTGCAAGGAAGAAATGGTACTGTCTTCTATTATTGTGCCACAGGGGATGGGAAAATCGATACACTGCTGGGTACAGTGGATAACCCCAGGGTGATGGTTCTGTTCATCATAGATATGCTCTGTAGGATTCCACAAAGAAGCTTCAATGAGAACCATGCATTGCATCTATCTTAGCTTGAAGTCTGTAGTGAAACTGTGAGGGATTTTCTTTTTCATGGAAGGCCTTTGGTCATTAGAGATGATAAACAGGTCAATTCTTTTTATTATATGTTTACCTTGTTCGTTTTTTTTGCATCTGTCTATTATATTTTATTTCTTCTTCCTATTATATTTTCTTTCGCCTTTCAAGGGATCGTGGCAGCAAGTCTTAGTAAATACAGATCACACTCTACAGATGTACATTTCATGCTCTTCTGGCTGAATGGTACTTGGTTCTCTTCTTTCTCCTTTCTTCGTCCCATGCTATTCTCCTGGTATTATTGTGTGGTCTATCCTTGTCAAACAGGACCATGGTCTGGTCTCTTATTCTTTATTTTGTATGTTTATAGAGAGCTGTTGCAACTGATTAGAGAACACTTATATCAGTTGAGGGTGAAAACATCAATCAATCACTCCTTGCACTAGGAATCCGCATCAATTCCCTTTTTAGGGCAAAAAACACATTCCCTATCACAATTCTAAGCATACATAATGAAGGTTATTCTGTGTCTCACCAAACGTCTCACCAAACGATAAACTACTTGGACTGATATTGGCAATCAATACAGTGTTTCACACTCCCCCTAACGAGTTCTTCAAAAGTTTGGTATGCTTGGAATTGTTGTAAGGAATGTGATTTTGATGTAATTAAATGAGGAGCATCTAAAAGGAGGAAGAAGAGGGTCATCAGAATCTAGCTTAGACATGGTACAAGAAGATTCTTTCTAGGTTGGCTATGTCATATTAACAAATGAGCTATATCTATTTATATATTAATTGAATTTAGTTTAAATAATTTTTAGTTTTAGTTTTTAAATATTCAAAATTTATCTATCTAGGTAGATTATGTTTTGTGACTTCCATGGATACATATTTGTTAATAAATAAAAAACATTCAATATCATAATGGATCTCAAAATATACGAAAAATTCTAGATTCCCTAATTAATATTTTATTTAAGATGAATGATTCACCCAACTTTCCAATAATGACTTGGGTCGGGGAAGCGCTATGCCATTTTAGGTTGGGTCCATGCCAGAAAAATTGGTCGTATGAGCCCCAATTCTTAAAAAAAATTATAATGATTTTGGTGAATCTTTTAGAGATTAGAATATGGGTCAACTTGGTCATAGACCAAAGCCCATACATTGGGCCATATTGTTTTTCAAAATAGGTTCATGTCATAGAGTATGATATTCATGGTTCCTAAAAAATATTTAATATTGTATTGGATCTCACAATATACAAAAAATTCTAGGTTGTGTTATATATTTTATTAACAATGGATGATTTATCAATAGATATTACTTTTTGATAATTTTTTTAAAAAGGATTTGGGCTCATGTAGGGTGTCTTGGTCAATTTTTTTACTGAGAGACTAATATGAAATGGCCCAATACTTCCCCAACTCCGGCCAATATTGGAAAGTTTGGTGAATCTTTTTGAGATAGGAATATGGGTCAACATGGTTATAGGCCAAAGCCATATCGTATGCGTGGTACATATATCATATGATGTAGTATGTGATACCATGCCACTGCCAATGAATCAACCGAGAGGTTACAAAGTGTTTGTAAACACATGCATAACTCGTATGTTTCATAACATATGAGTTATTGCATAAGCCCTCAAGGAGTGTCCTCAATGGATGATTCATCTCACCCTATGGATATACCACAGAGGAAATATGTTGTGATATGATATCGTATGGGCGTGCGGTATCTGTTGGCGAAAATGAAAAAACACAAGTGATGAAAGAAGGGGAAATGGAAATTAAAAGAAATGCAAGGAAAATAAAAGGGGAAGGGGGATGATCAATTAGGACCCCAAGGAGACTTTCCCCTTAAAACCCTAATTATAAATCTCCTCAATGGTTGATCATCTTTTTATGAGCTTTACTTGAATTTAACTAAGAACACAAGAAACAAAAGCATAATAATGCTAGAAATTCTCAAATTTGAAATTAACCTTAAAAGGGTAGAATAAGGTGGATATTTATAACAAAATGAGAGGAATACATGTCAAAATACACACCCCACAAAAGTCTAAATTTTATCCCATGATTTTGAGTTTTTTTTAAACATGTCCATGACTTTAGGAGATAAAATATCTCCAAAGAAGACTTTGTGGAACCATTCCAAAGACTTTGAAGATCCCCACCATGTCTTTGGAGACAAGGGATCCACCACTTTTTGACTTTGGAGATTTCCTTCATGCAAGTGGATTAAAATTCGTGGAATCATTTCGGTGGGCCATTTAGGTTCACTTTTGGGATTAATAAGTGTAATTAAAGGCCCATTTCATCCTCCCATTCATGCATGTTGGGCCTCCTCTTGTAATTTATAAATGATATCATGAAAAGCCTCTTTCATCCTCATTCTTCCTCTTTTTATTGGGCCACTAATCTCATGAAATGAGTCTTTTTAATTTACGCACCTTCCACCATCCATGCCATGATCATGCTCAACTCCTCGCAGCATATGTGCGCTATGATTTACATCATCCCATCCCTCTTAAAAAGGATTAGTCCTCAAATCTGCATATTCAAAGGAAGAGAGATCAGTAATATTAAAGGTATTACTCACATTTTCATACATGTTGGGTAAGTGAATCTTGTAGGTGTTATCATTGATTCTTTCTAAAATGTGGAATGATCCATCTCCCTAGAGTTAAGTTTTGATTTTCTTTGCTCCAGGAACCCTTCCTTCTTCAAATTCACCCACACCAAATCTTCGGGTTCTAGTACAACCTTATGTTAGCTCTTGTTTTCTTGCTTTGCATATTGTTCATTTCTTCTTTCAATGCTGACTTTCACTTTTGACATGTAAATCTTGAACAAAATTTTTCCTTCTCATCACCTGTAAGATCAACATCCTCATTAGTTGGCAATGAAAGAATATCTAACAGAGTAATTGGGTTAAATCCATATACAATCTCAAAAGGTGAGAATTTAGTAGTGAAATGCACTATTATGCTGTATGAAAACTCTATGTGTGAAAAACATTTTCCTCAATTCTTTAGATTTTTTTGAATTATTTCACACAAGAGGGTAGAAAGAGTCCTATTAACCACTTCAGTTTTCCCATCAGTTTGAGGATGTGCAACACTTGAGAACAGTAATTTAGTTCCCAATTTATTCCACAAAATCATCCAAAAGTGGCTAAGTAATTTCACATCCTTATCACTTACAATGGTTTTGGGAAGTCCATGTAATCTCACAATTTCTTTGCAAAACAAATATGCTATATGAATAACATCATTAGTTTTTGAGTAAGTAATGAAATGAGCCATTTTACTGAATCAATCCACACAACAAAAATGCTATCTTTCCCCGATTGGGATCGAGGCAATCCCAACAAAAAATCCATAGAGACGTTGGTTCAAGAATGAGATGGAACATGCAAGGGGGAGTACAATCCATTAGGTTGATCCTTGGACTTTTCATGCTTACAAGTGACACACTTAACAAAAATTGAAATAACATATTTTCCCATGGTTGGCTAATAAAAATGTTCATACAAAGTAGCTAGTGTTTTTTCATCACCAAAATGCCCCATCAAACCTCCCCATGAATATCTTTTATATGTAATTCTCGAGTTGACCAATTTGGAATGCAAAATTTATCCCTTTTGAAAAGAAACCCATCATTTTTTATGTCTTTAAATCCATGTTTCTCACAAGATTTCCAAATTTGAGAAAAGTCTCCATCAGTTTCATACACTCCAATTATTAACTCAAGTCCAAATAATAGAGAACGAAGAGAAGTAAGAAGTGCATACCTTCGTGAAAGAGTATTGACAACCACATTTCCATTGCCTTTTTTTGTTCTTGATCACATACGGTAAAGTCTTGATGAATTCAATCCAAGATGCATGCCGCCAATTAAACTTAACTTTGGAGTTCAAATAATTAAGGATTTCATGGTCAGAATAAATAATGGACTCTTTAGGCCATAAGTAATGTTGCCATGTTTCCAGGGTTTGTTTCCAAGAATAAAGTTCTTTATCGTAAGTTGAATAATTTAATGATGCACCGTTAAATTTATCACTAAAGTAAGAAATTGGATGTGACTCTTGAGTTAAATCAACACCAATACCAACTCCCGATGCATCACACTCAATTTCAAAGACTTTTTTGAAATTCAGTAGCCTTAAAAGGGGAGCATTGACCAAACTTTCTTTGAGTGTGTTAAAGACTTTTTCTTATTTTTACTCCATTTAAAGATCACATGTTAATTTACAAGTTCATTAAGAGGTGAAATGATGGATGAAAAATCCTTAACAAACCTCATATAGAAGATTTCCAATCCATGAAAACTCCTAACCACAGTTGCGCTCTTCAGTGTAGGCCACTCCTGAATTGCATTGACCTTTTCATCATCCACACGGATCCCCTCCACCCCTACAACAAAGTCAAGAAACACAAGAAAATCCATTCAAAATGAACATTTTTGAAGATTGACATAATGTTGGTTTTCATTAAGACTCTCACACACCAAACACAAGTGTTCAACATGGCTGTCTAGAGATTTACTATACACTATGATATCATCAAAATAGACAAAAACAAATTTTCCAATGAATGAATGAAGAACACGATTCATTAATTTCATAAATGTACTTGGTGCATTAGTTAAACCAAATGGCACAACTAACCAGTAATTACATAGTTTTAAAATGAAATTTCCAATCATCTCCTTCTATCATTAGAATTTGGTAGTATCCACTTTTAAGATCAATTTTTGAAAACAAAGAAACACCATGCAATTCATCAAACATGTCATCAAGTCAAGGGATGTGATAACGGTACTTAACTGTTATTTTATTGATGCCATGACAATCCACATACATCCACAATGTGCTGTAATTCTTAGGTATTAGGATCACCCAAATGACACATATTTTATTTTCAAAACGGCCGGAGCGGTAAAACATGACGCAGGATACAATAACGATAAGCCAAATTCAAAATACAAGATTCAAAAATTATGAAACACAAAATAGTTGTCTGCCATCATTTGACTCATCCATCATCTCGTTGTCCATCATCATCACTGAACACGATGTCATCATCCCCGATTAATCACCATGTCATCATCGTCACTGATACATCACCGAATCAAAATACTAGAGGCAATCAATCGACGTAAAACATAATCGCCGCCAAGAAAAACCATAACCGAACACCACATAAACAAAAAAATACTACCAAATCCAGAAAATTCCTTCCTACAGGGACACCAACATGCAAATCGATCCGCTTTGCATCATCGGAAACTTATCTAAAAACATAGTCGAAGCCAAAACATAATGCTGCTGATGTCGAAGGACTTCTGCCCAGAGCAACGACCACCTTGAATCCATTCGAACACAAAACCAAAAATCCCAAAACCTCTTAGTAACCACTATGCCAGATCCAACTAGGAAAGGCACATATGAACTGAAGGTCAGAGCAGGTTGAGCAGCCAAGGAGTCCATCAACACAACCATCGTCGGGACCAAGGAGCCTCCAAGAAAGAAGACGTCGTCAGATTGAAAGGGAACCAGAGCTCCATCGCCAAGAAGATGTGAGGACATGACCAAAAGGTATGAAATCCAGAACCAATGTGGAAATTAGAACACCACAGACAAAAAAAACCCAAACAAGAAAGACTTAAGCCCCAAACCAACGCTCCACCGAGGAGGGAGATTGATGCTTCGATCCTGAAACACCATGAAAGAAGATCCAACGAAATTAACCCTAAAAGGATAAAGGAATAACAAAGATAAGGGAGAGCAGACGAGCATGGAAAAGCCGGAGAAAGCCCCACATAGAGGAGGAGCCACCGCCACCGCCAGAGGTTTCAGGGGAAACCCTAGCTGTTGCCGAGGGAGCCGAGAGGGCGCTCCCTAGAGAATCAACACACAGACTCATGTTTTCCCTCACTAATACTTTCTTCATTAGTTCTTCAAATTGACACTGGATCTCTCTAGTCTCTTCCGGATTAGCTCTATATACTGGCCTACTGGGAATTGCAGCAACGGGTATGAAGCCAATCCTATGCCCAATGCCTCTCAAAGGGGGTAATCCATCGGGTGTTTCTTCGGGAAACAAATCACCAAATTCCTATAGAAAAAACACAATAAAAGAAGGAAAATAATAGTGAAGTTCGTTAGTTTCAAGGTAAGAATCATTATTAATGCATAAGAAAACTTTCCCACTCAATAAACACCTTTCACCTCACTTTTTCTAGAAAATAAACTGAACTTTCCCTCAACACTCATGTTTTCATCTCTTTGATTTCCCTCATTTCTTTTTATTTAACCCATATATCACTTTTCACTCTTGATTTTTCCACTATTTTTATTTTTTTTCTCTTTTCTTTTTTTCTGAACTCATCACTCTCTTTTTTATCACTCAATTTTTTATTTTTCCCACATTATTTTTTCACTCATTTCTCTTTAATTTTGTATTTTTTCTCTATCCTCACTTGGTCTTCATATTCTTGTATGAGACATAGAGGAGTCAAAACAATCTTTCTACCGCTGAAATGAAAAGAGAAGCGATTAACATAGCCATCATACATCACCATCCTATGAAATTGTGACGATCTCCCCAGTAGAAATTTTTTGGCCTGCATCGAAGCAACATCACAAAGCACCTCCTCATTATATTTTCCAATAAAAAAAGAAACTATGGATTGTTTTGTGACCCTCATTTTTCCACTATCATTCAACCACTGCAATATACAAGGTCTAGTATTCCTTAGAGAAGGAAAACTCATCTTCTCCACCAAAAAGGTACTAGCCACATTAGTACAACTTCCACTATCAATGATCATAATACATACCTTCTCCTTGATGTGTCATCTCGTTTGGAAAATATGCTCATGTTACTCCTCATCGTGATTATCTTTTGGTTGAATGTTTAAAGCTCTTCTTGACACCAATGCATATCCATGTACGAGTTCTTCAACTTCTACATCAAAACTCTCCTCCAAAGGTGGAATCTCATCATCTCTAGAGTGCTCACTGAGGATGTCTCCATTATCCAAAACAATCATGGTCCTTTTTTTGGGCATTGAGATGCAATATGACCATGTCCTTGACACTTAAAACACTTTATTTCACGATATTTAGAAGGTAATCTTGTGCCAATTTTTCCTTTTCAATCAGTGGGGAAGAAATTATTTTTTGGCATCTTCTATTTGTTTTGGAACAAATTTTGAATCCCTTGGTTTTGTTTCATTCCACTTAGAATTTGATTTTGGCTCTTTTCGGTTATCCTTCCAGAAATTGTGGGAACATACCTGATTTCTTCGATAATGTAGTTTCCTTTCAACCTTAACCCCTTTATATAGAACCTCCTCCATGTTAATGTAGGTTTGAAGTTCCACCACATCTCTAATTGCCGAATTCAATCCATTGATGAACCTTGCCATGGTAATTTCGCAAAACTCCTCCAAATTGGCTCGAATCGTCGATATCTCCATTTTCTAGTAGTATTTCTCCACACACATGGAACCTTGCACAAGTTTTTGTAACTTCAAATGAAAATATCGATAGTAATGACTAGAAATGTACCTTTTTCACATTACTATCTTCATTTCTTCCCATGTTCGAATTGACCTTTATCCATTCCGTTGTCTATTTGTAATTGGTCTCACCAAATACTTGCATAGTCATTAAACACAAGTGCCGCCAACTTTACCTTATTCTCCTTCAAGTAATTGTGAAGTCCAAACATATGTTCAACCTTCCTCTCCCACTACAAATAAATTTCAGGGTCACTCTTACCTTGAAAGTATGCAAGTGTAATTTTGATGCTTCCCAAGTCACTTTCTCTCCAAGCATCACGTTGCCCTCACCTAGGAATTGATTCTTCAAAATCGGAGTACTCATCATCACCTTCGTCAATTTCTTTCCTTCTCAGAGCCTTTGAAGTTGATGAACTTTTCAAATCATCCAACCTAGAATTCAATCATGTAAATTGGTAAGTGATAGCTTTCATGAATAACTTGATGACGATCTCACTTCTTTATCCCTCGCTCGACATTTTTTTTAAATCCTCACACACTCTTTCCCTCTTTTTTTAATCTGTCAAAGGTTCCTCACACTTTCTAGCATGAAAACATGGTTCCTAAAAGTGTTCTTAAATAGAATCAAGAAGACAACTAGTAAGAAACAATAAATTCATGGAAATGTGGATTATCAAAATCAATAAAAAATGAAGGACTTCGGGCCATTGGATGGAATGAGAGAAATGGTTATAGATAAAGGTTAGATATGGATGAAGGAACGAATATGGTGGATAAGAAAATACAATCAAATTTTGACTAATCGAGCAAATACAATGTTTCAAATGAGTATATTTTCTGTATTTTTTTGAATGATTTTTTTGATTTTTTTTTTGATTTTTTTGCTATATTATTTGCTGCTCAATAAACAAGAATTGAGATACAAAGAGTGAATTTTTGGTGCTCAAAGTCCAACAAATGAAAAATGTACTAATATAATTGTAATGATGTAAAAGGTTGAGATAACATGAACTCCAAACTCAAATGGAAATCTATCTTGGAGATCGTTAGATTTCACAAGAGTAAATCTATAGCACGAATTGACTTGGCTATATCTCTAAATATACGTGTCAGATTTTAGTGTTTCAAAATCGAGATTAAAGATAAGGTTCTAAACTATAAAAATGAAAAATTATACGTCCATAAACTCAATGAAAAGAGGGGCCGATATGGCGGAAGAAAGTTTTGGTCAGAATTGGTTAATGGAAAAAAATGGAAGGAGAAGAAAAATGATGTGAAGAAAATAGAAAAATGAAGAACCTAATTTCCGTTGCCTGCCTCTAATACCAAATGATATGATACCGTATGGGCGTGCGGTATCAGTTGCAGAAAATGAAAAAACACAAGCGATGGAAGAAGATAAAATGGAAATTAAAAGCAATGCAAGGAAAATAAAAGGGGAAGAGAGACGATCAATTAGGACCCCAAAAAGACTTACCCCTTAAAAACATAATTATAAAGAACCACAAAGTTTGATCATTCCTTTGATTATTCTTACTTTAATTCACCTAAGAAAATAAGAAACACAAGTATAATAATGCTAGAAACTCTCAAATTCAAAATTAACCTCCAAGGGGTACAATAAGGGGGCTATTTATAGCAAAATGAAAGGAATACATATCAAAATACCTACCCCACAAAAGTCTAAATCCTTCCCACGATTTTGACTTTTTTTAATCTTTTCCATGGCTTTAGGGGACAATATATCTTTAAAGAAGAATTTGTGGAACCACCCTAATGATTTTGAAGATTCCCATCATGAATTTAGAGACAAGGGGCCCACCACATTTTCACATTGGAGATTTTCTTCACGCAAGTGGATTAAAATTTGTGGAAGAATTTGGGTGAGCCATTTAGGTTCACTTTTGGGATTTAATAACTGTGATTAAAGTCATTTGATCCTCCCATGCATGCATGTTGGGCCTCCTCTTGTAATTTCAAAATGAGGCCTTGTAAAGCCTCTTTAATCCTCATCATTATTCCTCTTATCATTGGGCCACCAATCCCATGCAATGGGTCTTGTGCATTTATTCTCCTTCCACCATCCATGCCATGATCGCTCTCGACTCCTCGTGACATATGTGCTACATGATTCATATCATGTTGTTTGCCTGCCTCTTTTGTGTTCTTCATCACACACAAAATGAAGATGGAGCAGTGTCAACATTTGTGTAAGCTACACAAAAGGTTTTACATTTTCAGTTTAACGAAATCATGTTTGAAATGAAGTTTCGAGTGCCCATTGCAAAAAACAGAGCAACACATCCTATATACGATATATTGGATATTGTAAATAATAATTCCTTGTTTCTAATTAAAACAACATGCTTTCTTACGCAACTAAATTTGGTGCATGAGATTATGGCTCGTTATTCCTACATAGACCACTATGTGTTAGGTTTAATCTGATGCGAGCCAACACAAGTTATCTGATGTAGGTTGCCTTGCATGAACACTCACCCTACACAAGTTCCCGTGCTCACCCTACTTTGGTCCCCTCATGACAAATTAATCTTATGCATTGCTCTTATCGTAAGTCGCTTCTACGGTTTATTCTCATGAAATGCACTGTGTAAATGTTATGTACATGCTTATCATAAGGCCACTTTTCATGATCAATCTTAGGCATGGTCGCTATGCACTGAGTTGATGTTACACATGTTAATCTAGTTAGTATTATGCAAGGCCTGAATGCACTTCATCATTCCTATGTAAGGGCTTATCATAAGTTTCTTTACAAAGTTAATCTCACACAAGTGGTTTTTCATTGAGTTAATCCTACGCAGTTCACCCTACGCTAGTTGCGTGAGATTAATTTTTTTCCTATGTAACTTATCTATGGTGGGTTTAATCAAACGTCGGCTTATGAAAATCCCCGTGATGTGTGAGATTAGGATCAGTTATTCCTACATAGACCACTGCATGCGAGGTTTCATCTCATGTGGGCCAACACAAGTTAATCATATATAGGTTTCTTAGTGCGCTCGCTCTCCCTACTTTGGTCCCCTCACACCAGATTAATCATACACATACAGATTAATCTTTCACATTGGTTGTAAGTTGCTTCTACGGGTTAATGTCACACAATGAACCATGTAAATGTTACACACATGCTTATCATAAGGCCGCTTTGTAGGAATAATCTCATGCAAGGTTTTTGTGCGCTGAGTTAATATTGGGTCGACCAATCTAGTTAATATTATGCTATGCATGAATGCGCTGTGTTATTCATTTTTATGGTCTTATCATAAGACGCTTCACAAAGTCAATCTCAGGCAAGATGTTTTGCAGTGAGTTAATCCTACATAGCTCACCCTACACCAGTTGTGCGAGATTAATTTTATTTATTCCTATGCGACCTAACTACGGTGGTTTTAATCACGCGTAGGGTTTAAAAAATGGTTTTTTTTTAATTTTTTGAAAATTAAATTATAAATTAAATTATATAATTTAAAAAATGTTTATAAATTATGGAAAACTAAAATGGGATATTTATTTATTTATAAAGTTTTTTATAAAATTAATTAATTATAAAATGTTTATAATTAATTATTTTAATGTTTTTCAATCATTTATTGAATATCCTATAATATTAATTGTTAATATAAAAAAACTTTTTTCTAATTTTATGTCATGACTTTTAATATAGAAATAAAGTGTTTATTTATAAATTATAAGGGTAATTTATAAAGTGTTTATAAATTACAATATAAGGTGAAAATATAAGAGTTTATATTTATATTATGAATTATTCATAATATCTAATTTGAGTTGTTCAAATCAAAGCCTTATTTGAGATATTATTTAAACCACATCAAAAGAATATTTGATGGTTGATTTGATCATGGTTTAAATAATAATTAATATGTGATATTTGGATTATGTAAATATTTTACATAATAGATTTGGAATATAAAATGTTTATATTTTATTTAATATCATTGTAGTGCCCCGAGCCGGTTAGCCATTCGAACAATGATTTGGGTTGAATTCCAATAGCCTTAAGCATGCCGCACCATATGTAAAGGGGTGATAGTTGGGAGACTATGCCCTCCAGTTGTAACATCCCGACCCGAACCACCGGCTCCGAGCTGGAATGCCACATAACTTCATGTGCGCCTCCCCATATGCAAGAGGCTTTCAACTAGAAGCGGTGGTCTATGTCCATCACTAGGGAGACTATACCCTCAGTATCACATCATATGATCAAAAATAAACAATGGAAATATAATAAATAATCATAGTAATCATGTGGAAAGTAAATTCCATAAATTTCATGAAAAAACAACAACTCCCAATGTGAAAAGACTTCCTGGAATGAATAAAACAGATGATAAATACATGAACTGCGGGGTCTTACAATGTCTGTCCTAGACCACTCCAACTTCATGCTCCACTTGCTCAGCTATCCACCAAAGGACACTTTCCCTTCACCGAGTCTCTCATGAAATCTACAAGCACATCGAAATGCCCGAGTAGGGTGATTACAAGACTCAGTAAGACACCACCAATGCATCCTTAACCTGATGTGCTCAAGTATAAAAGTGTATGCCATAATAATAAAAAAATGTAGGAAGCGTGAAAACATACAATTGAAAACCGAGCAGTAGTTCTCTAACCAGGCTACCACAACCCTCAACTATACCTACTTCGGCTCCATGCTAGGAGATATCTAAATGAGTCGGAAGAAACAAACCAACCCCTATACGGCGTCCTCACGGTGTCATGGAGGTGATACCCGATGTCATCTATCCATCAAGAGGACCATGTCGTCCAGATCCTCTAGACGAGAATAACTAGTACTCACATCAACTAGGCTATCTTGTTGTGAATGGAACTTGGAATCAAGGCTACCTCAAGAACACCCTCGACATGACGCCATGGCTACCTCGTACCCCCACCCTGTGCTCAGGTACCTCATCGCTATCATCGAAATGAAGCGTTCTCCCCCACTAGGGGATGAATATGTCACGACGGTCCACCTGTCTCAAATACCACTAACAACCAACAAGGCATGGTAAAACATACACAATGCAATCACACAAGTAATCATATAATATCAATATGAGTATATAGAAACATACACAAAAACATATGATCATAATCAATCATGGATATCAACTATACTAATATCACTCATGGAATCACAACAATTTTATGGGTCACACAGACACACACACTTACATGTGATCAAAATAAAGCATGGTCAGTTAAAATGCCAAAAAATATAATTATGAAGGAAACAAGTGTAAACGTGAGTTCAAGAATGTAGTTAATTTCCTACCTCAAAAGTCTTCGATGTAAAAAGGTGGGGATAACCGATCAAAAACACCTCTTCACAACCTTATTATAAATACATCGACATTAGAGGTTCTTAAAGGTTTCCTAGCACTAAAACAACTATTTTATTTCAAAAACAAATAAAATATCATATGCGATGATACTTTATATCTCCTCAATAATTTTAGAATTATCATTAAAATATCACATGTGATGATATTTTCTCTCTCCTAGATAAATTCTAAAATTATTATCTTAATTATCACATGCGATGATAATTTATGTTTCCTGGATAATTTAAAATTATTATTTAAATTATCACATGTGATGATAATTTATCTTTCTTGGATAATTTTAAAATTATTAACAAAATTATTACATGCAATGATAATTTATCTTTATTGGACAGTATTAAAATTATTAACTAAATTATCACATGCCAAGATAATTTACCTTCCTTGGATAATTCTAAAATTATTATCTAAATTATGCATGTGTTAGAAATTATCCTTCAATAATTGTACTGTTGTAATTTCAAAAAATATACCATTTGGAAATTTCACATAATTCTATTCAATTATTGTTTTATAACACTTATAATCATATTTCGATAATTTGATGAAATTACCATCTTACAAAACTTCATAATTATCATTCTATATTTTTTCACAATTATTATGTTCTAATTTATTTAAAATCATCTTTTGATAATAAAAAATAAGAAAATTATCATTTATAATTTTTGTATAATCATTTGATAATTTTAGGATTATCATTTATTTAATATAAAACATCTTTACTTTTTTCATAATTGGAATATGGAATATTAAATAAGGAAAAAAATTATATAAAAAAAGAAAATAAAAAACTGTATTTCCCTTTTTGGTGGTGCACCTTACCTGGGAACTGAACCCCCCCATGCACTCCTCTTGGACGAAGGTGAAGATGGAGTAGACTGCTTCAAGAATCATGGAAGGAGGTGTCTCAGACACATTGGGGAAATATGAGGAGCAGAAATGTATTTTTAATACCCAAAACAAATTTAGTGTTTTCAAAACTAACAAATATAATTATTTTATTTTAATCTGTTAAACACCGAACCAATCAATGTGGAGTCAATTAATTCTCCCATTTAAGGAATTTTTTATTTTTAATTAGTCAAAAAACGCTCTAATTTGATGCTTTCAAAACACCCCATGGGTGTTTATGGTGGCGTGACATGCTGGAATGGATGATGAATAGTAACATTTATTAAATAAATAAATACATAAATTATTTAATATAATTATCAAATAAATTAATTTAATTGGCAACCATACCAAATTCCCTCTACATATAAAATTTTCACCCTATATAGGGTAAACCCACCATCTCAGATTCAAAGGTGGTGTCATATTTATCATACGATGCACTTTATGGTAGATATTGATTATTTATTACTAAAAAATGGATTAAATAATTAATTAAATATAACAGAGTTTTTTTCATGAGCGAGGTATCCAAACGTCCGACGATTACAAATGGTATACCTTGACAAGGGTAAACACCACATCCCTAGCCTAACAGTGGTATCTGATTTGACATACGACACACTGTTTGAGAGATATTATATTATTTTGAAAAATAATATAATGAAAATTATTAAATAAATCATTTTTGTGAGCGAGGCATCCAAACATCCGACACATACATATGTTATATCCCGCATAGGGTAAGCACTGCATCCCGAACCTAACGATAGTCTCAAATTTCTCATACGACACGCCATTTTGGATTTATTCAACTATTTTGAATAATTTATGCATGATTAATATATTATATTTAATAAATTTATCCTGTCTTTGCTGAGGCTTTATGGGCCTCAGAATCTCGCACCAACTCAACATCCAACTCCAAAAATATTCGATTGAATATTCCAAAGTGTTAACTGAGATTTTAATCTTATCAAAAGCCTTTAACACATTTATTAAGTTATTTTCAATGATAACACATTTTTTCCACATATGTTTCGTATAATTTATTGACAAGTTGGTTTTTTATTATCTTTGTAAAAATCAGGATATTACAATTATCCCCGTCCATTGATATCTCATCCTTAAGAAGTATCTCCAGCGGTCATGCTTGTACAACTCAGGCTTCTGAGATCATACATTAAACTCGCATTCTCACGTCTCTTCCTGGATCCATCCATGCTGCCACTGAATCTGAACTAGTAGTGTACCGCCTTTCCTCGCAACACCTTCTCACTTCAATCTATGATCCACACTAGGCACTCCTCATAAGATACGCCAGTCTCCAGCTCAACGTTCTCACAATCAACAGCATTCATAGGGTCGGGTATGTATCTACGAAGATTTGACACATGGAACATGTCGTGCATACTTCAATAGTGAGAAGGGAGGTCGAGAGAACATGCCACTACCCCTATCCGCTCAGTGACCTCAAAGGTTCCAAAAAAATGTGGTGATAACTTTCTATGCTTTCCCAGATGTCTATTCCCTAACCGAGGAGTCACTATCAATAAAAACTGATCTCCCACAACAAACTCCAAGGGTATCCTCCTATGACCGACATATGATCTTAGTCTACTCTGAGTAGTGATAAATTTATTCCATATCTTCTCCACTCTCTCGAAGGTCTCCTAAAACATACCGGGACCAACAACTGCTACCTCACCCACCTCATGCCAAAAGTGTGGCCAACAAAATGGCCTCCCATAAAGAGCCTTATAAGGTTCCATATGAATCGAAGCCTGGTGACTGTTACTTTATGAAAACTCCACCAAGACTAAGTGATCATCCCATGCTTCACCACAGTCTAGAATTTAAGAGTGAAGCATATCCACCAATATACGTATAGTCCGCTCTGACAGTCCTTCGTTCTAAGGATGATATGTTGTGCTCAATCTCAACAGAGTCTGTAAATATTTTTGAAATACCTTTGAAAATTCTGATGTAAAATGTGGATCTCTATATGAAACTATGCTCAAATGGACTCCATGAAGTTGCATGATCTCTCAAACATAAATCCTTCCCAGCTCCTCTACTAAGTGAGTTTCTCTGATCGATAATAAGTGATAAGACTTCGTTAACCGATCGAAAATCACCCATACTGCATCACGACTCATCAGGGTCCCCAGTAACCCCATCACAAAGTCCATCGTGATGTCTTACCACTTCCACTTAGGTATCAAGAGTGGATGTAACAACCCACCGGGACGTTGATGCTCGACTTTCATCCTTTGACAGGTGAGTCATTAAGAGACAAAACCAACAGAGTTCTAATGGGATATGGTTCATTAATTCTATTATGATTGTACCCAAGGGTTCAACATGAGTACTTCCTAGGAGGCCACCAATCATAATACTACTTTCATCTTCGACACACCGCCATGACTTCCTCATACCTCCACCGTATGCTCAGGTCCATCATCGCTATCATCACAATCAAGCATTCCCTGCTAGGGGATGAATATGTCATGATGGTCCACCTGTCTCAAATACTACTAACAACCAACAAGGCATGGTAACACATATACATGGTGAGAAAACAATTATACATATTATATCATCATGAGTATATAGTACCACACAGAACAACATGTGATCATAATCAAACATGGATAAAAGCTACACTAATATAACTCATGGAATCACAATGGTTTTTATGGGCTACACACAAATACACTCACATGGGATCAAAATCATGCAAAACCCATCAAAATGAAAACATATATAATCAAGGCAACAAGTGTAAATGCGATCCCAAAAAGGTAATGAACTTATTAACACAAAAGTCTTCGATGTTAAAAGGTGGGGATAACTGGTCACAAACACCTCTTCATGACCTTATTATAGATACGTCAACACTCGAGGTTCATCATGGTTTCTTAGCACAAAAAAACTATTTTATTTCGAAAAGAAATAAAATATCACATGCGATGATACTTTCTCTCTCCTAGATAATTTTAGAATTATCATTAAAATATCAGATGCGATTATATTTTCTCTATCCTGGATAAATTGAAAAATTATTATCTAAATTATCACATGAGATGATAATTTATCTTTCCTGGATAATTTTAAAAGTACTATCTAAATTATCACTTGCGACGATAATTTATATTTCTTGGATAATTGTAAAATTATTAACTAAATTATCACATACGAGGATAATTTATCTTTCTTGGATAATTCTAAAATTATAATCTAAATTTCTCAAGTGTTTGATATTATCCTTCAATAATTGTAATGTTGTAATTTCACAAAAATTATCATTTGGTAATTTCTCTTAATTCCATGCAATCATCATTTTACAACACTTATAATCATATTTTTATAATTTGACAAAATTATCATTTTACAAAACGTCATAATTATCATTCAATATTTTTTCACAATTATTCTTTGCGAATTCATTAAAAACCATATTTTGATAATAAAAAAATAAGTAAATTATCATTTGATGATTTTTTTATTACCATTTGATAATTTCAGAATTATCATTTATTTAATATAAAAAATCATTGTTTTTTCATAATTTTAATATAGAAGATTAAAAAAGGAAAAGAATAATAAAAAAACATTTTTCCCTCCATGGTGGTGCACCTTACCTGGGTACCGAACCCCCCACCACCACCCCCCTCCGACGTGCGCACTGCTCTTGGATGAAGGTGAAGCCGTAGTGGAATGCTTCAATAATCCAGGAAGGAGGTGTATCAGACTCATTTTGGAAATCTAAGGAGGAGCAACCGGGTATTTATAATACCCAAAACATGTTTAGGGATTTCAAAACTAAGAAATTTAATTCTTCCATTTTAATTCGTTAAACATAGAACCAATCAATTTGAAGTCGATTAATTCTCCCATTTAAGGCATTTGCAGTTTGTAATCGGTCAAAAACACTCTCATTTGAAGCTTTTAAAAAAACCCATGGGTGTTAATGGTGGTGTAGTACACTAGAAGTGATGTTGAATAGAAACATTTATTAAATATATAAATAAATTATTTAATATAATTATCAAATTAATTAATTTATCTAGATACTTCACCGAATGCCCCTTCGCATAAAAGTTATACCATTCCTAGGGTAAACCCCATATTCCGAACCCAATGGTGGTCTCAGATTTGTCATATGACACACTGTTTGGGAGATATTAATTATTTACTAATTTTTTTATTAAATAATCAATTAAATATAAAAGTTTTTTTTCACGACCGAGGCATCCAAACATCCAAAACTTACAATTTTTATACCTCACATAGGGTAAACACCAAATCCCAAACCTAACATTGGTCTCAGATTTTTCATACGACACACTTTTTGGGAGATATTAAATTATTTAAAAAAATATATAATAAAAATTATTAAATAAATCATTTTCACGAGTGAGGCATCCAAACATCTGATGTTTACAAATGTTATACCCCACATAGGGTAAACACCACGAGTCGAACCTACCGGTGGTCTCAAATTTCTCATACAATGCACCGTTTTGGCGATATTAAATTATTTTGAATAAATTGCACGCACGTAATATATTATATTTAATAATATTATTCCATATTATCTGAGGCTTTATGGGTCTCAAAATCACACACCGACTTAGCGTCGAACACTGAAAATATTTTATTGAATATTCTAAATCATTAATTGGGCTTTTAATCTTATTCAAAGACTTTAACACATTTATTAATTTATTTTCACTGACAAAATATTATTTTCACATAAGATACTTATAATTTATCAACAAGTGAGTTTTTATTATCTTTGTAAAAATTAGGATATTACACTCATGGTTATATAAAAATATTCCTAGTATATAAAATATACAACATAAAAGAAAGTCCAACATACATTGGACTAGTAACCCACCCTTGGCGGAAGCAAAAGTAATATCAAGTAATAGAAGAAGTAATAACCAAAAATAATAGCACAATAAATAAACAAGCTAAAATAACCATTTTTAGCTAAGTATGCATATCAAAACAAGTTGTAGATATCAATAAGTATAAGGGTCACCAATGGCTGACCACAGTATGTACATATATAAGCATGCTGATATAGAAAGGAAAGATAAAAAGTTAACTCTAGATGAGGCAAGAAACTCATGGTCCCTTGACACCCATTCCATGTAAAACAAACCAACACTAAGGTCCATTCCCAAAGCCCAAACCCTTACCCGATCACAAATCCATAAAATCTACACGTATCCCGAATGGCCCGTGTAGGGTGTGGAAAAAATCTTTGTAGGCCACCACTTAAATGTGACTATCTTACATATATGATTATACAGGTCTATCTAAATAATAAATAAAACAAAACATGCAAGTCACATCATTAAATGTGCTTCCCTTGTTCTCAAAATCCATAAGAAAGTAATTCACCTACTTTATCCAACACTGAAAATATGTAGAGGAGAGGATCCTTAGTGTATAGACCAAGTCAACCCCTAATGTAAATCAGTCTAGTTGAACCCTCTAGTTCCACCTCTAATAAGATCACCTGACACCTCATGCCAACTGAAACCTCATATCCAACATTATTCGACATCCCAAAGACACGTCCCAGTAATCAATTACTTTGTACCATAGACATCATCTCATAGGAAACCCCTTCAGCTCAACACACGATGTTTCAGACACAATGATGTTTAACCTCCAAGTAATATCACTGTCATCTAAAAAACTGATGTACCAAGGAATGATGATGTTTGTCATCCCAAACAAGTCCAATCCCAATGGCCTTAAGTACGACGAGCTTCAGACCCCAACAAATAGTCTCATCATTGTCATATGATGACTCCTCACCATCCCTGCAGCTTTCTATGACAAGAACATCCAACCATCAACCTAAGATACAACTAAAATAGGCCTCTACTCACACGGGTGAGTGAAACTCACCAAAAAGTCCCTAAGACACACCATTCTGACACCTCATGTCCCTTTGAACATGTCACTCAATCCGATGGTCAACACCATACAATCATCACACGAGCCTCACCCATACCTTGAAGACCTTTTCATCTCAATTGATGACTATTTCACCCAACCAGTGATCAACATCACTCAGAATATATATATATTGAGCCATGCCCAGCCTGATGATCACCTTACCTCAAATAAGATATCCAATGATATCTCAATCCTCAGGAAGGGCATTTAACATTCCCATGGAACCCAACAATCTAATATAATTAATTTAAAACAATACAATTTAAGTAAGGAAAGCACCCCAACCTAAACTACCCAAGGTCCCAAAGCTACTCACACAACTCTAACCATTTTTAGACATGATGAGCATGCCCATAGAAACCTACAATAGGTCCAATTAATTAATTATAGGTAACCATTAAATTATGAGGGTCTCGCTCGAATTACCCAACAACAAGATCATAGACACACCCCCAAAACAGCCGTGAAATCACAAAGAAAGATGAGCACCACCTACCTCATGTTGGTAGACGTCCGCGGATCAGATCTTAGCGTCTAACTTGGACCTATTTTGAATAAATTATCATTTTAGATGAACTCCCTGATAATAGAGTAAAATTAATTTCATATATTTAGCATCCTGTATGGAGAGAGCAAGGAAGAAAAGAGGTGGATCCAACACCGTTGAAGGATCAGGAAATGAATCTTAGATGAGGATGATGGATCAAAGCCCAGTGGGAGAGAAAGTGAGGAGAAGATCCTTGCTGTGCATAACCGAAAGAGGAAGGAGGAGAAAAAAGTGAAATATGGGGTGAGGGAAAAATAGTAATTTGACACTTTTAATGGGTCGCACGGTCAGCTCACATGGTTTGAAAAACTACACGCCAACGGTGAGACACCCACTGTTGAAGGTCCAGGATCGCACAATTCATGCGCAAGGTTTACCAAAATGTGTGAAAACCATTGATAAACCCTTTTTCAAAAACTATAGACATGGATGCACAGTTATGCGCCCCATCCTGCATGGTTTGGAAAACTATGCACAGTAGACCTAGATGGCCGCATAGTTACTCCTTGGAGGACACATGATTTTTCCAAACCGTGCACCTCAGTCCTCGTACATAGAAAACATTGGTTTTCACCCTACGATGGACCCAAAACCCAACCCAACCCTCGAACCACTTATATCAAGAATCAATAATTTTATAAAAACAAGTTCTTGGGTCAAAGGAAAACTCCAAATTATGGTCCGTTGATCGAGAAAGGAGTTGGTCTACCCATCAAACTCTGAAAATTCAAAACGGGTGAGGAATTAGACCCACTCAAAAAACCCAAGAATGTTACAATACCCCCACCACAACATATATTATCCCCAATATATAAAACAAAACCTAGACATGGTACAAAACATACCCATATCTTTAAAATTAAATCAGACTATCTTGGTCTCAAAATCTCAGGTCAACTACCTCAAGTGGTGATTCACATTCAAATTTACCCAAGAGATAAAGGTAGAATGGTCCTTGTAGTTTATCTTGGGTTGTCAAATCCTCAGAGACCTAAGAAGTAACCTATGGACACGTACATTCTATGGACTATTTTTGTCTATTAAGTGGCCAACTTTGGGTTGATTTTATATGATTTTAAGTTAACACTAAAAGTGTTATGTGAATTCAAATTATGAGAAGGGTTGATCCTAGGTTATTACAAGGGGTGGATTGGATGAATTTCCTTTTCAATGATTTCAATTTCTTATATTTGAGATGAGATCATTTAAGAAGATAAAACAACATCATCACTTGTTGGTTTAAATCCTACACCCTTTAATACTAATAACCTATATACTTGAAGGATCAATGTTTTGAGCACTTCAAGGTAAAGGTTCGTATTAATATTTGAAGTGTGTGGCCTTAAATTCAACAAGGATGACGGAGTTTAAAAATCATCAAATAAAAATATCAACTAAAAGAAATGATTAGACATTAATGGGGTGATAAATAACATTTAATACATCCCCTTGATACTCCCCTGGATCAACCCATAAGTGGGCTAGCCCTCTATTGAAGCTATGGTTTCAATGGAAGTGGGAAGTAGACTCATGAAGGAGGAATTGAAGAAGTAAAGAAAACAATAAAAAGAAAATGATCACTCCACCGTTGTGTGAATAATTTCACAAGGTTTGGTGTGAATAAATTCAAACCATGAACCAACAGTATCAAAGTGATATGATGAACAATATAATAAGAGGAAAAGAAGATCTTTTATTAAGAAACTAAAGTGAATTGAACAACATACATGTGAAAGACAAACTTGAGACAACAAAATCGCAACATAACATTACAATTGAACAAAGCACCAAATATTATCAACTCTTCCACCACTACTGCCTTAAATAGGAATTTTGGGAGCCTTGGGTCTATAATACAATAGTAAAAATAATTCCACATTATTATGTTAGGCCATAGGTGGGTGGAAAGTTGAGGGAGAGTTGATTTTTCCACCCTTGACCCGAGGTGGCAGCCAGCTTTCATCCACCGAATAGACTCGATTGGAAAGCCTTCTAGATTGCCGAATTATATTGGGACATAAAATATGAAAATATATCCCCTGATGGCTCCTACCCTCATGAAAAATTTGGGCCCATTTGGAATTGTGTATTTGGAGAATGATTAGATTAATGGACTGTTTTTCTGGGCCGCAGAATCTGGCCCAGAATTTTATCTCTAACATGGGCCGCCTACATGAACACAATGGAAGCCGAATTAGCACTATCCCCTGAAAAAGGATTTGTTCCTATATATTTCTTCTATCCTCCCACCAAATTTGAGATTCATTGGGTTTGTAATGTGGGTCCTACATTCTCATTAGTGGGCTGGTGTCCAATCTGCCTTCTCTAGAATTGCATCCTTTCATCACAAAATATCTTCATCTTCTTCCATGAATTCTCTATTGATCCCTGAATGAAAAATGTTCATATTTAAGTGTAGATACAGTTACCAAAATATAAAATTAAAATATCGATAATTACATTCCTTAAAATCAGATTAATCATTGGGTACTTCAAATGATGTTCAAAAATGTACCACATAATAGTGCATTTTAAGATGGTATTACAATCATAATGTGAAATGATGTTCAAAGTGTAAAATGCACTAAAATGGTGTTTATGAATAATAATGAACATTAATATTATATATATGAACAATGAATATTATCCTCATTTAGTGTCTAATCAAGGGGCTCCCCACCTTAGGAGTTACCTACTCCAGTTGCATCCCGACCCAAAACTAAAATAAAACCAATGGTCCATCGACCATCCCCAGACATAAAGTCCTCCCATGACGCATCGTCACTCTGGAACCTCATCAGGTGATCCTGTATACTACCTGGCACCCATCATGTCCCACATCTCATCAAATGCCCTCCTTGTTTCCATGATACACATGAAACCTATTAGGCCACACATCTCATTAGATTCTTAATATTAGTCCTGGTGCCTCTCACCACAAACAAGTACCTCATCACATTGATTCCCAGATTCCAACGCACCTCACAAGCCACAGATCTAATGATTCTCATATAAGATTCTAGTACCAAACACCCAATATATATATATATATATAACTCATCTGAGCCAATGAAAAACTACTAACCCGCACCTGGTTAGTCCATAGATACATCTCGTGCACCTCGTGCACCCAAAATAAACATTCCTACATATGGGCCATGTCAAAATAAAAAAATGGAAGCATGGATATTCCCACAATGTACCTCTAACCGTAATCAACTCCCCAACCTACTCAGCAACTAGAAACTCCATTGCATGCACCTGGCCTAATCCTCTAATGCCTGAATCCTGGCCTTCCTAGGTTGCTACTACTGACCCCACTGCTGGGTCCTGCTGTCTTTGCCACATCCTCTACATGATGTTGAAATTCAGCTACTATCACCTGGTATCACTCCCGATACAACCTCAACACTCTAAAACTTCCCCACTCTTTGACTGCCTACTATATGAGCAGGCCTCCTGCAGAACCTCTTGAGATGTCTGACCTATCTTCAAGCTCATAACTCCATCAGTGCCTGATCACATTGTGTCCCCATGTTACCAAGTTGCCCGCACTAGAATCACACCCTTGAATACCCACTCCGAGGTGGTCTGCTCGAGTCTCTGTCCTGAATAACATGCTTAGACTCATCTTGTCCTCACATCCTATTATATGAAGTGTCTCCATTGTAGTCACATGACTCCATCACCCCTATCGAGTAAGACTGATCCGTAAAATTTCTCGAATCTATGAGCAATTGGTTCATCGCCTCCAAGAATGAGGCTAACCTATAGATGTTTACCTACACCCTGATGGCATGCTGTAAACCATCCTCGAAATGCCTCACCCTTGAGGTGTCATCTCCCACCATGCTAGGTGTGAAATGATAAAACTCGGTGAAAGTGACCCCATAGTCTATGATAGATATGTCACCCTTCTAAAGGCTCAAGAACTCCCGATATCTCTCCTCCCTTAGCATTTACAAGAATAAGTGATCAAAAAACCCATCCTTACAATCATTCCAGGATAGTCCCTCGTGTCTGCATTCCAGGACCTGCAAGTCCCACCATAGCTTTTCCAATCCTCTGATCATGTATATCACCAGCTTCACCATATGATATGGGGGTGTCTCAAGCTTCTTGAAGATCATCTGTATCAACTCGATTCAGTTATCAGCCACCTACAGTCCACCCTCACCCTGAAATAGAAGTGGGTTCTTCGATTGGAACTCCTGAGTCAGGTAATCCATGGAAGGATCTTCTCCCTGAGCTCCCCTATAAATCCCTTATATGACGCACACCAGACTCACTCTGAGCTACTCGTCAAGACACAAACCAAAATATTTATAATCCTAAAACTACCCCACCTTCACTTGAGTCTGTACCCATGCATGTACCTATAGAGGATGTTCATACTAACCCTCTGGGGCCTCATCCCGACCCTCAAGGGTCTCGACATGTGCCCGATCCTACGACACTAAATCATTGCCCGCTTGATGCTCTATTGGAGTCCGTCTAGGTGTAATCTTACTAAATACCAATACATTAGTCATACAGACCAAATAACATATATATTTATATATATTACAGGTAGGGAAATTAGTAACAGAAAGCATAAAATCACTACCCTTACCCTCCCCCATTCCAACCATGTCACATGACATCTGACCTCTTGGCCCCTTACCCACCCATATCAGAGCTAGGTATCACATATGCATTAGGTCATTCCCATCCTAATGATTCACATCACCTCAATCTGAGGACCTTGTCATCCAACATGGTGATCTACATCACCCCATGTTATCGTCCCTGGCTGCTCCTATAAGAGACATACCCACACATAAATACATCACATATCAAAAATAGATTTCATTAGATCCACTTGCCTAGGATAGTTGATTAAGATGCCACCAAAGAGTCTTTAGGTAGTAAAACACTACTTATATTCCTTTTTTGACACTCTAGATAACCCAACACCTCTTAGAGCAATCCAAGCCCTAATGAAAATCAAAAACAATTACTATCAAGAAACATGCATATATATATTTAAAACATCCTATGTGCCTAATCAAAAAGTGTAACCAAGCCTCCCTTTCCATATCAGGCCAAGGGTAAAATAAATCATCCCATATCATACCAGGTTAGGGGTCACATTTAATAATAGTTAAAAATCACATTCCAAGTGCATCACTTGAGGTGGAAATAAAATAAACTGTAAAATGAGAAAAGAATAAAAGAAATTCCTACCCCTGGAAACTTGGTCCACCCCTCATGCATGGGGCTATAGGCACCTAAACACGAGGTCTAAACCCACTTCTGACAACTTCATAATATCTTATCTACCATATCCCAAATTTTAAGGCCAAAAAAGAATAGAAAAACACTTTATATCACTAGTAGCTAGGTGAAAACTACTACTAATTCCCAGTCAAGAACTGTTCTGATACCATTTATAACACCCTAACCCAATTAGCCACCCAAACAGTGCTTCAGGCTGAGCGCCACTGGCCTTAGGCACGCCTCCTCGTACATCAAAGGTTTTAGACTAGTAGTGAGGGTGTAAAAGGGTGATAGTGGATAGACTACACCATCTGGTGATGGTATTATAATGGTACCAGTATATATAAAATCCAGCTGAAAAGAAAGACCAGCATGCATTGGACCAGTAACCCACCCTTGGTGGAAGCATAAGAAATATCAAGAAATAGAGGAACAAATAACCAAAAATAGTAGCATAATAAATAAACAATCCAAACATACCATTTGTAAATAAGAATGAATATCAAAATAAGTCATAAAAATCAATAAGTAGAGGGGTCACCAATGGCTGACCACAGTACATACATATATATAAGCATGATAATACATAAAGGAAATCTAAATAGACAACTCTAGCTGATGCAAGAACCTCATGGTCCCTTGTCATCCATCCTATTCTAAACAACCCAACACTAATTCCCATCTCCAGAGCTTGAACCCTTACCTAATGAAAAAGCCATAAAATCTACATGCATCCCAAAGGGATCGTGAAGAGTGTGGGAAAAAATCTCAGTAGGCTACCACCAACTTGTTCCTATTTCACATCTGTGATTATATAGGTGTATCTAAATAATAAATAAAAAAGTAGATGTGAGTCACATAATTAAACAAACTTTCATTGTGCTCAAAATCCATAAGAATGAAAATCACCTTCTTCGGCCAATGTCGAAAATCTGTAGAGGAGAGGATCCTTAGATTATATCCCAACAAACCCCTGATGTAAATTAGTCTAGGTGAACCCTCCGGTTCCACCTCTAATATGATCACCTTCCACCTCATGCCAACCGACACCTCATGACCAACAATATTCGATGTCCTGAAGGAACATCCCAGTAATCAATTACCTGGTCCCATGGACCTCAGCTCATAGGAAACCCCATCAACTCAACACATGATGTCCGTCACATAATGATGTCTACCCTCTAAGTAATATCATAGTCAACTCAATATCTGACATCTTGAGGAATGATGATGTACGTCCTCCCAAACAAGTCCTGGCCCAAAAACATCATATATGGTGAGCCTCATCCCTAACCTATAGTCTCATAACTATCATCTAATGGATCCTCACCATCCTAAAGGATTTATATGATAAGACACTCCAACCATCAACCTAATCCGCAACTAAAGGAGGCCTCTACCCACACATGTGGTCAATAAAACTCAATATCTGAGTCCTACTATTTGAACACGACTCTAAACGATGCATTGGACAACATGGGTGAGCGAAAATCACCAAACATTCCCTAAGGAACACCATTCTGGAACCTCATGTACCTGTGACTTTGTCACTCAAACCGATGGTCAACACCATACAATCATCACATGGGCATCGCCCGTACCCTGATGACCTTGTCACCTCAATCGATGATCATTTCATCCAACCATTGATCAACACCTCTCAAAAAATATATATATCAGGACATTCCCATCCTAACGATCACAACGACTCAAATACAATAGCCAACACTATATCAATCCTCAGGTTGAGCCTGTCACATTCCCATGGAACTAAGCAACCTGATATAATAAATTTAAAATAATATAATTTAAGTAAGGAAAGAACCATGTCCTAAACTGCCCAAGGTCTTAAGAAACTCACACAGCTCTAAACATTTGTAGACTTGTGGAGCGTTCCCATAGGAACCTAAAATGGGACCAATTAATTAATTAAAGGAAACCATTAAATTATGAGGGTTTCCCTAGGACTACCCAACAACACACTCAAAGACACACCACCAAAAAAATTGTGAAATAAGATAGAAATATTAGCACCACGCACCTTGTGTTGGTAGATGTACGATTTTCCGATCTTAGCCTCCAACTCAGATAAATTTGGAATAAATCAAAATTTTAGATGAACACACTGAAAATAGGTTAAAACGGATCACATAGATTGAAAATTATATATGGAGATAGAGAGGAATAAAAGAGGCAAGGGGATTCAAGGGATTATCGATACTAATCCCACACCATAGACAAATCGAGAAACAAAGATCTGATGAAGAAGATGGCATGAAGCCTAGAAGAAGATAAATAGGGGGAGAGTTCAAAAAGGTAATTTCACACTTTTAATGGGTCACATAGTTTGGTAAACTGTGAACCAACCATGTGACACCCACTGCTCAATCTCCTTGCTCACACGGTTGATGAACAAATTTTACCAAACAATGCACAAACCATATGTGAGCCCTCTGTCAAAAAACTATAGACATTGATGCTTGACCATGTGCCCCCTATTGCATGGATAAGCAAAATATGCATATTAGACTAGGAGGTCCACACAATTTTTCCAAACCATGCACCTCAGTGTGCGCACTTTGAAAACTTGGGTTTTCAGCCTCCGATGGACCCGAAACCCAATTGAACCCCTGAGACACTTGTCGAGCATCAAGAATCATATGAAAACAAGGTCTTAGGTTAAAGCAAAACTTGGAATTTAGTTCTATTGATAGATAAAGGAGTTTTTCTACCCACCAAACTCTTAAAATTCAAAACAAGTGAGGAATTTGACCCTCTTAAAAAACCCAGAATGTTACAATCACATATTTAAAGTAAATTCCATATAATGAATAATATTAAAGAGTTCATGCTGAAAATAAATATAATGTTTTTGTATATATTTAATTATGGATTTTCCATGATGAATCATTAAATTATAGTGTACATAATCATGTTTATATTGGGAATAAATATAAAGTGTTTATATTTATTTAATTATGAATTATCCCCAATTAATTACTAAATCATAGTATTTATAATATTTTATTTATGAAATTGTTAATTTATTAATTTTATCCAGTTTTTTATTATTTATAATTATAAATTACATATATTATGAATATATGTGCATGCTTTAGTTTAAATTGTTAAATTGCATCTAAGGAGTTACATGCTAGGTATGATAAATGATTTAGCTTTCTAATACCTTGAACTTGGATTGTACTAGGTTATGAACATGAATGAGGAAGTTAGTTATGATTTATACATTACATGAAAGGGTTTCATGTATGAATGAGATGCAATTAGATGGGTATAAATATAGTTGGCTTTTAATTTAGGTTAGAAACACAAGTCAAGAATAGAGATTCCAAACTAAATTATTAGAAACATGTATACATAAAGAGAATACATGAGATAATATGGTGAAATTAAATCCCATTTATATCATTAAGTGTTAGATTCCTTCAAAAGTGACACTTTGCAAGACCTCAATCATCCAAGCGTCCCTTAGATTATATTGTGTAAGACAAACAAGTAATGAGGTGACCTTAACCATTAGATGCCTTGTTTTTGGCATTTTATTTGGGTTATACATAGTTGTAAAATATTAACCATTAAGATACCAGAGGAACCGAGTTGAGTGAATCTACATAATGGATTTGGATAAAGAGTTATCAAATCATCCATCCAACATTCATATATGATATGATTTATAGTAGTTGTATACCATATATAGTTATGTCTTGTTTACATGATAACCAGTGTAAGTCATGATGAACTATTGGACTTCATCCACTAATGGATATGATAAATTTAAAATGGGTTATTGTTTTAGTCAGAGAACATTTAATAAAACCCCTTATTAAATATTTCTAAAACATAATACTCGTATGATAAATTCTTCTGTGGTAGATAAATAACATCATAATCATTTAACATAACTTTTTAGTTAACCCTTGAAAAAAAGAATCTTAATGTAAGAAACTCCACAGACTAGTAACTTAAGAAAAGTTCTTAAGTAAAATTCTATATGTTAGAGAAACCCCTCCTGAGTAACCAACCATTGAAGATGTTCAAAACGTGGAATATAAATTCTTAAGAGAATAATTAATGGAGTGTGATAATGACTTGGTGATACCAAATGTTTCATATAAGGATTATTCTAGTTAGGAAACTCATCCCTCTATCATCATTAGAAATGTTTTGAAAATGTGAATGAGTTCAATAAATTTTTACCCAATTTTATCAAATTGTTGAGGGTAAATGAGCTAGGCATGAGATGTCATAGGTTATAGTGATTTATCTAAAATACAAGTGGGTAAAAGTTCAAAACAGAATTAGGAAAATTTAATTAGAAAGTCCAATGATGTTTATTCAAGCAGTCAGTGAAGGAAATTGAAACCTAATGATGTTATCAAGGAATATTAATGTTTCCATATGATGGAATTGTATAAGATACCTAAAGGGGTTTATAAAACTCCATAGAATGTCCATGTTAGGTATTTGTGTTGTAGAAATTAATTATTTAGTTCTAAATTGTATGTGATACCAAATATATACTTTATAAATGTTTTAAATACACAGAAGTTTAAAATCAAGGTATGAATTAATAATGCTTGTAATTTTTATTCAAATGATGAAGAAAATGTTTGCTAAATCATGGAATTGAATGCAAATGAATATATAAAGCTCACACAGATCTCAATAATGATGCTATCAAGGAAGAGTAATTTGTCCATATGATGGAATTGTCTAAGATACCTGAAGGGGTTTGTGAAACTCTATATAATGTCCAAGGAAGGTATCAGTGTTATGAAAATTAACTATATAGTTTTAAAAGGTATGTGATATCAAATGTATACTTTAAAAATGTTTTAAATATACAAGAGTTTAAAATCAAGGTATGAATTAATAGTGTATGTAGTTTTTTTTCAAATAATGAAGCAAATGGTTTTTAAATCATGGAATTGCATGAAAAGGAATATATTAAGCTCAAATGAATCTTAATAAAGGATGTGTATACTCATCCCATTTCTCTTACATGATAGGAGAATTTGTTTACTAACAAAGTGTTTTTATGACCAATATAATATGTTACACATTTCTTATGATGCATTATATTCAATAAAATGTATTCAGAAGAAGAAAAGGATAAAGAGTTTTATCCAGGATAAGTGTTTTTACAGATATTTGTTAAAATATGAGAAATTTAGACTCGACCAGTATCAGTGAAATATTTTAAATAATAAATTATTCTTTTAATAATAATACTCTAAACATATAGAATACTATACTTGATATGAAAACAATGGTTTATGTGTTAAATATTCATACTAAAAATAAATAAGAGTTATTTTCAAAACACTAATGAGTTTGTGTATCTTTGCATGAAATTATGAAAAGAATAAAATGTCTAAGAGGCTGGTGGGAGTATGTATGTACTTAATTAGTTCAATGTTAATAAATTAAAGATAACGCTATTCAAAATTCAGAATAAAATATAAATTTTAAGGAAAAATTTTGATGGAAATTGTTCCAAGAATGATGATGTACTTTGAAAGAGCTCCAAGAAGACAAAAAAAGATAATAACATTGTAATATTTGATGTTGTGGAGTTAAGGAATTTGAATTTACGACAACCCTAATCTTTATGAGACATCAATTCATGATTTATTATATAGAAATACACTTTATATAACCCAAAATATCGAGAAGTATAGTTTCATTGGGTAATTAGGTACATTACATAACAACATAAAATAAGGGGTATATCGGAATTATTGAAAACTTCCTTAACATGCTCATGATTTTCCATCATTCTTAAAACTGAATGGGATAACCAGTGAAAATACATAAGAAAGAGGTAAGATATAATTCCTAGTAAGGGAATAAACAAATCATAACATAAATAAATTGTTACATGTTATAAAATAAGAATTTAAATGAAACATAAAAGGGGTGATGATCATAAATATGAACAATAAGGCATGATATAACATGGTAACATAATGGAAAAAATGAGAAATGCGAAAACAACTTTAAACTTGGCATCCTAAACATAGGTCAAGACTAACCAAAAAGACATCATAACATGGTGGAAAATGTCCCATAATGGGTTAGGTTCCACTCCCTAATCCCATACATAAAGTCTTATGATACTAAAACATTACCCAATGCATTGGAGAACTATATAATTCTAGGTTCACCCATCGATTTCATATCACGTACATGCATAAGTGTTCCATATAGATCATTAAACATAGAATTATTTTCCATCATATTTAATCCCATGATTAAGGAATGCGGGTTACATACATGGAATTCCCCAATAAATGAAGTTTGTATACAACAAGGTGAATACCATTGAGTGGAAATTGGTATAGGTATACACCTCACAAATGTTCGACATGGAAAATTATAGTGACATTTTAGAAACATAACAAAAATACATGGAGATTCATAAAATGGGTAAATGATAGAGAAAGGGGAATCTCATTAAATGGAATTAATAAGAACAGTATGAGGTATATGTATGAACATAATCCATCATGAAAATTTGGGAATTAATAGGCATAAGACAAGTAGGGTTCTTGAATAAAAACATGGCATGAAAAAATCACAGGATAATTTTAGTAGCATAACATGGTATATAATGAATCATGGGAGGGATTAATGAGAGTGAAAGAGGTTACTCATCACTTGGAAATCATAAGGGTAGTAATAGGGATGTGGAAGAGAATATCTCATCGATATGAATTGGAAGAAAAAGTGCATTACATAAATAAGGTTCTTGAATAAAGAGAAGAATTTCAGCATAGTAACGGCTTAGGACATCAATTGGACAATAGAGGGATCGTTATAAAATAATGAAAACATAACCCATTGAGATTAAAAAGGCTAAATAAAAAAAGGTGATTGAATTAAAAATACCAAAGAGAGTCCCCTTACCTTTCTTGGGGCACCTTATAAGGACTCCAGAGAGGAGAGGGTAGAGTAAGGACACACTCTAGGGTTTTTGAGTGAAGAAGAATGAGAGATTGAGTAAGTTTATATAGAAAAAGTGAGGGGAGTTATTTATTATTTCCCAAACATTGTTTTTGGACTCTATAAAAAAATAATCAAAACCAAAAACCTTCTAATTATTTTTACCCATGGTTTATGCTAAAGAGTAGTAGTTTTCATTATTTTATAAGGCTAAGGACTGAAATATTACCCTTAGTGATGTGGACGTGATTCATGTTCACAAAAGAATGATTTTAAAACCTTTAAATATAATATAGATTTTGGAATATTCATAAAGTATTTATAAAATTAATCAAATAACCTAAAAATCACATTATTTTAAAGGGAAAACATAGATTTGGTTGTGGATACCGTATTTAATTTTCACCCAAAAATTCGACTATCATAGAAAATTATGAAAAAATAACTATTGGATAATTTCAACGTGATGATTACAAAAAAAATATTTAATTTATCCAAATAATTTTCTAAATATATGAATTTTCACTTCTAAAACAAGATTCAATATTTATTTAGAAATGCTGGGTTTTTATTAGTAACAATTTTCAAGCCCTTATGACAATTACATTGGACTTTATAAAAACTATATTATCATTTAAATTAAATAAAAATTATTTAATAAAATTATTTTATTAACATTTATTTTTTAAAATCCATTAATTAATAAAAAAGGAATGTATTAATTGAAATTATTTATTACAGAAAAATATTATTTGTGTTTTATTGTATAAAAATGAAATTTTTATCAAAATCATTTGTTAATTATTTATAAAGAAACACCAAAATATATAATAATTATTATATTGAAATGAAAATATACATATTCATTCTATTAGGGTTACGTTGTTTCTAGTCATTGTTAAATTACTTTTACCCTTAATTAACCTATTTTTCATTAACCGGGGTAATAATTATTTACTACAATCAATATTCATATTCTCCAAAAATCATGTTGAAATTATTACCTAATATTAATTATTTTTATTAAAAATATGGAATCCATTTTATCAGATATAAATTCACAAATTTAGAATAATTTATTTTAAAATAAAACCCATAGGTGAGATGGTAAGCTATTTTTTCTGAAAAATGCATTTTTCACGGAAAATTTGATTTTACTTCAACTCTATAACTAATAATATAAAATATCTAAATATTAATTACTAATGATAGATATATGATACTAACATTTAATATAAATCATTCACTATTAGGGTTTATTTTTAATTAATTAAAAAGGAGAAACATTATTCCTTTTAAAATAGTTTTCAGATAAATGTATATTCAAGCCTAAAAATAAACTTATACTAAAATCTTGTATAAAAATGATTTAAATGTAATTAAATAGATTAAATATAACTAAATAATACTTATTTAAATTTAAAATAAAATTAAAATAATAGTGATACTTTTAAATTACTTAATTTATCAAAATAAATGATAGTGTTACAAGACAATTGGTATTTTTCACTATTCACTGAAAAACAAATATTTTCCAAAATATAAAAAAATTTAACCATAAGTTATTTTTGATATTATTATTACTAAAATGATGTTAATTTTATCAAATAAATATTCAAATTTTTCTAGAAATTAATTATAATATTTTTTCACAGAAAGAAATAAAAATTATTTTTTGAAGAAAATAAATTTTTGAAGAATAAAATGACATTAAAAAAAATTGAGTGATTATTTAATAATAATTTATAAATATATTTTTGTTGAGTATAAAATTTATATATATATATATATCATAATATAGTCAATCCTATTCATATCCACAAATTTAATGGCTAGATTAAATAGTTATATTTAAATTATCATTGTTTGTTTGGGTTTGGTGTTGCGTATCGCATACACTATCTATCATAATTTTATTTTTAAAAAACTCAGGGCATTACAGAATTTGTTCAAGTATTTGAACATTATAAATTTTATTTCTAAGACTCACCATTATTCAAACTTTATTTCTTTAGAGATTTTACTCGCTAAAGTGTTTAGTGGGAGAGTTTTATTAGATGGTCACATAGAGATGTGTTGACAATTACCTAGAGATGTAATAACTTTAACAAAACCCCTTGAAGTGTAGCAAACATAAGGATGATTTGGAAATTTTATTAATGTTATTAAAAGATTTTAAGAATATAAATTGTATCATATTGTACTAAAGACAATTTATATTGTCATTATTTCATGTTGGATGCATATATATATTGATATATATATATATATATATCATGAAGTGAAAAGATAATTTAACTCTAAATGTATGAAAATGATTCATCCCTATCTATGATCTTCATGAAGTATTATAGGTTATCAAAAAATTTATGGTTATTGCGATTATGATTCTAGTAAGGGCATAGTTTTTCTAAAATCTTTCCTTTGTTTTTACTTGGAGTTAGGGGTATCGAGAGGGACATTGAATGTGTTTCGGAGGCCTGGATTTGAGTTTTTGAATCATGATGTCGAAAATACCCATAGTGCTGGTTGTGGTGGAGGCCGTTTTAGGGATATGGCTATGGGAGTCACCCATTGTTATTCTTGGAGAACATGGGGAGTGAAACGCCCATTTTACAGGGCGTTGTGGAGGTCATTATGGTGTTGTGAGTGTAGTGTTAATGTTATTAAAAGAGTTTAATAATATAAAATGTATCATTTTGTACTAAAGATTCCACTTTATCATTCTTTCACATTGTCTACATATATATGTACTGATATATATATCTTGAAGTGAAATTTTAATTGAAATCTGAAAGTATGAATCTGATTCATCCCAAATTGATGCTCATCATGGAGTATTATTGGTTATGAAAAAAATTTATAGTTAGAATGAATATGATTATTATAAGTGAATGACTTTTTTAACTCTTTACATTGAGTTTTCTAGGAGTTAGTGGTATCGAGAGGGAGTTTGAAGGTGTTTCAGAGGATTGGAGTTGAGTTTTGGAACATTGAAGTCTAAAACACCTATAACACATGCCATGGTGAAGGCCATTTTAGGGTAGTGTGTTGGATTATAAGCGATAAAAATTAATACTAGGGGGGGTGAATAGTCATTTTCAAAAATTAAATAGAAAAAATTTGATTTTTATCAATTAAATATTCTGTAGTGAGATCTATGTTGAAGATATGAATTGTATTGGAAATAAAAAGAAGGAAATTAGAGATTTATAGTGGTAAGGATCACAAAGATCCTAGTCCACTCCTCATATAAGGCCCTGGCCTTAAACTATACTTAATATTGAATTAAATGAATAATTCACATTGAGGATATTTTCAGGTTTAGAGTTTTAGAGAATTAGGACATAACTATTACATCTCAAAAGATTACAAAGTAGGCACTTCTACTAAGTTTCCATAAAATAAAAACTCTTAAAAATAAACATGTCTAGTTCCATGTTTTAGATAGCATGACTTTTCCTTGATCCCATCCTTGAACCTATTCCACTTTAAGTCCTGTGAAAAACATTTCAAAAACTTGGGGTGAGCATAAAAAGCTCAGTAAAGGATACACAAAGAAGGAAAACTGTTAGTTTTTCAAAGAAACAAGTAAACCATGTACACTATATCAAAGTAAAACCTTTCACCTTTAGGAAGTAGTAAAAACTATTCACTGAATAAAATATCATTACTTACCCATTTATAACCAAAATATTACCATAAAACCCATATAAAGAACACATAACATATAATTGTAACTTGGGACATAAACATACTTAAATGTAATAACCATACGGTCGACTTCCACACATACTTAATGGAATAGACATATGGCTGACTTCCATACCCAAGGCATTGGAGGATATAACGTAACCACCCGTCTTGGTATTCACGGCACCACCCGTCATATGGTTTATCACATAACCGCCCGTCAAATGTCCAAGTAACATTATAAAATCATAAGACATAAAACCAAATATAATGGAAAGAAAACATTTCCACACTTTGATCACAATATATCACTCAAATATATTGACATTAAAAAACCATTTTCAATACCAAAATACATAAAAGAGTATATGGTATTTATTTCATTTTAAAAAAATCACGGCTTATTGAGGAATCCAAAGACTAAATAATACTCGCGGCGGCAGAAAAGGTCGTTGTCACCACGTACTTTAAAAGAAACATTCCTATTTTTCGTTTAGTAAAATGCTTCGTAGAAAAAGATTCATTTTGTATAAAATTAAAAGTCAAAGGGATTAATACACCGTATAAAAGAAAGTTGTGTATAAAACGAAATATGCCTCAATGAAAGGAGATTGAGATGAAGTCCCTTACAAAAACTCTGCAGCCTAACGCGCCACATAAATCTTCCAAAAACGGATTGATGAGATCAAATAGTGTCTCTAATTAAATTAACATAAAAAGTACAGAATGATGAATATAAAGAACATCCCCAATCATATGAAATATGAGCTTAAAATAAATGACATAAAAGAGAGTACTTAAAAAGAAAGAGAGAGGTTGGATCCCTTACCTCGGGTCCGACTTGACTCGATCGTTCTTTAACGTCCTGAATAATAAACTTGAGTTAATTTACACTTGCTTAAGAACCCTTTTCAAGTTCATTATTCCTTTTATATCACTTATTTCCATGTTATAAGCATTATGTAATCATTTAAGTTATTAATGTTTGTTTTGTCGATATTTGGTTCATAGGTCGAAAGTGGACTTCTTATAATTACATGTTGTTCATGTGGTCAAAGGTTCATTATATCCAGAATGATATTCATGATTTGGATATCATATATATCATATATATCCCGAATATACAAGTATTTATAATATTACATAATCATTTAGAGGTAAGAAATGAAATGCACCGTTCATGGAGACGGTAAGCCGTACGTATGCATGAACGCTACTTTCATTTCTATGTCATATTAATGGAATTAAAATCAAATGATAGGTATTTATATTTTAATTCCAGAATTATATTCATCATTTATATGTAACATACATCATATATAATAACTTTAAATCCATCCTTTATACATCCCACATATGACATTAATGAATCAAATCACTTTGAGGGGGTGGTAGTCTGCACTTCCTAAAATGAAATTATCGTGTTTACTCAAAATGGAAACCATAAAGGTATGACACAAAATAAAAATACAGAAGCTTAAGTAAAACATAAACATATTATATATCATATATAAATATAGTGACCTCTTAATGGACACCTTTGAAGGTGTTATATGAGTGTTGAACAATCATCGTTTCGTGAGGCCGAAATTCGCCATCCACAGAAATAGTATGTTCTTTAACCATTAGATGTAGGTGTGTGTAAGTGTAGCTCTAATTATTCTTATAACAACATCCTAGTATATTGAATATACTGGATTTGTTACAAAAGAAAGGAACTATAAGAGTTTAGGGGTTTTGAGAAGCAAAATAAAACAAAAGAACACAAGAGAAGACACTACCTTTAAATCGGGTAACTCTTTTTGATTTGAGCTCAAAGGCTTCCTTGGGAAGACTTCTACCCAAAGTGAGGCTTCTAGGAGTAAGAGAAGGATGTGGAGAGACAAAATGTGCAGAGCGTGGCCGAACCAAAGGCTTGAGAGGTGTGGGTAAGGTGATAGTGGTGGGGGCCTTTTATAAGAGGAGAGGAGGGGCACTCTTGGAAAGTAAAGAAATGTTACTTATATTTTAAAATGCGTTTCGGATTTAAAAGGACCCACATTGATATAATTAGAGGATAAGGTGATAAGGGTTCTAAATATACCCATCCAATAGGTTTTTGACAAGTGTAGGTCTTAGATTTTACATTATCTTTTCATTTTATTTAAATCGTTAAATAATTAGGTAATCGCTGCATCATCATGATGTCAAAAATAATTTAATTTAGTTAATGTATAAAAATTATAAAAAAACACTATGATGTAGGAAATCTTTTTATATTTCCAATGAATATTTATATTGAAAAATATTACTTGTATAACTTCATATAAATTTTTTTTAGTAAAACAACACATGTTTGTGACATTTTAATTTTAACATTAAATAAAAAGGTATTAATGTCATTTTCCTACCAAAGTGGCTCCATGGGGTCCCCAAGTTGACCCATGGATTTTCTTGGTTGTACATGACACATCCAATGAGGGTAGAACATGTTTCAACTCATCTCATATTATTAAAACATTATTTTTACCTTAAACAACACTAATTACCTCTAATCGCGATTAAAAACATAAATGTTACTATTCACCAAAAAAATTATTTTAATCCCATTGAACCACATTTTACTTATTAATTAAAACCATGTATGTCGGATTTTTGAAATTCAAAACACAGAGGTGGCAATGTTTCATTTAAACGAAAAATCAGTTTCTTTAACTACAACTTAGTGGTTTCACTATTCATCAAAAATTGAAGTTTTTCAGAAAAATACCAAAAATTCACCCTAAGCTATATTTGATATTCCGAACTCAAAAATGATGTCTATTTTAAAAAATTCAAAACATATAAGTTGCATTAATTAATTTAATAATTAATTCCCACTGTCAAAACAAATAGCGTGTTTTTAAGAAATAATATCTATTAAAAGAATGACACTAGTTTAAGTCCAATTTCAAAGTGAAATTAATTCCAATGACCACTATTGGATTAAATGGTAAAAATACATTATAATTTTACTTTAAAAACAAATCAAAAGATAATCTAATCATATAAATAAATTAGATTAAAAATAGGTTTTGAATTAAAATACAACATTTTTCACTATTCATAAAAAAATGAACTTTATCGGAAAGAGACCAAAAATTTACACAATGTAAATTTTGATGTCTCGATTCTATAGAAGAATTTTATTTTGTCAAATATAACACATTAAATTGTCAAAAAGTGGATTTAAAAGTGGTTCACCATCAAAATGCGGTTAATCGACCTTCTAAAGAATATTAGAATGTTTACGCTTAAAATTGAATTCATTCACATTTTTAATCCTCTATCATTTATTGTAAAAAGTAAAAATATTTGACAAACATATATAATCATTTTTTAGTTAGTTCTGTTCATTCCTTCCTTTACAATGGTTAGCCGTTAACTACCATTTAAAATAATATTATTTTATTATTATAGTGCAACGTAAGATTTCAAAGGAACTCGTTGTTGCGTATTGGGTAATCCATCAAGCATAGCATTCCCTTTAAATTAATATTAACATTTTATTCACAAATAGGGATAAATATAAAAATGTAATATTCTTTATGTACCTGGGTGTTACATCCTTCCCCCCTTTTGGGAATTGCGTCCTCGCAATTTTAAAATTGGGCTCGGAAACATCATTGAAAGTCCCACATCGGAACAAGAGCCGGTAAAACAATCACTTTAAAAGAAAGAAAGAGGAGTACAGAGGTCACCCGAGTTAACCCAAACTAGGATTCCATGTAAGAAAATATGGACATGTTGGAAAAAACAAAGGGTCATGTTCTGAGGGAGAGTGATAGTAAAAATGTCTAGGAGAAAGTTAACCATAAGAAAATCACAAACTTGTGATGGGTTAAACGGAATTCGATTCCCTAGTAGGAAAATTTAACAGACAACATTTTTGTTTTAAGTTATTCTTCATTGAGGAATTTATTTTTGAGCTTAACAAAATCATAATGAAACATACTTACTTGTCACGTAGACTTTCAACTTTTACTACATTCCTTAATCAAACTCATATTTTCTCCAAAATACGAGTATTTAAGAAGACTTGTTCTCATTAAGATAACTATAATAAACTTCTAGAGAATCACCTAATCCACAAAAGAGAACTATATATTTCCCATGTCTTTAGACCTTAACCAAAAAAAAAATTGTTAGAACAAGATCAGATAATCCACAAATGGATAATCCTTTATAAAAAAAATCTATTCTTAATCTCCAAAATTTGTCCAACAAAACCCAAAGTTCAACGAAGACCATTCAATAAACAATTTGTCCATAAAACTCTTCAAAGTAAACCAAACTAAGATTGAAACCCAAATATTTGAAGGATTTAATCACATAGTCTTCCAAGGTACAAATTAACATTTATCTCTAAATAACAACAGTCGCTCTTAAAGTCTCATATTGAAAAGTAATTAACCTAATCACATATCCTCCATGATAGGTTAATAATTCCCATAGATAACCCAAAATCAACATAATCTTAATTCATAAAATCATCTAACTAAAAAGAATAATTCATACTAACCAGGGACTTCACGTAGTCCAGTGGTAGGCAATAAATACCAGTCTCACTTTGGTTGTGGGTTCGATTACTGCAGCTTTGTCCGACGCGACGGGTTGTCACACGGTCTGTGTTTTGTCCTTTTTCCAAAAATATATAATTCTTGAAACATTCCCCAAAACGAGATTAAATCTTCAAAAATAATCATAACATATTTTATCCTCAATTTTATCTCATGCCTTTCATTTTCCATCATAATAAATAATAACCCATAATTACCTCAAAAGTAAGGATCATATAAACCCTAATGGTTACCTTTATAATTATTACATGAAATTCCACATTGATTGGTCATCTCGTACATGATGCATTACAAAACATACCAAGGTAAAAGTGTTTGATCATGACTCCTTGATAGTTGGTTTAGAACAACCACGAGTTTCCTCATTGAATCCCCCATTTCATCCAGTCTCTTAATCAGAGAACCACCACAGTTTCCATCAAACCTATTGTCACTTTGGTGCCTGCTAGATACATCCATTCACTAAAAACAGAAATGTCAGTGTGAGTACATCAATAAAACCATCATGTACTAATGAGGAAGATAAACACTAAGATATACTTACTCATTCACATTATCTAAAACTATGACTCTTTTTGAAATCCTAACCATTATGGTAATGTCACTTATTCCTAGAGAATACCCTAACCTCTAAAGTTATCTAAACCAACCTCTGATACCAACTATATGGCCCCGAACTTAAACCATACATAATATTGAATTAAATGAATAATTCACATTGAGGATATTTTCAGGTTTAGAGTTTTAGATAATTAGGACATAACTATTACATCTCAAAAGATTACAAAGTAGACACTTCTACGAAGTTTCCATAAAATAAAAACACTTAAAAAGAAACATGTCTAGTTCAATGTTTTAGATAGCATCACTTTTCCGTGATCCCATCCTTGACCGTATTCCACTTTATTTCCCGTGAAAAACATTTCAAAAACTTGGGGTGAGCATAAAAAGCTCAGTAAAGGATACACAAAGAACGAAAACTGTTAGTTTTTTAAAGCAACAAGTAAACCATGTACACTTTATCAAAGTAATACCTTTCACCTTTATGAAGTAGTAAAAACTCTTCGCTGAATAAAATATCATTACATACCCTTTTGTAACCAAAAGATTACCATAAAACTCATATAAAGAACACATAACATATAAAGGTAACTTGGGACATAAACATACATAAATGGAATAACCATACGGTCGACTTCCACACATACTTAATGGAATATCCATACAACCGAATTCCATACCCAATGCATTGGAGGTTATAACGTAACCACCAGTCCTGGTATTCATGGCACAACCCGTCATATGATTTATCACGTAACCACCCGTCAAATGTCCAAGTACCATTATAAAATCATAAGACATAAAAACAATATAATGGAATGAAAACATTTCCACACTCTGATCACAATATATCACTAAAATATATTGACATAAAAAAACCATTTTCAATACAAAAATACATAAAAGTGTATATGGTATTTATTTCATTTTAAAAACATCATGACTTGTTGAGGAAGCCAAAGACCAAATAATACTCGTGGTGGCGGAAAAGGTCGTTGTCACCGCGTACGTTAAAAGGAACATTCCTTTTTTTCGTTTAGTAAAACGCTTTGTAGAAAAAGATTCATTTTGTATAAAATTAAAATTCAAAGGGTTTTATACACCGTATAATAGAAAGTTGTGTATAAAACAAAATATGCCTCAATGAATGGAGATTGAGACGAAGTCCCTTACGAAAAATCAGCAGCCTAACGATGCCACTTAAATCATCCAAAAACGGATTGATGAGAACAAATAGGGTCTCTCATTATATTAACACAAAAAGTACAGAATGAGGAATATAAAAGAACATCCCCAAACATATGAAATATGAGCTTAAAAAATCACATAAAAGAGAGTACTTAAAAAGAAAGAGAGAGGTTGGATCCCTTACCTCGGGTCCTAATTGACTCGATCGTTCTTTAACATCCTAAATAATAAATTTGAGTTAATTTCCTCTTTCTTAAGAACCTTTTTCAAGTTCATTCTTCCTTTTATATCACTTATTTCAATGTTATAAACATTATGTAATCATTTAAGTTAATAATGTTTGTTTTGTGGATATTTGGTTCTTAAGTCGAAAGTGGACTTCTTACAATTACATGTTGTTCGTGTAGTCAAATGTTCATTATATCCAGAATGATATTCATGATTTGGATATTATATATATCATATATATACAGAATATACAAGTATTTATAATATTACATAATCATTTAGAGGTAAGAAATGAAATGCACCGTTCATGGAGACGGTAAGTCGTACGTACGCATGAACACTACTTTCATTTCTATGTCATATTAATGGAATTAAAACCAAATGAGAGGTATTTATATTTTAATTACAGAATTATATTCATCATTTATATGTAACATAAATCATATATAATAACTTTAAATCCATCCTTTATACATCCCACATATGGCATTAACGAATCAAATCACTTTGAGGGGGCGGTAGTCCGCACTTCCTAAAATGAAATTATCGTGTTTACCCAAAATGGAAACCATAAATGTATGCCACAAAAGAAAAATACAGAAGCTTAAGTAAAACATAAACATATTATATATCATATATAAATATATTGACATCTTAATGGACACCTTTGAAGGTGTTATATGAGTGTTGAACAATCATCGTTTCGTGAGGCAGAAATTCACCATCCACAGAAATAGTATGTTCTTGAACCATTAGATGTAGGTGTGTGTAAGTGTAGCTCGAATGATTCTTAAAACAACATCCTAGTATATTTAATATACTGGAGTTGTTACAAAATAAAATAATAAAATGAGTTTAGGGTGTTGGAGAAGCAAAATAAAACAAAAGAACACAAGAGAAGACACTACCTTTAAATCAGGTAACTCTTTTTGATTTGAGCTCAAAGGCTTCCTTGGGAAGACTTCTGCGCAAAGTGAGGCTTCTAGGAGTAAGAGAGGGATATGGAGAGACAAAATGGGGAGATCGTTTCCGAACCAAAGGCTTTAGAGGTGTGGGTAATGTGATAGTGGTGGGGGCCTTTTATAAGAGGAGAGGAGGGGCACTCTTGGAAAGTAAAGAAATGTTACTTTATTTTAAAATGAGTTTCGGATTTAAAAGGTCCCACAATGATATAATTTGAGGATAAGGTGATAATGGTTTGAGATATACCAATACAATAGGTTTTTGACAAATTTAGGTCTTAGATATTATATTATCTTTTCATTTTATTTAAATCGTTAAATAATGAGGTAATCGCTACATTATCATGATGTCATAAATAGTTAATTTATTTAATGTATAAAAATTATAAAAAAATACTATGATGTAGGAAATATTTTTAGATTTCAAATGAATATTTATAGTCTAAAATCTGAATTGTATAACCCCATATAAAAATTGTTTTAGTAAAACAACACATGTTTGTGACATTTTAATTTTAACATTAAATAAAAAGTTATTAATGTCATTTTCCTACCAATGTGGCTCCATGGGGTCCCCAAGTTGACCCATGGATTTTATTGGTCGGCCATGACAAATCCAATGAGGGTAGGACATGTGTCAAGCTCATCTCATATTATTAAAACATTATTTTTACCTTAAACTACACTAATTACCTCTAATCGCGATTAAAAACTTAAAAGTTACTATTCACCAAAAAATTATTTTAATCCCATTGAACCACTTTTTACTTCTTAATGACAACCATGTATGTAGGATTTTTGAAATTCAAAACATAGAGGTGGCAATGTTTCATTTAAACAAAAAATCAGTTTCTTTAACTACCACTTAGTGGTTTCACTATTCGTCAAAAATTGATGTTTTTCAGAAAAATACCAAAAATTCACCCTAATATATATTTGATATTCCAAACTCAAAAATGATGTCTATTTTAAAAAATTCAAAACATATAAGTTGCATTAATTAATTTAATAATTAATTCCCGCTGTCAAAACAAATAGCGTGTTTTTAAGAAACAATATCTATTAAAAGATTGACACTAGTTTAAGTCCAATTTCAAAGTGAAATTAATTCCAATGACCACTATTGGATTAAATGGTAAAAATATATTCTAATTTTACTTTAAAAACAATTAAAAATATAATATAATCATATAAATAAATTATATTAAAAAGAGGTTTTGAATTAAAAAACAACATTTTTCACTATTCATAAAAAAATGAACTTTATCGGAAAGATACCAAAAATTTACACAATGTAAATTTTGATGTCTCGATTCTAAAGAAGAATTTTATTTTTACAAATATAACACATTAAATTGTAAAAAAGTGGATTTAAAAGTGGTTCGCCATTAAAAGGCGGTTAATCGACCTTCTAAAGAATATTAGAATGTTTACGCTTAAAATTGAATTCATTCACATTTTTAATCCTCTAACATTTATTGTAAAAAGTAAAATTATTTGACAAACATATATAATCATTTTGTAGTTAGTTCTGTTCATTCCCTCCATTACAACGGCTAGACATTAACTACCATTTAAAATAATATTATTTTATTATTATAGTGCAATGTAAGATTTCAAAGGAACATGTTGTTACGTATTGGGTAAGCCATCAAGCATAGCATTCACTTTAAATTAATATTAACATTTTATTCAAAAATAGGGATAAATATAAAAATGTCATATTCTTTATTTACCTGGGGTGTTACACCTAAACTTCTTATACTCCAAAAGAATATCGTTACCTAGTATGAAACTCACTTTAAAATGTGTGAGAACCTATTACATACTCTTCCTTTTACAAAAACCTAGAGACACAACCCTATCTTTTTACAGGAGACTAAACCTAGTCTAAGATCTGACTTTTGATCGGGAGTCACAACCCAAACTTCCTTTTATGTGGTGAAATAATAAAAAAAACAATACCTACTTTTTATGGGACAAAATAAACCATACATTAAAAGCTTACAAATAGATAAATATAATAATAAAATGAAAAAAACCAGAATACAAATAAAGCCAGCAGATGATCAAAAGGTGTGAAAGACGATGAAGCTTGATGATCATTGGTCGCTTAAATTAAAAAGGTTGAATGTTGAACTTCTTCCATGATCATAGAAAAGGAAAATAAGTCATATAAATTTCTTCATCATATTGAAATATCAAGAATTATATAACACCATTGTATAAAAAAGATACATCGATTTGACATGTATGTTATTGTTTTGTATTCCTTTATCAAATCTCTAACTGATTAATCTCGTATCATCAATAATTGAATGATCATCTTAGAGAATCAAGAGATCCAGTCATTACATGCCACTTTTTAGTGAGTAAAAAAATAAAATATTACCATGTTTTGAATGCTATGATGTTGATAAATTAAACACGGCAACGACTCCCTTCTTTTCATCATATTAGGTAGTGCTTTTTAAGTTTCCTCTACATGTCTATATTTTAAAGACATGGTGTAGGTGATCATCACTTCCCTAATTCATTTTACTGTTTTTCAAGGGTGTTTAAAAAATGATCATGAAAGGGGATAGCAGATCGATCTAGGAAATGAAGCATGCATCAGCTTAGAGGAAGTTTCTTTTAGATTCACTGGGCTTGGATACAACATCAATGATGTGGAGTTTAACTAGTTGAATTCGGGTAGTGGATTTAAAAACATCCTCTTATCTTCTGAAATTATTTGTTTCTTGATATGTTGTGGAATCATCTGAGTTACCATATTGAACATGGAACCCTTTTGTTATTATCCCCTTGAACCGAATGAAAAAAATTATCATCATTTATTTTCAATTGTTATCCCCTTTCACATAAATTCATGGAGATTCCATCATTCTATTGGATCGAAACCCACACATTGAATCCTATGAGACGTGACTACTTGTATCCCTTCAACCTTTGGTAATAAACACACAAAAAAATTGTTTTCAGACATGGTAAGTCTATAATCCCTCCTCGAGCACTATTAAGATGATTTGGTCAAGGGGGAGGGGTTGTAATTAACTCATGAATTTGTTATCAAACTTTTATCTCAGGGCCCTGTTTGGTCTATGGGAAGGGGTTGTTATATGATTTCATTTATTCCATTTCATACCCCATTACCTCGGGCATGGTATGGGAGGTGTTGTAATTAACTTATGCATTTAGTATCAAACACTTATCTTGATCTCTTATTAATTTTGGGGAAGGGGTTATTATATGATTTCCTTTATTGCATTTAATGCTCCATTCACTCAGACTTGGTATTTTTGGTTTGTTCTGAGGGAATGAGATGTCGTGTGTTCAATTTTTCTACACTTCTTGGATTGGTTATTCCAAATTTGATATAATTAATTTTTTTATTTTTCTGCCTTTAAATGCATTATGTTTCTACATTAGTGAAAAATTATTATGTCATTATTTCTAACCCATTTTAAGCTGTTCATGAAAGACATGAACATGGATATTAATTACAAGTGGAATGGTAATCAGATTGGTTAGCCCCTCTTTATTCCATTTAAGTTGTGAATGAATTTACGATTAAAAGTTCGACAGAATATGTATAGAATATGGGTATGAGGATGATCATGTGAATCTGGAATTAATGTTAGTGTGATAGGGATAACCCTGGAAACAGAATTATGAATGAGGAGGTAACCTGTAATTAATATCGAATAATGTTTAGAGTGTTTATTTCCAGTGCTTATAGAATTGGGATGTCTCTCAAGTCATCTGGGTTATTATCTCATGGTAAGTTTCTATCTCGAGGAAGGGTGTAGGGATAATTCTTGATCAGAATATCTCTTCTTCTCTTTTAGTTTTGATATGTCCATTTATAGTCTTTTAGATGGGATGAGGAGGTCTAATGTTCCTTTCTAGGGTGATTCTGTTTGTTATGGTTAGAAGGTAAATTGTTTGAGATGCTAGCTTAGAAGAGAGATATGTAGGTGTGTTGTTGTATGAGATTAGGTGTTGCATTACCATAGATTTATGTAAGGGATGCGCCTGATATTATCAGTACTGAAAAAAAGTGCTGATAAAAGGGGGCCTTTGTCAATGCTAGCTAAAATTGCTGATAAATCTACCATTTATCAGCGCTAAAAAGAGCATTGATAAAGGTTTACCCTTTATCAGTGCTGTTTATAGGGCTGATAAAAGTTTTTAACAAAAAATATTAATAATTTATATAAAATTATTATATTTATATTAAAAAATAATGTTTATTTGTATACATTAATTGAAAAACTCATGTTTATAATTAATATATATTTTTTAATAATTCAAATATATAATGTTAAAAAAAAGTATTTCTAAGATTATAATAAATTTCATTAAACAATAAATATATTTGATATAATTAATAGATTTATTATATTTATAATTATATATAAATACTTTATATATATATATATATATATATTATAATTATAATTATAAATAAATAAATATATGTTTCTAATGAATTTGGTCAATAAATATATCGATGTGTGAGTATAATTGACGTATATATATATTATGTATTCATCATGAAAGTTCATTTATACATTACACTCTTCTTATTATTCTTGCTATCCATATGTGATGAATCATTTGTTATTATCTATACTTTACTAGGTATATGATTCTTTCATGTTATACCCATGAATATATTATGTTCTCAAAAATACTTATAAAATTACGATAAATATATTTAAATAAAAAATATATTTGTTATATTTATAATTATAAAATTTTAATTATATATAAATACTTTTTAAATTTATTTGTTCATAATTATAATTATAAATATATATATATATATATATATATATATTTAAATAATTAGAGAATTACAATAAATACTTCTATTATAATTTTATAAATATATATTCAAATATATTTATAATTATATACAAATATTTATAAATATATTTACTTATAGTTATAATTATAAATATATATATATGTAAATAATTATAAAATTATAATAAATATATTTTTTATACTTATAAAGTTATAAATATGTATAATTAAATAAATATATTTATAAATATATAAAACTATTTATAAATAAATAAAAATAGTTATAATTATAATTTTAAATAAATATAGATATATTTTAATAATTATAAAATTACAATAAATATATTAATTATATATATTTATATGAAAATATTTATAAATAAATTCAAATAGTTATAATTATAATTATAAATAAATATAGATATATTTAAATAATCATAAAATTATAATAAATATATTAATTTTATATATTTATAAATATATAAATATATTTGTTATAATTTTATAACTATTTAAATTAATAAATTAATAAATATCTATTTATAATTATAAATATAAATAAATAAATATTTATAATTATAACTATAAATAAATATATCTTTATTATAGCTTTTAATTATAAATAAATATATATTTATTTACAGTTATAATTATAAATAAATATAAATTTATTTAAATAATTTTAAAATTATAAAAATATATTTATCATTCTTATAATGTTATATATAATTAAATAAATATATTTATAAATATATAAAAATATTTATAAATAAATACAAATATTTATAATTATAATTATAAATAAATACAAATATATTTAAATAATTATAAAATTATAATAAATATATTAATTATATATATTAATATTATTATAAATGTAATAAATACATTTTTTTATAATTTTATAATTATTTAAATTAATAAATTAGTATTTATTTATAATTATAATTTTAAATAAATATATATCGATTTAAATAATTATAAAATTATATGAAATATATTTGTTATATCTATAATCTTATAAATATATACAATTAATATATTTATTTTATATATTCATATGATTATAAAAATAATAAATATATTTCTTATAATTTGAAAGCAAACAACAAATGGAGTGACACTAGTTTACGAAATTACTTGCTCTCTTGAATGGCATGATCCGAGAAGATAATGAGCTCCTAAGCCGAACATACGATGCCAAACAGATGCTATACTAGATGGGTGTGATCTTTGAAAGAATGCATGCCTGTCCGGATGACTGTATATTGTTTCACAAGAACCACAAATCACTTATAGAATGCCCATAGCATGGTACTTCTCGATATAAGAAAGATGAATCTGGTCCTATGAAAGTTGTATGGTCCTTTCGAATCATTCCAAGGCTTAGGCACCTATATGGAAGTGAAGAGACTTCATGGTAATTGATGTGGCATGCAGATAAAAGAATTAAAGATGTGAAACTTTGTCACTTGGAAGACTCTCCTCAGTGGAAGAAAATTGATCATAAGTATCCTATATTTGGAAACGAGCCAAGAAACCTTCATCATGCATTATCTACAGATGGAGTGAATCATTTTGGTTTTCAAAGTAGCACTCATCGAACATGGCCAGTTATGTTGATAAATTATAACTTTCCACTGTGGTTATGCACGAAACGAAAATACATCTTTTTATCTATGATTATATTAGGAACAAAACAACTGGGAAATTATATTGATGTTTATCTGTCTCCATTAATAGAGGATTTGAAATTATTATGGGATTCAAGTGTTACATTGTATGATGCTTACAGAAATAAAGATTTCACATTGAGATCCATATAGTATTGGATGATAAACAACATTACTACTTATGAAATTTTTTATGGATATAGAATTAAAGGATCTCAAGGGTGTCCTCTTTGCAAACAAGGTATACAGTTAATTAGGTTGAAACATTCATCGAAAACCGTGTTTCTAAGACATCGTAGATTTCTACCCCGATGATATAAGTATCAATATTTAATGACATCATTCGATGGATGTTTAGAAGAATGCACATCACCATCTCCACTAATAGGTGATCAACTATTTGATAAAGTAAAATATGTTGACACTGCTTTTGGTAAACTATTTTTGAAAAACCTTATGAAATTCGGTTGGAAAAAGAGATCAATTTTTTTTTGAATTACCATACAATTTTTTTTGTATGTCAGAAATTTTCTTGATGTTGTGCATGTTGAAAAAAATATATGTGATAGTTTCATCGATACATTGCTAAATGCACCTGAAAAATCAAAGGATGGAATTAAGGCTAGGCTGGACATGGTTTACAGGGGAATACGAGAAGAGTTGGTGCCATTGAAGGGTGAAAATTGAACTTTTCTTCCTCCAACTTCTTACACTCTTTCCAGGCATGAGAGATATCAATTTTGAAACATCTTTAATGATGTAATGGTTTCATAGGGGTATTCATTGAATATCAATAACATCTTGTTAATGACCGATTTAAAGTTAAAGGGTCTGAAATCACATGACTGCCATGTTTGGATGCAAGATCTAATGCGTATATCTTTACATTTCATTTTTCCTGAGAATGTTCATCATATATTGACCATGCTCTGTTTCTTCTTCAATGCTATATACAGTAAATTTATAGACCCAATAAATTTTCTGACTATGGAAAGAGAAATTACCGTCATATTATGTGAATTAGAAAAGTTCATCCGGCTAACATTCTTTGATATGATGGTTAATTTGATGGTGCACATAGTGAGAGATATTCGACTATGTGGGCCTATACACAATAGATGGATGTAACCCATTAAACGATATTTGAATATTTTGAAAGGGTATTTCAAAAATTGAAGTCGTCCAGAGGGTTGTATTACGAAGCAATATATTGTTGAGAAAGCTATTGAATTCTATATTGAATACCTATCCGATGTGGAATTTATGGAAGAGATGTTGACACAATCGATATTATAGATTGGGAGAAGGTCCGCTTTTACATTTTTCATTACATTTTGGAGGTTTCCCCATATTTTTAAACCCACAAAGAAATTCTTAGGCATTTCAATCCATCAAGGGCTTAAATATGGATATCAAATACACATAATGAACATTTTATAGGATGGTTTTAGGACCATATTTTTAAGGAGTTATATGAAAATCCAGATTCAACCTCAGAACGACTCAGATGGCTAGCCGGAGGACCAAGTGTGTATGTATTATCGAACAATGGTTATATAATTAATGGTTATATATTCTATACAAATGAGCATTATGGAGACAGTACCATGAAAAATAGTGGAGTTGCACTTGTGGCTGAAGCGATGCATGTTTCTAGTAATAAGGACATAAAGCCAATTTATGTGAATACGTCATACTATGGTATCATCAAAAAAATATGGGAGTAGGATTATACAACATTACAAGTGTCAATCTTTCAATGCAAGTGGGTTGATAACATGAGTGCTATTAAAATAGATGAATTGGGATTTTTGAAAGTTGATTTCAGTAAGGAAGGGTACAAAAATGAACCTTTTATAATGGCATCATAGGCAGTACACTTATTTTATGTTCTAGATCCCACAAACAGAAAGTGATAAATTGTTCTGTTATCTACCAAATCCACTAAAGGGTCAGATGAAAATTCAATTGAGGATGAACCTTTTATTGGGACATTGCAATCATTTCATAGTGGTCCCAATTTATAATGCATTTTGTATTTCATAGGATACCACACTGAATGTATTTGGATATTCAATAGAGGGGTCAAATCCCTTCAGCCTTTATAAAAAATAGAGTCCAATAAATAGGTAATATATTTTTTGTAATATACATCATGTTACCTAATGTTATTATTTGTTCCTTGTTGAATTTATGTACTCTATATTAAATGTTAAAACACTTATATAGATAATGACTTCTACACATGTTGGTGCTCCCAATCCTGAGGCACAAAAGGTGTCTCAACCTACTGCTGATCGCAGTGAAGAGGAACACAGACCTTCTACACATGCTGGTGCTCCCAATCCTAAGGCATAACAAGTCTCTCAACCTGGTACTTCTCGTAGTGTAGAGGAATGTTGACCTTATTCACATGATGGTGCTCCAAATATAGTGGCACAATAGGTATCTCAACATGATGATGCTCGTAGTGTAGAGGAACGATGACCTTTTTCATGTGCTAGTGCTCCCATTCCTGAGGAACAATAGGTTTCTCAACTTATTTTTGTTCCTTTTTTAAAGGTAAAATGAACATCCACACATGCTAATGCTACCACTCCAGAGGAAAATATTGATGATGTTGAATATGAGGAAATGGTAGGCGATAAAGGATTGATGATGCATAAAAAATAGGAGTGCCGTAGTTTGGCGGTGTTAGAAAAAATCATTAAGGAGAAATTCAAAGGAATTAAATATGAGGTTGGAAGGAATACATGAGGCCATGTTGTTAACCCAAATAAGGCCATTTTTAGTAGTTACATTGGAATAATCACTCAGTAACGCGTGCTGATTAATGTAGATTTGTGGCACCATGTTGTGACTGCGCTTAAGACACTGATATGGGAAGATATTAAGGTAACATTATGATATCATTTCTTTATTTTACTAAAAAATAAAATAATGAAACATTTACATACTCTTCATCATCCATTATAGAGTGAATTTATAGTAGATTACTCCCATAAGAAATAAGTATCAATGCTTTCTCGAAGGATTCATAGAGGATTTCACACGATTCTAACAAGACACCATCTTAAAAATACTAAAGGGAAAATAAACCCACACCCACCACTTATCTATGAACACCTAATTAACCAAGAAGTGTGTGATGAATTTACTGGCCATTATACAAATGTGTCTTTTTAGGTACAGTGTGGCTAGTAATATGTTGTTTTATGATACCTGTATTCATCACTTTGATTGATTTTTTTTATTTATGAAACAAAAATTGAGTACTAGAAAGAAGGAACGAGTAGAAAAACCATGATACCCCTACTGTAAAGCAAGGATAGGCTACACTTTACATGAAAAAAATTGGTACATATTTTAAAACTACCATAATACATTTACGTGACATGAAACAACACCATAATTATGCTTCTCTGTTTATATATAGATTGATGAATCCAAATACAAATCTACTTCCATCCCACACCATGTGCTATGGATGGAGGCACATGTAAATAAAGACAGGATACTAATAGATGAAAACACACAAAAAGTGTGGGAAACTTGTGTAAGTATTACATAATAATTTTTTTTCATTTAAATATATACTACATAACAATGGTAAATTATTTTACTATAGTTTATATCTAACATAGTCATAGGAATCAGTAACACCTGTACTAGATGAACACATACTATCAGTGGATTTGAAGTGGATAGAACAGTATAGTCACATCAGAGGTGTGGGTTTTGGGGTGAAACCCCGAACATATTTTGAGAAAAAAAACTAGTGGAGGATCAAAGTGAAGAAATGAAATGGATGAGAGAAATACTAGAAACCCTTTAAGAATAATTCTAATGGGAGAGAGAGATGATGGTAACTTTTATCCGGGGGAAGCAAAGAGAAGAAACAACTGAAGAACAACCATCGTGTGAAGATCCTTCCCCACCCCCACCAGCTTTGAGGGAATCCATTCTCCTTAAAGAGATGTCTTAACTAAGGTAATCAATGTTCTAATAATTTTTTCTGTGAATTTGAATCATATATACATTGATACCTTTCCTATACTAATATTCTATAGGGTTATAATGACTATGATTTATATCTATCAACACCCACCCATAACCTTGTAGCGAGGACTACAGTGTTCAACAAATTAGATAGATTAATTAATTAAATCAGAAATATTTATGCATATATTTTATTTATTATTATTTTATCAAGTTCAATTATGTCCTTTTTGATGTGTTATAAGATACAATTTCATCATCCAGGAGTGTTCATTTCCTTGGTTTTCATGATCAGTTCAATTTTATATGTGTATGGAAGATCATGAAAAATTTGAATATCTATACAGAATAGAAATTATATTTTATTAATTAAATTAAAAAATATTAAGTGGTATTATATTTTTTTTCTAGATATAAGGATGATTCATTAGGTAATACATTAATGATGACCGTTTAGATCATTTTGGTTTTTTTCGATAATCACAAACTAGTTTTGTTTTATTATTTAATATAATGTATAAATACTAGTTCCAAAACATTAAATAAGTTTTAACATAAATTTTAAAATATGGTTTAACCATTATAATTAATATCTGACTAGCCTTGAAGGAGGTAATGGAAAATTAAAATTCATCGCCCATGATGGTGGTAAATCGACACATCAAAGACAATGTTTTAATTTTTAGAATAAAAGAAAGATCGGAAATGGTTAAATGATTGATATTCCATTATCAAAATAAAATTATAGTATACATAATATAATAGAGTTATCATGCATGTTTTTATAGAGGAGTTAATAAATGATAATAAAAGAAATGAAGTTGAAAAGAAAATAAAAGAAAACAAAAGAGAATTATACCTCTTGAACTTCTTCTCCTTGAGAACTTGATTAGGGAAATTAGGATTGGTCTTTTGTTGTGGCTAAGGGATCCTAGTTGAAAATTAGTGGTTTGGGAATAGGATTTGGTGTAATTTGGACAAGATTCAAGACATGGAAGGTGTGAGGAGAATAGGTGGTGAGGGTGGTATTTATAGTTGAGGAGAGGGGTGTTTTTTTATTATTTTATTCAATTTTTTTTATTATTTTCGATAATGATAAGAAATATTATTGATTATTATGAATAAATAAAATAAATAGTGAAATTTAATTCAAAATAATGGGTTCTTACATCATTAATGATGTTATAATTCATTGTGTTTGGCTCAAAATATTAAATACCATAAATTACAATATTTCATTATTCACAAAAAATTCAATTATTTTAGAAAAAATACAAAAAAAATCACCCTAACCATTTTTTCATGTGTAGAATCCAAAAGTTTACTCCATTTTAGGAAAATAACTTTCTAAAAATGAGAAATTTAATTTTTAATTAAAATCATCTTTTATTGGAAAAATATCGATTTTGAAATTATAACTGCTTTTTTGACACTTTAAAAAGTAATTAAGGTCTCATAAAATTATCTTATAATCATAAGACAAAAAAATTAATTTATGAATCTATTTAATGAAAATACATTTTATTTTAAACCATTATATTTATTATAAAATTGTAAATAAAGATTTACATTTTAAAAAATATGAACAATTAATTTATCATTTTAAAAAATTTATTTACATAAAATAAGATATAAACATATCATACTTTCATTTATAAGATACCCACATTTTATTTATACATTAAGAGGTGATATTGCTATTATATTGTCTATTTTTCTATTCCTTATAGTCACACTACTATTCCAACATTTAGGTTACTATTCCATTGGTATAGGTTCTTTAATTTCTATAAATACTACTTATTTTATTCACTATTTATTTATAAAGTTTGTATTATGTTCTCTATGTGATTTTATGTGATTTATTCTATATGAAACGATTATAAGAATGGAATTTACATTGATAAAATTCTAGGTCATTACAAAAATCCGCTAATCTTCACCAGTTTTGGAATATATAAGTTCAGACATAGTCACTCTAGGCCAAGAACACTACCTTTAGAGGATATTAGAGATAACACACTACCTCCCTTGAAACACTTCTGTCGACTCCCCCTAGCTCACTAATTTGGGTGAAGTCTTACTCAGTTTAATGACTTGAATGTCTCTTCATTATATTGGAAATTAAGTCTTTGTCCCTGACTACCATGAGACTCTTCTTGCACCACAATCCTTAATTGATGCATTTGAAATCACTAATCAAACAAATAGGATATTCAAAACCTAATAATAGTGAAACATAGCACATGCATGCACCTCTTGTACTTGTGTGCAAGTTTGGGGATTTTTGTGCATGATGAATTCCACACAACCCTTATCTTTCGTGCAACTAGACCATGAGTTTCTCCTAGTCTTTATAGACCCAAGAAAAACTCTGCGTGCAATATTTACTGTGTTTAACTCTTATGCAAGAAACACTTTCAAGTGTTATAGATACCAAATATTTATTAGAGAATTTATTCTTATTGAATGTGATTAAATGCTTATTTATAGGGGTTTTTGACCATGCATGAATGTTTCTCACCCACCTACCATATGGTGCACAATATTCCTCTAGATGCAGATGTCCACATTTTGATATCATATTTGGTGCACAACATTCCTTCACGCCATTCACTTCATCTTTATTTGATGGGTGCATGAAACTATTCCTATGTCGCGTAAGTTTGTCTTTTGTGTGATTTTAGATCTTGTACATAACTCTTGAATTTTATGTATTTTGATGTGATGATCTCGAAACTTCACTTGCGCGCAAGGTTTCAATTCACCTCGATCCTTGCATGCAACTTCCTTTTCCTAAAACAACTTTCTTCATTTTTAAAAATTTGGACCCAAGAATTTGGAAAACACTATGAAATGAAGCCACCTTCAACACTGTAGTAATATTTTACTGTAATATAACTTTCCTTGTAAACAATACCGACCCGACCCCAGATGATAGAAGCTTGTGTCTACTACCATTACATTGGCATGACTCCATCAAATTAATTCATGATGGACTGATCGGTTTAATAGTCTTGGTGAACCAGATACATACATGAGTCTTGTATTACAAATGAATAAAACAATTACAACATAATTTTTTACTTCTTGGGTAATAAAATTCCATATAGTATATCCATGCATATATTTCATAGTACGCTTCTTGGATTCCTGGGGAAAGGGAAACAAAATAAGGTTGATCTCAAATACTCAATAAGGGTAAAGTATATCAGAAGCAATAATTAATCAATGAGAATAATTATTTTAGTATGGTTAATAACCGAACACACATACCATGTAATTAATAAACTAATAAGGAAGTTTCATAATCAATATGGCAAGGTGATAACAAGAAACACATTCCATTCAAAAACTAGATAAAGAAAAATGAATATAGAAAGGTAGGGGACTAAAATAGATTCCATTTAATCAATGAACTAGAAATAGAATTTATCCATAGATATGTCTATGAATGATCTCGTGGATGAATAATAACTAAAAATAAATGAAGGAAATTCTAAATTGTTGGACTCCGTGTTTCCTAGGTACATGGAACCATTACCATCAATACCTTTCAAAAGATAGTTTAACATATAAGTTAAAACCCCATCTAAGGTGGCTAGCCAACTGACTCACCCCATGACACCACTGATGAATTGAAGGGCTATCTATAACTGGGCACCACCCATTTCCTACCTATCCAAAACATTCCTCATCTATCGAATAATCATTTTAACAATGTGCCTTATCAAATATCTATATGGAGTAGAAGATAATGATTTATCAATATTTCCCCAAAAAATAAAATCAATTTCAAAATAAACACCGTGTGAAATATGGTATATGGTTTAGGTAATGAACATATACATGATAAATGATATTGATAATTAGGGGAAATTCAATGTTCAACTATCATAGGAAATTGAATATTTTAAAGGGACTAACAAAGGAATCAAGGAAGTGAATTTGGATACTATACTTGAAAAAATAAATTAAAAACCATCCAGAGGAATAATAAGGATGGTATAAATAAAATATATCCCAAGTAGGGTAAAAATAAATGATTTTTTTCATTGATGAATATAAATAATATAAAAAATTATTTTAAAAACATTCTTGAGGAAAATATCCTTTTGTTTTGATTTGTTTGAAAAACATATTCTTTGAAAATCTCTTTTGAAAAAAATTTATTTAAAATTTAACCTTTTAAACATGGAAGGGAAGATTCAAATAAATGATGGTGGGTAAATCCATAAACATCATATTAGGTAAAAATAGAATTCTTTTTTCATGGTAAAAAGGTTAGAAAAATGCCTCGTTCATAAAGATACAAGACGATTCCTTTGAAAACATAGGTAAAAGACAAAAATTTTAAATATGTATTTAATAAATTATTTTGGAAAAGTTAATTTTTTTATTAAAACATTTTTATAAAATACGGGTTTTTAGAATAAAGCAGGTTCTCCGCCTAAGGATAGAAATGAAGCTGAGTTTTCTTTAAAACATATTCTAAAACATTTTAAGTAACAAAGAGTGAGAAAATGGTACTATTACTTGAAAAAGGACATGATTAACCAGAATAGAATAAAATGAAATGGTTTGTTATAAAATTATCAAATAATTTCCTCTGATGAAAATTTAAGTGTAAACAATCTCAAAAAATGAGATTGTAATATAATCCCTTGAAAATATCATAACAGTGATATTAAAATCAATCAATGAATAGTTTATATGTGTCAAATGTAAATCCACATAAAACAAGTGTAAATACAATAATAGATGGTAAAATGTTATCAAACACATAATAATATCATATTAATGACAATGAGGAAGTAATATAACCCAATGAAAATAAATTGGGTTGTAAAATTATTTTCCACATGGTAACATTTAACACAAACCCCGTATGATGAAATAATTCATATTGAAACACCAAATATCATGAATAATGAATAACTAATGATATTATATGTCAATTTTGAAGTATGTACACCATATATAATAAATTAGGTTCACAATAATAAATTATTTCTCAAAGAAAATAATATAAAAAATTATTTTAAAAACATTCTTGAGGAAAATATCCTTTTTATTTGATTTGTTTGATAAACCTTTTCTTTGAAAATATCTATTGAAAACATTTTATTTAAAATTTAACCTTTTAAAAATTTATGGGAACATTGAAATAAATGATGTTGGGTGAATCCATAACCATCATATTATGTAAAAATAACATTCTTTTTTCATGGTAAAAAGGTAAAAAAAATGCCTCGTTCAGAAAGATACAAGATGATTCCTTTGAAAACGTTGGTAAAAGACAAAAATTGTAAATATGTATTTAATAAATTATTTTGGAAAAGTTAATTTTTTTTAAAACATTTTTATAAAATAATTGTTTTTAGAATAAAGCAAGTTCTCTGTCTAAGGAGAGAAATGAAGCCGAGTTTTCTTTAAAATATTTTCTAAAAGATTTTAAGTAACAAAGAGTGAGAAAATGGTACTATTACATGAAAAAGGACATGATTAACCAGAATAGAATAAAATTAAATGGTTTATTATAAAATTATCAAATAATTTCCTCTGATGAAAATTTAAATGTAAACAATCTCAAAAAATGAGATTGTAATATAAACCCTTGAAAATACCACATCATTGATGTGAAAATCAATCAATGAATAGATTATGTGTGTCAAATGTAAATCCACCTAAAACTAGTGTAAATACAATAATAGATAGTAAAAAGTTAGTAAACACATAATTATAGCATATTAATGACAACGAGGAAGTAATATAACCCAATGAAAATAAATTGGGTTGTAAAATTCTTTTCCACATGGTAAAATTTAACACAAACCCCCTATGATTAAATAAATCATATTGAAACTCCAAATATCATGAAGAATGAATAACTCATGATATTATATGTCAATGTGGAGGTATGTACACCATATATAATAAATTAGTTTCACAATAATAAAGTATGTCTCAAAGAATGGAAATACCATTAAAATTATTCTTGAGGAAAACAATATTTAAACGCTCAAAAGTGTCCCATACCACTTTGAAACATTTCAAATCATAAAAATAATGAAGGAATAATAGTGTATCATCCCATCCCAACTCACCCCTAAACTGGTGACCGGACTGGTCTCCACATGACCTCAACCGCATCTCCTCGTAGGCCAGAGGCTGCCGACTAGTAGTGAGGGTCTAAGGATTGTCAACAGAGAGACTATACCATCTTATCAGAGTGAAAACAATGTAAAATATCAGAAAAAGGTAAAAACAGTGTGAATAACGATAAAGCAGCAGAAGACATAATTTTATAAATATTGTATAAAAAAATGGTTGATGCCAATGTTATACAATGCATGCATATTATGATGGTACAACTATGAAAGAGATAAACAATACATCATTCTTTATAATCAATAATGAAATAAATAAATTATGACTCAACCCCCATGGGTGATCTCATCGAGCATCCTGAGATTCTTCTTAGTCCTCTGCTCCTATCTCCCTATTATATGAAAACAACACAATCCTGCAACCAAATAGAATCTACTCGGGTACCCCAGTGCAATGGAGGCCCGATTAGGGTGTGAGATAGAAATCTCAGTAGGCCAGGACCACTGGTGTCTACCCCAAATCTAGACAGTCAATAAATAATTTAAATAGTGTGAAGGCATGCATAAATATAGTAATCAGTACAATGTAACTATATACCCAAGTACATGCTTTAGCCCTCAGCTGGTGTCTAAACCTACATTATATATTTTTCATGCATACCCAACAGTCATCACACATTCATGTTCAATTATCAATTATTCAATCCTTGTTAAATTATATAATCCTCGTTAATTGATAATCGCTATTTAATCGCATAAATCCCTAGGTTCCCCTGGACACCCGTACTCAATACCAACCTCAACTATGTTGGGGTCTGAACCATTTTCCATATTCAATCACAAATCATTACATCACACCAGCTTTCATTAACCATTTAATTCAGTTCATGTATGACCAATTGGACCCACATTCCAATCTCAATTAATAGGTGTAGAATGTCATGTCTAGCACCCTTGTGAGTATTTGGAGTATTAGTCCTTGTCTCACAACCCATGTGCATTTGGAGTATAAGTCATTGTCCCATAAAAGAATATTTGCATGCAAGATGGGTGTAAAATGCCATGTCTTGCACCCCGTGAGTATTTGGAGCATCAGTCCCTATCTCACAACCCATTTATCAATCATACTTACATATTTATCATTGGTGTAGAACTCCATGTCTAACATCCCAAAACCATCAATTAATTAATTCATAAATGAATTAATCAAATCCATTAATTAATTCAATAACTAATTAACAACATAAAACTCTACTCAAATAATTATACAATTAAATAACCATTGAACATCTCAATAGTTAATAATTAATTATCAATTAACTATTCTTAACCCCAAGCAAGTAAACCGGATAATTAAGTCAACATTTAATTATCCCAATTCCTTAATCGAAAAAATGATAATTAATTTACCATTAAATTATCCTTATTCCCTTACTAATCCAATCGATTAGTTAAATATAACAAAACTATTAGTTAATGCATTAATTAACTAAGTAAACATTACCATTAACTAATCCTTAAATTAATTAATCTACAAAACAAATCACATCCCATAATAAATTTTCCGAAAAATTTAATTATCTAAATCTAAATATGAAATCTCCATAATTAATTTCCACAATTAATTCTTTAAATCAATTACAACAAAAGCACATAATTAAATCACCATTAATTACATCAATGTAGCCAAAATTAATTATCTCATTAATTAATTTTATAAAAAGTTAATTTATCAAGTCATTCCCATTTAATTAGTTCAAAATTAATTAACATGTTTCAACAAGGTCACAATCCATTAATTAATTCAACAATTAATTAACACTATTCAAAACCCTCATCATCCCATGATTAATTCAACAATCAAATATTCATTCCATAGAATAAACCCTTCATATATCAGTACTAATAGAAAGATATATGGAAAACTGAAACCATAAGCAAACATGATATAACACTACCACTACTTTTTGGTTTGAAGGCAACACACCTCGATCGGCGGGGTTTTATTACAAAATCTTGATATTACTTATCACACAAAACACTTATGACATTTTTCATTTTAAAACATTAAGCATGCTAAATTTACATTAAGAGGCATTCAATATAAATACTTCACTACATAGATTAAATTTCTAATAAAAGTAAAGTAAGAAATTTATTAATGCATTTATAAGATTGAGGACTTGGAAAAAGGACCCTACCATGGGGTGGAACCATATTAATATTCAGTACATTGATATATGTCGAAAACCAATCTACAACTGGTCAGCAGTCGCACACGCACACACCTTCACACACACACACACACATGTGTTTGTGTGTGTGTGTGCACGTGCGTTTCGTCTACATTGATAAAAAATTCAATATATTAAACAAGTACCCAAAATCAATGCGGTAAGGACCAACACACCTCTAACTAGGTACCAGAAACTCATATGCATTATCCAACCCTTAATTGAATGATTTGAAATACAACAAAGGTGTATAAGACTTACCCAAAACAAAGGTGGTGAAAAAATCCGAGTTCATCCACCTCACCCTTGGTGGCGGATACTGGATTATGGACCAAAGGACCCCCAAACACCATTTTCACACCTTAATGAAGGAAGAACATCAAAACAGGGTATTTCTGTAAAACCCTAAAATCAACCAAACCAAATCGGTTACCAAAAACTCACTAAATCATCAAATCAATGAAGAAAAACGTCATACAAGATCCTAACTTGAATAATCAGACTAAACTCATAGAATAATCAGAACAAAACATTGTGGACGGAGGACCCGGGAAGGGGGAGTTCGTGTACTACAACAATTCTGCCTGCGGTCGAAGCAAGATGCTACATGGGGTCGACCAGGGGATCACACGTTGTTATGAACTGTGGCTGGGAGGAGGAGGTCTCACCGTAGGGGTGGAGGAGGCTCAGTCGAGGGAGATCTGGCCATGGAGAAGAGCTGCACACCTAGGGTTTTGGTGCACCGTCTGGTGTGTTGCACTGCAAGGGGGGTTGTCAGGGGGGGGGGGGGGGGGTTACACACTGCTAGAGATCTGGAGGAGGAGGGTTGTGCGGAGTAAGAGGCCACACTGGTGCGCACCTAGGGTTGAAGGGGGGGGGGGTGCGCCTCCTATGCATGGGTAAGGAAGGATAATCCCCTCGTTTTCTTTCTAAAATAAAACCCCAATTATTATTATTAATTATAATAATAATAATAATAAAACAATCATAATTAATTTGTATTTAATTTATTCAACTGCATTCATGATAATAATAATAGTAATAAAGAATAAGAATAGTCCTCAAATTATTATTATTACACCATTTCATCTATTACATTAAAACTAAAAACCCACAAATCTATTATTATTATACTTTATAGTATTAATAAAAACCATAATTAATAATGATTATTACATTCATAAAACTAAAATAATAATAATCTCATTATTTTTTTTCAAATCTTTGATAATCCCAACACCTCTATTTAATAACAAAAAATCATTATTAAAATCATTACTTAATTAAACATTTCTTTGAGATACCCAAAAGCCACATTAATTTCACATAAATGTTACACCTCATTGATCATGCAATTAAAATATTTTCACTATAAACGTTACACCAAATTAATCATGAAATTAAAATCTTTTGACATCCAAATAATTTATGACACCATAATAATAATAACAATATCATTATTATTAATAAAGCATTATTCTATTTAAACACAAATACCCCTTTTAATATTATTTAATTAACATAAATAAAATATTATACTGGGTAAGTTTCATGGGTTGGACCGCGACCGTGCACAGTCCGTGCAGATCCCTTAATGTGAACTTTCTAGGATCCGGTGCTCCCAAGACTTATCGAGACACTCGTTAAAATTATCAGGTATTCACCCAAGTCCAAAAACAACCCCTTTAAGTATCCCAACACTCAGAATAATGTTCCATAGATCAGTCTAAAAATTGACCCGCTGATAAACAGAAAATGTTTCGAAAACCTTTGTAAATTAAACCCGGTTAATTACATGGGACTTTACAATCTAACCACCTTAAAACTTATCATCCCTGAGTATTCATATGAAAATACTACAACAACATCTGAACTACCATGTTTGAAAAGTATTTTTTAAACACGTTATGTTTTCAAATGCTAAACACGCTTTTAACCAAAACATAAGTCCAATTTATCAATTCTTTAAAACTTGAGCCAAATCTCACTGAAATTAAGCATACATCCAAGGCCATTATAGGGAACTTATATACAAAAATGGTTAAAACTCGATTAACCAACAGAAACAGGTCGTGCTTGCTTTCCTCAAAAGACATCACCGAAAAAGAACCCACACTCTCCCTTAAACCGGCGATGTGCCTTTAAAACCATTCCCTTATCAACTGCATGTACATCGAAGTCATTACCCAACCTCCATTGACATTTCTAAGTCACGTCTTCTCAAGGGTATTAGAAAAAACAAAAATTACCCTACATGAATGAAGGCATATCCCAAAGAAACCACGCATCCTGTGTACAACCTAGATAACAACCACTCATCAAGCCTAAGAAAATTTAAAACATTAGAATGACACAAGACGAACAATATCTTAGTGTCTCCATGATGAGGTCGAGATAGGGGACATGCTCATCTCATTAGAAAGAGCGCACTAAGGGAAAACCAAGTTCTCTAAAAGATCATTCAAACTACTACCGGATGACTATATTCAAAAATCTCGACGTCACTTGCCGACATGCCTATTGTAATTGATGCGAAACTACCCACCTTAGGATTGTCCATGTCATCATAAGAAAACATAATATGCTCTCCAGTGTGCTATTTCGGAACACCTTAATGCATGTGTGTGACATTCCTCGAACCATGATCACCATGTCAAACATTGATTATAAAATCCATAACTCAAATCTATCGGTGTTCCATAACACCTGATTCCCAAGAAGTCCTCCCAAGCAGCAGTACAAACTTACTTTAACGTCCTAGAAAATTCTAAGGGTAGTACCGACCATGGGTTAGCCCCTTACAAAACCTAAACGTCGACCCTCTCTCTTTTTCATGCAAAAAATAGATAACAAGGTTCAAAATCCACTTTTTCATTTTAGAGATTTTAATTAATTCATTTTAACCTTTTAACATTTGGATGAATTTCATCAAACACACAAGTACTTTTTCACAACATGTCACTTGGTTTTCAATCAATGCACCATAGGAAAAGTAGACATGCTATAACAAAAACCCTCTTTAAACATTTCACATATAGTGTTATCTAAATATAAAGAGGAAATTTACCATCTAAATTCCTTTTACCAAAAAGACGACCTCCAAGGGTCCCATTTATTCAATCTAGGTTCTTTAAAAAGTAACCCAACAACAGTTCATTTCAATCAAGACTCTGCAGTTTTACATTTATAAACATTTTCAAACATAATATGGCTATATAAGGTTTAAACACATGGGTGTCCATATACCAATAGATAAGGTGCCCATACACCTTATCGATGGCATTTGGATCCCATTTATCACAATCAATATTCATTTAACATTTTAACTTTACTAGCCCTTTCACACATCAAAATATCTCTAGCATGTTATCATAATCAGTAACACAACATCATGATATAACATAAAATCATGGAACAATAAGAAAACATGATAATAACTAAGGAAATATAGCATATAATCACTCAAGCATATTAAACATATCACCAAAATATGCCATCTACATAGGCATACTAAAGCAGATCAAAACATGGCATTACACCCAAGACACACAATCCAAATTAGTAGGCATCCTACTAATGCAAATACATGGCATGTTATATGCATGTCCTGTGAATATCTAAGTGCCTAAGATGATTCATGTATGCAACTTCCTTTCTATATCATGCTACGGTAATTTTTTTCAAATTTTTCATAATCAATTAGTAGCAGAAAATACACCAGTCACTCAAGGTGAAATCATATCAAATGTAACATCAAACAATGCGAACAACAATCCAAGCCCTGGACACTTGGTCATTTCCCGTACATGGGGTGATCAGTCTGAAGCATGACTATTTAACCCAAGTGTTGACACATTCCTAGTTTCATGTATACCAACCCCAAAACAGTAAGACAAGTGAAAAGAAATCATTTGATACCAATTTGTAAAATCCCGACCCAGCTCACCCCTGAACCGGTGGCCGAACCGGTCGCAACATGACCTAAAGCACATCTCCCGGTACACCAGAGGCTGCTGACTAACAGAAAGGGTCTAAGGATAGTTAGTGGGGAGACTGTACCCTCGTATCAGAGTAAAAACTGTGGGAAATATCAGAAAAAGGAAGAAACAGTGTGAATAACGATAAAGCAGTGGAAGACAAAATTTTATAAATCTTGTATACAAAAAAATGGCCAATGCCAATGTTATAAAATGCATTCATGTTATGATGGTACAACTATGAAAGCGATAAGCAATACATTATGATTTACATATCAATAAAGAAATAAATAAATTATGACTCAATCCTCAAGGGAAATATCTTCAAGAATACCGTGTTTCTGCTCGGTCCTCTTCTCCTATCTCCCTATTATATGCAAATAGCATAATCCTGAAACCAAATTTAATCTACTCGGGTACCCGAGTACAATGGTGGCCTGAGTATGGTGTGAGATACAAATCTCAGCTGGTCGGGACCACCGGTGTCTACCCCAAATCCAGACAGTTAATAAATAATTTAAATAGTGTGAAGGCATGCATAAATAAAGTAAGTAGTAAAATGTAACTATATACCCAAGTACCCACTATAGCCCTCATTTGGTGTCTAAACCTTCATTATATATTTTTCATACGTACAAAACAGTCATCAAACATTCATTTTCAATTATCTATTATTCAAGATTCGTTAAATTATTTAATCCGCATTAATTGATATTCATTATTTAACCGCATAAATCCCTGGGTTCCCCTGGATGCCAGTATCTCAATACGAGCCTCGGTCGTGCCGGGGTCTAAACCATTTTCCATATTCAATCACAAATCATTACATCACACCAGCTTTCATTAACCATTCAACTCAGTTTATGTACAACCAATTGGACCCACAATCCAATGTCAATTAATGGGTCTAGAATGTCATGTCTAGAACCATCGTAAGTATTTGGAGCATCAATCCTTGTCTCACAACCCATTGGTATTTGGAGCATCAGTCCCTTTCCCATAAAAGAATATTTTCATGCAAGCTGGGTGTAAGATGTCATGTCTTGCACCCAATGAGTATTTGGAGCATCATTCCCTGTCTCACAACCTATTTATCAATCATACATATATATTTATCATTAGTGTATAACTCCACATCTAACATCGCAAAACCATCCATTAATTAATTTATAAATGAATTAATCAAATCTGTTAATTAATAAAATAATTAATTAACAACATGAAAATACTATAAAATAGTTCTACAATTAATTAACCATTCAACATCTCAATAGTTAATAATTAATTAATAATTAATTATTCTTAACCACAAGCAAGTCAACCAGATAATTAACTCAACATTTAATTATCCCAATTCCTTAACCGAAAACATGATAATTAATTTACCAATCAATTATCCTTAAATAATCCAATTGATTAGTTAAATATTCCAAAACTATTGGTTAACACAACAATTAACTAAGAACACATTACCATTAATTAATCCTTTAATTAATTAATCTATAAAACAAATCACATCCCATAATTAATTTTCCAACAAAATTAATTATCTCAATCTAAATATCAAATCTTTATAATTAATTTCCACAATTAATTTTTAAATAAATTACTAAAAAAGAACATAATTAATTCACCATTAATTATGCCAACTTATCCAAAATGACTTATCACATTAATTAATTTTATAAAAAAGCTAATTTATCACATCATTTCCATTTCATTAATTCACAATTAATTAATATATTTCAATAAGGTCAACATCCCTTAATTAATTCAACAATTAATTAACACTATTCAAGAACCTAATCATCCCATAATTAATTCTACAATCAAATATTCATTGCATGGAATCGACCCATCATATATTAGTACTAACAGAAAGATATATGGAAAAATCAAACCATAGGAAAACATGATATAACACTACCACTACTACTTTGTGATTTGAAGGCAGCGCACCTCAATCAAGGGGTTTTATTATAAAATCTTGATATTTCTTATCACAAAAAACACTTATTACATTTATCATTTTAAATCATTGAACATGATAAATTCACATTAAGAGGAATTCAATATAAATACTTCATTGCATGGATTAAATTTCTAATAAATGTACAATAAGCAATTTATTAATGCATTTATAAAATTGAGGAATTGGAAAAAGGACCCTACCATTGTGTGGAACCAGATTAATATCCATCACATTGATATACATCAACAACCAATCTATAACTGGTCATTAGTCGCATGCGCGCTCACTTTCACACACACACACACACACACACACACATATATATATATATAGGTGTGTGCATTGTCTACATTGATAAAAAAATCAATATATTAAATAGGTACCCAGAATCAATGCAGAAAGGACCAACACACCTCTAACCAGTTACCAGAAACTTATATACATTATCAAACCCTTAATTGAATGATTCGAAACACAACAATGGTTTATAAGACTTACCCAAAACAAAGGCAGAGAAAAAATCAGAGTTCATCAACCTATACCTTGGCGGAAGATACTGGATTATGGACCAAAGGACCCCAAAACACAATTTTCACACCTTAATGAAGGAAGAACATCAAAACAATGTATTTCCGTTAAACCCGAAAATCGAAAAAACCAAATTGAGTACAAAAAACTCACCGAATCGCCAAAGAGATGAAGAAAAAATGTCATATAATATTATACCTTGAATAATCAGACTAAACCCTTGGAATAATCAGAAGAAAACATAATGGAACAAGGACCAGGGAAGGGGGAGGTCATGTGCTATAGCAGTTCTGCCCATGGTCAAAGCGCGCTGCTGCAAGGGGTCATCCAGGGGGTCGCGCGATAGTGTGAATCATGGCCGAGAGGAGGAGGTATTGCCATAGGGGTATAAGAGGCTTGGCCGAGGGAGATCCAGCCATGGAGAGGAGCCGCATGCCTAGGGTTTCAGTGCACCGTATGGTGTGTCACACTGCAAGGGGGGTCGTCTGGGGGGTTGCGTGCTGCTGGAGATCCGAAGGAGGAGGCCAGACTGGTGTGTGCCTAGGGTTGAAGAGGGGGGGGGGGGGGGGTCACACCTCCTGTTCATGGGGTAGGAAGGAGAATCCCCTACTTTTCTTTTTAAAATAAAACCCCCATTATTATTATTACTTATAATAATAATAACAACAATAAAACAACCATAATTAATTTGTATTTAATTTATTCAATTTCATTTATGATAATAATAATAGTTACAAGGAATAAGAATAGTCATGAAATTATTATCATTACACCCTTTTATTTATTCCTTTAAAACCAAAACCACCCAAATCTATTATTATTATTCTTTATAATAATAATAACAACCATAATTAATAATTATTATTACATTCATAAAAATAAAATAAAAATAATCTCATTATTATTATTATTTTTTCAAACCTTTGATAAACCCAACACCTCTATTTAATAACAATGATTCTTCATTAAATTAATTATTTAATTAAGCATTTCTTTGAGATACCCAAAAGACACATTAATTTCACATAAATGTTACACCCCATTAATCATTCAATTAAAATCTTTTACCATAAATGTTACAACTCGTTAATCATGAAATTAAGAACTTTTAACATACAAATAATTTATGACACCATAATAATAATAATGAAATTATTATTATTAACACATTATTATATTTAAACAGAAATCTACCATTTCATATTATTTAATTAAAATAAGTAAAATATTCAACTGGGTAAGTTTCACAGGTTTGACCGCAACCGTGCGCAACCCGTGCAGATCCATTAAAATGGACTTTCTCGGATCCGGTGCTCCCAAGACTTATCAGGACACCCATGAAATTTATCAGGTATTCACCCAAGTCCAACACAACACCTTTAAGTGTAAAAACACTCAGAATAATGTTTCGGAGCTCAGTTTAATAACGGACTCGTCGATAAACTGATTTTTTTTTCGAAAACCTTCATAATTTAAACCTGGTTCAAAAACACAGGACCATACAATCTACCCACCTTAAAAACTTATCTTCTCTAAGAAGTAATCGAAAACTACTACAAAAACATCTGACTTACCATGGTCGAAAAGTTTTTTTGAAACACGTTATGTTTTCAAATGCTAAACACGCTTTTAACCAAAACATAAGTCCAATTGTTTATTCTTTAAAAATCCAGCCAAAGCTCACTAAAATAGAGTTTACATCAAAGACCATTACAAGGACCTTATCTACAAAAATGGTTGAAACATGATTAACCAACATAAATAGGTCATGCCTAATTTCTTCAAAAGACGTCGCCAAAACAAAACCCACACTCACCATTAAACTGGCAACGTGCCATTATAACTATTCCTTTATCAACTACTTGTACATTGAAGTCATTACTAGACCTCCATTTACATTACCAAGTCAATACTTCACAATTATATTAAAAAAAACTATCGTACCCCAACATGAATGAAGGAATATCCCAAAGAAACCACACATCCTGCGTAAAACCTAGATAACAACAACTCATCAAGCCCAAAAACATTTAAAACTTTAGTATGACGTAAGACCAACACTATCTTGGTGTCTCCATTATGAGGTAAACATAGGGGACATGCTCGTCTCATTAGAAAGAGTACACTAAGAGAAAACCAAGGAATCTAAAGGATTAGTCGAACTAATACCGGATGACTCTGTTCAAAAATCTCAGCGTCACCTGCTGAAAAGTTTTCTAAAATCGATGTGACACTACCCACCTTTAGATTATCCATGTAGTCACAAGAAAAGATCAGCCGCTCACCAGCATGCTATTTTAGAACACCTTAATGCATGCATGTGACATTCCTCAAACCACTATCACTATGTCAAACATTGATCATAAAAGTCATAACATAAATCTATCGGCGTGCCATAACAGCTAATTCCCATGAAGTCCTCTCGAGTAGTGGAAAAAACTTACTTTAACATCCTAGAACATTACAAGGGTACTACCTACCATGGGTTATCCCCTTACAAAACATAAATGTTGACCCTCTATCATGGTCACACAAAACTGAAATCATGAGTTTCCAAATACCCCTTTTCATTTTATTCATTTTAATTAATTCATTTCAACCTTTTAACATTTGGATGAATTTCAACAAACACATCAGTAATTTTTCACAACAATTCACTTGGTTTTCAATCAACGCCCCACAGGAAAAACAGACATGCTATAACAAACATCCTCTTTAAAAATTTTACATATAGTTTTATCCAAATATAAATATGAAATTTAGCATCTAAATTCCTTTTACAAAAAAGGCAACTTCTGAGGGTCCCATTTATTCAATCCGTGTTCTTCAATAATCAACCCAACAATAGTTCATTTCAATCAAAACTCAGCAATTTTACATTTATAACCATTTTCAAACATAATATGGTTATAAAAGGTTCAAACACATGGGTAGACATCTACCAATCGATAAGGCTCTCATACACCTTATCACTGTAATTTGGCTCCCATTTGTCATAATCAATATTCATTTAAGATTTTAACTTTATCATCTCTTTCACACTTCAAAATATCTCTAACATGTTATCATAGGCTGTAACAAAATAACCTGCTATAAAAGAAGCATGGAACAACAAAAAAACAATCTAATAACTGAGGTAGTATGGCATATAATCACTCAAGAATGGTAAATCTATCACCGAAATGTGCTATCTATAGAGGCATACTAAAGTAGTTCAAAACATGGCATTTCACCCAAGGCACACAATCCAAATTACTAGGCATCCTACTAATGAAACTACATGTAATTTTATATGCATGGTGTGTAAATATCTTAGTACATAAGATTATGCATGTATTCTACTCCTTTCTATATCATTCCAAGGTAAATTTTTCAAAATTTTCATAATCAACTAGAAGAAGAAAATATACCAGTCACTCAAGGTGAAATCATATCAACTGTAATGGCGAACAACATGAACAACAATCCAAACCCTGTCCACTTGGTCATTTCCCATAAGTGGGCCGATCAGTCCCAAGTGCGACTATTAACCCATGCACCGACACATTCCTAGTCTCTTGTCTACCAATCCCAAAATAGCAAGACAAAGGAAAAAATCCTATGATACCACTTTGTAACGTCCCGACCCGGCTCACCCCTAAACTGGGGGGCCAGACCGGTCTCCACATGACCTCATGCTCTTCTCCCCATATGCCATAGGCTGCATACTAGAAGTGAGGGTCTAAGGATATTCAGTGGGGAGACTATACCCTCTTATCAGAGTAAAAAACAGTGGAAAATATCAAAAAAATGCAGAAACATTGTGAATAACGATAAAGCAGAATAAGGCATAATTTTATAAATAATTTAGAAAACAAAATATCCAATGCCAATGTTATACATTGCATGCATGTTACGATGGTATAACTATGAAATTAGTAACCAATACATCATGCTTTACATATTAGTAAAGAAATAAATAAATTATGACTCAAGCCCTGAGGGTGATCTCCTCGAGCATCCCAAGCTTCTGCTCAGTCCTCTACTTCTACCTCCCAAGTATATGAAAACAACATAATCCTGTAACCAAATAGAATCTACTTGGGTACCCAAGTTCATTGAAAACCTGAGTAGGGTGTGAGATATAAATATTAGTAGGCTGGGACCACCAGCATCTAACCCAAATCCAGAAAATCAATAAATAATTTAAATAGTGTAAAGGCATGCATAAATAAAGTAGTACAACGTAACTATATGCCCAAGTACCTGCTTCAGCCCTCAGATGGTGTCTAATCCCGCATTATATATTTTTCATGCATAAAAAATAGTCATCACACATTCATTTTTAATTATCAATTATTCTTGCCTCATTAAATTATATAAGCCTCATTAATTGTTATTATTTATTTAACTGCATAAATCCCTGAGTTCCCTTGGACACCCACATCTCAATACCTGCCTCAGTCATGCCGGGGTCTGAACCATTTTCTATATTCAATAAAAAATCATTACATCACATCAACTTTCATTAACCATTTAATTCAGTTCATGTATGAACAATTGGACCCACAGTCCAATGTTAATTAATGGGTGTAGAACGTCATTTCTATCACCCTCATTAGTATTTGTAGCATCAGTCCTTGTCACACAACCCATGGGTATTTGAAGCATTAGTCCCTACACCATAAAAGAATATTTTCATGCAAGCTGGGTGTAGAATGCCATGTCTTGCACCCGATGAGTATTTTGAGCATCAGTCCCCATCTCAAAACTCGTTTATCACTCATACATATATATTTATCATTGGTGTAGAATTCCGTGTCTAACATCCCAAAACCATCCATTAATTAATTCATAAATGAATTAATCAAATATGTTAATTAATTCAACAACTAGTTTACAATATAAAACTCCCATCAAATAATTATTCAATTAATTAACCATTCAACATATCAATAGTTAATAATTAATTAACAATCAATTATTATTAACCACAAGCAAGTCAACCAGATAATTAACTCAACATTTAATTATCCCATTTCCTTAACCCAAAAAATGATAATTAATTTACCAATAAATTATCCTTATTAACTTAATAATCCAATCGATTAGTTAAATATGCCAAAACTATTAGTTAACACAACAATTAACTAAATACACATTACCATTAATTAATCCATAAATTAATTAATTTACAAAACAAATCACATCCCATTTTATAATTTACAAAAAAATTAATTATCTCAATCTGAATATCAACTCTCCATAATCAATTTCTATAATTAATTATTTAAATCAATTACTACAAAAGCATATAATTAATTCACTATTAATTAAGTCAATTTAGCCAAAATGACTTATCACACTAATTAATTTTAAAAAAAGTTAATTTATCACATTATTTCGATTTAATTAATTCACAATTAATTAACATGTTTCACCAAGGTCAACATCCCGTCATTAATTCAACAATTAATTAACACTATTCAAGAGCCTCATCATCCCATGATTAATTCAATAATCAAATATTCATTCCATGACATCAACACATCATATATTAGTACTAACAGAAATATATATGGAAAACTCAAACCACATGAAAACATGATATAACACTACAAATACTTTTTGGTTTGAAGGCAGCGCACCTCAATCGAGGGGTTTTATTAAAAAATCTTGATACTACTTATCACACAAAACACTTATGAAATTTAGCATTTTAAATCATTAAACATGTTAAATTCACATTCAGAGTCATTCAATATAAATACTTCATTGCATGGATTAAATTTTTAATAAAAGTAAAGTAAAAAATTTATTAATGCATTTATAAAATTGAGGATGTCAAAAAAAGACCCTACCATGGGGTGGAACCATATTAATATTCAGCACATTGATATATGTTGACAATGAATCCACCACTGGTCAGCAGTCGCACGCATGCACACCTTCATATATATATATGTGTGTGTGTGTGTGTGCACGTTGTCTATATTGATAAAAAAAATTCAATATATTAAATATGTACCTATAATTAATGTAGTAAGGACCAACTCACCTCTAACCAGGTACCAAAAACTCATATACATTATCAAACCCTTAATTGGATGATTCGAAACACAACAACGGTGTATAAGACTTACCCGAAGCAAAGGTGGTGAAACAATCCGAGTTCACCCACCTTGACCTTGGAATAGGATGCTAGATTATGGACCAAAGGACCCAAAAACACCATTTCACACCTTAATGTAGGAATAACATAAAAACATGGTATTTTTTTCAAACCCTAAAATTTACCAAATCAAATTGGGTACCAAAAACTCCCAGAATCACCAAATCAACGAAGAAAAAAGTCATAGAAGATCCCACCTTGAATAATCAGACTAAAACCATGGAACAATCGGAAGAAAACATAGTGGAAAGAGGACCTTGGAAGGGTGAGGTCGTGCGCTACAGCGGTTCTGCTTAGGGTTGAAGCGCGCTACTGCAGGGGGTCGTCCGGGGGGTCGCGTGCTGCTGTGAACCACAACCGGGAGGAGGAGGTCTCACCACAGGGGTGGAGGGGGATTGGATGAGGTAGATCTGTCCATGGAGAAGAGCCACACACTAAGGGTTTTAGTCTGTTGGCTGGTGTTTTACATTGTAAGGGGGGTCGTCTGGGGGGTTGCGTGCTGTTGGAGATCTGGCGGAGGAGGCCAGACTGCTACGCACCTAGGGTTGAAGGGGGGGGGGGGTTGTGCCTGTAAAGACCCATAAAATTCAATGAAATTTTTTTCTTAATTTTCATTGAGATTTTACTAGAACACAGTTTCTGACGGCACTTGATTCCGAGGCCCGGTGTGCCCAGAATTCCTATCCGAAGTTTAGCTCGGGTATGTCCAGTGAACGAATGAGCAGGAATTTCTAACTCATGAACCGGTGCTCGGAATCGAATTCTGAGGGCACCGATGGAATCGTAGCGCCGGTATTTACTTAGGAAAACCTTTTCCGGAGTTGCATTTTCACGAGAGAAGTTGATAAAAATCGTCGAAGTTAAAATAAAAATTTAACTACAATTTTTATTTTCTAAGTGGTTAAACCCTTTGGGTGGAAGTTGTGGGAAACCACCCAACTTCCCATGGGAGGTTATGAGGGTGGTGGGGCCCACACGAACCCCACCCATTCATATTCTCTAACTCCCTCAACTCACCATTAATTTGATAACTTAAGTTATTTAATTAAGTGAGTTTAATGTGAATGTTTGAGTTTCAAAAGTTTAAGTTTTGTTAATTAATTATGTGGATTAATTCAAACTTTTAGATTTCAAACTCATGTTGTGCTAATAAAATAAGTAAGGGACTTATTTTATTTTGGTTTGGAGGCTTGTTTCTTGAGAGGTTTGGGAGAAAATCTAAGGGAGGCTAGAAGATCTTCATCTTCTTCGTCGAAGAACACGAAGAACATGATGAAAGCGAAGAACGCACCGATCTCCGACGAAGAAGGCCAAGTCCTCGGAGATCGACTACGCGGCGCCTTGTACTGTGATGCCAACGACGCCTTCTTCCGCGACGATTCTCCTTTCACGACGCCTCTTTCCGCGACGGTTATCTCCACGACGAATCCCCGCTCAACATGTTCGATGAGGTAGGGGTTTATGCATTTCTTTGTTTGTGATTACAACCTTGACGTTCTTCGTGAATTATGACAATTTGCTATCGATTAATGAGAGGGGGCCGGACCGCACAAACACGGCCGACCCTCTTCCCTTATCTATGTTGTTGGTTCTAATGTGGATTGGAACGGGAATGGTGCGGTGCCGTCACACCACGCGGGATCATGCGGCAAGGAATGCGCGGCGCCGTCGCGCCGCACCGTGAAATAAAACAAGGACGTCACGCCGTCGCGCCACGCCAGAGAAACCCGAAGACACCGCGGCCGGAGAGGGGCCACGGTGGAAGGGCGTGGCGCCGTCGCGCCGCGCGGGACGAACCAAGGCCGCGGCCAGTTCCGGGCCGCGGCGGAGCAGGGAGACCGGCGGCCGGTTCCGGGCCGCCGACGTCAGAGCAACGGGGGACCGGCCGTCGCCGGTCCGTGGCGGCTGAAGCCGGCCGGCCATAGCAGGCCGGCCGGTCAAGGAGAAGCCGGGGGTTACAAACCCTCAGCGGCCAGCTCAAGCGGCCCCCATAATGGGGAGCCGCGGTTACAAAGATAGGGGGCAGGCGCCCCCCCCCCCTCAACGGCTCAGCCGTTTGGCCGAGCACCTGGCCAGCGTGCCCCGTGCACCGCACCCAGGATGGGCCGGCTGCCCGTCCGGGCCGCGCCCAAGCGGGCCGGACCCGGACCCAGGGCGGTTCGACCCGGTTCGGGCTGACCCTGGGGGTATCGGGCCGGGTCGGACCGGGCCCGAACCCCTTAGTAACGAACCACTTCCGGTCGGACGTCCATACGTGATTTACGTGCCTCCGATCGACGCACCGTCATTTGAGATGCGATCCTTGGATCGAGACGGTCGTTTCGGTATATCACACTCAAGGTTTCAAAATATTTTGGGTTCGTCCAAGTTGGTTCGTACACGAAACCAAAAGGGCCCTCGGAGCGGAAATGCTCATAACTTGAGCTCTGGACGTCTGATTGACGTGCCGTCAACTTTGTTGGATTCGTCTTAGTGAGACAGATCTTTTGTCTTACTCTTCCCGAGGTTTGGACGCAGGTGGAGTATGGTCGGGTTGTTTTTGACTTAAAAACCAACCGGGCCCCTCGGACGAAAAAGCCAATAACTTCCAGACCGGGCATCCGATTGACGCGCCGTCTACGACGTTGAGTTCCTGTTGACGATACAAAACTTTTGGATACATCAAATCCGTACTTTATTTCAGTTGATGTATCAGTCTCTCGGCTCGTGGAGCGGACCCTCCTGAACGAGCTTGTTGTGTGCGGGAACCCTAGAGCTGGCTGCGTTGCGACTGTGACGACGACGACGACTGTACAGAGACCCTCAGTGGATTCGATGGCGACGACTACAGCACTCAGCGATCCTATGTGGATCAGTTCTACCGATCCTGTGTGGGTCCGATCCTTTGTGGGTTAGTGCTCTGCGGTTCTGTGTGTGCCAGTGCCTACAGATCCTGTGTGGGTCCGATCCGATGTGGGTCTTTGCGGGGGTTAGTTACTTATCGATCCTTTGTGGGTCAGATCCTTTATGGGTCATTACGGGGGTTAGTTACCTATCGATCCTTTGTGGGTCAGATCCTTTGTGGGTCATTGTGGGGGTTAGTACCTATCGATCCTTTGTGGGTCCGATGGCTTAGATGAATCAGTGGAAATATCTGATCATCTCTATCGTCATACGAAGAAGTATACCTGTGTGAGTTGAATCTTGTTTTTCTTTCCTATGCGGATTGTGTTGTGCTATCCTGTGTGGATTTACGTTTTTCTTTCCTGTGTGGTCTGGGTTGTACTTGGGCTCGAATGTTGGAGCCGAACGAGAATTGATGACTTAGGTATATGTATGGGAATATACCTAAGCAGTGTCGGATGTTACTTCATGATTGTATCTTCCTTTGTGGATTATCCTTTGTGGATTCTGGGAGACCTTCGGGGGTCTCGGGGTCCCTACTGAGTAGCTTATACTCACACCTGCACGAGCTATGCCCGCACTACGTTGTATTGGTTGCAGACGACAGACAACACTGATCGCGGTTGAGGCTGGTGGAGCAGGTCGGTACCTGGAGGTGGACCACTGGGCGGGACATACCCGGAGCGGATGGCTGGACCCGAGGAGCTGTGGAGGCTATCTGTACTCACCCTTCAGGTGGGACTTCAAGTGGACATCTCGACTCTGCGGCTCTACTTTACAGTTGTTGTTTTCCCTTTCGAGTTGTACTTTACTTTCAGTTTGGGTTTGTATACTGGCCCACATACTTTTCCGCACATACTGTTGTACCCATCTTTTCATAGTGTTTACATCTTCTGCTTTCTTGATCTGTGGTGTTTGTTCACTTTACAAAGGCAATGCCTTCCCCTTTTTAGCCGGATTTACGCCTTGGTGCTAGTCGCCAGCCCCTGGCCTATGGAAGGTGGGATTGGGGTAGTCACGGCACGAGCCCCGAGGACGGGTCGTGAAAGCGCCTTCTGTGTGTGAGGAAGGAAGGAGAATCCCCTCCTTTTCATTCTAAAATAAAAATCCCATTAATAATAATAATAATAATAATAATACTAATAATAATAATAAAACAACCATAATTAATTTGTATTTAATTTACTCAATTGCATTTATGATAATAATAATAGTTATAAGGAATAATAATAGTCATGACATTATTATTATTACACCCTTTCATATATTCCTTCTAAAACATAAACCCCCCAAATCCATTATTATTATTCTTTATAATAATAATAAAAACCATAATTAATAATGATTATTACATTCCTAAAACTAAAATAATAATAATCTCATTATTATTATTGTATTTTCAAACCATTGATAGACCCAGCACCTCTATTTAATAACAATTATTCTTTATTAAATTACTTATTTAATTAAACATTTCTTTGAGATACCCAAAAGCCACATTAATTTCACATAAATGTTACACCCCATTAATCATGCAATTAAAATATTTTACCATAAATGTTACACCCCATTAATCATGGAATTAAAATATTTTAACATGAAAATAATTTATGACACCATAATAATAATAATAAAATTATTATTATCAACACATTATTCTATTTAAAAAATCTCCCATTTAATATTATTTAATTAAAATAAATAAAATATTAAACATGGTAAGTTGCACGGGTTGGACCGCAACCATGCACAGCCCGTGAAGATCCATTAAAGTAGACTTTCCTAGATCCGGTGCCCCTGAGACTTATCGGGACACCCGTTAAAATTATAACGTATTAAACCAACTCCAAAAACAACCCCTTTAAGTGTAAAAACACTCATAATAATGTTTTGGGGCTCAGTTTAAAAACTGACCCATCAATAAATGGAAAAAAATTCGAAAACCTCCATAATATATACCCGGTTGAAAAACATGGGACTTTAAAAACAGTAAATTAATGTTTTAAATACCATGAAGATAAATTAATTCATGATATAATATATCAAAATGGGCTTTATATACACCACACAATATATAAACATAGTTTCCATCATAATTCCAGCCATGAGAGGTAGTAAAGGATGAACAAACAATCATCATTTAATGAGGCAGAAGTTCACAATACACATAAATGGTAAGATCATTACCCATTAGATGGAAGTGTGTGTAAGTTTTGGTCAAAAAATTAAAATAAAAACATCCTGGTATATTTATGATAATTGTTTTGTTATATAATCATGTAATAAGAAGAGTTGAGGGAGTGGAGAATAAAAATAAAACCAAAGAGCTTGAGGAAAGACATTACCTCTTAATCGGGTAACTCCTTTTGGTTTGTACCAAAGGACTTCCTTGGATGATTTCTACCCAAGGGTATGATTCTAGGTTTATGGGAGGTATTTTTAGGAGCTATATTTTTAGAGTGTGGTCGATCTAATGTGTCTTGATAGGTGTGAGGATGTGGGAGGATAAGAGGCATTTTTATAGTGGAGGAAAAGTGACACTCTTCTAAATTTTGGAAAAGTGAATTCCCCCCACGTTTTTCCCATTGAAAGTGGATAAAATAATGTAAAAAGTATATAAAATTGAGTATATGGTCGAAATATGGACATACAATGGATTTTGGACAAGTTTCTAGTTCATTTTGGGCCCTTAAGGTCAAGGTTTATTCCCTTGCGAAGCTTAATTTTACCTAAATCGTTGTAATTAATTTTAATTACTTTCACTAATATTTTTTATAAAAAACTAAGTTACATTATTATAAATTATAAATTATTATTATTTAAAATATTTAATCCATTTTTATAAATTCAAATCACAAAAGTGGTAGAAATTAAATTAAATTTAATCCCACACACATGACAACAATGCAACTTTTTAAAGGAAAACCCTTCAAATGTTTTCTATGTTTTTGTATTCAATTTCAAAGTGAAATTGATTCCAATGACATAAATTAGATTAATTGATAAAAAATTATCTAATTAATTTTTAAACTAATGAAAATTTTAATTTAATCTCAAAAATAAATTATACGAAAAGAAAGTTCTGAATTAAAATTCAGTTTTTAATTAGTTATTAAAAAATGAAACTTCACAGAAAAATACCAAAAATTCAACCCAACCTAATTTTTATGGTTTTCATTAAAATATGAAGTTTATTTTGAGATATATAATCTATAAAATTTCATAAATTGTATTTAAATTAGGTTCCCTATAAAAATTAGTAAAAGTGCCTTAATAAAAAATAGGTTTTATGTATAATATTGGATTTGTTCTCATCTTATGCTTATCAAATATATTGGATGAATATCAAAAATAAAATATTGAATATAATATATATATATATATTATTATTATTAATATCACCCAGTAATTTTAATTAATTTAATTTATTAGGGTAAAACAGTTTTGTGAGCATAAAACTAGTTTTATATAAAAACATCCCCTTTATATTAAATTGGTTCTTATATTAATTTTTAATTAATTTGAAACCAATGAATTAGTTTTATATATTTTTAAACCATATATTTTCATAATTTAGTTAATTATATTCTTAACTAACAATTTAATGGCTTAGATATATCCCATTATATTAAATAGTAATATTTTAATAATAAATTGTTGTTCGATAAAACTCAGTCTTGCCTGTAATTCAAGCTATCAAAGAATGTCTATATTACGTGTAATTCATGCTAACTTGGTGTTTCATCCATTTAAATATATATAATATAATGAATATATTTAAAATATTAAATATATTATAAAGTATTGGGATATTATATTCCCTTACACGCTTGGTGTTGCGTGTCATACACGCAATCAAATACAATGTTCATACATCATATTTTCGGGGTGTTACAAAAACTCTCTGATCAAACCAATATGTATTGACAACCAACGGAAACTAGAATCTATTTATAGCAATGAAAATACTTTGTTCCAACAATACCCCCCTTTGGGTTTGTTTAAAATCTATAGATAAATTCAATAAGTACCAGCCACTATGAAAAACTGAAACACGAGAGACAATTCATCCCATAATCTAAGTCTATATGAGAAAATATCAGTGTAGAAAAAAAGAGGGGAAGAATGAATTGGGTTGTTATGTTTTTGAATTCTTAGATATGTCTAATCTAAGCTATGAGAAATATGAAATATTTCCTCATGGCACCTAATTCTCATCATTCCATAGAAGCATTGAATGTTTTTTCAAAACTATACAACCAAAAAACCTTTATAACATTGAATTTATCTATTCTCCCCCTTTGTAAATAAACCTGAAGAACATGTATTTGTACTTGTAGAGCTCAAAAAACACTGCCCCTTGATCGTATCTCCCCTATAAACCTACATCACTTCTATAAACAGATTAATACAATTAATAAAAATGGGGAGAGGGGAACAACCAAAACCTCCTCATGCCCTGGGAGGTGGCTGAACATCGAGGTTCAACCGATGTTTCTCGAATACATGTGCTACCAAAAGCTTAGTCAAAATTTCAACCACTTGGTTATCAGTTCCAACATTCTACATTTTAATCACACCTTGTTCCACTTTTTCCTTGATGAAGTGATATCTAATCTCAATATGTTTTGTACAAGAGTGTTGAACTCGATTCTCCATAAGATCGATTGTGCTCATGTTGTCACAATGAATCACCATCAGTTTTTTCACCTCATCACCAATATCAGTTAGTTTTTTCTTCATCCAAAATATTTTACTACACGAATTTGTAGAATATATATATTCTACCTCAACCATACTAAGATAAGTGATTTCCTATTTATTTCTCAACCAGCGCACACATTTGTTTCCAATGAAAAATGCACCACCACTAGTGGACTTTCTATCCACCTTGTCTCCATCCCATTCAATATTAGAAAACTATTTTTAATTCATTATTTCTTCCTGATATAAATTATAATCCAAAATTGAGAGTACCTTGAATGTACCTCATGATTATTTTAAGTGTAGCCAAATTCTCTTCCATTACATTCATTCGAAAGCGGGCTGATAAGTATGTTTCAAAGACGATATCTACATGTGATACAGTAAAGTATAATAAGATTCCAATGATTATCCTATATAGTATGGGATCCATAGATATTCCATCCTCATGATTTCCATGTTTTATCCCAACTAAAATCAGAGTCAACATCGGTTTGGAGTCATGCATGTTGAATTTCTTTAGTAGATATCATAAATATTTTTCCTACGAAATGATGGTTTAATCATTATTTTGAATCAACTTCATCTCCCAGTAGTATATGAGTTCACCATTCATAGTCATTTGAAATTCTGATTTCATGTGATAGAAAATTATTCCACTAATCCATTCCTAATACCACATAAAACATATCATTTACATGAAAAAGAACCATAAATTGATCTTTTTTAGAGTTCTCTAAATAGATATTATGGTTGGAACCTCCTCTTTTAAACTCATGCTTCTTGAGATAAGCATCGATTTAAAAATACCAAAATCGTGGTGCCTGCTTCAGACTATAGAGAGCCTTATTTAATATGAAAACCATGTTCTCATCATTTCCAATCAGAAATACCACTATTTTTTAATGTAGACTTCTTCTTAAAGAACTCCTTTTAAGAATTACATTTTGACATCCATATAATAAACATAGTACTATCTCTGAATTTCCATGGAAAGGAAAAACCTGATCAACTCCAGTCTAGCTACTGTAGCAACTGTTTCTTCAACATCAAGCCTTTGATCTATGCACCTCCTTTACACACTATGAGTGCCTTATTCACACTTCCATTCTCATTGATTTTTTTAAAGATTCACTTTGTTCCAATCACAATGTTATTTTCTAGTATTTTTAAAAGATATCATGTCCGGTTCCTGTCAATCTAATCCAATTATTTATCCATGGTCTTAAAACCTGATTTATCATTTACTACTTCCTCAAACGAGGTTGGTTCCACAATTTATAGGAATATAGAATGTTCTTAATTCCTAATCATTCTTATCTTTTTGGGTGTTTTCTAATCCCTAATGATGTTTTATTAATCAATTAATTCTATTCTATTTCTACTATGATTTTCTGATGATGTTTCTTTATCCATGGTTTCCTCTTCCAATTCTTCATCAAAATCATCATCATTTTGTGAGCCCTGTATGTTTTGTAATCCTTCCACTATTTCTACATTTGAATATGTACCATTTCCACTTTCTTCTTCATATTATATCATATTAGAATATAATATCCTCAAGGTATTTATGGTTTTATCTTCAATGATCTTGACATCACTACTTTACTCAATTCTTCCGTGATTATTATTATAACATTTGTAGGCTTTAATCTTAATTTAATTTCCATGTAATATTCCCTCACCATCATCATCACTATACTTTCATTGATTTCCTTATATGTTTTGGATGACACATTTACTTCCAAAAACATGAAAATACTTTAGAGATGGATTCAATCTATACCATAATTCATATGGTGTCTTGGTTTCTCCAATAAAAATTCTTATTTGATTTTGAGTGTACACTTCTACTTGAATAAACTCTTTCTAGTAATTACGATAGATATGACTTTAAATTAGCATAGTTCTCTCCATATTGATAACATGTCGATTTATACATTAAAAAAACCATTTTTACACGGAGTTCCCATTGTATCCACCTCATGATTTATTTCATTTTTCTAGGTAATTTTCAAATTCAATGGATTTGTATTCTCCTCCATTTTCAGATTGTAAAACATTGAATGCGTGACCAGTATCATTTTCAACTATTCAATGATAAATTTTCATTCAATAAAGAACTTTTTTTTCTTATGTAAAATCATCACACAAGCCATTATATGATAATCATCAATCAAAAAATGATGTACCTCTCTCCATATGTGCCAACCACTTGTATTAGACCACATTTGCCTGTGTGGATGAGATTAAGAAGATTTGATGCCCTTTTGTTCTTAGGATGATATGAAATTACAACCATCATTCCTCACATTCATGAATCACATGAATTTTATCACTTACACTTCATATTTGGAATATCGATGATTATATTCCTCTTAGATATCTTTTCTATGATCTGTTGTTTAATGTGACCCAACCTTTGGTGCCAAAAGTTGTTTTTTGTTCAACGATCAAGTAACAAATATTCTCTTTACTACCAACTCGGTATAAATTTCCATCTGTTATGCATTCTTTCATGAGATAATTACCTATATTTCCTTTTATAGTGAATTTTTTTTGATTAAATGTCACTATTAGTCCTGAGTTATAGAGTTGAATCACACATAGAAGATTATGATGCAAACCATCCATATAGAGAACTTTAGTTTTCCTAAGCTCATCATTTTCCTGTCCTGTACTTCCATTTTTTTCCTTTAAAGCACCATCATTACTGGACCTCACTGTCCTGTCAACCATTTTATTAAAATTCTTCAAAAAATCATCATTTCCCATCATATGGGATCGACATATACTATTAATAATCTAGGTACTACTATTCTTTGTATCTTTGATAGCTATTTCCGCAAGGTTCTATTTATCAATTTTATTCTTTTCCTTCCATGAAAAATTTTATTGAGTGGAGGATAAAGATGGAATTTCCAATATAATTTCCATTTTCATGGGATAATCATGCTAATATTGTTATTCTATATGAGAATACCGATTTTTTAGAGAAACTCTACTTGGTTGGTGGGTATTGAATTTTCTCCATGTTCTGTAGGTAATGTTCCTATATTTCTTCTGCCTGCAAGAAATATATTTACTTCCATAGTTAAAATAGTTAAAGAAATATCCATAGAAAATATTTCTTATATATGATGAAGGATATGGTCTCATTCTTCTTTTTTGTCTTCCAAGAACTTCCCCATCTAGATATCTCCTTGCCTCTTCACAATATGACATTGTATGGACCAGAAAGCAAAAAAAATTTCATTTCATAAGATAAAATGTCTTCTCACTTCCATTCGTCCTTATGTACCATTCTTATGAAAATTTATTTGATTAATGATCATCTCTGGATACTTAATGTTAACATTCATCTCTATTTTCTGTTTGATTTGATGCTTTTATTGTTAGGACATTAGGTGCCTTTGTGATATGCCCAACTTTTTTTCTTACCTTTATTTTAGATCATCTTGTTTACAACATTTGATGTTTAATAATCACAAAAAATTCCAAATTTTTCCATACATGTAGATATTTGATCATTTAAAGCCTTATCTACTCCTTAAAAACCATGTTTATCTCTTTCTAATATCTCTACATCCATGAATCTTCCAAACTGTAAAATATTCTTTATTTCCATTTAGTTTGATCCAGTTTTTTGTTTACTCTTTAGAGTAACAACTTATTCTTCAAGTCCCTCAAATGTCTTAGCCTTCTCCTCTATTATTGATGTAGGATCATTGATGAATTTTTCATACTCTTCAATCCTGAGCTTAAATTCCAAAAATTATTCTAAGATTTCAATATTCATTGAATATTCTTTTTTCCCTACTTCCCATCGATCAATTTTTGCTTCAATCCAATCAATATATTCAGATGAATCATCCAAAACTGATCTCATTTTTCTATTTCCCTTTATTTCAGTGTCAATATTATCTAGATTATCCTCAATTTCCACCTTGATATAAACAACAATAGTCAATTGATTATATTTATCTCTTTATTTTATATTTTTTTATTTTTCAACTATAGCCATCATAGATGCTTGGGTATTATATTTTGAACTTTGGTTCTTCATCATTCAAAAATTCACTATCATCTTGTTCTTATTTATAGATGAAAATATTTCTCTATAATTTCTTTCCATATTTGATGTCTCCCTTCTAGGGAAACCTTTTTTGAGGATTTTTCATGATTCCCACTTCACTTTCATCATCATTGAACATTCTTGTGAACTGAGAGGGAATGTGACCAACTCCACTACATAGAAAACATGCCATAGTAATATTTCCTTCAATTATCCCTTTTACTCACTTGAATTTCTTAGAAAAAATAGAAAAAATTTCATCTTCCTCATTTTCATCATCAACGCTGTCTTTTGAAACCTCTAGTTTTACCATGGATTTGAATTCCATTTAGTTTCTTAATCTAGTTGTTTCATCTTTTGTTTTGACTCTCATTTCATAAGCCAGTATAATTCTTAGTATATTATCCAGAGGTAATTTATAAATATCCCTTTCCTCAAGGGTTGACACTTTTGGATTGTATAAAGGTGTAAGCCTTCTTAATATTTTCTACAAAATGCCAATATCATTAATTTCTTGACCAAGTGATCAAATTTCTCAAAAAACATCAATAATTTGATTAAAAAAGGTGTCTTCATTTTCATGAGAATTTATTTTCAGATCATTGAACCTACTTTTTATAACATGTTGTTTTTTCTCATTCACTTCATTATCGACTTCATATATATTTTCCATTTTCCCATAATGAATTGGATGAAGTTAAACTCATTACCTTCAGATAGATTTTATTAGATAGAGATGTAGTAAGGGATGTTTTTTTTTGTAATCTACATCAACAATTTTCTTATCAATTTCATTCATAGATAGTCCTATCACATCAGTTACTTTAATCCCCTAATAAGTGAAAAAAATAACTTCCATAATAAGGCATATCAGATGAGATCTCATCGTATTCACAAAATTTTTTATGTTTCCTCTATCAAAGAGGGGTAATCCTATGATATTCACTAAATTCACCATGAAAGAAATAGATGAAATACTTAACTTCAACAACCTATATGCTCTGATACCACTTGTAGGACCTTAGAACACCCTGAGAGGGGAGGGGTGATCAGGGTTTCAACATTTTCTTTTAAAGTGATAGATCTTTTTTCCCACATTGTTATGAAATTCTTAAAACTATCAGATGTAATATTTTAGTAATCCAACATTCACATACAAAGAGATAACACAATAGTTTTACATGGTTAACCACCAAGGGATAGTCCAAGGAGAATATGCTGACAGAGTTTTTTTCATACAAAAATCCATTAATCTTCATTAGTTATAAAATAAAAGAGTTCACAAATGGTCACTCTATTCATGTCACACTTCCTTTACAATATATTAGAGATATAATATTTCCTCCCTCAAAACACTTCTATCGACTCCCCCTAGCTCACTACTTTGGGTGAAGTCTTACTCAGTTTAATGAATTGATGGTCCCTTTAATATATTGTAATTTAAGTCTTTATCCCTGACTAGTATGAGACTCTACTTACATTATAGTCCTTAATTTATGAACTTGAAAGCACTGATCAGACAAAATGAATATTTAAAACCTGATAGTAGTCAAACTCGACACTTGCACACAACTCTTGTACTTGTTCACATGTTTTTGGATTTTCGTGCAAGGTGAATTTTGAGAAACCATTATCTCTAACAAAATTAGACCATGAGTTTATCTTGGTCTTGATATACCCAATGAACACTCTATGTATAAGATTTATTGGTCATAACTCTTATGATAGAGATACCAAATCTTCATTAGAAAAGTTCTTCCTATTGATTGGGGGTATCCACTTATTTATAGATATTTTTGAACCTATGTTGAAGTTTCTCACCCACCTAACTCTTTTCAAGCAATATTTATATGGGTGGAGAATTCCACATTTTGATGTCATATTTGGCGCACAACATTCCTTCGCGCCATTCACTTTATATTTATTTCAAGGGTGTGTGAAACTCTTCATGTGTCGCCTAATTTTTTCTTTCACGTGATTTCAAATCTTGTGAAAAAAATCTTGAATTTTATTTAGTTTTATGTGCCAATATCAAAACTTCAATTTCATTCAAGATTTAGATTCACCTTCATCCTTGTGTGCAACTTCCTTTACCTAAAAAAACATTCTTCATTTTCAAAATTTGGGACCCACAAATTTGTCCAGCCCTGGGAAATGACACGACCTTAAAAAATATAGTCATATTATATTGCAATATCACTTTACATGCAAACTCTCTATTCAACTTAGTGTGTATTGAAAAAAAATAAACGAGAATCTATTTCCAACAACGAAAAGACTTGATTCCAATAATTGAGTATGTCTTGGCCATCATTATGGTGCATAGTGAGTATACCCTTACTGCACACTTGGTTTGAAACTCCTATGGATATGCTTGGGTTAATTCATATTTTCCTTAAAAACCATCACTAAATATTTGAAAATATTTTTATGATTTGAGAATATTCCCTTAGAAACCATGTTTATGATTCTGAGATTAGTTTTTCCTAAATGTTTCAAATTATATTATGTGTTCCACTAGTTTCAAATTTTACATTATGATTCATAATTTTATGATCTAATCTAGTATATTCCACTATTTATAAATGGTGAACAGTATAAGCAATTAAAATTGTATCAATTCCCATAATCTATATTGGGATTTCCCTCTTAGGAAATATAATGGAGTTGGAGTTGGAGTTGGAGATAGAACTAAACAAATTATAAATATCTTGTGACCACTAAATTAGGTTATGTCCAATAAAATTTCTCATAAATGAACATACTTATGATCCTCAATGTGGTGTAATAATGTTATAACATTTCATGTGACAACAACCTCCATCATTCAATGAAACCAAAAATTCATTTTTAGATGAGAAATGGATAAGTTCCTTAGAAAATATATTTCTTCCTCTAGGATGTAATAAAATGTAGAATGTTTTCATGGATGTTTATAGTCTCATGGGGAATTCATATTAATGGTGGTAATTGATCCAAATCACTAAGGATTAGGAGTAAATAACAAGCATTTTAGTGGAAGTTTATTAAGGTACTTTTATTAAAAAATTATTTTTATCATGAACAACATGAAGATATAGAGACACAATTTCTGAGTCTAATATAAAAGGAGGAGAAAATTTTTACTAATTAATAAGCTATATTTACAAGGTTATAAAGGAATGCTAGAAAATACACACGTAATCCAAAATATTGACCATTTCTTTGATGGGATTAAGCCAATCCTTTGAAGGGCACTAGTCTCACAAACATTCTCATCATATGAGGATATAATATAATAGACTATCAAGATAGAGAAATAATTATGTAATTATTATGAATTTGAAGGAAAGTAAGAGAAGAAGAGGATAAAAAATAAAACAAATTGATAAGGGGAAGAAGGGAAAAGGGAATTTTCCAACATGCGATACTTGTGGAAGGAAACACCTTGGTACATGCTTAGAAGAAAATTGAGTTTACTTACAGTGTCGAGAAAAAGCCATTATTCTTATGAATTCAAGGGTAAGTGAGAATCCATCAAAGTAAAATTCTTTAACTGTAAGGAGATGAGGAAATATTCCAACAAATACCCCAAACATCAAGATAACTTAACATAAAAGAAGCCAAAGGGACAAGGCCAAGCTCATGAAATTACTTCATCTCAAGTGGAATTTCCTAATGATCTGGTTAATGGTACACCTATCATCTAATCTAGGATTAAAAATATTTTATTTAATTACGTTTTTAACCACTATTTTATATCTTAAAATTTTTATTAGGGTATTTCATCAACAAATAAAAAATTAGATATCGAGCTGGCAGTGAGAAAACATAATGGTAGGATGAATGAATCTGAAGTATATAACTCCTTCCAATAGAATTTTGTGGGAAATTTATTCCTGTGAATCTTTTTATTCATACTCTATTTGAATTTTATGTAATTTTGGGTATGGATCGACTTTATAAATATATATCCCATATCAATTGTTGAGGAAGGGAAGTTATATTCAATATTATGAATCGACCTTAAATCCTTTATCAGTGTGAGGATGAACCTAAACACTTGATGGAAACTACTTCCATCATATGATTTTATACCTATTCATGAGGGATATTTATCTTAAATTGTTAGATAGAAACTCATCATTAAAAATGTGCCTATTTTTCGAGAATATGCTGATATATTTACTAAGGAATTTCCTAGTATTCCCCTAAATCATGAAGTTTAATTTTAAATAGAACTCGAACTTTTTTCTAAACCTATTTCAAAGACTCTATATAAAATGACCCTGATTGAGTTATAGGAATTGAAGAAGAATCTCTAGGATAATCTTGATAAGGGATTCATTTGGCCTAATACTTCACCATGGGGTAAACCTGTTCTTTTTGTTAAGAATAAATATAGGTCAATTCATCTTTTTATTGATTATTGGGAACTTAAACTGTTCACTATTAAGAACAATATTGATGATCTATTTGATCAATTTCAATGATATATATATTTTTCCAAGATTGATCTTCAATATAGATATCATTAGATAAGGATAAAAATGGATGATATACCCAAGACAACCTTATGCATGAGGTGTAATCATTATGAATTTATAGTAATTTAATTTAGACTTAGAAATTTTCCTATTATCTTAATGGATTTAATGAATAAAGTCTCTAGATATTACCTTGATCAGTTTTTGGTAGTCCATATAGATGATATTATTATATATTCAATGAGTAAGGAATAACATGAAGAATATTTGAGAATTGTGATGAAGACCCTAAGGAATGATAATTAATATTTTAAATTTTCCAAGTGTGAATTTTGGCTTCATAAAGTCTCATTCTTGGGTCATATAATCTCAAGTGAGGGTATATCGGTGGATCCTTTAAAGATAAAAGTTATTGAACAATTTCCTAGACCAAACACAGTAAACAATATTCATAGTTTTCTTGGGTGGGATGTATAATATCTAAAATTTGTGAGATATTTCTCATGACTATATAATCCACTCACCAAGTTGGATCATTAAGGGGTTAAGTTCTTATGGACATTTGAATGTGAAGAGAGATTCAAATAACTAAAGAGAAGGTTGGTTAATACACCTATGCTTACACTACCATAGAGTAAAGAATGGTTAGTGATTTATAGTGATGAATAAAAGAAGGTACCTGGATGCATCCTCATGCAGAATGATATGGTGATAGAATATAGATCACACAAATTATAAATTCATGATAAAAATTACCTGACTCATGATTTGGAGTTGATAGTGGTAATTTATTAATTAAGGATCTGAATGAATTGTATGTACAGTTAAAGGTGTGATAGGCATACTGATCACAAAATATTGAACTATATATTTACATATAAGGAGTTGAATATGTAACGAATAAGATTATTAGATTTGATTAATGATTATGATTTCCCAATGAATTACCACCTTGGGAAGATGAACAAGGTGGATGATGTTTTGAGTTGGAAATACTATTCTAGTTTTTCCACGATGAGGATTAAAAGATATCAAATATTTATAGATTTTCATAATATGGATTTTTAAAACCACGAGGAAAGGGGAAAGATCTTATTTTATCATATGAATGTTCAACTATCCTTCCATGATAGGATTAAGAAGGTGTAAAAGGAAGATATGGAATTGCAGAAGAAGGTGATGAATGTTCCTAAGTTCAACCATGATCATGGAATAATGATAAGTTCATGGAATATAGTATGTGTCCCATAAATACCATCTTTGAAGGAGATATTGGATGAAGCTCATAGTTCATCATTCTATATTGATCTTGGAAGACGAAATATGTATATAGATATGCAAGTGTATTTCTAGTGGGATAATATAAAAAGGGATATTGTAGAGTATATATCTCAGTGCTTAGTATGTTAGCAAGTTAAGGTTGAGAGATTTATGTCTAAGGGGATGTTACAACTATTACCCATACTAGAATTAAAATGACAAAACATCACCATAGATTTTGTCATAAAACTCCCCAAAACATAAAGAGGCCATATGGTTATTTATGTTGTAGTTGATACCCTTAAAATTTAGAAAACATAATTTATATCAGAGAATATTTTATTCTTAATCATATTTCACGAATATACATTAAGTGGTAAGGTTTTGGTGGAGTACCATATTCTATTGTATCTCATTAGGATCCGAGGTTTACCTTGATGTTTTTGCAAAGTCTTCAGCAAGATCTGGATATAGAGATGAGTTTCAGCAATAATTATCATCGTCAGACATATGGTTCATCTGAGAGGACCATTAATACTCTAGAAGTCATTTTTAGAGATTTCTCTATGGATTTCAATGGTGTTTGGGATAAAAAATTTCCTTTGTTGGAATTTTTGTACAAAAAAAATTTCACTCCAGTATTCATATGGTTCCTTATAAATCCATCCATGACAATAAGTATAGAACTCCAATGTGATGGAATAAAGTTGGAGAAAGAAATATATTGGGACCTGATCTATCTGATGAAATGGAAAATAAGGTTAGAGATATTCGATAACATATAAGGTCATCTCAGAGTTGACAAAAAGGTTTTTCTGACAATGATCAATGAGATCTAGAGTTTGAAGTTGGTGAAAAGGTATTTCTGTGATTTTTTCCATAAAATATGATAATGAGATTAAAATACAAGGTAAATATGAGCCCTAGGTATATTTTCACCTTCTAAATTCTTGATCATATCGAGATAGTATCTTATCTCTTGGAACTTCCAATAAATCTATCCCAAGCTCATGATGTGTTTCATGTATCTCTCTCGAGGAAGTACATACCTGATCCTTAAGATATACTAAAGTCAATGGTTATAATACTAGGGCATGAAATATCTTATGATGAATAATCAATGGAGATTCTGGATCATAGAGATAAAGTGCTATGAAACAAGACCACTCACCTGGTCAAGGTTTTGTGGTGAGACTATAAATTTAAAAAGTTATGTAGAAATATGAGGATGTGATGAGTCTAAATTATCCTTAGTTGTTTGTATTGATGTGATGAAAATTTTTAGGGTGTAATTCATTTTATGGGTGTATAATGGAACACCCCAATATTTTATGGTATATTTCTCTGTAAATAAATTTTATTTCCTTGATAGCGTGTTTTACATGAAACACCAAGTTTAAACGAACCTCGATATACTATTATTTAACATTATAGTTATCATCTAGCCATTACATTTAAAGTTATGAATATGAAAAACTAAATTATGAAACATTTATGGTTTATACATGTATAAAATTAATTTATTAGTTATCAATTGATTATAAATTAAAATAAAATTCATTTGAAAGTAAAATATATGTTTTTATGAAAAAAAAACTATTTTTTGGAATGCAATATGTTTTTATCATAATAAATTAAATTAATCAGTAGTAGTGAATTATTTTAATGAAATTTATATATTATATATTATACAAAATATTTTAACTTTCATTTAATATTTTTATTATTCATGAGATAATAATAAATCCAGTTGTATGCTTAAAATGTATTTTTCTAAAAATACGTTCCTCGTTCCATTTTGCACACTTATTTTAAAATGAATTTCCACCACTTATAGAAATTGAATATTAAAAAATGGTTACCATATTTGGAATTATTAGGTTCAAATTTGATAAATAGGTCGCTTTTATTTTTAGCCATTATGAATAGTAACCATGACAAATATTTGTCACCTTGGTAATGGAAAAGTGGGTAAAATATGTATAAAACCATGAGATAAGGATTCAAAATCAACAAAAAACTTGCCTTTATCCTATTTTATGTGTGTATTTCATCCATTTCCATCAAATATTCAAATATATGGCCAATTGGTTCCATTTTTCTTTAACTATGACCATTATATTAATTTAAAAAAAATATTAAGTACAAAATGTCACTCTCTTGAATTTAATATCTCTAGAATTTTTCAATATGTATAAAAATAGGATAAGTTTTATTATAAATTTTTATTTGAAGGATGAATTATTTTATTCCATGAATTTTGATATAAATATAACATATTAATTATGTGTTAAATGTTTATAATTTAATTACACATTTCTCATGAAGCCTTTAAAGTCAAATTAAACGAACAATGTCAAAAATGACATTAGTGATATTTTATGAAAATAATAATTTATTAAATTATTTAAACATGATAAAAATATTGATCTAGGAAAAGGGGTAATATAAATGTCCTAAAATATAATTAATTAACCATTTATTGTCCAATTTTCACCTTATAAGTACAATTATTACCATTTAATTTTTAAATATTTTTTATCATGGTTAAGGTTAATATATGTTAACCAATGGGTTAAAACAAAAGATAAGGTTTAAAATGACATAAACAACTATCTAAATTTTAATTTATGATACTATTTTAGACTTTTCCTCTTTTTGATTTTAATATTTTTATATTTTGAAGTATTTTATGTTATAATGACTTAGTTATATTTTAATATTTTTGGTAATTCCAAGTGCGTCCTTTCCCTTCATTATAAAAGGGAACCCCTTCTCTCTATTATTTACACCACTTTGAACCATCTATATTCACCAAAACCTACCAAAATCCATCCCCAAAATATTTATCCACGTTCTAGTGGTTTTTTTCTTCCAAAAAATACCAACCCCAGGGTCTTTAATATGAGATTTAAAGGTGTTCTTTCAAAGAAGAGGTAATTGCCTTAACTGATCAATTTATTTTTTTACTTCTTCTTTTATCGACTCTAAATGTAATTTAGATATCATAAAATAATAAATCAAGTATACTAAATATATATAAATGTTATTATGATTATGAAACCACAATTATTCATCCTCTTTCCCATCAAATGAAAAATGATAATGTTGCGTGTGCATATGTGTGGACTACAACCTCCACGGAACCATGTGATTCATTTTTCATTTACAATTTATATGGATGATAATAAGGAAATATTTAACAAATATATATGATATATATTATATAATAACTATTCTAGAAATGTGAATGATTATTTAACTTTCTTTTGTTTCATCCATTGAAATGTCAAAACAACGTTCATACATACGTACAACATACCGTCTCCATGAACGGTGTAATTAAATTTTTATATATGATTTTTTGGTTGATTATAAATATATATATATATATATAATTAATATATATTATATTTATATAATTATTAAAATTTTAGAGTTTATGAAATCATGATCAAAGTATAAGGACCAAAACTACTGAATCGAAACATACATGAAAAATGAAGCAGTTATCATCCGAAACATTAGTTTTAATAAGGAAATGTTAATAAAGGGTTGATAGATGGTTATAAGAAAATTATATGTGTTATGATATATATTATTATGATTTTATAATAGATTTATAATGTGATATCCTAAAACTGGATGCCACTAAAGGTGCCCAGAGTCGGGTTGGACACATGACCTCAATCGCATCTCCCCAAACACCAGAGGCTTCTGACTAGAAGCAAGGGACTTAGATGTATATGTGATGAGACTATGACATCATTACCAGTGTGTATCACAACAGACAGACATAAATAACAATAGGTAAATAGCGAATGTAGTGTAATAGTAAATTGCATTACAGAAGCAGACAAAAGAATAAAAAAATGAAACTACTAGTAATCATTTACAAAAGGAGATGATGATATATGTCATATCACTAGAAATACGGAAAACATGGTATAAGGTAGAATAAAAAAATACTATAAAAATGTTGAAAAAATAAACCAAAAACTATCCCCAGCATCCCAGGCACGAGCTCAATCATCTGCTACTTGCTCCATCCTAAGGAAGCAAGAAATCAAGTGTCTAAAGGAGTACACATCCCTTTGTCAACACCTAAATACATATAGTTTTTCCAAATACCAATGGATCCCAGATAGGGTTTGATATAAATCTCAATAGGCTACCACCAATGACATCTATAACATCCTATCTGTGTAATATAAATTGAAACAGTGTAAAAAATGCATATATAAAAGCAAAATAGCACAATAACATAAATATCCAGTCCCTAATTCATCCCTCAGATGGTGTCTGAACATTTAACCACTTCATTAATTAGTTATGTTTTACTTTATATATGTAATTCATGTGATGCATATCAAGCACTGACATCACCTCATGATAATAATAGAAATGGTTCCATGTTATAAGAAATAAACTGTGATGATAATAATAATGAAGATGGATCCAAGGCAATGACCAAGGAATCCAAGACCTCCAGGGTTTCCAACTCAGTAGAAACTAAATACTGGATATACGGGTATGAGTGTAATACAAGGAGCATAATACAAGCCAGTACACAACAGTAATGATCTAACCAAGTCCAAGGAATACGTCTAAGGTAAATCAAGATAAGCAATGTCCAGGCCTAAGGTTATGACCAAGGAACCTCATGTACGTAGAAACAATGTTATATCCAAGGAGTGTGTAAAAGGAATCCTATAATAGTAAAGTATGGATCCAACAATTTCATCAATAATAGACGACGATCATGTTCTAAGGTGGGCCTTAACCAAGGCAACTGACATCGTAGAATCGGAATGGCATCCATGAGTGCTCATGGAATTCCACCAAGAATCCAAAATCTAAATCAAGGTTGACCACTCCTATGGTAGTGTCAAGGTACATATATATCTAGGCAACTTAAATTTAATTCATTTAATAGACAGGGAAAAGTAATATTCAAGACATTTAATATGTCATAGGGTTTAATCCATTGCCTTTCATTGTTATGAAAAGGCCAATTGAGCATGCAATAATTTTACAATTCATTAAGAGTAATAATCATTTCACTTGGTTCATTCTGATACCTTCCATCGTAAGTGGAAAAGGGTTCTATGACATGCAACCAAACCATTCAATTTCAAACCATCAGGTGAAGTCATATATATAAAACATAGTTTAATATTATATTTTTATTTGGTTAATTTAGTAAGGAAATTCCCTTAGGCGGTTCAAATGAGAATAGATCATGGCACTCACCATTGATCAATTCAATATTTATTCAATAAAGGATTACTTACTATTAGAAGAGTCAATCCTAGGCACACCCAAACGGTGGCGCATATACAAGTTTCAAAACCCCAAAAACTCAATTATGGTATATCACCCTAAATGGGATGGACGTCATTGTGGATATATCCAAAAATGTTAATTAACATATATGACATGGGTAATAGAACATGATTCTAATGACTACAAGCACAGAATATAAATTCAACAGATGATGCCCAATGAAATTGGTGTGACAACATGACAATTTATAAAATGATAAAACTTTAGGTACGAGTTATAGACCACTTACCTTGTACACGTATGAATACCCCCTATAGTATCGGCCTCTAGTTTGACCTATATTGGAAGAAATATGAAGAATGGACCAATTCATTAAAATTAGGGCATATGATCATGCTTCTAAATTGCATTGTTGTTAGGAAGAAGAATGAAAAAAATATTAAAATGGAATAGATAATGTACCGATGCAGATCTAATGAGATGAATGATGATAGATTCAGACTCCAGAAGGATGCTCGATCTCAATTCCTATATTTGAGGCCTTTAGGCTTCAAAAAGGGAGATTTTGGGTGAAGCTATCTGTTGGAAGAAGAAATAGGATGACGGGTGTTAAAATTAGACAACTTAAGGTAAAAATGGTAATATTTACTAAACATTATAATTTTCTTGGTTTTTCCACATAGTTATCCAAATCATGCACCAACCATCCATGGGTAGCTATAGGAAGGGGTTACCCACATGGCTAGGCCACACAATTAGGAAAATCATGGACAACCATGCGAAACACCTTTGCTAAAAACTACTGAATTTTGGCATGACCATGTAGCCCAATCCACACAGTTTGGGAAAACTGTGCACTCTATATTTCTCCATTATCCAGCCTTTTCACTATTTAAATTATAATGTGGAATTCCTCACATGGTTTATTCTAACCATACAACATGCCTTTGTCTCCCAAAAATTAGGGTTCCACGATCTGAACAAGCCCCAAACACCCTTGAGAGCTTCACAAACTCATTAGGAATCCATATTAGGTCCATAAGAGAAAATTAGACCAAAATATAAAGGATCCATACCTGAGTAAAGAACCAGGTTCTTAAAGTATTCCCCCTTAAAGGAACTTATCCCTGAGTTCACCTTACAAGGGAATCAAAACAATTTCTATGCACAACTATGGCCACTAGGAATGTACCTTGTCCTCCCACTCCCAAGTCTTATCCTACACATGACCATGCTTCCATAACACCCTTACTAGAGGGCAAAATCATCCTTGGAGAGGGTTCATGCTCTGATCAATGATGGGTATAAGATACTCCTCAATGGAAGAATCAACATCTAAATCAACTTCTTCAGGATCAAAAGTATGAGATGGTTTAACACGATACTAAAGAAGCTGTGAAACATGGATGTTGTCATGCATGGAACAATACCTATGAGGTAGTAGAAACCAATAGGATACCATCCTGACTCTCTCAAAAATCTCAAATTGCCATAAATAATGAGGCAACAACTTCCCCTTCCTCTGTATCCATCCCTTCCCTAACCCGGGTGATACCCATAGGAAAACATGATCCCTGAACTCGAACTTCATAGGCCATCGATGGTGATTATCATAGGATTTGTATCTAGAATGTGCATTATAATTATGCTTACTAATTATCTAAACTTTCTCTAAAGTGTCCTGCATGAGAAGAGGGCCTAGTTGGGCTAGTTGGCCCATAGACACTGTTGGCCACTATCTCTAACTATAATGATTTTAATTATTAAAAATCATGTAATATATTAACATATATCTTACCTTATGTTAAAGATTATAAGTTATGTCACAACGTTATCTTGAATAAAAAATCAGTTCATTTATATAACTATTTATATGTGTTTAAGTATAAAGAAGCTTATAAATGATTATCTATGTGTATTTGGATTTTAACACTCTTTGAATTTGTTGAAATGTAAGAAAGACATATCATCTAAAAATTATCTAAGTTTGAGTCACTGACACCGAAAACCAAGTGACTCACCAACAGACATATGACTCACTGACATACAGTTAAAAAAGGAATATGTTCTATGTATGTGAAGCTGACACCGTTGGAATGACTCATCATTGCATATGACTCACCGACGCAGACAACCTACCGTCAGTCCAGTTGACCTACCGTTACAATATCCTACCGACACAAGTAATCACAATCAGTTGAAATGAGTCACTGTTGGTTCAGCTGTCTCACCTATAGAAGGAAGGAATCACTGTTGATATGAGTCACAGATAGTTCAACTATATCACCAACAGAAGGAAAGACTCATCATTGAAACAAGTCACGAATGTAATGAGTCATCGATGTATGGAAATAATGACATAATGACATACCAATACCAATAGAAGGAGACACCGATAGAAGGAGACACCGATAGACGAGTCACTAACTGTTTAAATCTGCATTAATTATTATTATTTTAAATGGTCATATTTTTGTTATTTAATGACTCTGACATAATTAATTCCTACTTGAAAACATGATAGTATATAGTATGATGTACGAGGTATCTCCATATGCACATTGTCAGGCTAGAAAGTTTAAAAGAGGAAAAAGCCATGTGATCAATAATAGTGGACGAGATGTAGTGCATGTTGTGTGCGAGAGAGGCATACTGAAGAACATAAAATATCATGAAACCACTATGATCCCAAAAACTCAAAAGGAAGAACCTATGGGGAGATCAAAAAATCAAGATAAACCTGCTGAGCTGACCTTGAACATCTTTTAAACAAGAAGCTGAACATCTCATACTCCTGGAATCCAGAACACAGAGGCTACGACACTCTATTTTGGAATCAAATTCTAAGAGTGGACTCGAACTTCAACTCTACTTCATAAAACGAGTCCAGAGTTTCACATCAAAACACATAGAGACTTCTAAACCTAACTCTACATATTTATCTCTATTGTGTTCGTTTAGTTACATTTTTGAGTAGTGTGTGTATCTATCTATTACAAACAGACTGACACTTATGCATAACTAGAGGATACTTGATATCCTCAATATCACACTCTATTTATCCATTTGTATCCCACGTAGAACTATGGAAGAGTTCGTGTGTGACCTGGTTGTTGTTTTTCCCATGAATAATTGTGGTAGAGATCAAGTGTGACCTGGAAAGCCATGTGTGCTGCTGTGAACCTCGATACAGGGTGTGGATAATTTTTTTTATTAATTTAAACTTCTTGGTGGCAGGTTATCACAAATCAAAGAGGATTAAATATCTTCTTGATACTGAACCTCTTGTTTTATATATGTTGTGTCTTTACATTTTATTTTTACTCTATTTTATAACATATTTTATAAAAATAAATTTAATTATGATAGTTAGTCTTAGAAAATATTTATAACAGTATTGACTTATTAGGTTAGTTTCAAAAACTATATTATTTATCAAATTGATAAAACTGAGAACTAATAAATCTTTTGAGAAATTAATTGAACAGTCAAGATCTTATAAATTCACTACTAGCTAACTTGGGAATTTAATTTTATATATTGGGAGAATTTTAAATAATCACTTTTAAATAGAAATTTTTATTGATACTCAAGTCACCCCTCTCTTGAGTACTCTACTCCGACCAACATTTGGTATCAGAGGGTTTAGTAATTATCAGTTTTCAAGGCTTTTTCAAATATTTTTTAACTGTGATTTTAGTTGTATTTCAAAGATCATAAAATTTCTATTAATACTAAATTTTTATCTCTTTAAAATATTGTTCTAAAATTTTTATTGTAGATAATAGGCTAGAAGGTTCTACTACTAATAGAACTCCATTATTTAATGGAAAAAATTATCCACAATGGAAAATTAAAAAGAAAATGCACTTAGAAAGTATGGGTTTTGAAATTTGGTCTTCAATTGTAGATAAGTATAATATTCCTGCTACAGCTAGAACCACTTGGGATGACCCAACTAGGACTGCTTATAACAATAATTGTAAATCCATGAATTCCTTATACATCTCATTATAAGTTGGAGAATTTAACAGAATTTCTACATGTAAAACATCCCATGAAATTTGGGATACATTGTCTGTTTCACATGAATGAACTTCTAGTGTTAAGGAAATGAGAATTAACACATATACTATTAAATATGATAATTTTATGTTGAAGCCTGATGAACCTATTTCTAACATGTATCTCAGTTTTAATGAAATAATGAACACTATGATCTCTATGGGAAGAGATGTTACTTCCAAAGAACAAATCATGAGGATTCTCAGATGCTTACATGATATATGGAGAGGAACTTTTGTCTCAATTAGAGAATCACGTGACATTAGAAAATTACCTTTCAAAGAACTCATTGGAAAAAAATGATGTACGAGGAAGAGATGAAAGTTGAAAAAGAAGAAGAGGATGAACCTAAGAGGAAATCTGTAGCTTTGAAGACTACTACCTCTAAGAATAAGGAAAAAGAGAAGGTGTTGGCCCCTGTTGAAAGATCTAGTAATGATGAATCAACATCAGATAGTGATGAAGAGATGGCTCATCTAGCCAAAATATCTAAGTATTTTATAGGAAGAAGAAGTTTTTTAGAAAGCCCAATTATAAATAAAGATATGATAACAAGGGAAATTGGAACAAGTACTGAAAAAAGACAAATCAAAGGAGATTGTCTGATATGAATGTAAAAGGAGAGGGAATGTCAAAGCTGACTGTACAAAATTAAAACACAAAAATAATTATGAAAAGAAAATACAAGAGGTATAAGAAAGATATGAAGGACACCTGGAGTGCCTATGAGAATATCTTCAATGAATCAACATCATATCATGATGAGAAATATGACATGGAAAATATGTGTTTTATGACAAACACACCTGAGGTAACCTTAGATTAACTTGCAAACAATTCTTACTATTCTATAAATGAAAGTGAGTATGAAAATATGACAAGTGGTGAACTATTTGAGTACTGTAACATGATGGAATATAAATTTAATGAACTAAAAGATAAAAATATATATTTAAAGAAACAACATGATCTTACTGTAACTATTAAATATGAACTTACAATTGAAAAGAAAAATAATTATCAACTTCTAAAACAAAGTAATTAATTAAAAATGTCTAATATGTAATTGAAGAAATATTTAGAAAAGTTTTGTTAGGGCCAATAGGGTCCTATATACCCTGAGAGGGGGGGGGGTGAATCAGGGTATGGATATTCTTTTTCAATGTTCTTCCTACCCCCTGGATCTGGACCTCTTTATTACAAGGGTCACTTTGTTTTCTCTTGTGTGTAAAGTATGATCACTTATTTACTTCTTTATCTAATGATGATGCTTTTAATGCAATGTAGTGAGGCAAACAGGCAGACACAAATATTTTTACTTGGTTCACCCTCACTGGACTACGTCAAAGGAGCATACGCCAACAAGTTTCCGGTCATACCAAATTCCACTATTCTTCACTAGATGTGGATACAAAGTTTGGGTACAGTCACTCTATCCCAGGCTCACTGCCTTTACAAGATTTAGGGTTAGCTCACTTCTTTCCCAAGGTTCACTCCCTGTTTCTCTTTCTCTGGCTCACTGCCGGTGGAGAGGATCACCTTTTTCCTCTTCTTATGCTCACTGCACTTGGAAGGGATCCACTCACAATTTATAGACATGTAGGTCTCTTCATTATCACTAATGAATGCATCCTCCACTGTATATAGATTCTCTAATGCCGTCCAAATTTCATCCACTGATGAATACCCGTTTCCCACTGACCAATGGGCAATTCCTTTGGAAAGTACCTTCGCAAACCACCCTACTTCGCGAAGCTCCTTCCATTTCACAAAGCTCACAATTTCACGGAGCTCGGAACTTCGCAAAGCTCAAGAATTCGCAATGCTTAGGCCGTCGCGAAGCTCAAGTCGTCTCAAAGCAACTTCCCTTGCGAAGCTCACTGAGCCAACGTAGAGAACACGACTTTTGCGGAGCTAGAATAGCCGCCGCGAAGCTCCTCTTTCGCGAAGCACACTGCCTTCGCGAACTTCCTTTGCAAACTAAGAGAAAGTATTTTCCCTTAAAATTATCTGTCTTTCTCTCGAGGGGGTCAGCCTATATTTATAGGAGATTCCACCAACCCTCAAACTTTCCGCCCAAAGTCAATGATACATCATCTCAAATCACGAACCTTCTAAGTTTCCGCCGGAATTCTGTCTAAATCGCGAAGCACCATGGAAATTTTCTGATCGCGGAGCTCGTCGTAATAACGGAACATCAATGTCATCATTATTTCTTGCCATCGCCGTGAAGCTCCCTCGCAAAGCCCTTCACCACCGCGATGCACTTCAACTTCTTCCGTTCACGAAGCATTGACGTAATTGCGAAGTATCACTGCCTTCATTTTTCTGGTCTTCGCGAAATCCAATCCATGCATCCTCTCTTCGCGAAACTCATTCCTTTTCCATATAGAAAGATGATCTTCATGGAAATATTATTTTCGCGATGCTCACCAAACTCCAAATTTTGGACCCCAAAAAATTTGGCAAACACTAGGATACGTCGCCACCTTGTACTGCACTTTTGTACCGCCTCCAGATCATCCTTTCCTTTTTCAACATTCTTTGTCAACATGGATTGTCAACAAATTCTCTGGAACTCGACTATTCTCAATGGAAACCTACTTTGTCAACAAACACAATCAACCAAAAAATACTGCAATGTTACCTTGAGGGATTTTTGCAAAAAATCTCCCCATATGAGTTTGTTGACAATTCTTCATAACTCTTCTCAGAAAGATTTTATGCACGTTGATACCTCACTAAGACTTCTTCCAACAGCTACCACCATTCGCCTTTTGTGATTCTGATAGCGTTCAAGGATTCACTTAACACGTTCTCTAAGCCCACACGAGCAATTCTCAGCGTGAGAAACAAGAGTAGTATGAAAAGTTCATCAATGAATCACTTCATGTCAAACACCAATTGTCGATTCCAACCTGATACCAATTCTTAAATTGATACCAATTGTTCAACCACACTGATTCCAATTGGTGATAGCTGGAAACCTTCTCTCAGCATTCCAATACCACTGTTCTTCTTTTATCACGATCCTCAGCTGTCAGGATTTCTATGATTTGATCAATCACTTCTAGCATCGTCATATTTAAAACTCTCCCCCTATCTCATTTCTCTCCCCTTATCTCACTGCTCCACCTGTCATCTTCTCCCCGTGTCTTTGACAGAGACATTTTCTCCCTTTATTAGCCACAGTTTCTCCCCCTTGAGGGGTCACTATTTCTCCCCCTTTGTCAACCAATCCAAAGGGAACTCCTCTTTGTACTTATACATTGGTAAGAAAACACATTTGCACAGTAGAGAAAAACACACCATACCTCGTGGAGAGGAAGAGATTCCACATCCACACTATTTCAAGTGCGGGGAGTCGACTGAACTCCCAGAGCCAGTCGATGGCTTTCAAATGCTTCCTTGGGTAAAGCCTTTGTCAGAATATCTACAACCTGTAACTCTGTAGGCACATACTCCAACTTTACAAGCCCTTGATCCACTTTCTCTTTGATAAAATGATACTTTATCTCAATGTGATTTTTCCTTGAATGATGGATGAGATTTTTTCTCAGATTGATAGCACTTGAGTTATCACACTAGATTCTGATCAGAGACTTTACTTCAACTCCCATATCTTCAAGATGTTATTTCCTCCACAATAACTATGGGCATGCTTGAGTGGCCGCAATATACTCAGCTTCTGATGTGCTTAATGAAATGAAATCTTTATTTTTTCTTAGCCAATAAATACACAATCCACCAAGATAGAATGCATCTCCTGACGTTGATTTTCTATCATCTGCTGATCCGGCCCAGTCTGCATCAGTATATCCCAATAACTCTGTTTGAGATTTGTCATTATATGTCAAGAAAAAATCCACTGGGCCCTTGATATACCGAAGAATTTTTTTCACTGAAAGCATGTGGCTATCCTTGGGATTACTCTGATATCTCGCAGCTTGGCATTTGGTGAAAACAGTATCAGGCCTTGTTTCGGTCAAGTACAACAAACTTCCAATGATTTTCTTGTATTCTGTGAAATTAACTGGCTTTCCATCCTCATCTTTTGATAATTTCATCCTGGAATAAACCAGAGTCTTCGTCTCCTTGGAATTTTCAATTCCAAATCTCATCAGAACCTTCTTTTCATATTTCTAAAATCCACCTTTACTATGCTTCATTTGAATCACAAATTCTGAAAATATTGATTCAGCATTGAATACCATTCTCTCGGTGATTGTTTCAACCAATATAATTCCTTCTTTAGCCAACAAACCTTGTTCTCATCCTCATGAATATGAAAACAATATGGTTGCTCGATAAGCACTTCTTCCTCCATAATCCCATTCAAGAATGCTGATTTGACGTCCATATGGAATACCTTGAACTTTCGTTGCACTACAATGGATAAGAATAATATGATTGTCTCCTGCCTTGCAATCGGTGCAAATGTCTCATCACCATCTATTACCTCTATTTGGGAGTCTCTTTGCACATCAGTCATTCTTTGTTCCGAATCACCGTGTCATATTCATTCATCTTGTCTTAATAGACCCATTTAGTCCTGATGACGTTTTTATCTTCTGGCCTCGAAACAATCTCCCATGTTTGATTCTTCTCAATTCTGATCCAGCTCTTCATTCATGGCCTGAACGCAGTTTTCATCTTCAGCTGCATCAGCAAAGCATTTCAGCTCAACCTGAGATAGAAAAGATTCCTACTGTAGTGATTTCATTTTCCTTGTCTGAATTGAATCCGACTGATCACCAATGATATTATGTCTATCAATTTCAGTTCAGCTCTTTGGATTCCTTGTAGACATAGACTTGACACTTTCTTTTTCATCATCAGTGTCTTCTTCTAAATCAGTATCAACCACTTCTGGTCTCCCTATATTGCTTTCTTCCTCAACACTTTCATCAGGATGTTGTTCACTGACTCATTTTTCAGTGGCTTCATTTCATTTAGCTACTTTTCTATGTGTCACTATTCAATGACTTCATTTCTTTGAACATCTTCTCTCAGATTTTTGTTGAAACACCTTTGATTTTCTCTCGCAGCTTCCTGGTATCCTGAAAGCAGTCAGCTGATACCACATTGTTAGAGCAATGTAAATAATCATGAAATGCAAGGTTATTGCTTCTTCTCCCTGTGCTTCTTTCTTCCTCCAATAGGCAACACCTGAGCCGAGTCATCCAATTATTTCATTGATGGATCTTGCATCTTATTTTGTTATCGAATGCTCCCCCTATGATATGAAACACTTCCTAGGGGTTAGTCCCACTGTTTATACCCATAAACATTCTTCTTCTCTTGAAAAATCTATTCTCATATTCCACTTGGAATTGAGCCATTAAAAAATCTATAAGCCTACTAAGTTGGAACTCGTTGTAGGAAACAATAGATGGAGTTAATAACACAATCACTTCCTATTGTTCTATGATTATCCCTTTCTTCTTCAACTATAGTACCTGATTTGAATCAACTGAATCTTTGGAGCATATCACTTCTCCAATTTTCATCTTTAGATTCTACTTCCCCTTGGATATTATCTCCCTAAAACCTGAAACACTTGAATCATCAGTTAATATCATTTATATACATAGGGAGAAGGTATTCTTCTGGAATCCTTATGATGAGGATGGTGGTTGATCCTGATGGGTCAACCCTTTGATTCTTTCTTGTAGAGCATCACACTCATTCTTTGATTCTTCTAACTACCTAGCCAACATCTGCTGTTCTGACCATATGACAAAGCATTCTTTACCCACATTCGTATCCTTTTCTGATATGTAGATTCGGTAGGCTTGGCATTCCTCATACATTGAGGTTTAAACCCATTGGTAGACATTTCCTTCTTTGATGTTACTCTAGTATTCCACTTCCACTGATTTTTTCTCTGAGTAGGAATCTATCTGCTTGACATCTTACCTTTCTTATTACACCATTGTAGGGATCTTTCACTTTCTTCCACTTCTCACTGTGGAGCATGACATGTGAATTTTTCAATGCATTCTTTGTTCGTCTTTCTTTTATCAGATGTCTGAGTCACCACACTCCTTTTCACTGGTAGTGAGTCCTCCATTGAACATTCATTCTTCTTTATCACACCTGGAGTAGATCTCCCCTTAATCATCTACGTTTGTTCACATTCTCTCCTTGAGAGTTGTTGTGAGTATGACAGAGGAGGTGACGGATACACCTTTTGTTCATCTCCATGTGACTCCCCTGAGGCTCTAAGCCTATTCTTCGCCTTACCACGTTGTCTCCCAGTGTATAATTTCTCATTATGTATCACTGGAGTCGAGAATCTCTTTTCGAGTTCCTTTTCCTTCCTTGTGTTCTTCTTACTACAATTTAATTCCAAAGGCCCATAATATGAACATATAAAACATTATCCATCAAAGGCATAACTCGTTTCATCATTTCTATGTCTAGATTCTGATACACCTTGAGTTCTTCTTCTGACAAGAGGCTCTTGAGCTTCCTGACACATACTCATGGTGTGTCCCGTTCTTCCACAGTAATAGAATCTAACAGATTCTTTCCTCTAAGAGACTCTTCTCTCTAATTTCTCATGATGCTTCTTCTTATTCTCAGATTTGGTAATGTTTCTGTTTTCAAAGCCTAAAATGTATTCCAGAGCCTCTGAACAGAATCTTGACGCGTGACCATGAATCCTATAGAAATAGCACATTTCGTCACTTCTTTTTGTAACTGACCTCTTAGGCCTATCTCCAGCACCTATAGGTTTTTCTCCACTCCTAGAACTGTTCACGGCTCTCTTCTTATCATGCATGGGAGGTGATTCATCGAATCCAATACCAGCTTTTCCGAAATTTGTTGGTCTTTGAGATGAGAATATATTATGTTGTTTCTCTTCAAAAATAGAATATTTGTTATTCATTTTATCATCACTTGTCGAAGGATGATCAAATATAAAGTGTAAGGCATTCTTCATTTTTGGCATTCCTTTAGCATTGGATTTCTCCACTTCCTTCTTTACTGATTCTAGCTCTTCTTCCAACTTATGAATCTTCATATCACTTGATTTAATTTAGGCATTAAATTCCCTTCTGAGATTATTTTCATGACTCATCTTATCTGCCAATTCTTGTGTGAGATTTTCTACCATACCACATTCCTCCTTTACTTTCAATTTTTCTTGAGAAACAGATTCAGAGATAGATTCATTCTCTTGTTGGAGCCTTTGATTCTTTTGAACTTGTTCAGACAACTGTGTAGCTAGATCATCATTTCTAGCTTTGAGATTCTGAATTTCATCTATGTTCAGATTCTTTCCCTTGACATCAGCTTTTGATTTTTCAACCATTACTGATCTCTTTCGCATTTCTTCATCTTGAGAATCACTCTTCTCTGTTAGGTCAGTAACAACATCAATAAGCCTTTGGTTTAATCCTCTTAGCTTGTTGACCTCAATGTCCAATACTTTGAACCAGATATCTTTATATTTAACTTCTTCATCCAATTTCTTTGTCATATTGACAACATCTACTGGTGGCCTTCTTGAAACATCTCCATCATCAGTTGTTTCCATATAACTTTGAAGTTCATGTACTTCACTTGTTCCTGCATCATTATTGAGTGAATCTATCTTTTCCCTATCAGATTCATCCAATCCTTCCTTCAGCAAGCTATTTGATTCCTTTAGTTTAATCACAATTTTTCCATAAACACTTCCACATCGGGGGATACCACATGACTTCTGATTCTTCTTTGATGTTTTTCCCTTCGCCATGGCTCACCGAGATAAGAGCAGACCGATTCTTTAACCACACAGATCGACTACACCAAGTCAGAGCAAAAAAATCTGATAAAAGCAACCTTCCCTCTGATATCAATTGTTAGGGCCAATAAGGGCCTATATACCCTGATAGGGGGTGAATCAGGGTATGGATATTCTTTTTAAAAGTTCTTCCTACCCCACTGGATCTTGACCTCTTTATTACAAGGGCCACTTTGTTTGCTCTTGTGTGTAATGTATGATCACTTATTTACTTCTTTATCTAATGAGGATGCTTTGAATGCTATGCAGGGAAGCAAACAGGTAGACACAGAGATTTTTACTTGGTTCAACCTCACTGGGCTACGTCCAAGGAGCAAATGCCGACAAGTTTCCGGTCGTACCAAATTCCACTATTCTTCACTAGATGTAGATACAATGTTTAGGTACAGTCACTCTGTCCTAGGCTCACTACCTTTACAAGATTTATGGTCAACTTAGTACTTTCCAAAGGGTCACTCCCTGTTTCTCTCTCTCTGGCTCACAACCGGTGGAGAGGATCGCCTTTTTCCTATTCTTATGCTCACTGCACTTGGAAGGGATCCACTCACAGTCTATAGACATGTAGGTCTCTTCATTATCACTAATTAATGCATCCTACACTGTATGTAGATGCTCTAATGAAGTACAAATTTCATCCACTAATGAATACCCCTTTGCCACTGACCAATGGGAAATTCCTTTGGAAAGTACCTTCACAAATCACCCTACTTCGCAAAGCTCCCAATTTCGCGAAGCACAAACAAGCCTTCGCGAAGCTCCTTACTTTTCGCGAAGCTCACAATTTCGCGGAGCTCAGACCATCGCAAAGCTCAAGCCTTCACAATTCTTAGGCCATCGCGAAGCTCAAGTAGTCGCAAAGCGACATTCCTTGCGAAGCTCACTGATCCAAAAAAGAGCACACGACTTTCATGGAGCTAGAATAGCCGCCGCGTAGCTCCTCTTTCGTGAAGCACACTTCCTTCGTGAACTTCGTTTGTGAACTGAGAGCAGAGTATTTTCTCTGAAAATTCTCTCTCTTTCTCTCGAGGGGGTCGAACTCTTTTTATAAGCAATTCCACTGACCCTAGAACTTTCTTCCCAAAGACAACGCCACGTCATCTCAAATAGTGAAGCTCTGAAGTTTCCACCGAAATTATATCTAAATCGCGAAGCACCACGTCAATTTTCCAATCATGGAGCTTGTCGTAATCTCGGAGCATCACCGTCAACATTATTTCTCACCTTCGCCGCGAAGCTCTCTCGCAAAGCCCTTCACCGCCGTGATGCACTTCAACCTCTGTCATTCACGAAGCTTTGACGTAATCGTGAAGCATCACCGCCTCCATTTTCTGGTCTTCTCGAAATCAAATCCATGAATTTTATCTTCGCGAAACACATGCCTTTTCCATATAAAAATATGGTCTTCATGGAAAACCTATTTTCACGATGCTCACCATACTCCAAATTTTGGACCCCAAAAATTTGGCAAACACTAGGATACGGCGCCACCTTGTACTGCTCTTTTGTACCACCTCCAGATCGTCTTTTCCTTTGTCATCATTCTTTGTCAACATGGATTGTCAACAAATTCTATGGAACTCGACAATTCTCCAGGGAAACCTACTTTGTCAACAAACACATTCAACCCAAAAATACTACAATGTTACCTTGAGGGATTTTTTCCCAACATGTTTACTAATGAAAAATATAATATTAATCAAATTCTTAGTAAACAGATAGTTCTTAAGTACAATTCTAGTATTGGATATCATCCTGGATAGAGAAATCTATCTAAAACACATTTTGTAACTAAATCAGGAAAATATGTACTTCTACCTAAAAATCAAAATTCTAATGGTAGTACCAGTTCTGGAAAATATTTTACTACCTCTATATTTTCAAGACTAAATAGAGTATATTTTTGAAATATGTTATATAATGCTTATAGGAAACCCATAAGGAAAATGTGGGTACCTAAAGCATTGGTTACTAATGTCACTGGACCCAAACAAGTTCGGGTACCAAAATCTATTTTTGTTTCATTATCATGTAGGAAATCTATTTGAAGAGCTCCTGCAAGAGTCAATGGTACATGGACAGTGGATGATCAAGACACATGAAAGGATATTATTCAAGATTCAAGAACCTAATCAATATTGATTAGGGATATGTCAACTTTGGTGACAATTATAAAAGAAAAATGACCAACTTAGGCCTGATTGGTAAATCTGACTTAGTTATAATTTCTAAAGTACTTTTTTTGAGGTATTGAAATATAATTTTGTTAGTATTTCACAATTATGTGATGATAGATTACTTGTTAAATTTGAAAATGATGCTTGAAATGTTTTTAACTCTAAAAATGAATTGGTATTTTCTGCTTTTAGAAATGAAAATTTATATTCTGTTAACATAGATTCTTTAGTTTCTCAAAATTTTTCTTGTTTAAGCGACTTTCATAAATAGTATTGGCTTTGAAATAGAAGATTAGGACACTGTAATTTACACTCTCTTAGAAATATTACTAGAAATGGCCTAGTCAAGGATCTACCCAAACATGAGTTTCCAAATGACAAAGTCTGTAATCCTTGTCAAAAGGGTAAACAACACAAGATATCTTTCAAATCAAAGAAATAAGCTTCCACATATTAACCTTTAGAGGTGGTTCACATAGATTTGTTTGGACCATCTCAAGTTTCTAGTTAAAATGGGAATCACTTTGTTTATGTTCTTGTATATTACTATTCTAGGTATACATGGAAATATTTCTTAGCTCACAAAAGAGAATCATGTACTTACTTCACCAAGTATCCTAAAATAGTGGAAAATCTAAGTGGACATAGAATAAAATCCTTAAGAAGTGATCATGGTTGTGAGTTTGAAAATCAAGACATTTAATCATTTTTCTCACACAATGGATATAGTCATAACTTCTCTTCCCCTAGGACACCTCAACAAAATGGAGTTGTAGAAAGAAGGAATAGAACATTACAATAGATAGCCCGAAAAAATTCTAAATGAATATGATTTACCTATTTACATTTGGGATGAGGCTGTGAACACAGATTGCTATATAATTAACAGAGTCTTAATTAGACCCATCCGTAAGAAGACTCTTTAGGAGTTTTGGAACAATAGAAAAATCAAAGTTAGTTATTTCAAGGTTTTTGGTTGAAAAGTATATATTCTTAATACAAAAGAAAATCTTGAAAAATTCTCATCCAAGAGTGATGAAGGAATATTTTTAGGTTACTCAACCTCTAGTAAATCCTATAGAGTCTTTAATAAAATAACCAAGTGTATGGAAGAATCAGTTTATATCAAATTTGATGAAACATATCCACATAATCCTATGATCTCTCTAGAAAACCTTGAAGATGATATTTCAAACCTGGACATAAATGAAAAATCATCTAATCCTCTTGTTAAGAAATATGTTAAATCAAGCAGTTCTGGAAATTCTTTAGAATCTAAACATGATGAACCCAAACCTGTAGATGAACTTGAAATTACTAGCCTCTACTTTTCTAGACCAACTAGAACTCTTAATAACAATACTTTAGATGTTGTTTTTGGGGACATAGACAAAGGGACACAAACTAGAGCTTCTATTAGAAATCAGGTTGAGCATCAAGCATTCTTGTAACATATTGAACCTAAAAAAATCAATGATGAAATTAAAGATGAATTTTGGCTGATGGATATGCAAGAATAACATAATCAATTTGGAAGAAATAAAGATTGGAAACTTGTGGATAGACCCATATAAACCTTGACCATAAGTACTAATTGGGTGTCAAGGAATAAAGTAGATGAATTTGGTAATATTTTTAGAAATAAATCTAGAATAGTTGCAAAAGGTTATAGTCAAGAAGAAGGCATTGACTATGAGAAAACTTTTTCACCTCTTTCTAGACTTGAGGCCATCATAATCTTGCTTGCTTATGATGCCCATATTAATTTAAAACTTTATCAAATGGATGTTAAAATTTAATTCCTAAATGGTTATATAGTTGAGGATGTGTTTTTTGAACAACCTCCTAGTTTTACTGTAACACCCCAAGCTTTCATGATACGCCTCTCTTTCAATAATGTAATAGCTTGCATTGTACGCAAGTTCGAGTTCTAAAACACCGCGACTAATCAAAGTAGCCATTATGAATAGTAATAACCACTTTTTAAAATTATAGAAGTTTTATATTTCAGAATGGACTTCATTTTTGTATTCGTAATATCTAAATTATCCTATGTTGAATTTTTTGTAATTTTATGAGAACTTTCAATTTTTTATGAATAGTGAAAAATACTTAAAAGCAACTTTTTTAATCAAAATAATTTATTTTAATAAATTATAATATTGAGTGGTTTTAAACTATAATTAGAATATATTTTTATCATTTTATCTAATAGTGGTCAATAGAATTAATTTTACTTTGAAATTGGACATAAACAATTGTCAATCTTTTGATATATATTGTTTCTTAGAAACACGCTATTTGTTGTGACAGCGGGAATTAATTATAAAATTAATTAATGCAACTTATATGTTTGGAATTCTGTAAAATATAAATCATTTTTGAATTCGGAATATCAATTATAGGTTAGGGTAAAATTTTGGCATTGTTCTGAAAACTTCAATTTTTGATGAATAGTGAAACCACTAAGTGGTAATTAAAAAACTGATTTTTTTCGTTTAAATAAAACCTTACCACTTCTGTGTTTTTATTTTCAAAAATCCGACATACATGGTTGTCATTAGGAAGTAAAATGTGGTTCAATGGGATTAAAATAATTTTTTTGGTGAATAGTATCTTTTATGTTTAATTAATCGCGATTAAAGGTAATTAGTGAAATTTAAGGTAAAAATGATATTATAAAAATATGAAAATACCTTTACACTTGTACTACCCCTATTGGATGTGTCATGGCCGACCAAGAAAATCCATGGGTAAACTTGGGGACCCCATGGAGCCACTTTGGTAGGAAAATGACATAAATAACTTTTATTTAAAGTTAAAATAAAAAGGTCACAAACAAGAGTTGTTTTACTAAAACAATTTTTAAATGGGGTTATACAAGTCATATTTTTGACAATAAATATTAATTAGAAAGATAATAAGATTTCCTACATAATGGTAGTTTTTTTAATAATTTTTAGACATTAAATAAATTAAATTATTTTGACACCATGATGATGTAGCGATTACCTCATTAATTAATGATTTTAATAAAATGGAAGGATAATGTAAAATATAAGCATTAAACTTGTCCAAAGCCTATTGGATGAGCATATTTAGAACCCTTATCACATTATCCTCTAATTATATAAGTGTGGGACCTTTAGAATCTGAAAAGCATTGTATAATAAAGTAACATTTCATTACTTTCCAAGAGTGCCCCTCCTCTCCACTTATAAAAGGCCCCCACAACTACCACCTTATTCACACATTCAAGCCATTTGGCTCGACCAAACTAGGCCCAAATACTCTCTCAACTTCCCTCCCTTACTCCCAGAAGCCTCACTTTGAGCAGAAGTCTTCCCAAGGAAGCCTTTGGCTCAAATCAAAAGAGTTACTCGATTTTAAGGTAATGTCATCTCTTATGTTGTTTTGTTTTATTTTGCATCTCCAACCCCTTAAAATCTTTTTATTACATTATTTTGTAACAACACTAGTATACGAAATATACTAGGATGTTGTTATAATGAGTATTCTAGCTACACTTACACACACATACATCTAATGGTTAAAGAACATATGGTTTCTGTGGATGGCGAATTTCTGCCTCACGAAACGATGATTGTTCAACACTCATAAAAAACCTTCAAAGGTGGCCATTAAGATATCAATATATTTATATATGATATATAATATGTTTATGTTTTACTTAAGCTTCTGTATTTTTCATTTATGGCATACCTTTATGGTTTCCATTATGGGTAAATGCGATATTTTCATTTAAGGAAGTGAGACTACCTCCCCCTCAAAGTGATGTGAATCGTTAATGCCATATGTGGGATGTATAAAGTATGGAGTAAATGATATTATATATGATATTATACTGGATTTATAATATACCTTTATATCATTATCATTTCATTAAATACAAAATATAAATGAAAGTAGCGTTCATGCGTACGTACGGCTTACCGTCTCCATGAACGGTGCATTTCATTTCTTACCTATAAACGTTATGGAATATTATAAATGCTTGTATATAATGGATATATATGAGATATATGATATCTAAATCATGAATATAATTCTGGATATAATGGATATTTCACCACATGACCAAATTTTAATTATAAGAAGATTATTTTTGACTCAAGTACCTAAGATCGACAAAACGACCGTTAAAAACTTAAATAATTACATAATGTTCATAACATGGTAATAAGTGATATAAAAGGAATAATGAACTTGAAAAAGGTTCTTAATAAGGTAGAGATTAACTCTAGTTTATTATTCAGGATATCAAAGAGCGTTCGAGTGAATTCGGACACGAGGTAAGGGAATTTCTTAACCCAATTTCCATTCGTTGGGTTAATCTCCTACTTTCAAATTATGTCATGATATTATTATATCCTATCTTGTATTTGTACTTTCTTTATGTGTACTTATAGTGAATACACATAATAGATCTATGTTATTTTAAAAATGATATTTTTAAGGACTTCGTCTCAAATTGAGGCATATTTGGTTTTATACACAACTTTCTTTTATACGGTGTATAAACCCCATTGACTATTACGTTTATTCAAAAGGAATCTTTTTTATACGAAGTGTTTTACTATACGACAAAAAGGGAATGTTTTTTATTTCCGTACATATACGGCGACAACGACTTCTCCGCCGCCGTGACCATTATTTGAGTTTCAGCTTCCTCTACAAGCCATCACTTTTTTTAATGAAAAATAAATACAAAGTTTTAACTTTCTTTTATTTTGGTATTGAAAACGGTTTTGTAATTTTTTTTATTATATCAATGTGTTGTATTGATATCTTGTGATTGAAATGTGGAAATGTTACATTTCCATTATGCATGTTTTATGTGATATGATTATGTTATGGTTTATGATATGTCTAAACCTATTCATATGAGGAATGCATTGGACTTAATAAGTGACGGGTGGAGCCCGCTATAGCTCCTCGATGCATCGGCAGGTCTCATGATACAAACTAGTGTCTTGTCACGAGGCCTTGACAAAATCTTATTTGTGGTCTTGGCCCGAGGCCTTGGCTACGTGGTTATGATAGTATGGAATTATTCATTCTATCATTATGAAAGTGGTTATTGATATTGCATGTGATTATTCGACTAGTAGAATATCCATGTGAGTAAGTAAATGGAATTATTTAATTTTAATTTTTCCATATTATGCTTAAGTTAAAGTTTAAAAAGGCTTTTGTTTTAGTTATACATTTCCTTAGATGTTAATGTTTATTTTCGAAAGCTTCCGCAATATTGTTATCCTTACTGAGCATCTGAGCTCACCCCTTTCAATGTTTTAATATTTTCTAGGATGTGAAGAAGTATTGTATGAATGACCTGCAGGGATAGTCAGAAGAGGATATGAGTGTGGACTATGGAGACTTTTATATTATATTTTTTCACTTTATGATGTAATGTAACATTTATGAAAGTATCTAGTGCTTCCAAGGCTACTAAACTAATCAGTCTTTCGAGACCTGATCTTTTGTGATCATGCCAATGTTACGATGTAATGCACCGACTCTGGGTAGCTGGGGTTGGGGAATTACAGTTGGTATCAGAGGCGGTTTAGTACTAACCTTGGAAGCTAGATTTAGATAATCTCTGATTAGAGCACATAGCCCGAAGATAGACTTTAAGGATTAGTATAGAAGAACTTCCTATAATTTTGGTATTATAGAGATGTTGTGAGTTTTCCGAGAAATACATCCCTGTCTGGATACGAGTATGTAGAGGCGGCTCTCGCACAGATGTACCTAGGGGTAAAACCCGAAAACACCGCTTTGAGCTAGACTCGAACGGGAACTGGTTCACGACAACGGGCCTTGCTGCACTCTTGGTTACGACACTCCCGGGGGATATGCTTAAGATAATTCTCATTTTCTTTACAAACCACTATGAAGGGTTATGAGTATATACTTCCTCAAAGAAAACATTTTTATGGATTATATCCATAAATAGTTCAATTTATGTTAAGTATTTTACAAGTATGGAATTATGTATTTTGATTCATAAACTAATCAAGTTTATGCCATTGTTTAGAAATGGCGCCCAGTAGAAGGAATTTGAACTCCACCAATATGTATGATCCAAAGAGTAAGAAGGATCATATATTTCACAGTATTAAGCCAACATTTATAAGGGAAATAGTCTCCCATGTGTTCTCAACATATGAAGAAATAGTATCATGTGTTAATAAGATAAGTAAAGAATTCTATGAGTCTTATGGCTTTGAAGGGAAGCAAGAGAAGAAAAGGATGGAGGAGAGAATGATGGATAAAGGGATGAGGGAAAAGAAGAATTTTCCAATATGTGATAACTGTGGGAAGAAACACCTTGGAAATTTCTTGAAGGGAATGAGAGTTTGTTATACGTGTGGAGAAAAAGGACACAAAGTGCGTGACTGCAAGGGTAAGAAAAAGGTTTCAAATGTACAATGCTTCATCTGAAAGGAGTGGGAACAGTACGCAAACCATTGTCCAAATCATCAGAGTATTCCCCAAATGATGTTATTGGATAATAATCAAGTTATGATACTACCACAAATGAGGAGGAATGACTAGAGTTCTTATGTTGTTATTAACGAATTTTGTCATTTGAGTGTTGTATCAATGATGTACTGGTTATAATGATTATGTAGTATATAAGGATTGTACTGCAGTATTATTTCATCAAGGACTTGTGATTTTGTGGAACCATGAAAAGTTACTCCACATCAAGTTAATTTTTTTAAAAATATATGGTTGAGAGAAATATAAACCATAATATTGTTTTGATACCAAGATAGTGATTTTGGAATAATACATGATTGATTTTGATAAGTTATATTGGATATTCTTAACTTCCTTGAAACTGATTAATGATTTGTTTACATTTTTTGGATAGAAGGAGTATATCTATTATTCTATAATGAATAAGGGATCATGAATTTATGTTAATTCCGGATGTTGAAGTGTTTTAAAAGAATACATGATGTAGGTGTTCACATGTTGTTCCGCGGAAAAATGGATCTTCATTATGTTTACCTTCCTTATAAAATTTGGACTATGAGTTGGATGGAAGTATTTTGGATAACTATAAAGGTTGGAATGGATTAAGTTGAACTTTGGATAGTATTTTTTAAGGTTAAAACATTTCTGAAGATTACTTTTGGAATATTATAATGCTATATTTTAGGAAAAGGACAACCTGTAGGTTGGGGGATAACCCGTCGCGTCGGACAAAGCTGCAGGAATTGAACCCACATCCATAGTGCGACAGGCCTTTATCTCCTACCACTAGCCTACAGGAAGTCCCTGGTTATTTAAAAATAGTTTTCTTAATCTAAATGGTATGTGGTAATATTTATAACCTTATAAAATTAGGATAAATAGAATATTTTTGTGTTCTGTTACCATTTGGAGTGAAAGATGGGTTCATGGTGAAAATTTATTAACGAATGAAAGCATACATGACAAGTAAGTATATTTCCTTATGTTCTTAGTAAATATCCTAAATAAATTACTCAACTTTATAAAAGGTAACTTAAAATAAAAACGTTGTCGGTTAACTTTTCCAACTGGGGATTCAATGACTGTTTAACCAATCACAAGTTTGTGATTTTCTTATGGTTAACTTTCTCCTAATCCAGTTTTCTACAACTCTCCATCAGACCTTGATGGTTTCATTTTCTTCCATATCCATATTTTCATATAATCCTAATATGGGCTATCTCGGGTGACCTTTGTACTTATCTTTCTTTCTTTTAATGTTATATTCTTATTAACCCTATTTCCGATGTAGGTTTTCCACAAAGGTATTTTCTATTTTCAACCTTTTACTTTCAAAGAAAAATTTCAAATTGCGAGGACGCAATTTATTGAAGGATGGGAGAATGTAACACCCCAATCTTTCATGATACGAATCACTTTCAATAATGCAATAGCTTGCATTGTATGCAAGTTCGAGTTCTAAAATACCGCGACTAATCAAAGTAGCCATTATGAATAGTAATAACCACCTTTTAAAATTATAGAAATTTTATATTTCAAAATGGACTTCATTTTTTTATTCATAATATCTAAATTATCCTAAGTTGGATTTTTTTGTAATTTTTTGAGAACATTCAATTTTTTATGAATAGTGAAAAATACTTAAAAACAACTTTTTTAATAAAAATAATTTATAGTGATAAATTATGCTATTGAGTGGTTTTAAAGTATAATTAGAATATATTTTTACCATTTTATCCAATGGTGGTCATTAGAATTAATTTCAATTTGAAATTGGACATAAACAATTGTCAACCTTTTGATATATATTGTTTCTTAGAAACATGTTATTTGTCGTGCCAGCAGGAATTAATTATAAAATTAATTAATGAAACTTATATGTTTGGAATTTTTTAAAATATAAATCATTTTTGAATTCGGAATATCAATTATAGCTTAGGGTAAAATTTTGGCATTGTTCTGAAAAACTTCAATTTTTGATGAATAGTGAAACCACTAAGTGGTAATTAAAAAACTGATTTTTTCGTTTAAATGAAACATTACCACTTCTGTGTTTTGATTTTCAAAAATCCTACATACATGGTTGTCATTAGGAAGTAAAATGTGGTTCAATGGGATTAAAATAATTTTTTTGGTGAATAGTAAGTTTTAGGTTTAATTAATCGCGATTAAAGGTAATTAGTGAAATTTAAGGTAAAAATGATATTATAAAAATATGAAAATACCTTTACACTTGTCCTACCCCTATTTTATGTGCCATGTCCGACCAAGACAATCCATGGGTCAACTTGGGGACCCCATGGACCCACTTTGGTAAGAAAATTACATAAATAACTTTTATTTAAAGTTAAAATAAAAAGGTCACAAACAAGAGTTGTTTTACTAAACCAATTTTTAAATGGGATTTTACAAGTAATATTTTTTACTATAAATATTCATTAGAAGGATAAAAATATTTCCTACATAATGATATTTTTTTTATAATTTTTATACATTAAATAAATTAAATTATTTATGACACCATGATGATGAAACGATTACCTCATTAATTAATGATTTTAATAAAATGGAAGGATAATGTAAAATCTAAGCATTACACTTGTCCAAATCCTATTGGATGATCATATTTCGAACCCTTATCACCTTATCCTAGAATTACATAAGTTTGGGACCTTTAGAATCCGAAAATCATTGTATAATAAAGTAACATTTCATTACTTTCCAAGAGTGCCCCTCCTCTCCACTTATAAAAGGCCCCCACCACTACCACCTTATTCACACATTCAAGCCATTTGGCTCGGCCAAAATATGCCAAAATACTCTCCCAACTTCCCTCCTTTACTCCTAGAAGCCTAAAATTGGGAAGAATTCTTCCCAAGGAAGCCTTTGGCTCAAATCAAAAGAGTTACCCGACTTTAAGGTAATGTCTTCTCTTATGTTGTTTTGTTTTATTTGGATTCTCCAACCCCTTAAAATATTTTTATTCCTTTATTTTGTAACAACACAAGTATCCTAAATATACTAGGACTTTTTTATAATGATTATTCGAGCTACACTTACACACACCTACATCTAACGGTTAAAGAACATACGGTTTCTGTGGATGGCGAATTTCTGTCTCACGAAACGATGATTGTTCAACACTCATAAAACACCTTCAAAGGTGGCCATTAAGATGTCACTATATCTATATATGATATATAATATTTTTATGTTTTACTTAAGCTTCTGTATTTTTCATTTATGGCATACCTTTATGGTTTCCATTATGGGTAAATGCGATATTTTCATTTAAGGAAGTGGGGACTACCGCCCCCTCAAAGTGATGTGAATCGTTAATGCAATATGTGGGATGTATAAAGGATGGAGTAAATGATATTATATATGATATTATACTGGAATTATAATATTCCTTTATATAATTATCATTTCATTAAATACGAAATAGAAATAAAATTAGCGTTCATGCGTACGTACGGCTTACCGTCTCCATGAACGGTGCATTTCATTTCTTACCTTTAAACATTATGGAATATTATAAATGCATGTATATACTGGATATATATGAGATATATGATATCTAAATCATGAATATAATTCTGTATATAATGGATATTTCACCACATGACCAACTTTTAATTATAAGAAGTTTATTTTTGACTCAAGTACCTAAGATCGACAAAACGACCGTTAAAAACTTAAATAATTACATAATGTTCATTACATTGTAATAAGTGATATAAAAGGAATAATGAACTTGAAAAAGGTTCTTAAGAAGGTAGAGATTAACTCTAGTTTATTATTCAGGAGATCAAAGAACGGTCGAGTGAATTCGGACACGAGGTAAGGGAATTTATTAACCCAATTTCCATTCTTTGGTTTAATCTTCTACTTTCAAATTATGTCATGATATTATTATATCCTATCTTGTATTTGTACTTTAATTATGTGTACATATAGTGAATACACATAATAGATCTATGTTACTTTAAAAATGATCTTTTTAAGGACTTCATCTCAAATTGAGGCATATTTGGTTTTCTACACAACTTTCTTTTATACGGTGTATAAACCCCTTTGACTTTTACGTTTATTCAAAATGAATCTTTTTTATACGAAGCGTTTTACTAAATGAGAAAATGGGAATGTTTTTTATTTCCGTACAAATGCGGCGACAACAACTTCTCCGCCGCCGTGACCATTATTTGAGTTCCGGCTTCCTCTACAAGCCATCACTTTTTTTTAATGAAAAATAATTACAAAGTTTTAACTTTCTTTTATTTTGGTATTGAAAATGGTTTTGAAAGTGTTTTTATTATATCAATGTGTTGTATTGATATCTTGTGATTGAAATGTGGAAATGTTACATTTCCTTTATGCATGTTTTATGTGATACGATTATTTTATGGTTTATGATATGTTTAAACCTATTCATATGAGGAATGTGTTGGACATAATAAGTGACGGGTGGAGCCTGCTATAGCTCCTTGATGCATCAGCAGGTCTCATGAGACAAACTAGTGTCTTGGCATGAGGCCTTGACAAAATCGTATTTGTGGTCTTGACACGAGGCCTTGGCTACGTGGTTATGATAGTCTGGAATTATGCATTCCATCATTATGAAAGTGGTTATTGATATTGCATGTGATTATTTGACTAGTAGAATATCCATGTGAGTAAGTAAATGGCATTATTTAATTTTATTTTTTTCCATATTATGCTGAAGTTAAAGTTTAAAAAGGCTTTTGTTTTAGTTATACATTGCCTTAGATGTTAATGTTTATTTTCGAAAGCTTCCGCAATATTGTTATCCTTACTGAGCATTTGAGCTCACCCCTTTCAATGTTTTAATATTTTCCAGGATGTGAAGAAGTATTGTATGAATGACCTGCATGGGTAGTCAGAAGAGGATATGAGTGTGGACTATGGAGACTTTGTTATTATAGTTTTTCACTTTATGATGTAATGTAACATTTATGAAAGTATCTAGTGTTTCCAAGGCTACTAAACTAATCGGTCTTTCGAGACTTGATATTTTGTGATCATGCCAATGTTACGAAGTAATGCACTGACTCTGGGTAGCTGGGGTCGGGGCATTACATTTACAAACCCTCATTTTCAAAAACATGTTTTCAAATTAACAAAAGATTTATATTGTTTAAAACAAGATCTATGAGATTAGTATGATAGATTAAGTAGTTTTCTCATTTCCAAAGGTTTTACAAAAGGAATTACTGATCCTACACTTTTTATAAAACAAATTTTTAAAGATGTTTTAGTAGTAAAAATTTATGTCGATGATATTGTTTTTGGATCTTAAAGAATTTATTTATGTATTGAGTTTTCAAAAATGATGCAAAATGAACTTGAAATGAGTTTTGTGGGTGAACTCAAATTCTTTCTTGGATTTAATAATTTTCAAAATAAAGATGGTATCATTTTAAATCAAAGAAAATACACAAAATATATTTTAAAAATATTTTGATTTGATAGCATTAAATGTAGTGACACTCCAATGAGTACTACTTGTAAGCTGGATCATGATGAAGGTGATAAATCTGTTGATAAAATCACTTATAGAGGAATGGTTGGATGCTTTCTCTACTTGACTATTAGTAGGCCAGATATAATGTTTAGTGTGTGTATTTGTTCCTATTTTCAAGCTAATACCAATGATTCTCACTTAAATTCTGTTAAAATAATTTTCAAATACCTCAATCATACTATCAATTTAGGTTTGTTTTACCCCAAAGGATAATCATTTGATATAGTGAGTTATTATGATGCTGATTTTGGTGGATTCAAGTTATATAGAAAAAACAACTCTAGGACATGCCACTTTTTGGGAAAGTATTTGGTTTCATGGTGTAGTAAGAAACAAAATTCTGTTGCATTATTTACAGTTGAAGCTGAGTACATAGATTCTGGTAGCTGTTGTGCAGAAATTTTGTGAAGGAAACATACTCTTCTAGAATATGGATATCTATTTAGACATGTACCTATAAATCGTGACAACAAAAGTGCTATTAACATTTCTAAGAACCCAATTTCTCATTATAGAACAAAACATATTGATAAAAGACATCACTTTTTGTGAGATCATTATCAAAAGGGTTATATCACTTTAGACTTTATTGGAACTGAATATCATCTTGCTGATATATTCACTAAGCCATTGAACTCTGAAAGAATAAATTACATCATACATGTGTTAGGAATGATCAATCAGTAAGGGCATGTGTTTTCCTTTCCTTTTATCTTTTTCAGTGAGGTTGTCATGCTGACACTGTTGTCATGCTAACACTGTTTTTATACTGACAATGTTTTCATGCCAACACCATTGTCATGCCGACACCGTTGTCATGCCGACACAATTAGTATCATACAATGTATGTCGTGCCGACACCGATAACTCATTATTTTTTTAAGTTTATGTTTTTATCAAAACGACACTGTTTCATTAATTCCACTAAACCCAGTTCACAATTTCACGATTTTGTAATTTCAAAAGCCATAAATGATATAAATTTGAATCAATACACTCTATTGTTTTACCGCTACTCTCTCTCTTGGTTTCTTCTCTCTTTCTCTACCCCTGACCTTTCACCATTGAACCTCTAGACTGAACTGATCAGAATGGAGCATGTGAAGCGAGCTCCTTAAGAGGGTGAGTCTTGTGTATCCATGAAACAAAAAGGTGAATCAAGAAACACTTCAGGTCATATAAATCCTAGTTTGGTATACTGTGTTGTAACCTCAGAGAAATATGTATTGGTGGAATGACTCTTGGAGAGAAAGTGTTTGTTGTTTAAGGTGCTGCAAGATCAAGGATGGCTTGAATGGTTCACAAAAAATGATAGAGTATTCTACCCGAAGATGGTATATGAATTCTATATGAATATGGAAATTTTTATAGAAGGATGTGATGTTTCGTGGGTGAATTTGATTTTGAAAGGGAAGAGAATATCTTTTTCTTCAAGACATTAGGCTGAGTGTCTTAAGGTACCCCATGAAGGAAGGTTTTATGATTACCAAGGTACTTATCCTCCTGAAAGTAAATTATTTTGTTATAAAATAGCTCTTAAAGAGATAATTATAAATGAGGAACACAGGGGACCCATTTCCTTAGAATTGAATGGTGAGTGCCAAATTTTATTCAAGTTTATTCAGCACTAGATTTTTCCTAGAAAAGGGGACTTTTCTTCTCTTAAGTATTAGGATGTATACTTAGTATATTTTTTGTAGAAAGGAGTTAAATGGTATCTATGTAGATATCTGATGGTTCACATTAATGAGATGGCAAAACCTAGTTTTATGTCATATTCTATATTCTATTCTAGAATGATTTCAGCAATGCTAAAGCGGAAAGACTGTTTCATTGAAGTGGATGATGTTGTAGCTAGTGAATGTAGTGGAATTTTCTTAAGTTCTAACATCTATAAGAGAATGAAAATTAATTAGAACCCATAGAGGAAGGAATGGGTTTGTGATGAAGATAGATTATATAAGAATTTTAATCTTATAGATTAACTAGTTAGACCACGGAATCTAAAGGATCTCAGCCTTGGTCCAGATGAACAAGTAACCTATTCTTCCGATGAGGAAGAGGAGCTTGCTACTCCTATCAGAGATGTGGGATCACCAGTTGATGATAGAAGTGACCCAGCTACTACTGGGCCAACAAAAAGAGTCTCTATTGAACCTAAAATTCCACCATTGGAATTACCCTCTCATGAACCTATTCTCAAATCTACTGTTAGTGATGAAATAGAAGTTTAAGGAAGTGTAGAGTTTGTCGGTGAATCCAATAAAGAAGAAGAAGAACAAGAAGAAGCTGGTAGTGGTGAAAGTTATTTAGAATCATGAAGGGAATAAGAATATGATAATGTTGAAGATGATGTTGGGGATGAAAATAATGAAGATGGTGATAATGAAGAAATTAGTGAAAGTGGCAGTGATAGTGAATTTGATCATCCTGATGAGAATCCAAAAACTGTTAGGATGGAAGTTGCTAAAGCTAATACTGGTGTATCTGTTGAGGGTGATGTTCAAGATGAAAATGTTTCTCTAGATGAACCTATTTCCTAAGTTTTATATTCTAGAAAAATTACTCTACATAAACAAAAGTAACCTAGCTTGGAAGCATTGACTTAGTTGGAGTAATCTGCCAAGAAGGATGACATTGAGGAAGAGCCTCAAGAACCGGTTTCTCAAGCTGAAGAAGAGCGTCAAACTGGAAGAGTAATATAACGACCCATAATTTACATACATTGTTATTACTTTAAAATTGAAGTACACTTATTACAACATATAACAAAACCATGAAAGGACCGTATAGGTATAGTGTCTTTAGAAACTGGGAAACATAAACAACTGGTTCATAAAGCATCTACACTGTCTCCCATTTATTTCATCACATCTATAGTCCCTTTTGGAATATCTTACTTAATAACCTTCTTCCTGGCCTGGGGAAAGAAAACATACAAAAGGGTTAGATCAAATGCTCAGTAAAGGTAAAAAAAAGAAATATCAATCACATCACTTTCATAAGAACATAACATTTTTTAAATCTTACCCTGCAAAAGAGATCATAATTTCATAACATGGGATAAATCATGGTAGTGAAATTTAATCACAATAATAATAAATAAAAACATGAATCTTTGTGGAATAGACACATAATCATAGAGAATCATTTCTTATTAGTCAATAATCACTGCCAAGACTATCTTAGTGGACAAAGTCCATTTCTGAACCGAGTTCATTCCTCGATTCAGTCCTGTTTCACTGAACTGGTTTAACCTGCCGTTCCAGCCATGTCTATCTCATGAGATATAAAATCTTTACCCAATGCATTGGAGGGAGATATAGGTCTCATCCATCTCATAATGAAACCATTATTATGTGTGCCACAAAATCATAAACCATACATCATAGCATAACCCATGTAATAAAAATGGGATTCCTAAACATCGTGACATCATAAAACAATTCATATAAGATAATAGAATTCATAAAAATAATTCCATCACAACATAATCAAATAAATGTAATAATAGGGATAGAAACAGAACCCTTTATTATCTTAGATGGAAAATAATTTTGATAAAACACTTGAACTCCATTCCTGAGGAAAATATCCTTTCTACTTCAAAAACACTTTTCCTTTCTTAACATGTCATACAATTCTAACCTAAAAGATGTTGATTAAAAATAAACATGAAAAATTTTAAAGGAAGCTTCTTGTAAATATTGTTTTAAAAATCCATTCATGCCGTATAAGTTAAAAAAACATTCTTCTCGTACTTTTTTCAGAAAAGTCAAAAAGTACCTCATATGAAAAAAGACAAAAGATTCCTTTCCTATATTTTACTAAAACTCACCTAAAGGTAAAATTGGATTTAAAAAATTGTAGGTGGATGTAAATAATATTACATATTGAGGAAACATGGATGTGGATGACAAAATACACCCAAGTAAATTCCAAAGTATAAACAATCTTGGATAAAAATTAGATTGTGATATTTCCCTTACCTTAGGTCTGATTTCCTTTGTAAGTGTCTGAACCTCCTGTATAATGATTTAAATAATGTCATTGACTTATTAAAGAATCATACTCATTTTTATGATATCATATATGGTCATATTCTTAGCTTATTATTAGTAATATTTCATTGCTACTTGTTATTCAGGTGCTTATTACTTTTTGTTCTTATGCGTGTTTTGTCAAATAAATTCTTATTCTCCTTTTTAGGTTATAAATACCTAATTTCCAGAATTTTATTAGTGTAATATATATCATATTTATTCACTCAAATCATTTATGTAATCATTATGAAATGAAAATAATGTAGAACGAGTCGCATCACATTGTGGAGACGGTATTCCGTTCGTACGCACGAGCGATGACATCATTCCCATGATCGTGGAATTGTATTGGAGTATATGTATACTATTTCAGAATCAATATAACTTTACATTAATAATATATATTCATTCTTTACACCGTTATACCCATCCAAGTATGGCGGTGGAGGAAAATATATTACACCATGGCGTGGAGACGGTATTCCGTACGTACGCACGCGCAGTGATTTCATTTTCCGTAGGATGGATAGATGGTGAAATAGGAATTTTTCATAATTATAATAACATATCAGTATATGAGTGGTGCGTATGTTATTAATTCATAATTAAACAACTAATGAAGAAGAAGTGGAAGAAGAAATAAAGTTGAAAGAATGGGTAACGGACATTACCTCTTCTTTGAAGCGCTTCTTTGAGACCTCCTTTTAGGGCACTAAAATTGGTCTTTGAAGAAGACCAAAACCTCTAGGATGTTTCTAGGGAAGTGGAGAGGGGAAATTTTCAGGGTTTGGCCGAGCTTTAAGGCTCAAAGTGGTGTGAGGAAGAGAGGGAGGAGGTGCCCTTTTATAAGGTAGGAGAGGGGCACCTTTGCAAAAACTAAAAATATTATTTTATTATAAAGCCATATTCGGATTTAAATAGCTCCAAATTTATTTATTTAGAATATGAGGTGGGGATGGGTCGAAATAATCTCATCCAATAGAATTTGGACAAGTTTAGTTTACTATTTTAACCTTATCATTTAGATTTAACTTTATGTTAGATAATTTTACTTTTACCGTGTCTTTTTGTGTTCTTACACTATACGGTTAATAAAATTACTATTAGCAGACAAATGGACCCCATGTTGTTTATTATTAATTTATATAACCTTATCTATGTCATTTGGAAAAACCTTAGATTTTTAGGAATAAAATAAAAATTAATAATATAATATTTGTTTTAAAAACTATTTTAAGTCAATTTTGACACTATTTAGTAATTGAATTTTTTAAAAATCATAACAGAATGATTTGTTCAAAAAAAAGTTAATTAAATCAATACTAACAAGTCATATTAACCTAGAAAAGTAGTTTAATTCATAAAAAGTCTCAAATTACATTTATTTGGGTATTTATAACATCAATTATGTCAATATTTCATTAATAAGATAATTACTGCATCATATTTGTGTCATAAATAAATTAAATAATATAATGTCTAAAAGTTAAAAATAAAATACAATTATGTAGTAAATCCTTTTAGCTTTCTAATTAATATTTATAGTCGAATTTATCTTATGTATAATCCTATATTAAAAATTATTTACTTATTAAACATTGATTTTAACTATTTTAACCCTTCTTTAAATAAATTAATAATAAATGTCCTAATCTAATCAAAGTGGGCCAAAATGGTCATATTTTATTCCTAAGGTTGTTTTTGGTCGAATTACACTTATCAAATAGAATTATGACATGTTTTTGGGTAATAATAATAACAATTTTACCCTTAATTACCCTATTTACTCTTAACCGTGGTAAAAAAAGTAAAAAGTTACTATTCACCAAAAATTATTTTCATCACATTGAACCACACTTTAGTCCTTGATATTAACTATGTCTCTCGGATTTTCGAAATTCCACTCACAGAAACATTAAAAATATGTTTTATGTAAATTTGCAAATTCTCCTAGCAGGTGGGTAAAAGATGGTGAAAAGTTCAATAAAATTTTAATATATCTAAAATTATTATAAAATTACTCCAATGAATTAAATTGAACATATATAGGTATTATGTATCAATTTTGACCTAAAATCAATTTAAATAAAATAAATAATTATTTAAATAAAAAGTCAGTTTTTAAATAGTAACCCCGTGTTTTCACTATTCATCAAAAATTGAAAGTTTCCAAGAAAATACCAAAATTTCACCCTAGGCTAATTTCGATATTCTGAATCCAAAAATGAAGTCCATTTTGAAAAATAAAATTTACAAAATTTCAAAAAAGTGGTTATTACTATTCATAACGGCTAGTTTTAATAATATTTTAATAGCATATCGTTGTTTAGTGAAACTCGGTATTGCGTACGACGCAAGCTATCAAGGAAGGTCGTGATTGCATGTAGAGAAATCCAAGCTAGTGTTGTGTGTAGTGAAATATTCCTTTGATGATTTATATAAAATAAAAACAAAATATTTCTTATAAAAGTCTCGGGTGTTACATTCTACCCCCCTTATAATGAATTTCGCCCTCGAAATTCATCACTTGTAACAAACAGATGAGGATACCTCTCCCTCATCATATCCTCAAGCTCCCATGTAGATTCTTCTAATTGGTGGTTCCTCCATAAAACTTTCACCAAGCGAGTGGTCTTGTTCCGTTGGACTTTTTCACTATGATCGAGAATCTCTATCAGCTGTTCTTCATAAGAAAGATCTTGTTCCAGCGGTACAACTTCTGAGCAGAGTACATGTGAGGGATCAGTTATGTACTTTCTCAGGAGAGATACATGGAACACATCGTGAACTTGAGAGAGATTTTGTGGAAGCTCCAATCGGTAAGCTACCTTCCCATCACGATCCAGTATTTCGAAAGGACCGATATACCTAGGGATCAGCTTTCCCTTCTTTCGAAATCTCATTACTCTCTTCCAAGGAGATATTCGTAAGAATAATTTATCACCCACTTCAAACTCTAAGTCTTTTCTTCGGTTGTCGGCATAACTTTTTTGTTGGCTCTGAGCTTCTCTTATGTGTTGTTGAATAGATCGGACCTTTTCTTCCATCTCATCCAAAAGATCAGGTCCTAATAGCTTTCTTTCTTAAACTTCATCCCAGCAAGTTGGAGTCCTACATTTCTTTCCATAGAGAGATTTATAAGGAGCCATCTGAATACTGGAGAGTGAAAGCTAATATTGTATGAAAATTCCACCAAAGGTAGGTGTTGATCCCAACCACCTTTGAAATCCATAGAGAAAGCTCTCAATATATCTTCAAGAGTTTGAATTGTCCTCTCAGACTGACCTTCTGTCTGAGGATGATAAGCAGTGCTGAAACTCAACTCTATATCCAGAGTATGCTAAAGAATTTGGTAGAACATTGAGGTAAACCTAGGATCCTGATCAGATATAATAGAATGTGGTACTCCATGCAATCTTACCACTTCCATTACATATATCCTGGCAAGCTGATCCAGAGATAAATCATCACTAATAGCAATGAAGTGTGCAGACTTTGTAAGACGATCAACTATGACCCAGATAGCATTATTGCGTTTGGTTGTTTTAGGAAGTCCTATGACCAAGTCCATAGTGATGTTTTCCCATTTCCATTTGAGTATGGGTAATGGTTGTAACATCCCCTTATACTTCTATCTCTCAGCTTTAACCTGCTGACAAACCAAGCATCGAGAGACATATTCAGCAACATCTCTTTTCATACCATCCCACTAGAAGTACTCTTTCAGGTCCCTATACATCTTGGTGCTTCCAGGATGAATAGAGAATTGAGAACTATGAGCCTCATCCAGCAGCTCCTTCTTTAATTCGGGAGTGTGAGGAACACAAACGTGATTCCTGAACTTTATTATCCCATCACAATCAAGGTTGAATTCAGGAACATTTCTCACCATCTTTTGTAACTCTACATCTTCTTTCTGTTCCTCTTTAATCATAACATGTATAGATGGCTGAACATTCATTTGAGAAAGATATGATTTTCCCCTTTCATTATAATTCCAATATCCATCCTTTGTAAATCCATAAATATTGGATCTTTTGTGATCTTCATCATGGATAAATTGGCATGGTCTTGTCGACTTAATGCATCTGCCACCTTGTTTGCTTTCCCAGGGTGGTAATGAATTGAGCAGTCGTAATCATTAATCAGCTCCAACCATCTTCTTTGGCACATATTCAGATCCTTTTTTTTGAAAATATACTTTAAAAATTTATGATTAGTATAAATGTCACACCTTTCTCCATAGAGATAATGCCTCCAAATATTTAATGCAATGATTATCGCAGCTAACTCCAAATCATGAGTTGGGTAATTTTTCTCATGGATTTTCAACTATCGTGAGGCATAAGCTATCACCATATCATTTTGCATAAGAACACACCCCAATCCCTTATTGGATGCATCACTGTATATCACAAACATGTCTCCACTACCAGGCAGTGTGAGCACAGGTGCACTGGATAACCTTCTTTTCAACTCCTTGAAATTCTCTTCACATTCCTCCGTCCAAACAAACTTAACTACTTTCCGAGTCAACCTGGTGAGTGGATTAGATAATCGTGAAAAATCTTTCACAAAATGTCGATAATATCCAGCCAAACCAAGAAAACTTTGGATCTCAGTTACTGTTTTTGGTCTGGACCGTCTTTCGTAACCTCTATTTTTGCTGGATCCATAGATATCCCCTCTTTTGAGATTATGTGACCCAAAAATGAATCTTTTTGAAGTCAAAATTCACACTTGGTAAATTTGGCATAAAGCGTCTCCTTTCTCAGGGTCTTCAATATAATTCTCAAGTGATCTTCATGTTCTTCCTTTCTCTTTGAATATACAAGAATACCGTCTATAAAGACTATGAAAAACTGATCAAGATAGTATCTAAAGACTCTATTCATCAGATCCATGAAGATAGCAGGGGCATTAGTAAGACTAAATGGAATCACTATAAATTCATAGTGTCCATACCTTTTACAGAAAGCCTTATTTGGTATATCCTCCATTTTGACCCTTAATTGATGATACCCTGAATGAAGATAAATCTTGGAAAACTATTGAGCTCCGCGTAGTTGGTCAAATAAGTCATCAATGCGCGGGAGAGGATATTTTTTCTTGATAGTGATCTTTTTAAGTTCCCTATAATCAATACATATTCTCATTGATCCATCTTTCTTCTTAACAAACAGAACAGGTGCTCCCCAAGGTGACGCACTAGGGAATATGAACCCCTTATGAAGATTCTCTTGGACTTGCTTCTTCAATTCCTACATCTCAATTGGGTCCATTCTATAAGGTGTCTTTCAAATTGTTAAAGCACCCGATACAGGTTCTATTGAAAACTCTACTTCACGATTTGGTGGAAGACACATAAATTCCTCCGGAAAGACATCATCAAACTCCCATACAATGGGCATATTATTAATCGTGAGTTTCTCCCCAACCATTTTAGATAAATAACCTTCATTTAGTGGAATCAAGACCCATAATATGGATGAAATTTCCACTGGAAGGTTATCTTCATCCTTGCATCGATAGACGATCAAATATTGATCTGGAATATGATATGTGACCTCCCTTCTTTGGCAATTGATATGAGTTCCATATAGAGAAATCCAATCCATGCCAAGAATCACATCAAATTCCACTATAGGTAGGATCACAAGATTTGCAGGAAGAACATTCCCACAAAAATCAATAGGATAAGAATTATAAACTTTTGATGCGACTGTTGTGCCATTAGGGGTTGTCACAGCTAACTCAACATCTAATTGTTGAGGTAATATGGTGATACCCTTAGAAAATTCTTCATAAATAAAGGAGTGGGTGGATCCAGAATCAAATAAAACATTTTCTACTTTAGAGTGGATGATAAGTGTACCTTTCACCACTTCGTTATCGTACTCCACATTACTGATAGAAGTTGCATGTGACTTTCCTTTGTCTTTAGCCTTAAGAGTTTGTTGACTTCGATCATCATAAAAAACCCTTGGATTAGGTCTTTGATTGGAATAATGACCCATTTCCTTGCACTTGTAACATTGAGGTGTATGAGGTGCACTATGTATAGCCTTTTCATTGTTCGCATCACTAGAAATCTTCTTCCCATCATTGCAGCATTCAAATTCCCGATGACCATTCTTTCCACATTTGAAACATTTACTTGTCCCTTTAATAAAACTCCCTCCATGTTTCTTTCCACACATTGAGCATAAGGGAAAACTCATCTTCTTTTCATTGTGCTCTTTAGATTTTCCTTTGAATTCCATTTTCCTCTTCTTATCAAACCTATATGACTGATGGGTTACTCCAATCTCCATCTCAACTTTGAGAGCAAATCGAATGATTTCCTCGTAGCTATTGAAGTCCCTTATGGATAGCGCCCTTCGAAGACTTAGTTTTAAGCCACTAAAGAATCGATCGATCTTACTCTTAGGTTGGATAATAATACTAGAAGCGTACCTTGCAAGTCTTGTATAATTTTCTTCATAGGTACCAACATATTCATTATCCTTTTGCTTTAGTTCAAGAAACTAATTATCTATGATTTTTCGGAGAATACGAGGGAAGTACTTATTGAAAAATAAGTTCTAGAACTCGTCCCATTCCATGAAATCAATTTCATCTATTGGCCTCATATTCTTGATAAGATTCCACCATTGATCAGCATCACCTTCTAAACGATACACTGTTAAGAGGACTTTATCATGTTCAGAACATTGAAGAACTGAAAATATCTTTTCAGTAGTACTGATCCATTGTTCAACAACTAATGGATTAGTAGACCCGCCGAATGAAGGTGGACGTTGTCTCATGAAGGATTCAACAGAATGTTGCTCCTTCATTTGCTCGTTTGGAAGTCCTGCATGATTCATAGCCTGAGAATTTGTGTGAGCATGGCTACAAGATTTTTTATTCTAGCTCCCATAACGTTTGGTTGCTCAGGGGGACAATCATTGCATTGCCCGTCGCATTCCGCATTAACACGGTTCCTCCGGGTTCCAGCCATTGACTAAAACCAAGAAGAATAGTGTGAGAAACACTAATTATGATAGGAAAACCACATAATCAAGAATAAAATTTCACACTTAAGGTCTTATCCTAGGTTATTTATGTCCACTTCTAAAACACTAATATTGTGTTATATGCTTAGACTTATCCTTAGGATTCTTACTAAGGCTTTCACATCCTAGTTTCCAAAGGATGACTATAACTTGCCTCTGATACCAACTATAACGACCCATACTTTACATAAATTGTTAGTACATCAAAATTGAAGTAAACATATTACAACATATAAAAAAACCATGAAAGGATTTTATAGGTATAGTGACTTTAGAAACTGGGAAACATAAACAATTGGTTCATAAAGCGTCTACACTGTCTCCCATTTATTTCATCATATCTATAGTCACTTTTGGCATATATTACTTAATAACCTTCTTCCTGAACCGGGGAAAGAAAACATACAAAAGGGTGAGCTCAAATTCTCAGTAAGGGTAAACAAAATAAATATCAATCACATCATATTCATAAGAAAATAACATTTTGGAAATCTTACACAGCAAAAGAGATCATAATTTCATAAAATGGGATAAATCATGGTAGTGAAATGTAATCACAATAATCATAACTTAAAACATGAAGATTTGTGTAATACACACATAATCATATAGAAAAATTTCTTATTAGTCAAGACTCATTGCCAAGACTATCTTAGTGGAGAAAGTCCATTTCTGAACCGAGTTCATTCCTTGTTTCAGTCATGTTTCACTGAACCGGTTTAACCTGCCGTTCCAGCCATGTCTATCTCATGAGATATAAAATCTTTACCCAATTCATTGGAGAGAGATATAGGACCCACCCATCTCATAATTATAACATTCTTATGTGTTCCACAAAATCATAAACCATTCATCATAGCATAACCTATGTAATAAAAATGGGATTCATAAACATCGTGACATCATAAAACAATTCATATAAGATAAAGGAATTCATAAAAATAATTACATCACAACATAATCAAATCAATGTAATAATAGGGATAGAAACAGAACCCTTTATTATCTTATATGGAAAATAATTTTGATAAAACACTTGAACTCCATTCTTGGGGAAAATAGCCTTTCTACTTCAAAAACACATTTCCTTTCTTAACATGTCATACAATTCTAAACTAAAAGAATTTAATTAAAAATAAACATGAAAACTTGTAAAGGAAGCTTCTTGGAAATAATGTTTTAAAAATCCATTCATGCCGTATAAGTTAAAAACATTCTTCTTGTACTTTTGTCAGAAAAGTCAAAAATTACCACGTACGAAGAACGACAAAAGATTCCTTTAATATATTTTACTAAAAACTCACCGAAGGGTAAAATTGGATTTAAACAATTTTAGTTGGATGGAAATAATATTAAATATTGAGGAAACATGGATGTGGATGATAAAATACACCCCAGTAAATTCCAAAGTATAAACAATCTCAGATAAAAATGAGATTGTGATATTTCCCATACCTTAGGTCCGATTTGCTTCATAAGTGTCTGAACCTCCTGTATAATGATTTAAATAATTTCATTGACTTATTATAGAATCATAATCATTGTTATGATATAATATATGGTCATATTCTTAGCTTATTATTAGTAATATTTCATCGCTACTTGTTATTCGGGTGTTTATTACTTTTTTTTTCTTATGCGTGTTTTGTCGAATAAATTCTTATTATTCTTTTTAGGTTACAGATAACTCATTTACAGAATGGTATTACTGTAATATATATCATATTTATTCACTCAATTCATTTATGTAATCATTATGCAATGAAAATCTTTTTGAACGAGTCGCATCACATCCTGGAGACGGTATTCCGTACGTACGCACGAGCGATGATATCGTTCCCATGATCATGGAATTGTATTGGAGTGTTTGTATACTATTTTAGAATCAATATCACTTTACAATAATCATATATATTCATTATTTTCACCATTATACCCATCCAAGTATAGTGGTGGTGGAAAATAGATTACACCACGGCGTGGAACGGTATTCCGTACGTACGCACGCGCGGTGATTTCGTTTTCCGTAGGATGGATAGATGGTGAAATAGGGTTGTTTCATACTTATAATAACATATCAGTATATGAGTGATACTGATGTTATTAATTCATAATTAAACAACTAAATAAGAAGAAGTGGAAGAAGAAATAAAGTTGAAAGACTTGGTAACGGACATTACCTCTTCTTTGAAGCGCTTCTTTGAGACCTCCTTTTAGGGCACTAAAATTGGTCTTTGAAGAAGACCAGGACCCCTAGGATGTTTCTAGGGAAGTGGAGAGGAGAAATTGGCAGGGTTTGGCCGAGCTTGAAGGCTCAACGTGGTGTGAGGAAGAGAGGTAGGAGGTGCCCTTTTATATGGGAGGAGAGGGGCACCTTTGGAAAAACTAAAAATATTGTTTTATTATAAAGCCATATTCGGTTTTAAATAGATCCAAATTGATTTATTTCAAATCTAAGGTGGGGATGGGTCAAACTACTCTCATCAAATAGAATTTGGACAAGTTTAGTTTACTATTTTAACCTTATCATTTAGATTTAACTTTAAGTTAGGTAAATTTACATTTACCGTGTCTTCTTGTGTTCTTACACTATAAGGTTAATAAACATACTATAACAAGACAGAAGAACCCCAAGTTGTTTATTATTAATATATATATTCATATATAAGTAATTTGGCCTATCCTTAGATTTTTAGGAATAAAATAACAATTAATAATATAATATTTGTTTTAAAAACTATTTTATGTCAATTTTGGCACTATTTAGTAATTGATTTTTTTAAAAATCATATCAGAATTATTATTTCTAAAATAGTAAATTAAATCAATAATAACATGTCATATTAACCCAAAAAATTAGTTTAATTCATAAAAAGACTCAAATTACATTTATTTGGGTATTTATAAGATCAATTATGTCAATATTTCATTAATAAGATAATTACTACATCATCATTGTGTCATAAATAAATTAAATTATTTAATCTCTAAAAATTAAAAATAAAATACCATTATGTAGGAAATCTTTTTATCTTTCTAATGAATATTTATAGTCGAATTTATCCTATGTATATCACTATATTAAAAATTATTTACTTATTAAACATTGATTTTAACTATTTTGACTCTTCTTTAATTAAATTAATAATAAATGTCCTAATCTAATCCAAGTGGGCCTAAATGGTCATATTTTATTCGTAAGGTTGTTTTTGGTCGAATTTCACTTATCCAGTAGAATTAGGAAATGTGTTAGGGTAATAATAATAACATTTTTACCCTTAATTACCCTATTTACTTTTAACCGTGGTAAAAAAAGTAAAAAGTTACTATTCACCAAAAATTATTTTCATCTCATTGAACAACATTTTAGTCCTTGATATTAATCATGTCTCTTGGATTTTCGAAATTCCACTCACAGAAGCGGTAAAATTAAGTTTTATGTAAATTTGCAAATACTCCTAGGACGTGGGTAAAAGACGGTGAAAAGTTCAATAAAATTTTTATATATCTAAAATTATTATAAAATTACTGCAATGAATTACATTGAACATATATAGGTATTATGTATCAATTTTGACCTAAAATAAATTTAAATAAAATAAATAATTATTTAAGTAAAAAGTCAGTTTTTAAATAGTAACCCAGTGTTTTCACTATTCATCAAAAATTGAAAGTTTCCAGAAAAATACCAAAATTTCACCCTAGACTAATTTTGATATTCCAAATCCAAAAATGAAGTCCATTTTGAAAAATAAAATTTACAATATTTCAAAACGTTGTTATTACTATACGTAATGGCTAGTTTTAATTATATTTTAATAGCATATCGTTGTTTAGTGAAACTCGGTATTGCGTACGACGCAAGCTATCAAGAAAGGTCGTGATTGCGTGTAAACCAATACAAGCTAGTGTTTTGTGTAGTGAAAGATTCTTTTGATGATTAATATAAAATAAAAACAAAATATTTCTTATAAAAGTCTTGGGTGTTACAAGTAAGGCTTGATACTCTTACTCAATTAGATTATGAAATTCTTGCTGAATAGGTGAAGAATACTAGTTATGTGGCCCTGTGATTGGATTATAAAGATTTTGATGATGAAGTTTTTTCACTTGCTGCAAGGGAACCAGTGAATGAGACCTCTACTAGTGACTATGTCACTGAGTCCGATTTTGAACAGTTCAAGCAATACATATGTGGCTCCATAAGAAACTAAATGAAATATCAAATGAGGTATGATATTGATGAATCAAAGAGAGATAATATCGAGCTGACTGAAATTATGAAAGCAATCCGATCTATGGTTGATGGTGTAAAGAAAGCTGGTGCCTCTAGTTTTAATTTTTCCTCAACTAGTCTGTATCAAGATGATTCTACTTCTAATTCAAAGATGGTGATTATAAAATTTCTGCCAAATCTAATCACAACTGCAGAAACAATTGTGACAAGAAACACCATGCTCGGGAACAACATGAAGAAGTTAACAACCGGGATCGATGCCTTGTCCACCGAGTATAGGAATACAATATAAACTTCCATGAAAGGACTTGAGAATCTTTTTTCAGACTTTAATTCTCCCGAGTTTTCCAAGATAAGAAAATAAGTCTAGGAACATACCTCCTCTGCTCTTGCTTCAGCCTCTGATCCAACTGTTCAGTCCTCACAATCTGCAGATCTTACGACTATTAGTTCAGTTTTGAAAGAAGAGTTGCAAGATTTAATTGCTATTATGGCCAAGGTTGAGGAAACTTTAGATAAGGTGCATGACCATGTGAAGTATTATATAAGGATTTCTTCACATAGTCAGGAATATATGACCAAAAGGATTAATGATTTTTTCTCCAAACTCATCCCAAAGCATCATATGAATAATATCTTTAAGTATTTGGACACCAATCATACTATTCTTCCAGTGAAAAAGGCTTTTAATGATCAGATTAAGAGGATGAAAGAATTTACTCCTTTTTTGGACAAGTTTATAGAAAACAAAGATGATTTTCAAAAGGCTCTAAAATATGGTGGAGATATCATTGAAGAGTTCATCATGATGTTAAAACCATATCACCATGTCCAAAGTGAATCCATTTTGGTACCTCCTGCTTCACCACTTGGTCATACTGGTTCAGTGCCTGTTCAACTTCAAATGTTAGTTTCTCTGGAATTATCTTAGATCAGACTGGTCATTACAGATTCTGTTCAGCCTCAGATTATTTCTCCGCATAGACCTGCCCTAGCTTCTACAGTTCCTGAAGGAGTTCCTCTACCTCCTCTCAAAATCCATTTAGAACCTCCTTCTTCTCATCCTAACCCTCCTGATGAACCATCCATTGATCCTTCTGATAAGGGGAAGGAACCCATTGATCTTACCCTGTAGTGTGGAGTGCACTTTTTTATAGGGCAAAGTCATCATACCTTTTCTTTTTCAGTGTACTCTACTTATGAATTCTATTTCATTGTTTCTATTTTTCTATTGTTATATTTCTTTTCACCTACCACTTTTTTCTAATCCCAAAAGGGGGAGAATTTTATTAAGCATTATTAAAATTGGGAGAAATTTATTAAACATTATTATTATTTTAAACATTATAATGTGTTTAATAATTATTATCACTGATTCATTATTTTAATCATCTCTCTGATACATTATTAATTGTTTAATTTTTTCATTTTCCAATGGTACTTAATAATTCCATGATTTTTTATCATAAAAAGGGGGATATTGTTGGCCCACAGATACTGTTTTCCACTATCTCTAACTATTATGGTTTTAATTATCAAAAATCATGTCATATATTAACATATTTATTACCTTATGTTAAAGATTCTATTTTTTTTCAAAAATTATCTTGAATACTAGATCAGTTCATTTATATAACTATTTATGTGTGTTTAAGTATAAACAACCTTATAACAGATTATCTATGTGTTTTTGGATTTTAACACCCTCTAACTTTGCTAAAATGTAAGACAGATAGAATATCTAAAATTTATTTAAGTATGAGTCATTGAAATCAACAGATAGGCGACTCACTAATAGACATATGACTCACTAAAAAACAATTCATATATGTATATGTTCTAAGAATGTGAAGCTAACACCATTGGAATGACTCACCACTACATATGATTCACCGACGCTGACAACCTACCATCAGTCCAAGTGACCTACCGTTTCATGATGCTACCGATGCAAGGAATCACCGTCAATTTAAACGAGTCACTGTTGGTTCAACTATCTCATCAACTGAAGGAAGGACTCACCGTTGATTTGAGTCACCCATAGTTTAACAATCTCACCAACATAAGGAAAGAATCACTGTTGAAACAAGCCACCAATGTAATGATTCACCAATGTATGGAAAGATCGAGAGATAGAAATAACAATACCAATATAAGGAGACACCGATAGAAGGAGACACTGAAAAAAGGAGACACTGACTGAGGAGTCACCGACAGGTTGTTTAAATATGAATTTATTAATATTATTTCTAACAGCCATATTTGTGTTATTTAATGACTCTGACATAATTAATGCCTACTTGCGGACTTGATAGAAGACAGTATGATGTACGTGGTATATCCACAAGCACATTTTCAGGATAGAAAGCTTAAAAGAGGTGAAAATCATGTGAGAAAAAATAGTGGATAATAAGTAGTGCATGATGTGTGCGAGAGAGGCATACTAAAGAACATAAACTCTCCTACAACCACTGTAAACCCAAGAACTCAAAAGGAAGAACATACGGGGAGATCAATAAATTAATCTAAAACTTATAATATGACCTTGAACATCTTTATAACAAGAAATATAACATATCATACTCCTGGAAGCCATAATACAAAGGCTACGAAACTCTGTTTTGGAGTCAACTTCCAGAAGAGGACTCAAACTTCATCTCCACTTCATCAAATGAGCCCAAAGCTTCACTACATAACACACAGATCCTTCTAAGCCTAACTATACATCATTAGCTCTCTTGGGTTTATTTAGATACATTTTTGAGAAGTGTGTGTATTTTTATATTACATACACACACTAACTCTTGTGCATAACTGGAGGATACTTTATATCATCAATATCACACTCTCTTTATCCATTTATATCTCATGAAGAACTATGGAAGAGGTCGTATGGGACCTGGTTGTTGTTTTTACCATAAAGAACTATGGCAGAGGTCAAGTGTGACATGGAAATCCTTGTGTGCTGTTGTGAACCCTGATCCAGGGTGTGGATCAAACTATTTATTAATTCAAACTGCTTGGTGGTAGGTGATCACCAAGTGGAGAGGATTAATCTTGTTTTATATCCTCTATGTTTTTACGTTTTAGTTTTACTCTCTTTTATCACATATTTCATAAAACTAAATTAATCTTTTATAGTTAGTATTATCAAGTGTTTATAACAGCATTGACTTATTATGTTAGTTTCAAAAGCTGTATTAATTATCAATTTGATACAACTGAGAACTAATCAATCTCTTGAGAAATTAATTGAACACTCAAGCTCTTATAAATTCACTACTAACTAACTTGGCAATTGAATTTTAGATATTGGGGGAAATTCAAATTATCCTTTTTAAATAGAAATTTTTATGGATACTCAATTAAAACCCTCTTGAGTACTCTACTCTGACCAACAATCACCTACCTCTAGACAACATAGTGTTGAATGACATGACCTACCATAAAAGGCCTCAAAAGAATCCATATGAATCATCTCTTGAAATCTATTATTATAGGATAACTCAAAAAGAGGGATATGATTCTCCCAAGAACCTCTAAAATCAAGGATGCTTTCTCGAAGCATGTCCTCTAAAACCTGCATCATCTGCTCCGGCTGTCCATCTGTCTAAGAGTTAAAGGATGTGCTTAGAATCACCTGTGTACCCATAACCTTCTACAACCCCTACTAGAAATGTGACATAAAATGAGCATCCCTATCTAAAATGATAGTATAAGGGAAACATGTAGTCAAAAAATCTCATAGACATACAATCTTCCCAGATCATCAGATGAGAAAGTCTACTGGATATAAAGTAAGTGGGTTACATTCATCAGTTTGTCAATGACAACCCATACAATGTTACTGCGTCTAGGTGACCTCGGTAAACTAACTACAAAATCCATGGAAACAAATTCCCATTTACATTATGGGACTTGAAGTTATTGTAACAAGTCTTCAAGTATTTGGTGCTCCGACTTCACCTGCTAACACATGGAACACCTTGTTGTCATGACCCATCCCCTGGGGCCCGTGTTGACACATACCCAAAGCCCACCTCCTAAAGGCCAGGGGTTAGCGACTAGTGCCGAAGGCATCAAACTGTAAGTGAGAGGAATTTTCCTGAGTACCTATACAAAATCACACACAACCTCATCCAGAATATGTAAAATTTAACATGCATTCCACTAAACAACCATTGAGTAAAAGTAAAAACTGTTGGTCAAAGGGGCTAGAATACAAACCCAACAAAAGATAAACTGAAAATATGAAAGTACAAGGAAAACTCGAAAAGACATTCGCTGGAATTCTCACATTATTGGTAAGTGTAGATTAGCTACTAGATACCATAGAAGTACACCTCGCTTGCCTGGTCTCACTAGGCACCACCGGGTCCTGGGGCACCAAGTCCTGCGTTAAGGCAGTAGTCATATGCACCAGACACAACACGTGCGAGCGAAGCCCGTGCAGAGGTGAGTAACACTATACTCAGTAGGGACCCCCAACCCAGAAGGAAAGACCAAAAAACAATCCACAAAGAAAACCATGAAATAAGATAGCTCACACTATGTATAATCTTGAGTATGGAATGTAGGACCATCAGTCATATCATTGAACACCTTGGCCTACTGGAGAACTCATCCTCAATGAGTACAGTGGGCCTGCCGAGTCACACAGAAGCTGCTTCCCACTAACCTTGGACTATTGTGGTACTCATCCCTGATGAGTACCATGGGTGTGCCATGTCACATAGAATACACACCCCACTGTGGGCATGCAGGGTCACATAAAAGACACTTCCCACCTTTGCCATACAAAGGCACTCCTCCTGTCAAGTATTGTGGGTCTGTCGGGTCACATAGATCTTCTCTCCACTATGGGCCTATTGGGTCACATAGAAGCTGCTTCCCATTGATCCATAGTATCCATTACACACAGGGATGGTTGTCAGCAGTCTTTAGGTCTCAGCCAACTGCAAAGTTTCCACACGTATTGCACTTGATTCAGGGAGAACCGCTCCTCAAACCATTCTTTGAATTTCAAATTCCATGAAATCCTCCATAATTCATTAAAAAAGATCCATATTATTGAGAGGGTTCTAATTCTACAAACAGATCATCAAACGTACGCCCAGTTTGAAAGATATTAGCGTTTTTGTAAATAGGGCCTAGTTGTGTTCAGGTCTAGTCTGACCTCGTCAGGCCGACTTGACGAACCCAGCCTGGGGCCCCCACATGCCCCGTTTTAGTTCTACTAACCTGACCTGACCTGGTTTGGGTCTGGGTTGGCCCAGTCTGGTCTGCCCAGTTGGGTCGCAAGTCCTGCCCACTACCCTGCCTGGTCTGCCTGGCCGGGATGTGGCAGGTGGTGGAATCCGTCCTCCTACTCTATGGGTCATCGTTGGGCCACCTCCTCTAGCCCAGACGCATAGTGCGTCTGAGGTTCCACCATGGTGCTGGCCAAATGTCCGGCCGGACCTTCTGTATGTGGTCAGGGGACCGTGTAACCTGAGAAACGTGGCCCGCGATTGCGGGCCACTCCACCGATGCGGTCGAGGGGCCACATCCTTCTACCAGCCGCCGACCCGGCCGATGGCTTCTACTGAACCTCCACAAATCGAGCTGGCCAAGATTCTCCTTCTGGCGCGCCATCGTGGTTCACCGCCTCCAGACCGCGGTTGCTGTCGCAGGCCACCACATGTGGTTTCCAACACCGACATGACTTCAGGCTCCTCCAAAGACCACCGGGTCCACACTAGCGGTAATTTATTCATGCCTCAGGTTCCTTTGGCCTCCGGGTGGTGTCTCCTTCCCTACAAAGGCCTCGAATTTTCCTTTCCACCAATTTGAATAGTTATCCATGAAAAAAACACATGGTGGAGGGGCTCGGGCCTTGTTCGTGTCGGCATGTGCCCTCCATGTTTGAAGTTTAAAAATAATCAAGGCTTGGGATCACCGTTATATCAGATAATCATCAATACCTATGAAAAAATACCAAGGAAAACACCCTTCTTCAAGAACACACGATTTACGGATCAACATGTTTGTGGGTTGATCCACGTTCTTTGTTTTAGAATAAGAATGGGAAAAACATAAAACAATTAAACCCCTACCTGGGTCAGATTTTTCATTGGAGATGAATGGTGTCACTGCGTTTGTCATTCCACAATCCTCTGTTTATGGCCATTTTTCAATCTTCGTTGGCGACGATCTGTTCAAAGGTGGGTTGGCATTCGTCGTCGTCACCCAACATAGCTTCAGAGAAGAACCAGGATTGTGCTAGCAATCCGGAATTGTCTGCTTTTCCATTAAAGGAAGAAATGTGATTCATCATTTTGATTATGTTTCTGTTACAAAGTTGTTACACTAATGAAACAACGTATTCAGTTTCACTTGGTTGGAAAAGTGTTGGGCTGCGACAATTTGAAATTTTAGAAAACAAATAAAAATAAAACACGCTTATTTTATTTTTAACTTTTTCTTTAAAAATTATGAAAAATAAATTCTTCCTTCGACCCACACCAGTCAAGGTTAGGTCCATTCTTGGTGAATCCCACCATTTTGAGTTCAACAGTTCCCTCAAATTTTTGATCTGAGCATCAGTTTAAAATTTAGAAAAACTCGCTCGCACATTTACTTAAATGAACTTAAAAAGTTAAAAATTATATTATGGGATCACTAGGCCTCAGAATCAGGTGTCGTTAGAACATTTGGTCTCAGTATAATTCCATATAATTTTTAAAAATATTACACAGAAATTACGGGAAATTACACTAGTCGTAAATCCTACTATCTGACAATTCATCCCAGGACACCAATACTAGCATCACATGTCCTGATACATTTTGGATATTCCTAGATGAACTGACCACTTAGAAGTGTGGGAATCACACATCAAATCATCTCTCATACCTATAAGAACCTAGACATGTCTATGTATGCACAAGATTTCATCTATTTCTATAGACCAATCTGGAGGCTGTACATCTCTTGAAATACTCTCATAGAGAACCAAACCCTCAGGATCTAAAAATTTCCTACTATTCACTTTCTCAAGGAGGGAAGAGGTAACTATCAAGGATGAGAGATAAGACTATTCATGACTATAATTAAACTCTATATGTATCTCATAAAACATGGTAAAAAATTTCCATTCATCACTTGCTTCTTATATGGCATGTGCCTCAGTTTTCTGGCTCAATGCATCAACAATCACATTTCCCTTTCTAGGATTATTGATCAGATCAAAATCAAGGGACTGAAGATATTGAACCCATCTCCACATTATGAGGTTCAATCCATGTTTTGAAAAGATATATTTGATGCTCTTGTGGTCTATATACACCACAAAGTGCTCACCCAACAAATAGTGTCTCCAGCAATGTAAAGAATGGACAAATGCTTCTAGTTCAAGGTAGTTTGTTGGGTAGTTTCTCTCATGAGGCCTCAAATGCTAAGATTTGTATGTAATGAATCTATGCTTCTATAATAGCACTACTCATAGGATGATGGATAATTCATCAAAAAACATGGTATGGACTCTTCTAGGCTCTAGGGGAATCAGAATAAGTGCAAATAGAAGCCTCTATTTCAGCTCTTGAAAGGATTTCCCACATGCTTATGACTAGAGGAATTTAATACCCTAATTTGTAAGACCAGTAAGAGGTGAAAAAAATTCATGATATGTCCTGTATAAAATTATTGTGGTATCCAGCAAGCCCTAAGAAACTCTATATATCAAACACTTTCTTGGGTTGTTCCCAGGAGACCACAACACTCACCTTCTCGGGTTTAACATAGAATCCTGATTCTGACCAATAAGTGAACTTTTTTGATCCAAAAGTGGCACTTAGAAATATTTGGATAAATATGATGCTCTCTTAGTGTACTCAGAATGATCTCAAGGTGCCTAGCATGTTCACTATGAGTGTGATAATACACAAATATTTCATCCATAAATACCATGATAAAAAGAATCCAAATAGAGGCGGAACACCCTATTCATCAGATCCATGAAAATGATGGGTTCATTCGTAAGACCAAACACCATAACAAGGTACTCATATAGACCATAAATATCACAAAAAATTGTATGAGGTAAGTTTGATGAATTGAATCAAACTTGATAATAGACTAATCTCATGTCATTCTTAGAAATAACCATAGATCCTCGAAGCTAGTAAAAAATATCATATATTCATGGAAGTGGATACCGTATTTGACCATAAGCTGGTTCAACCATCTGTAATCCATGAATAGATGAAGGGTCTCATCTGCATTATTGGAAAAAAGAATAGGTAGACCCCATGAGGAAGTATTGTACTGCATAAAACCTTTGGCCTCATGGTCATCCAACTAGAATTTTATCTCCTAGAGCTCAATAGGTGACATCCTACACAGAATAATGAACACTAGTGATGCTCCTAGAATGAGCTCGATCATAAACTCGACCTCTCTCTCAGTAGGTAATCCAGAAAAACAATCAACAAAGACATCCCTAAAATTATCTACTACTGGAGTTAATTCATGCTGAAATAAACCCTAATCCTCCATGAAGAGATTATCAATCTTAGTGGTCAATTCACCTATCCCATGATGCTCTGGTCCAACTCTAATATCTTGGACATCTAATTCATCCTTGTGTAGATAACTGATACCCTCTGGTTATGAAAACAATACACCGTGAAGATTGAAATCTATAAAGGTGTGATATAGAGCCAACCAATCCATCCTGATAATAATGTTAAAGACCTTAATATCAATAGAAAACAGACCCTACAGAAAGGGATAACTGCCTCCCTCAATGGAACAGTCCATACATTGGTGTATTCTCTCTTACCGTACTCCCAATGATATATCTACGGTCATTACACCATTATCATACTTTATTTATAACTCGTGATTTTCCACGATAGATAAAGAGTTCAAAGAGTGTGAATAACCTATATCAAATAAACCGGAAACTATAGTAGTGGCTACAATAATAACACCTCATACTATAGATAGTCCTGCAGCCTGATCCTCAGGTATCATCTGTAAAGCATGCAACTGACTTGATCCACGACCCTGTGCAATTGCTGGACTACCATGAAAAAAACTGCACTACTGGCACTGCTGGTGATCAGGAGCCTGGCTACCATGACCATGACCTCCTCCTCGACCAGTCCTTCCGATACTACTCCAACTCTCCATCTAACATGGAATAAAAGAACCTTATCCTAAAGGTGGATATGTTGCCGAACCTCTTCCACTAGAAGCTGATAGAATAGTATGAAATATCTCTAATGGTTTCCTATACGAACAAAATGATGACACTACAATGGGTCTCTATCACATTGAGGATTCAGGCTCCCTTGTTGTACACACTGATGACACACCACAGAGTTACCAACATGGGTACTATGGTTTCCACTGCCCTAACAAGAAACCTCAAGGGATCAATTTCTACTACTAGAAGAAGTACAGGATTGCCTCTACACTGATCCTCTAATCCCGGTACTATTATAATCCCTTAGGTTTCATTTAGTGATAAGAGCCTGATTGAATATTTCAAAAAAAAGGAAGGCAGGTGAAAGACATTCACCTGAGTACAAATGGCATACTAAATCCCATCTTTAAAGCATCTAGCATGTAAAATATCATCACCATCTAGAAGCAGTACAAAGCACTATAAGTCAATAAAATTCATTAAATACTCCATGACTTACATAGAACCCTACTCGAGATTCACGAACTCACTGGCCCAGTAAACAATCAATGTATGAGGAAATATGTACTCATAGAAGACAATCTAGAAGTCATCCCATACCATACCCTGATTGTGATCAACCTGGGTAATCACATCCCATCAATTCTTGGATGAAGAATGTACCATGTAAGTTGAAAACATAACCCTCTAAGCTGAAGGCATATCCATATGATCAAAGAGAGACAAGGTGGGATCTATCCAAGACTCAACAACCTATGGTTATCCTTCTTTTGGGAAGGTAGGAGGATTATGTTGTTGGAAGTCATAGGGCAGATCATCCATCATCGGTGAAGGATGTGGAGCACCATGCATAAATTTCATTAGACATAATAAACTATCTAGAACATGACTGTTAGTTCCCAAATCAGGTACAACATATGGTGCCTCATGTGAACCACCTAGAGGTATGACTGGTAGCTATGGTCCCACCACGTATATAGTACGCTCTTCACCACCCTCCTAGAACATGACATGAAAAAGTTGTGGTGGCATTGGTCTGAAAATTACAAGCACACACCTCAGAACAAGGTTTAAAAAGGTATAAAGAAACACTAGAAGAACCTGATAGTAAGAAAATTCCACTACCCAAGATATAATACCCCAAATACTTGCTTAGAAGGCCATGTCTTGATACATTCTCAATTATAAGTAACATGGGTTCCAGTTGATGAAGGGTCAATAGTACCTTGCCTCAACATTTACTAGAAACCATTTTATTCGATTTCATATTTAATTACTAGGTTTACTCCTTTACCTTCCATAAACACGTTAAGGAAGGCTAAGGACGTGCAACCATTTCATTTCAAAAGTCATGTTTCACTTTCCATTTTTCATTGAATTATTTTCATATATTGAGTTCATTTGAAATGGATTTTCATTCCAAGTGAATCAGGACCCATACTCTTTATCACTGAAAATGACACCCATATTATTTTAAATCTATTGGATCAACTCAGTAAATTACCAATTCCAACCCAAGAGGGCCCATAAAAACACATAAATTGAAACTAGAAATCACTCAATTACAACCAAAAATCAGCACAAGAACATATATATGCAACGAGGCTCACTCAACAATTGTGGGCATATCAAGCAATGAAAGAACTGAAATGAACCTATATGGAATGGAAATATTCATGACATGTAAATTCTTGGTGCCTATGATGATGCATGTAACAATGATCCATTCCCTCATATCATTAGGCCAAGGATGAAATAAAACCTCAATAAGAAAAATAACTGCAAAAAAACATGTGTATTATCCAATGGTGAAATGATATCAAACGTAATATGAACAATTAGAACAACAGTTATAATTAGGAAACTCTCCATTTACCCTGAACATGAGTTCACGACTCCCAAGCATGACTTATAACAAATTTTAAAGCATTCATAATCTTTATTATATTGTCTCCCAATAGTAAAGAAAGAAAGTAACTGTTTTGATACCACTTTGTGATGTACCGATCCCAAATTCCATTGAACGTTTCTCGAGCCCGGTTGGTCACATTGCCTCAAGCACATCCCCCTAAATTCCAGAGGATGCCAACCAGTAGCGAGGTCCTAGGGTGTGTCTATTGGGAGAATATTATTGTTGAGATGGTATGGAGTATGATATAATATATAAAACCAAATTTAGGATCTAAATAACTAATGATACTAATTGTAGTATCATATGATTCTCAATATACAAGGGGGGGGGGGTGAATTGTACACTTATAAAAAAACTCCTTTGGAACTTTTAAAGATGGTAGAGTTTAACAAATTTAAACAAGTAGAAATTCAAAAAACCTATAGTTCAAAAAAAACTTGCTTGATTCCATAAAAGTGATTCCAAGAATTCAATTATGGAAAGATGGTTCCAGAAAGGAAACTTAACAAAAATTTACAAGAATAAAGATTATTCCCTAAAGCGTATAGAATAATACTAAATCAGAGTACAAGTATAAGGATGTATAAGATAGATATACTTTCCGCAACAATCAAAATGAAGGGGAAAACTTGAAACAAACAAGTAACAAGTAGTAAGCCTTTTAACCCAAAGAGTAGGGTATCCAACAACCGTTGATAAAAGGTCCCTTGATTTATACTTTCAAGGAAGTATATCTTACCCACACCAGTGTAAGCCCTCGATATGAAGATCAGAGTCTGTCTTGCTATCCCCAAAAGACATCAACTTTAAGGTATTCAACACCACTATCTTCCTCAGCAAAAAAGTCCTTGAGCTTTAAGGTAGTCAGAACCTCTTTCTTCCTATCCCCAGAAGCCCTCAAATGTACTTAGAAACATTCAGAGTCACACAAAGAAAATCTGAACTAGATGTTCAGTATGCACAAAGCATGAAAGTCTCTCTCTAGAAATCACTTCAACAGTGTGTAATCTCTAGATTGATCAACTCATTGTGATCTCTTTCAAATGAGCTTCTATTTATAGGCACAACTCCAACGGTTGGCTCCCTCCTCCAATAGTCATATTATTCCTTGAATTTCAGATGGACCAATACACGTGTCATTCAAACAATGGTTAGTAAGTAACTGAATGCACAACATAATTTTATACCCAAAACAAGTGTAAGAAAAAATATGGTTACATAACCAAAATCAATTATTCAGAATGTAAGGAATAAAAGTTCAGAGTCTAATCAAAAACACATTTGGTATCTATAATAAAAAGATATTCAGATTCTGTTTTCCAAGAAATTTGGAACATGACACTACTACAAAATAGGTCTATAGCCACGGTTTGGAATCGTGGCTATAAGCCCAAAAACTGTGGATATAGGTTATATCCACGGTTTCATAAACCGTGGCTGGTATTGGCGTGGCTATAGCGAAAAACCTATAGCCACAGTTTGAAAACGTGGCTATAGACCTATAGCCACGGTTTGAACCGTGGCTAAATACATATAGCCACCATTTGTACCGTGGAAATACCCTATAGCCATGGTTTTCAAACCGTGGAAGAATCCTAAGTCAGGAAATATATATAGCCACGGTTGTAAACCATGTCTATAGGCCTTTTCCCCGGCTTTAAACCTTGGCTATATCCCTATAGCCACGGTTTAAAACCGTAGCTATATGTCCCCCCATTCCATTAAAAAAATAGCCCCCCTTCCCCTGCCGCATTCCCCAACACACCCCATGCCCCTGCACTTCCCCCACCCCCCAGCCCACTGCACACCCCCCTACCCACTGCACTTCCCCCCCTGCCCGCCCTGCACACACCCCATGCCCACTGCACAACCCCCCCAGCCCACTACACCCCCCTGCACACACACCTTACCCACTTCACTTCCCCCCCCAGCCCACTGCACTTCCTCCCCAGCCCACTGCACTTCCCCCCTACCCCCCCCAGCACACCCCCGCCCCTTGCCCCCCTCCCCCCTTCCCCAACACACCCCCTGCCCACTGCACACCCCATCCCCCCTACACCCCTCCCCCATACCCCCAACAAACCACCCCTGCCCCCTCACCCAGTCCCCCCTGTACACTGCACTCCCCCCCCAGCCCACTGCACATCCCCTTGCCCCTTGCCTCCCTCACCACTGCCCCCAGCAAACCACCCCTGCCCCCTCACCCTGTCCCTTGCACCCCCCTACCCCCTTCCCCTAACCCCCCTACACATCCCCCCATCCCACTACACTTCCCCCCCTACCCCCTCACCCTACCCCTTCCCCCCCTACACACACCCACTACACCCCCCCCCCCCAGCCAACTGCACACACCCTGCCCCCTGCCCCCCAGCACACACACCCGACCCATTACACTTCCCCCCCCGGCCCACTGCACTTCCCCCCGCCCCCCCTGCACATACCCACTGCACCCCCAGCCCACTGCAGCCCCCCGCCCCCCTCAGTACACCCCCCTTCTCCCTACCCCTACCCCTTACAAAAGAATCCAGCACACCCCCTACCCCTTTCCCCCTCCCCCCATTGGAACCTGGTTAAAATCCTTTTGAAGAACAATAACACATTATGATCATGTATGCTAATTGGAGGATGGATGATTCTAATGACCAGGAATAAATTGATTTTCCCCCATTAGTTACCATATCGTCTCATATAGGCTGGCGTAAGGTTAGTATAGAATTTAACCCTGTTTTTAATGTGATGCGGGAACAAATAGAATGTTGTAAACCGACACTTGAGTGTTTTATGTTTGATGATGATGTGTTAAAATTTTATATGAGTTATAGTCCTTGAATAATTTGGTGAATAGTTGATGAGATACTATCATACCTCTGTGGTTTCTGAATCCTATAGAGATAAATATGGGTGATGAATTCAGGTGTCTGTTTTGGTGGCCATGGACCTAGTAGAAAATATAGGAATGTTTTATATCTGTGAATACTAATACTATCATGGATTTCCCTTAAGAATTATATCAGAGAGGGTTGCACATATTATGCCATGATTTTTGGAAAGGGTTTAATACGACCTTAGGGAATCATCTAATATTGGGCACAACGTACCATCCGTATATAGACAGACACTAAGAGTAGATGATACATATATTAGAGGATATGAATCAAGATTGTGTTCAATACATCGATGGATCTTGGGATTAATATGACCATAGGGAATCATCTAATATTGATTGAGAGATGCGATATCACACCGGTGGGTGAAACAAAGAAATTTCAGGAAAATTCATCTAGAGGAGAACAAACCGGTGTTTTTCATGGGGTTGGATGCAGTGAGATGAAAACTGCATTGAGATAATTTTTCAATATCCAATTACTAGGTCGATAGACCATGGGAAGATCATTCTCAGTTGAAAGTTCATATGGTTAGGAGCACCATTATGTTTAGTTGAGGGGAGAACCCCCCCCTATCTAGAACATTTCCGGTTGTGAACCTCAGTTCAAGCAATGAAATTCCCAAAGGTAGGGATTCATGGTGTGAAACCCCTAGTCAAACCGTGAATCATGCCTAGGTGGATTTATTTTAATAGGTTAAATTCTGTCTTTTTTTGTGTCAAGTGTTTCACAATGATGTTACTGAAGAAAGTATCAAGTTCTCAAAGATAGTTGTTTGTGTTTGATGAAATGAAAACAAAGACTTTCTTTAAGTTTTATATTTTTATGAGAACTCTAGGTTGATGTTTTCTCAAAATTAGGACACTGTCATCTCTAATGTGAAGGAAATTTCATTTTCTACTATTGAGTTGGCTGAAACTTTGTACTAGTCCACGTTGAAGGCTTTGGGAAATCATGTAAAAAAGGTGAAAATAGAATTATAAAGAGCCACAACCAATTTGGATAGCATATTAACATTATATAATAATGAAAAAAAGTTTTTAAAATATTCAAGAAATTATAGAATTCAAATTAAAGGGTTTGGAAAAGGAAACTTACCTCAACCTCAAGGCGCTGCTTTTAACGACAACTCGATTCTTCCTTTGTTCCGCTTGCACGCATATGAAACTTCACATATATATAAGGACACCTAGTCCCTATGTACATATTTTCATGGCCAAATATGCACAAGGGGATCCATAGATATATGTTTATACTTGCATATACCCCTTTACACTTACACATGTATGCATTTTTCAAATCTATATATAAGCACGCCTAGCTCCAATATATATATTTATACTTCCATGAGTGAATATATATAAAGGGGGATCATATATATTTATATGCCTACCTATGCATACACATGTAAGCCATTGTCAATGGAAACTCGAATCCACCTCAACGAGATCCAGAATGCACTACAAAAATATTAAGAACCCAAAAATCACAAAATCCCTAATTAAAATTTGGCCAAAGAATAAAAACGAAATAAATCTTACCCATATCCAATGTTGAACTCACTGTCATAGATGGTGGTTGATAGACTAGACTCACCATAAGAAACCCCCTGCACTTCCCCCCCCATCCCACCACACTTCCCCCCCTGCCCCCTCACCCTGCCCCCTACCCCTGCCCCTGCACCCCCCTGCACACACTCACTGCACCCCCCAGCCCATTGCACACACCCTGCCCCTTCCCCCCCCCCCCCCGCACACACACCCTACCCACTTCTCTTCCCCCCCCCCATCCCACTACACCTCCCCCCTGCCCCCTGCACATGCCCACTGCACCCCCATCCCACTGCACACCACCCCCCCTCATCACACCCCCATGCACCCTACCCCTACCCCTTGCAAAAGAACCCGGAACACCGACCTTCCCCTACCCCCATACCCATTTGGAACCCAGTTAAAAGCCTTTTGAAGAACAATAACACATTATGATCATGTACGCTAATTGGAGGATGGATGATTCTAATGACCAGGAATCAATTGATTTTCCCCCGTTAGTTACCATATCATCTCATATAGGCTGGGGGAAGGTTAGTATAGAATTTAACCATGTGTTTAATGTGATGAGGGAATAACTAGACCCCCCTGATTCTCCACCATGAATAGCTTCCCCTTGACCCCCCTGGATTGCCCCCTCCCCCCCACCCCACTGCTGGCCCCCCTAGACAGCAGCCCCACCCGGATTGCAGCCCCCCTGTGGAACCCCCCTAGACAGAACCCCCTGGTGATAGTTTTAGTTTTTTATGATATATTACTCTATAACAGTGGATGCTGGTGTAGAGTGTCCATATTCTATTTTTTTACTATTTTTGGGTCTTCATGCTGCTTTAGGTGGGTTTTGGGTGATGTCGCAGTTTCTAGGAGGTGGTGTGGCTGCTGGAAGATTTCCAAAATATTGGGTGATTATTTTTGGTACTACTGATACTGGGAGATAATGTCGAGTAGTTCTATGAGATTCTAGGTAGGAACATCAAGATGGATGTTTCTCACGGATGGGTGTAGAGCTAAAGTTATTGCTGGTGTTGGCTTAGAGGTGTTAGAGCTTCTGTTTCCGTGGACTGGTTTGTTAACAGAGATTGGGTGCTATTGTTGACTGTGAGTTGGTAAATGGGTTTTTGGGTATTTTTTGTGGTGCAGGATGCCTCTTTGATGGGGTGTGTTGCAAGAGTGTCATGGGTTGGTGCTGGTGGCTTGAGATGTAAATTTGAGTACATTCCAAGTGGCTGGGCATTACTGTTGGCTTATAGGTGTTAGTGCTATTACTGTTGAGTGGGTTACTACTAAAACTATGATTGTTATTTGGTTTTTCACTAGTACATTTGCTATTGTCTAGTGTTATTGGATTATAGTAGGTTGGTGCTTGGTGGGGAGTGCTTCTAGTGTCAAGTGGGATACTACATAAACCCCCCCTCCCCTGGACAGACCGCACTCACCCCCTGGACAGACCCCCCCCGGACAACCCCCCTTGGACAGCCCCCCCCAAGACAACCCCACGTGGATAGCAGCCCCCCTGCTAGACACCCCCCATGAAAGACCCCCCTACAGACCCCCCCCCACCTGGACACTGGACACCCCCACCCTACATAAACCCCCCCTCCCCTGGACATCCCCTCCCCCTGGACAACCCCCCTCCTTGACAGACCCTGGGCACCACCTAGACAAACCGCATACACCCCCCAGACCCTAGACACCACCCAAACAGACCCTGGAAACCCCCCAGATAGACCCTGGACACCCCCAGACCCTAGACACCCCTTGGACAGACCATGGACACCCCCAGAAAAACCTTGGACACCCCCCTCGAATAGACCCTAGACATTCCCCCCACCTAGACCCTGGACACCCCCACCCAGACCCTGGACACCCCCAGACCCTAGACAGATCCCCCTAAACAGCCCAGTCCTCCAATCCCCTGGACAGACACCCCCACCCTCCTGGACCGACCCTCGACCCCCCCCCCCCAAGAACCTGGACACCCCCACTGATGGACCCCCCCATGGACAACAGCCCCCCTAGACCCCCTGGACAGCAGCCCCCCCCCCTCGGACCCCCTGGATAGTAGCCCCCTGGACAGAAACCGGTAGCCCCAACCGGACAAACCCCCCTGCTAGAGCCCCCTGGACAACATCCTCCCTGGATAGCAGCTCCCCATGGACAGAACCCACCCTGCTGGACCCCCCTGAATAGCTTCCCCCTGCTGGACCCCCCAGAACAGCTGCCCCCCCCCTACTGGACCCCCCTGAACAGCTGCCCCCCTGGACAGCAGTCCCCCTTAATTTGGATGCTTCTTAAGGTTGAGGATGGGAGATGCTAGGTTTATCCAATAGAGACTTACAAATATTCTCATAGTGGGGTTATAGGTTTCTTGTTGAGGATTTAAGAGGCGAGGTTGTGAGTTTCGTGTTGCTGTTTGGAATTATAGGACCTTTGAAGATGGGTTTCAGCAGAGGGTGTTGCTATTTGGATTTTTCTACATGGTGTAGTACAGGATACACTTACATGGTGCATGGTGCTGGTTGGTTTGTGCATGAATAGGTTGAAATTCTTGTCAATTGAAATAATGGATGCGGTCCAGGAACTGTGCATCTGACCCGGATAGAGTTTTTGTACAGGTTCCTCCTTCCAAAGTCGCAAGGAAGAAAATGGAGAAAAACACTAACCCCTCCCATCTGAAAGGAAACAACATGTTCACTCCCTTGAGTGGGATGTTCTGGTCTGATAAAATGGAGGAGGCAGATGATGATCTCAAATTATGTTGATGATTTGTTTCTGTCAATAAGGTTCACAAAACGGCTATATAATGGATATACATACTATTGAATCCTCGGTACGGGTTTCCCTTATGGAGTCCTATGCAATGATAATGTAGGATACTAAATGGCTGGTCAGTATAGGGTCCACTCATAGTTGCCGGAACACCATCTGGAAAGATCATCCCTAGCATTCTATGAATGTCCCATCTGAAGTTGCTTCATTTTCCATCTTGGGTTTTCTCTCATATCAGATTTAACATGATTTGAATATTTATGAATATGTGTTGTCTCAAGTTAATAATTATGCATTTATGTATTGCGAAAAACTAATGTGGCATCCTAGCAGGATTGAGATTTTTTACCCCAAAGAGTTTTACCTGATTTCCTGTGGCGGTACTGACCACGACCCTACCTGGCTTATAAAGTTCAGGGCTCCATTCATTCTGCCATCCCGGTTTCTCCTACATTGAAGAATCTGGAAAATAGACTTCCTACCTCTGAAAATTTGACGTGATTTGGATTTCAGATGGCCTCCAGGTGTGCCTTATGTAGGGATGTAGAGGACACCACACAGCATGTGTGTATGGAGTGTGGCCAGGCCTGGAAACTTTGGAGTTATCTTGGAATGTTGTTTGGGCATGGACTCTGGCATTCTTCTTACGGATTGGATGCCTGGTCTGTGGAATATGAACTGCAGTGAGCTATTGGGAAACCTCCTCACTCCTGCTATTGTGGCGGTCATTGTGTCCTTGTGGGATTCGAGGATCATGGCTATATTTGATGGTGCGAATGATGCTGTACGGAAGGGAATGATCTCCATCCACAGGGACGTGTACGTTGCGTTAGTGGTCTAGGATGGTGAGACGTCTAACACCATTTCTGACCAGCAAAATCTTAGGTTGTGTGGAGTTTCAGGCTGACCACATAGACCTCATATGCTTAAGTATATCAGATGGATACCACTGATTACACTAAGCTTCAATGTGAATGTTGATCGAGCTGCGTCAGGTGCGCCGGGTCCTGCAAGATGTAGAGGAGTTTTCCACACTTTTCATGGGTTTGTTAAGGGATGCTTTTATCACTACCTATGTCTTGGAACCACTTTTGATGTTGAGTTATGGGCTATGATTCATGCGATAAGGTATGTTGTCCAATTTAACTGGAAATGGATTTGAATTGAATCTGAATCAAGGATTGCATTACATGCAATAAGTACTAGAACGCGTAATGTGCCTTGGCATGTGCTGACTCAGTGGGTTGAATGCCTTATCCAAAACAATCAAATAGAAATGTCTTTGGATTGAATCTGACTCAAGGATTTCAGTACATGCACTAAGTACTAGAACGCGTGATGTGCCTTGGTGTGTGCTGCCTTAGTGGGTTGAATGCCTCAACTATAAATGGTCACTCAATCAGCCCACTAATTTACACCTTTAAAACCATTTGGATTAAAGAATTTCTACCCAAATAACCTACCAAAATCCCTAACCAAATCCTAGAATTCATATATTGGATAAAAATCCAAACCTATGTGGCTTTAGTGAAATCCTAAGGAAGATGCCTCAAGAAGATGTCATGTTCATCAACGATCATTTTCATTTTATTTCTTCCACCACTACCAGAAAGGACTCCCTATGGTCGCACCGCGAGGCCGATGGTTGCTACCCCTATATCTACACAACATATCCGTTTTATAAAAAACAATATCCCCCCTTTATTATTCCCTCTTCTAAACAACATCTCACAGCAGCGTAAAGACATGTCAGCCGGGTTAGCTATGAAGTTATAAATGTAAGAAAGGTTCTCCTAGAGCCCTATAAATTCTTTAAGAATCTGAGGGAGTGAAATTGATAAAACTGAACTTGTTTTTTAGATTCAAACTCAATTTCATGGTATCACACCACAAATCTATCGAATCTCCCTAGCATTGCCCTGAAAACATATTTTACCAGATTCATGTTTAGGTTGTGCTACTGCAACTTGTTAAATATTGTTTAGAGATATTTGAAATAATCACATATTTTTTGAGATTTGATAGCCATGTCATTAACAAAACCATTCATCTATTCTTTCTAAGAAGCTATTAATGATATAATGTGTGTAGTTTTGGTATGTAGTGTCATCATTATTTAATCCAAAGGGGATGACCAAAATAGTGTGGGCTGGATTGTAGGTGGCTGGGGGCTGGTGTAGGCTCGAATGCAGGTAGAAGGGGGATGGAATGCTGGTGGAAGGGGGCTAGTTGCAGGTGCTGGGGGGATGGCGTGGGCTGATTAGAAGGTGGCATGGGGGGATGTTGTGGGATGGAATGCTGGTGGCAGTGGGCTGAAATGAAGGTGGAAGGGGGCTGGTGTGGGCTGGATGTGGCTGGAGCAGGGCCAAATCACGGCATTACTACGGTGTGACCGCAGAGTGACCGCAACGTGATCGTGGCATGACCGCGGTGTGTTGGCCTGGTCCAACAACATCCGCGGGGTAGCATCTTCCAACCAGGAATGAAGAGAGCAAGAGGAGACAGTGCAACATTTCGGCCATCTCCCCGTCGACAGAAATTGTGATTAGTCTGTCTCAACATTGATCACAAGACTCATGGAATACTATCACTGCGAACCGTTGTGGGGTGTCGTCCTGGAGCAGGGCCAAATCACGACATTACCACGACATGACCGCGGCGTGACCGCGGCGTGACTGCGGAGTGACCGCAGCGTGACCACGACATGTTGGCCCAGTCCAGTGACATCCACGGGGCAGCATCTTCCGGCCAGGAGCAATGGGAGCGGGAGGAGGTGGGGAAACATTCTGGCCATCACCCCGCCGACAAAAATTGTGAGTAGTCAGTCTCAAAATTGATCACAAGACTCATGGAATATTATCACTGTGAACTACCACGGGGTTTCGTCCTGGAGTAGGGCCAAATCATGGCGTGACCGCGGCGTGACCGCGGCGTGACCGCGGCGTGACCGCGGCGTGACCGCGGCGTGACCGCGGTGTGACCGCGGAGTGACCGTGGCGTGACCGCGACGTGTTCGCCCTGTCCAGCGACATCCATGGTTCAGCATCTTCCGTCCATGAGCGAAGGGAGCGAGATGAGGTGGGGAAATATTCCGGTCGTTTCCCCACCGAGAGAAATTGTGATTAGTCAGTCTCAACATGGATCAAAAGACTCATGGAATACTATCACTATGAACCGACGCAGGGTGTCGTCCTAGAGCAGGGCCAAATCACGGCGTGACCACAACGTGACCGTGGCGTGTTGGACCGGTCCAGCAACATCCGCGGGGTAGCATCTTCTAGCCATGAGTGAAGGGAGGGAGAGGAGGAGGGGCAACATTCCAATCGTCGCCCCACCGGCAGAAATTGTGATTAGTTAGTCTCAACATTGATCAAAAGACTCATGGAATACTATCATTGCGAACCGCCGCAGGGTCACCGCGGCGTGACCGCATCTTGACCGCGACGTGACCGTGGCGTCATCGCGGCTTGACCGCGGAATGACCACGGCGTGACCGCGGCGTGACCGCGGCGTGACCGCGGCATGATCGCGGCGTAACCGCGGCGTGACCGCGGCGTGACCGCGGCGTGACCGCGGCGTGACCGCGGCGTGACCGCGGCGTGACCGCGGCGTGACCGCGGCGTGACCGCGGCGTGACCGAGCCGTGACCGCGGCGTGACCACGGCGTGACCGCGGAATGACCACGGCATGACCGCGCCGTGACCGCGGCGTGACCGCGGCGTGACTGCGGCGTGACCGCGGCGTGACCGAGCCATGACCGCTGCGTGACCGCGGTGTGACCGCGGCGTGACCGCGGTGTGACCGCGGCGTGACCGCGGCGTGACCGTAGTGTGACCGCAGCGTGTTGGCCCGGTCCAGCGACATCCGTGGGGAAACATCTTCCACTTAGTTTCAAATAGGATGATATGGATGGCGTGAGAGGATTTTTTCTCAGAATATTTAAAGAAATGAATGCTAATCTATGATGACTATAGGATTGGATGACCCCTGATATACCTAATTCAGTGAGGTTTGGAGATCTAGAAATGTGTAGGAATACCTAGAGGAATACCCCATGGGATCATGAAAATCAAAGGTTACATAACATGTAATCTGACATTACTGGTACTGTGGGACCCCTGGGATGTGGAACTGGGCTTTTGGTTGGATTTAAATATCACATGCCATGTGACATGGTCACACAACATGGGACCCATCTTAAAAGTCTAACGACACTTAAAGAGTGTCTTGGTTCAAACAACTATTTTAATAAAAATAGGGAAACCCCCTACAGGGATATAAAAAGGGTCAAGTATGATGTGTGCTTTACGACTAACAACAACATCAAGTATAAGGAAAACATCAATGCAATAATGTTAAGCAAGGTATACCACTATGAGTTTTCACAGATAGCGCACCTCCATTGGAGGGGTTATATTATAAAACCAAGACTTATTTATCAAACAACACAATTATCTTAACTAACACTTATTCAAGAATTGAAATTTAATATAAACATGAAAAATTAAGAAGGCAACTAAATGCAATTTAAATCATTCTTGAATTAAATAGGCTAGGAGAGGGACCCTACCTCAACCTCAAGGCGCGTTTTCTTTTGACGACGACAACTCGAATCTTCCTTTTTTCCACTTGCACGCATATGGAACTTAACATACATATAAGGACACCTATCCCCTATGTACATATTTTCATGGCCAAATATGCACAAGGGGATCCTTAGATATATTTTTATACTTGAATATACCCCATTACACTTACACGCATATGCATTTTTCATATCTATATATAAGCACAACTAGCCCCAATATATATATTCATACTTCCATGAGTGAATATATATAAAGGGGGAACATATATATGCATATTCCTACCTATGAATACACATGAAAGCCTTCGTCAATGGCGACTCAAATCCACCTCAATGAAATCCAAAACACACAACAAAAATATAAGGAACCTAAAAATCAAAAAATACCTAATTAAAATTGAGAAAAAGAATAAAAATGAAATAAACCTTACACAAATCTTCAACTCATTGTCTTCTATGGTGGTGGATAGAACCGTTCTTATCATAAGAAACCACCTATAAGAAAATAGTTGGAAAATAAATGAGATATAACAACTTCTTATATATATGTGATCAGTGTGTCAACTGTACATGATAAATGATACAAGAATCCATAACCAAAAATTACCAAATAATATTCAAATTGATATGTACATACCAATACTAAATAACATGATCGTTAATAAAGCTCTTTATTTTTCAAACATCACCTTCAATTGCTTAATCAAAAATCAAAAATCACCAAAATATGATAATAAAGTAATCCCCCATCATCACTTAAAAGTGAGAGATAGGGATTAGACATTGTTATTAACCTAGAAAATCCATTCCTTGAATGTATAAAATACCTAAAACTCCTCATGCCTATATCCTTCTTAATTTTCCAGATTGAAACTTTATCTTTTATCATGTTCTTCTTCTATAATTCACCATTATTCTTAGTTAATATAGGTTTATCAATTTTATAAAGTAGAGAATTTTCCTTCTTTTATTCTAGCCCTTCTCCCCCAACACCTGCCCTCTTTGCACCAGTACCCCCCCCCCCACATCCCCCCTCCCCACCACGCACCAGTCCCCCCCACCCAGCCCCCCCACACCTTTTGAGATCGATAAATTATGTATGACTCCCTTGGGTATAGCGACCCTACTTTTTCTCAAAATGAGGATATTATCATCTCTAAAGTGAAGGAAATTTAATTTTATACTATTTATTATGTGGAAATTTTCTACTAGTCCACTTTGAAGGATTAAGTAAATCATGTAAAACATGTGAAAATGTAAGGGTCCACTACAGATGGACTGGGTGGAGCATGTTCATCTAATTTGTCCTTATCGGCAAGTAGCGACCATATCGGTGTCATACTCTATAATAAATTAATGTTAAATTACACTTTCCTCCTAGATAATCTTGAGTTACAAAACCAAGAGCCCAAAAGTGTGGGATTTGATACTATTTTTTATCAACTATGACCCAATCACCCAAGCATCACTGGGTCAGGTCTCGAAAACATCTTAGGCACAAATCATAATTTCCAATGGTTGGTATGAATTTCAAGGGTTAGAAGGCACTAATGTGGGAGGTGGTTTCTCCCATGGGAAGGAAATATAAGAAAGGGTATTCTATACTAAAAATTCAGCATGACCGTTGGGGTAAATAGAATACCAAACCCATGTAATGATGGGTTTCACCATAGGTACCTGGTTATCCAGATATATAGACAATAAGAGGGGGTATATCTATATAAACATGCATATGTACTTAAACCTGGTTCCAAGAGTCATTAACACACACAAGATAATCCAAAAAAACAAAAAAAACCATGTATAGAAAAACTCATTCAAAAAATGCCTTATGAGGTGAAAGTGATAAAAAAATTGATTTTCTCATAGTGGTAAAACCAAACAAGGATGAATGGTAAAAAAAGGTGTGTTCCAAAGTGTAAAATCTCATCCCAGTGTTCAAACCATTTGAGAATGATATTGTATTGGGTGTCAATATTTAATGGTGAGTATTTGATTTATATGAGTTGAAGCATAAATATATGTTTCATTAATTAGAAAGTGATGAAAGCACTATCATTTGATCTGAGTTCAATCATGCTACAATCGGGTCCAAGTGAGACCTAATCCGGCCTCAATCTGGTCTAAGGAAGCCTGAAATATGGAAGAAAGCCCAGCTTGTAAGGAGAACCCACAAAAATTGGACCATATGAGTACCTTAGGGTTCGGCCGAACTCACACCACAATGTCAGAACTACATCAGCAGGGAGGTGGGGAGGCCGCATCGGAGCCACGTCGGTGGGGAGGTGGGCTGGCTGCGGCAAAGCATTGGAAGAGGAAGAGGAACACCGATAGGGTGGTGGGGTGATCGAATCATCGGAGGAGAATTATCCCATGATGGGTGGCCACGTCGTCGGAGTAGAATGATAGAAGATTTGGGTAACAATTCCAGGAGAGGAGGGTCAAAGGGAGTAGGGAAGAAAGGGAGGGAGGTGGGGATCGCGAGTGGGGAGTAGGGTAGAAATGGGATTGGGATCGCGAGCTCATGAGAGGAAGGCAGTGGGGATCGCGAACATATAGGAAGAACAGGGGTAAACCCACGAGTATTTTATGACATGTGGTGTTACCTTAACCTATAGCCATGGTATTTTAAACCGTGGCTATATAAGTGTGTCTATATTATCAATTCCAAGTAGTGTGAATTCTATAGAATTCCAGAGTCTAAATTTGAAGGAAATTTGATATTTAGATTCCCAAGAATTCGGATCCTGAACTTAGAAAGCTTGGAGTCTGAATTCCTAAGAATTCAGAGTCTGAACTCAGAAGACTTTGAAGTCTGAATTTAAAGAACTCAGAGTCAGAACTCAGAAGAGTTTGGAGTCTGAATTCAGAGAAGTCAGAGTCAGAACTCAGAAGAGTTCGAAGTCTAAATTCAGAGAACTCGGAGTCAGAACTCAGAAGATTTTGGAGTCTGAATTCAGAGAACTCAGAGTCAGAACTCATAAGAGTTCAGAGTCTGAATTCAGAGAACTCGGAGTCAGAACTCATAAGATTTCAGAGTTTGAATTCACAGAACTCAGAGTTAGAAATCAGAATATTTCGGAGTCTAAATTCAGAGAACTCGGAGTCAAAACTCAGAAGAGTTCGGAGTCTAAATTCAGAGAACTCGGAGTCAGAATTCGGATCCAGAAAACAGAATTATTTATATCTAAGTATATATATGATTTCGAGGTGTTTAATGTGAAATTGAATTTTACACTTAGAAAAATTATGAACAATGAAAATATGGTAAGGATAAATTTCCTTGGGGAAGGAAAGTTTTCCTTATCAAGTAAAACATAGGGTAAAAATAAATTTACCTTAAGATAAGGTGTTTGTGATTTTCAAAACATGAAGGAATAGTAAAGTCATAAGGAAACATTATTGACTCAAAAATCTCCCCAAACATGAAGGTATGGAAAAGTCATAATGAAACTTTATTGACTCAACAATCTCCCCCTTTTTGGAAAGCACCAACATCCTTACAAAAAAGAATATAAGAACTTAGAAAATATTTTTCTAGACTACGAAAATAAAACTTATCTCCCTTAACATATGGGAAAAGATGAATATGACTAACTCCCCCCTTAGGATTTGGAAACACTAAGGATCATATTCTAGATTTTTGGAATGAGACTTATCATTTATTGCATACGAAAATCCTTATGATGAAAACTCCCCCTAAGATAAACTCCCCCTTACTTAGGGATATTTCTTCTTTACTTAGTATTCTTTTTTCCTATCTCCCCCTTTGTGATTTTAAAAAATAAATCTGAGGGAATGGAAGATAAATTATGGTACCTGAAAAATTAGTACAACACATGCAAAAGAAAAGCAACAAAACATTTCATTATGATAGGAAAAATTTATACAAGGATGGAAAATACAACAAAAGATCAGATTTAAACAATATCAGCCTTCCTTATATTTGGGAATCAACTTCTTGACTATGGTCTTCAGCTTTTTGTGATCTCTATGGTCTTCCTCTTATTGCTTCAGTATCTAATACTGATCCTCTGCTTTCTTTTCTAGAGCATTGATTTTATCTTTCTGTGCCTTCAGAATTTCATCCAGAGCCTTCAAGGATTCTTTCTGCTTCACTAGCTTATCTTCCATCTCTATCCTGAGATCTCTTTCTCTTTTCCAACATTGAGAAATAGAATAAAAATTCCCATTCAGATCTTTTACTTCTTGCATCCGGGTATTCTGTTCCAGAGTAAGCTTTTCCTTAAAAGACTTGGTAAAATCTGAAAATTTACTATCTTCGGTGTCAAATGCCTCCACTACCACAAAACAAGGCATGGCCATTGCCACCCTTTATCAGCGCTAACAAAAAAGCGCTGATAAAGTTACCCCCTTTAATAGCGCTTGTTTTAGCGTTGTTAACGGGTACCCCTTTATTGGTTCTTTTTTTAGTAGCGCTGATAAATGTGGTTCTTTATAAGCAATTTTTTTAAAATATCTGATAAAGGGTCTAGTTCAAAAAAAAAAATTCATAAAAAAATATTAATATTTAAATATATATATAGTTATATTGATATAAATATAATATATTTTTTTTAAATATAATTTTAAATATATTTTAGATAAGTATAAATATACATTTACACTTAATATAAAATATATTTAGTGAAAATGGCTTATAAAAAAATAAAAAAAATATTTTTATTTAATAATTTGCTAATTATTATGGAGTAATAGTCATTTAATAAAAATTTGAAGACTAAAAAAATTTAAAAAAATTAAAAAAAGATCCAAAATATGTTGAAAACGCAGCTCGAACTTTAAATGGCCATAACTTTTGATCCGGGTGTCCGTTTGAGCTCTACCACATATCAAATTGAAGCCTGTGAGGAGATATACACCCTTGAGATTGAGGGGTCCCCATTCAAGGTTTTTTCAAGGCAAAAAAGGCCCATAAGGCCTCCAAAACAGAGTTTTTAGTCGGGATACCCCGATTTTTTAACATTTTTTGGATTTTCAGCCTCGTTTAAGGGGGTATTATTGGATTTTTTTGATGGGGACTGAATTTATTCCAAGGTATTACATTCATATTGATATTATTTCTTTGAAATTTTATCATTTTTTATAATGCACTGCTATTTATAAACAAATATGTAACAATATATACATATTTTTTATATATTCACAAATAAAAATTTAATTATAAATATAAATAATAAAAATATATTTACATATAAAATATATTAGCTTTATCTAAATAATAACTAATATCCATTTTATTAAAAATACCAATATATAAATATTTATATACCTATATATTAATCTAACTATATATATATATATTAATATAACTACATATATATATTGATATAACTATAAATATATATATTAATATATTTATAAATATATATATTAATATAACTATATATTAATATATGAATAAATATAACTAAACATATATATAAATAAATAGATATGTCTTTGAAATTTTATCATTTTTTATAATGCACTGCTATTTATAATCAAATATATAACAATATATACATATTTTTTATATATTCACACATAAAAATTTAATTGTAAATATAAATAATAAAATATATTTACATATAAAATATATTATCTTTATATAAATAGTAACTAATATCCATTTTATTTAAAATACCAATATATAAATATTTATATACCTATAAATTAAACTAACTATATATATATATTAATTTAACTACATATATATATTGATATAACTATAAAAATATATATTAATATCACTATAAATATATATATTAATATAACTATATATATATATTATTATAACTATATATTACTATATGAATAAATACAACTAAATATATATAGAAATAAATAGATATGTCATTAACTGGAGAACAAATCAATATGGCAGAGTGGTAAAGGATTTAGGCATGTAAGGGGGAGGTCTTGAGATCAAATCTTGGTGGAGGAAAGGGTGCGCATGGGGGTGGATTTGGGGGCTAGTGCTGATAAAGGGGGTGGGTGTAGCACTGATACAGGGTGAAGCAAGCTTTGAAGATTCTGCTTCTGATGTTTGGGTTGACAATTTCTCAGATGGAATTTATTTGTCATGGAAGTATTCAACTTTCTTTATGAGATATTCAGTGTCACCACTGCTTTATTCTTCTTCCACTTCTTCCTCAACTTTTTATACTTCACCAATTTTTCTTGGCCTTTCTCTAGAGTCACGAATTTCACCCCTGGAGTCTCAGGTAATGCTTCTACCATGAATGATTTTGGTACTGGGATATTCTCTAAAGCTTTCTCAGTATACCTCAGAAGGGGTTGAACAATTTCAGCCTCAGGCATCTTATTCTTTTGTTTCCTTTCTTTATCTTGCTTCTCAAGCTCATCATCTATCTTCTCTTTTAAGGCTATGGCTTCATCAGGATCCAAACCAAAACATGGATCCCTTGCTTTCATGTTTTTCATATCTTACCTCCACTTTGCTACAACCTCATCTAGATAAGATTTTTGTTTCTTAGGTTTTGGAGGTGCGGATTGGGCTTCCTTTGCTTTTGGGGTTTTCTCTTCCTCTTCTACTTCCTTAAACTTCCTCTTCTTTACTCCCTTTTGGGACGGTTCAACCACTTCTGGTTTCTTCGAAACAACTTCAGCTTCTTCCTTTGGTAGGTTATAAAATTCTCTAGAGTCTTTGGAAAAACCAATATTCCTCCTCTTCAAAGTATCATTGCTGACTAGAATGACTTTTCAATTCATTGGCATTGAACTGCAAGTGATTTTAAAAGATTCTAAGCAACAAACAATATACTTAGAGAGAATGGCCGGATACATGATTATATGAGCCTTCAAGTTTCCATTCTTAATATTCTCAATTGTAATGAGAATATGCTTACCCAAATTATACTTCCTCAGGTTCACCAGAAAATCTAGGATGTACATGTCACTCTTCTTCAATGTGTCCTTGTCACCTTTTCTCGGAATGATAAATCCTTGATCCCATAATTCAAGGATCCAATTATTTTTAGAGAGTTGAGAAATCTTCAGAGTCTTGACATGTGTAAGACCGAGGCACTCCATAGCATTCACCTTGAAAAAACTTCCTTGAACATCCAACAACTTATGAGAACAAAACTCAGCTCCCCCTTTATATGGAATACCAACCAAACTAGCTTCCATAGTATATAAAAGAGCATAAGTCTTTCTATAAATCTGGATGAAAAATTTCTTTCTGCCTTCTTCTTTGAAGAAACTGACTGATTCAAAAAATTCGACAAGAAAATCTGGATACACAAAATCTTGATCCCCTGGCTTCGATATGAAAACGCTCTCCCATCCATTAAATTTGATATTCTTCGAAATGATTGAATCATACATAGAGAAGAATTTCAAATGCACCAAAATTTCTATATACACCTGCCACTCTGAGATCGGCTTGAAAGTATCCATATCTTTCTGAAAGGATTCTTCTACAAAAATTAGGATTTGAGAGAAATCTGAGAAGTTTGGAATGGGCATAGGTAGAAGGGAAGAACTTCAGCACGTGAAGGCTTGAGAACGATGTGGGAAAACCATCGGGGGGTCCTTTATATAGGTGTTTGAAGCGACAATTCAACTACCCTAATTGATCCAACAGCTAAAAAACCTTTTGATAAGATCTAACGGTTGAGATGATAGCCACAAGGAAATTTTGGTAGAATATGATCCTTTGAGGTTTTAAAGAAAAACATTCGGATTTAAAGAAAAGAGAATCTGAAAATTTAAAAAACAAATGAAAATACCTACAAGTAAAAGATGATTATAAAAATTCAAGAAAGAATCATACCTTTTGTATTTCAAGGAAGATTATTCATAGTGCGGCAAAATTCTTCTTGAAGAACTTTAGATTCCAAAAATTTTACTACGAATTTTTCTGAAAATCTAACTACGAAAATTTTCATTACGAAAGATTATGAAAAACTAACTATGAAAATTTTCATTACGAAAGATTTGAAATTATGATTATGAAAATTTTCATTACAAAAGATTTTGAAAATCTAACTATGAAAATTTTCATTACAAAAGATTTTGAAAAACTGACTAAGAAAATTTTCATTACGAAAGATTTTGAAAAACTCCATTATGAGAAATTTTGACAAACTCCATTATGAAAAATTTTAAAAACTGCAATATTTTTTTTAAAATCTAACAACCAAATGTACTGACCCTATGAAAAGAAGTTAATTAATGTAAGGAGATTGATTTCAATAGGATGTTAATGAGGATGATTACCTTAGGATTATCATTCCTAACTTCAGTTTAATGTATTCAAATCTATCGGAGGGTAAAGATTTTGGGAAAATATCAGCAAGTTGATCTTGAGTTCCGATAAATTGATGAATAATATCTCCTTTTTGTGTGTCATACCTACGAAAGTGATGTCTAATATCTATGAATTTTTCATTAGAGTGATGTGAAGGGTTTTTACTTAGGGAAATGACACTAGTATTATCAAAAAAAAATTGTGTTTTGGTAAAAATCATACCATAGTCTGTGATTGTGTGTTGCATCAATAACACCTAAGCACAAAAACTTCCAACTGCTACATATTCATCTTCAGCAGTGGAATGTTCTACTGAGTGTTTCTTCTTTCATGAACAAGAATCTAATGAATCTCCTAAAAAATTACAAGTTCCAGATGTACTCTTTCTATCCATTCTACATCCACCAATGTCAGCATCAGAAAAACTTTTCAAAACAAAATCATCTCCAGAAGTATAAAAGTGTCCGAAATCCATGGTTCCCTTTAAGTAGAGAAAAATTCTTTTCACTGACTTTAAATGAGATTCCTTAGGATTGGATTAATATCTTGCACATAAGAATACAAAAAACATTAAGTCTAGATGACTAGATGTCAAGTAAAGTAGGCTTCTTATCATACCTCTAAAAGTTGTTTGATCTACTGGTTTCCCAGCTTCATCTAGATCAAGTGAATTTGAGGTACCAATGGGAGTACTTATACTCTTAGTGTTGTCGTATCCATACTTTTTTATAAGATCATTAATATACTTATGTTGGGATATATAGATTCCTTCTGGTTTTTGAGAAATTTGAAAACCAAGGAAAAATGTTAACTCACCCATCATACTCATTTCAAAATCAGATTCCATTAGATCCGTAAAGGAATCAGTTAATGATTGTTGAGTTGAACCAAATATAATGTCATCAACATAAATTTGAACAATAAAAATATTTTTCTTATCTTTCTTTATAAAAATTTTTGGATCTGAATTTTCTTTAATGTAATTATTTTGAAGAAAAATTCTTGTAAGCATATCATACTAAGCTTGATGGGCTTTCTTAAGTCCATACAAAGTCTTGGTAAGTTTAAAAACATGTTCATGATTTTTTGTATCTTCAAAACCAGGAGGTTGTTCAAAAAAATTTCCTCTTGTACCAAACCATTAAGGAAAGCACATTTTACATCCATTTGAAAAAGTTTGAATTTGAAGAATGCTGCAATGGCATGTAAAATATGAATATATTCAAGTCTAGCTACTGAAGCATATGTTTCTTCATTGTCTATTCCTTCTTGTTGATTATATCCTTTAGTAACTAATCTAGATTTATTTCTTACTATTATTTCATTTTCATCACACTTATTTCTGAAAACCCATTTGACTCCAATAACTGAAGTTTCCTTAGGTCTTTCAAACAAGGTCCAAAAATTATTCTTTTCGAATTCATTTAGTTCATGTTGCATAGATTTTATTCAATCATAATCACTTAAATCTTCATCAGTGCTTTTTGGTTCTAATTGGGAAAAGAATGCTAGATGTTCTACTTCATTTTTAATGAACTTCTAGTCCTTACAGGTTGATTTACATCACCAATGATACTATCACTGGGACGATTCTTAAGAAAGAACTGATTTGGGTTTTGTAAAACCTATTCATAAACATAGGGTAGGGAATCTTCTGGGGTAAATGATTCAGAAATATTTTCTTAAAAATTTTCCTTATCAGAAGGATCTTCTATCAAGGGTTGATAATTAGTTTTTGAAAACACATATGAAGATGAAAGTTGAGGTTGTTTAAAAACAAAAGGATTAGTTTCATCAAAATTGACATGTACTGTTTATTCAACAGTACAAGTGTTTTTATTGAAATCTCTATAAGACTTAGAAGTTTTGGAGTAGACTATGAAAATTCCTTCATCAGATTTTGGTGTGAATTTGTGTAGACTATTTGTAGTATTCAGAATGAATACCTTTCAACCAAAAACCATAAAGTATGAAAGTCTAGGTTTTCTATCATTACATAACTCATAAGGAGTTTTATTAAGAGAAGGTCTAATCAAAACTAGATTTATAATATAATAAGAATTACTTACAACTTCAACCCAAAAATGTTTGTCTACAGAATACTCACTCAAGATGGTTCTTGTTATCTCTTGAATAATTCTATTTCTTCTTTTAAAAACACCATTTTGTTGAGGTGTTCTGGGGTTTGAGAAGTTATAATTAATGTCTTTTCTACTAAAAAAAGTTTCAAAATCAGAATTTTGAAATTCTCCTCCATGATCACTATGAATAGTTATCAAATGAAGGTTTTTATCATTTTTAACGTGGGCTCTAAAACTATTGAAATAAGGAAAAGATTCATACTTATTTGCTAGAAAATAGACACACGTAAATCTAGTGTAATCATCAACTAAGACAAATACATAATACTTGCCTCCAATGCTTCCAGTTTGTGTTGGACCAAAAAGATCCATATGCACTATCTGTAATGCATAAGTAGTTGAGACTTCATCGAGTGATTTAAAACTTTATTTATGTTTCTATCTATATTGAAAAGGATCAAATACATTTGAAGAATCAAATCTAAGCTCCTATAGATCCTTAACTAGTATTTTCTTCAAAAGTTTTCATAGGTTCCTAAGGTTACAATGTCCAAAAATTCGATGCCACAACCACGAATGATCTTCCATTTCACTAAGGCAAGGTAAGTATTGGCTCCTAAGGTCTTTTATGTTTAGTGTGTAAACATTCTCTAGCCTATAGGCAGAATGAATAAACTATTCCATGGAATTGTGTACTAAAAATTTATCATTCCTAAAATTTACAAGGTAGCCTTCATCACATAATTGACTTATGCTTATGAGGTTGTTCTTAAGACCCTTAACAAATAAAACATTTGAAATAATTTTTTTTCCAAGAACAATGATGTTACCTATACCAATAATTTCTCTTTGAGAATTATCTCGGAAAGTTAATTTTCCTCCTTTCATCTTGATAATCATTTCAAAGTAGTTTTTATTACCATTCATATGTCGGGAACATCCGCTATCCATGTACCATGTATTGCTGTTGGTACATTCTATATTTTCTAGAAAATAAAAGAGTTAGACTTTTGGAATCCAAACAATCTTGGATTTGAAAATTTCAGAGAGAGAAATCTTAAGTACCTACATTTTCATAGAAAAATAGGATTTATGAAAACCTAAAGACTGAGTTTTTTTAGGGAACTATTTTTTTCCCAATTCCCACCACACTGACACTTAGTGCAGAATGGACCACTTTGAGGAACAAAATAATTGTTGTTAAAAATCGGTTTAGAACTAGTATAACCAACACCAGAACTATTCCTTAGAGGATGGATTTGTGAATACATCTTATCCAAATTTTCTTTACCTAAGGTAATGTTTGACAAACACTTCCTCAAGGAAAAAATTTCGGATTTTATTTTGATAACTAAGTTCTTGTCTTCCAAAACATTTTTTTTTGAACTAGAGTTAGGTTTAAAAACTTTTTTATTAGAAATTACATTTTCTAGATCCTTAGAAAGTTTTTCCATCTCAGAATTTACTTCCTTAAGATTTTTTGAAATACTTTTGAAATAAAAAATTTTCTTATCAAGATCTTTAGTAAGATCTGATATTTCCTTAGTAAGAATAATATTCCTAGAATTTTCCTTATCAAGATTTTTCTTGAGTTTTGAATTATCATTCTCAAGGAGCTTAGAAAACCTAGAAACTTCTTCATAGGTAGGTAAAGTATAATCTCCATCAAAAGAAGATTAAACATTCAACGATTCATAATATTTATCATTACTATAATTTTCATTTAAAGAAACATTGGTCATTGATTCAGTATTGTGTACTTTAGCCATCAAACAATGATTTTAAATAGGTAGTATGGCTATTAAACCAAAATTATTATGTCCAGAAGATTCATAATTTGAGGATTAATATGAAGAGTCTTCACCATTGGAACTCCAGATGTCATTAGCTTTAAAGACTTTCTTAGCTTTAGCTTTGTATTACTTCTTTCGGTTTCTCTCAGAATGCTTTTCCTTTCTTTCCTTTCTCTTAAGCATAGGACAATCAAGCCTTATATGTCCAGCTCTCTTTCATTCATAACATGTGACTTCTGAGTCTTTCTTATCTTTATTTTCCATCTTCTTGTATCTGTATTGAAAATTATTCGGTCCAAAAATCGTGTTCATCCTTTGAGCAAGGTTTTCTAACTCATTTTCTGAAGATTCACTTACACTAGATTCAGATTGAATAACCATCTTCTTAGATTGGGATCTAGTAACTCTCTCATGAGTCTTGGCTTTAATATGATTTGAAGTTGTAGTAAAAGAAACACTTCCATTCCCATTCTTCTTCTTAATGTTATCAGGATATCTCTTCATCCTAGTCTCATGTTGAAGAGGAGTTCCAAACATTTCATCAAGAGAAATATAAGTAACCTTTCTATTTTCATCTATAGTTGTTCTCTTGGATTCCCATTCATTGGGAATGATGTATATGATTTGGTCCACAAGAGCTTAATCATCTAATCCTTTCTCACCCATAGATTGTAAACTATTTACAATAGTCATAAATCTCTATTGCACCTTACATATGTGTTCTCCATAAGGAAAGCAGAAACCATGATATTCAGCTCTGAGCATGACACTTCTAGTTTCAATAACGTTGGAAGTTCCAAAGTGGGTAACTTCATGTTTCTTCGAAATAAAATTTGCTGCTTCACAAGATGAAATTTGGTTATATATATTTCTAGTCATAGAAAAAAGAAATGTATTGCGTACCTTATAATTCAGTTGATAATCATGCTTTTCTTGATTGGTGAAGGTACTAACTTCCTTGTTAGGGATTTTATATCCTCCAGCAAGCATAACAAAATTATCTACTCCAGTATTGATAATAAATGTCTTCCTGTGATCTCTCTAATTTTCATAATCATTCCCATAAAAAAATAGTTGGTCTGGTAGGATTCAGTTTGTCTATGGAACCAACATTGATTCCTGCAATCTTAAAGAAAAATCATTCCACTGAAACTTATTAGTAACAAAAGTTTGTAAGAAAGGAAAATATTCCTAAGAAAGAAAAATATTTAACAATGAAAACATGAACAAGAAAAACTTATATGTGAATATAAGTATTTCAGATACCTCCTCTGATACCAATTATTGAATTGGTTCAGGGTACAAGGTCACCAGCCTCTGATACCAATTTTTGAGATGGTATGGAGTATGATATACTCTATAATACCAAATGTAGGATAAAAATAATGAATGATACCAATTTTAGTATTTTATGATTCCCAATATACAAGAGGGGGGGTGAATTGTATAGTTTAAAAAATTCCTTTGGAAATTTTAAGATGGTAGAGTTTAACAAAGTTAAACAAGGAGAAATTCACAAAACCTCTAGTTCAAAAAAACATGCTTGATTCCAGAAAACTGATTCCGAGAATGAAATTACAGAAAGATGGTTCTGGAAAGGAAAATTAACAAAAATTTACAAGAATAAATAATCTACCTTAAATCCTATAGAATCATTCTAAAGCATAGTACAAGTATAAGGAAGTATAAGATAGTTATATTTTCCTCAACAATCAAAATGCAGCGGAAAACATGAAACAAACAAGTAACAAGTAGTAAGTCTTTTAACACAATGAGTAGGGTATCCAACAACCTTGGATAAAGGTCCCTTGATTTATGTAGAGACCCGAAGCCTGACGTACATAGACTTTACATTACTTTTGCGGAATACTTAGTACATAACAAAAATACACACACAAGGATCGTAATAGTTTAGTGTCTTTGGAAACTCGGAACGTATTCTTCTAATCCTGGTGAAAGATCTTCAAAATCTCCCATAAAGATCTTTTTTTTATACCTAAAACCTTTCTTTATATCCTGGGGAAAAGAAAACATAAAAGGGTGATCTCAAATGCTCAGTAAGGGTAAACAAAAGAAATATCAATCACATAATTTTCATAAGAACATAACATTTTTGGAAATCTTAACCTGCAAAAGAGAGCATAATTTTATAACATGGGATAAATCATAGTAGTGAAATGAAATCATAACTTAAAACATTACTCATTGTGGCATACACACATAATCATAGAGAATCATTTCTTGTTAGTCAAGACTCATTGCCAAGACTATCTTAGTGGACAAAGTCCCTTTCTGAATCGAGTAATCCTCGTTTCAGTCCTGTTTCACTGAACCGGTATAACCTACCATTCCAGCCATGTCTATCTCATGAGATATAAAATCTTTACCCAATGCATTGGAGGGAGATATAGGTCCCACCCATCTCATAATGATACCATTCTTATGTGTGCCACAAAATCATAAATCATACATCATTGCATAACCCATGAAATAAAATGGGATTCTTAAACAACATGACATCATAAAACAATTCATATAAGATAAAGGAATTCATAAAAATATTTCCATCACAACATAATCAAACCAATGTAATAATAGGGATAAAAACAGAACCCTTTTATTATCTTAGATGGAAAATAATTTTGATAAAATACTTCAACTCTATTCTTGAGGAAAATATCCTTTCTTCTTCAAAAACTTTTTTTTCCTTTCATAACATGTCATACGAATTTAAAATAAAAGAAGTTGATTAAAAATAAACTTGAAAACTTGTAAAGGAAGTTTCTTAGAAATAATGTTTTAAAAATCCATTCAGGTCGTATAAGTTAAAAAAAACATTCTTCGTACTTTTGTCGGAAAAGTCAAAAAGTACCTCGTACGGAAAACGACAAAAGATTCCTTTCACTTCTTTTACTAAAAACTCACCGAAGGGTAAAAATGGATTTAAAAAATTGTAGGTGGATGGAAATAATATTACATATTGATGAAACATGGATGTGGATGATAAAATACACCCCAGTAAATACTTACGAATAAACAATCTCGGATAAAAATGAGATTGTGATATTTCCCTTACCTTAGGTCCGACTTGCTTTGTAAGTGTCCGAACCTCCTGTATAATGATTTAAATCATGTTATTGACTTATTATAGAATCATATTCATTGTTATGATATCATATATGGTTCACTTATGACATCATATTACCCGTTCTTTTGTAAATTCCATGTTAAAGAAGCGTTTTGGGTAAAATCGTTTCATTTATCGTAGGTGTTTTGACTTGTTGTTCTTGACATCATTATTACTTATATCATGATTTACTTACATCCAGAATATAAAATATGATTTATATATCATATATATTCAGTATATATATATATATAATAGGTAGATAAATAAAATGAAAAACACCGTTCATGGAGACGGTAGTCCGTACGTACGCATGAACGTTGTTTTCCTTTCCTTATTGTCTTGAAATGGAAGTAAGTAGATGACATACATATGTATATATATACATAAATCCAGTAGCTTTATAATGTCATATATTTCATTATTATTTCTTATATATACTTTATAATCATTCTTAAATGGTTAACATGGAGAATGAATCTCATCGCGTCGTGGAGACGGTAGTCCGTACGTACGCACGAGCGATGATATCATTTCTATTGAATTGAATTAGAGTGAATTATACAATATATCAGAATCAATATGATGTTGTAATAACTATGTATAGTTATTCTTTACACCATTATACCCATCCATGTAAGGTGGTGGTGGAAAATAGATTACACCACGGCGTGGAGACGGTATTCCGTACGTACGCACGCGCGGTGATTTCATTTTTCCGTAGGATGGATAGAAGGTGAATTAGGGTTGTTTCATACTTATAATAACATATCAGTATATGAGTGATACTGATGTTATTACTTCATAATGAAATAACCTAATAAGAAGAAGTGGAAGAAGAAATAAAGATGAAAGAATTGGTAACGGTAATTACCTCTTCTTTGAAGCGCCTTTTGGAGACCTCCTCTTAGGGAACTAAAATTGGTCTTTGAGTAAGACCAGAACCTCTAGGATGTTTCTAGGGAAGTGGAGAAGAGATTTTGGCAGGGGTTGGCCGAGATTGAGTGCTCAAATTGGTGTGAGGAGGAGGGGGAGGTGATGTCCTTTTATAGGGGAGGAGAGGGGCACCTTAGGAATTCTTAAAAATATTAATTTATAATAAATCTAAACCCACTTAAAAACCTCCAAAAATGACTCATATTCGAAGACTAGATGAGATAGGGTTGTAATCTCATCAACCAATCAAATTTAGACATGTTTGGATATTATTTTAAACCTTATCAATTAGATTTAACTCTAAGTTAAATAATTTAACTTTTACCGTGTCTTTTTGTTTTCTTTCACTATATGGTTAATACACTTACTATAACATGCCAAACGAACCCCAAATTGTTTATTATTAATATATATATCCTTATCTAAGTCATTTGGCCGAACCTTAGATTTTTTAGGAATAAAATAACAATTAATAATATAATATTTGATTTAAAAACTATTTTGTGTCAATTTTGACACTATTTGATATATGATTTTTGTGAAAGTCATAACAGAATTATATGTTCGAACCAAGTTGATTAAATCAACACTAATATATCATAGTAACCTAGAAAATTAGTGTAATTCATAAAAAGTCTTAAATTACATTTATTTTGGTATTTATATTATCAATTATGTCAATATTTCATTAATAAGATAATTAATGCATCATCTTTGTGTCATAAATAAATTATATTATTTGATGTCTAAAAATTACAAATAAAATACCATCATGTAGGAAATCTTTTTAGCTTTCTAATGAATATTTATAGTCGAATTTATCTTATGTATAACCCCATATTAAAAATGATTTACTTATTAAACTTTGATTTTAACTATTTTAACCCTTCTTTAAATAAATTAATAATAAATGTCCTAATCTAATCCAAGTGGGCCTAAATGGTCATATTTTATTCCTAAGTTTGTTTTTGGTCGAATTACACTTGTCCAATAGAATTAGGACATGTGTTAGGGTAATATTAATATCATATTTACCCTTAGTTACCCTATTTACTATTAACCGTGGTAAAAAAAGTAAAAAGTTACTATTCACCAAAAAATTATTTTCATCTCATTGAACCACATTTTAGTCCTTGATATTAACCGTGTCTCTCAGATTTTTGAAATTCCATTCACAGAAGCGGTAAAATTAAGTTTTATGCAAAATTCAGTTTTTAACCTACCACTTAGTAGTTTCACTATTCATCAAAAATTGATGTTTTTCAGAACAATGCCAAAATTTCATCCCAAGCTATATTTCATATTCCGAATTCAAAAATGAAGTCTATTTTACCAAATTCATAACATAAAAGTTGCATTAATTAATTTTATAATTAAATCCCGCTGTTAAAACAAATAGCGTGTTTTTAAGAAACAATATCTATCAAAAGATTGACACTTGTTTATGTCTAGTTTAAATGTGAAATTACATCCAATGTCCAACATTGTATTAAATTGTAAAAATATATTCTAAATATACTTTAAAACCACTCAAATTAATAATTTATAACTATTAATTATTTCGATTGAAAAAGTTGTTTTTAATTAAAATTTAGTAATTTCCACTATTCATCAAAATATGAAAGTTATCCGAAAAGTACCAAAATTTCACCTTAGGCTAAATTCGATACTCCGAATCCAAAAATGAAGTTCATTTTGAAAAATAAGATTTACAAAATTTCAAAAAGTGGTTATTACTATTCATAACGGCTAGTTTTAATAATATCTTAATAGCATATCGTTGTTTAGCGAAACTTGGTGTTGCGTACGAAACACGCTATCGTGGAAGGTCGCGATTGTGTGTAATGGAAGGAAAGTCAAGGATGCTTGTTGTGAAAGCTTCTTTTGGTGTAGCGTACAACACAAGACATTAATGAAATTAAAAAAAAATATTTTTCATAAAATCTTGGGGTGTTACATTCTACCCCCCTTAAAATGAATTTCACCCTCGAAATTCGTCGGGGTTATAAATGGTTTACTACTCGAAAGTTTATTTAATAGAAACCCACATCGTAAAAAGGAATACCAAAACCAATCTTTAAAAACAAAAGTATGAAACGTAACGGTTACCCAAATAAACTAATCACTGGGTTTCCACATAGGTGAAAATATGGATATGGAAGAGAAATCTAACAATCATGTTCTGATGGAGAGTGGTAGAGAACATGGCTATGGAAAAGCCAACAATCACAAATCCATAAATTTGTGACGATCTAAGGTACCATCTGATTAATCAGATATAAGAGCACTAGGACAACATTTTTGGTTTTCAAGATCTTTTCCCTAAAGTTGAAGAATTTGAATTAGAATAAATACTTACTTTATTTTTGTACAATCTCACTATTGTTCGTGCCTTGAACAATTTCCACTTCATCTCTTAAATAAATGAAGTTGAATTTGTTATTCGTGAAGTGTTAGCAGATCATGTGATAGAATGACGGGTCATTCCATCTGTCTCAAAAGATTAGCAAAATTTATATACATAAGTCGATCTATAGTGGGATTAATCATATATGGTTCCTAAAATGGGCTTATACTTCATATATCATACTTCTTAATATAATAACACTAGTTTCTACTAAACAGGGACTTCCTGTAGGTCAGTGGTAGGCGATAAAGGCCAGTCGCACTTCGGTTGTGGGTTCGATTCCTACAGCCTTGTCCGAAGCGATGGGCTGTCGCCCGTCCTGCAGGTTGTCCTTTTTCTAAAACTACGTTAATATAACATCCCATCAATAATATCGAAAATCTTCTATCCTTAAACAATTCTAACTTATGTCCAACATAATCCAGTCTAATCTTTAGGCTTATACATAATACTGCAGTCCACTCTCATAATATAGTGACATCGATTACCAAAGATTTAATACTGTCGTTGATCCCCACATATCATAAGATATGTCTTGTTGGTCACATTCCAAACACTCAAAGTCCTTAATCGTGTATTCTCTTGAATACCTTAGTGAAAAAAGTTAACACTTTCCACATACCAAAATCCTCAAAATTCTATATACTCAAACCATGATATCACTTAGTCCTTATATTAATCATGAGCTCATGAATACTATTAAACATTTCATTTTCTCGTCTTCATTATGCGCATATCATCTTATTTCCAAAAAATATCTGAATAACCTTTCATGGATAGTGGTACCATTAATCATACACTTTCATAACTCAAGGAAAGACAACAGTGTAACAATCCTCAGATGTCTCTTTATTCCAAAATTACACATGATAAACATGTAATCATTCCACTACATTCTCAAACCATTGACCGAGCTTCAAAAATTCCTTCATCTCACATATCATTTGTAGTCTCTTCATCATCATCCACATAAATACTACCCATATGACCATACTGATTCTCTTCATGAGTCTTTCCCTTAGGGCATTTGTTTGCATAATGCCCATACATTCCACATTTAAAACACTTAACCATTTTTGATGTCGTAGCAATACCATTATCCTCATCCATGGTGTTAACCGACCCTTTTCCTTTGCACTTACTTGCTTTGTGTCCTTCTTTTCCACACCCAAAGCATCTTCCAGTTCCCTTGAAACATTCTCCTTGATGCCTCTTCCCACATGATTTACATAGGGGAAATTGAACTTTCCTTCCTCTATGATCATCATGGAACTCCATCTTTCTCTTATTAGTCGGGTCAGGATACTTACCAAATTTTACTTTATTGATCATGTTGTGAGATTGCTGATTCGACATAATAATGATGTTTGGACATCCAAATCCCATTTCATTTGGTTGCTCAAGAAGAATATCATTCCATTGTCCATCATATCCTCCATTATTGTGAATCATTTTGTTTCCAGCCATTTTCTAAAACCCAAACAGAATAGTGTTAGATGCAAAAATCGTAATAAAGGGGGAGTAACTTAAATATCTATCATCTTTGGTTTAATCTAATATCGTTACCATAGTTCTAGAACTATATCCTATACGTATACTTATCCTTAGGGGAATCCCTAGACATACCTTAGAAATATCTCTAGGGATCTCACTAACGTTTTCGCATCCTAGTTTCCAAAGGTTGACTAAACCTTTCCGCTGATACCAACTGTAGAGACCCGAAGCCTGACGTACATAGACTTTACATTACTTTTGCGGAATACTTAGTACATAACAAAAATACACACACAAGGATCGTAATAGTTTAGTGTCTTTGGAAACTCGGAACGTAATCTTCTAATCCTGGTGAAAGATCTTCAAAATCTCCCATAAAGATCTTCTTTTTTTTTACCTAAAACCTTTCTTTATATCCTGGGGAAAAGAAAACATAAAAGGGTGAGCTCAAATGCTCAGTAAGGGTAAACAAAAGAAATATCAATCACATAATTTTCATAAGAACATAACATTTTTGGAAATCTTAACCTGCAAAAGAGAGCATAATTTCATAACATGGGATAAATCATAGTAGTGAAATGAAATCATAACTTAAAACATTACTCATTGTGGCATACACACATAATCATAGAGAATCATTTCTTGTTAGTCAAGACTCATTGCCAAGACTATCTTAGTGGACAAAGTCCCTTTCTGAATCGAGTAATCCTCGTTTCAGTCCTGTTTCACTGAACCGGTATAACCTACCATTCCAGCCATGTCTATCTCATGAGATATAAAATCTTTACCCAATGCATTGGAGGGAGATATAGGTCCCACCCATCTCATAATGATACCATTCTTATGTGTGCCACAAAATCATAAATCATACATCATTGCATAACCCATGAAATAAAATGGGATTCTTAAACAACATGACATCATAAAACAATTCATATAAGATAAAGGAATTCATAAAAATATTTCCATCACAACATAATCAAACCAATGTAATAATAGGGATAAAAACAGAACCCTTTTATTATCTTAGATGGAAAATAATTTTGATAAAATACTTCAACTCTATTCTTGAGGAAAATATCCTTTCTTCTTCAAAAACTTTTTTTTTCCTTTCATAACATGTCATACGAATTTAAAATAAAAGAAGTTGATTAAAAATAAACTTGAAAACTTGTAAAGGAAGTTTCTTAGAAATAATGTTTTAAAAATCCATTCAGGTCGTATAAGTTAAAAAAAACATTCTTCGTACTTTTGTCGGAAAAGTCAAAAAGTACCTCGTACGGAAAACGAAAAAAGATTCCTTTCACTTCTTTTACTAAAAACTCACCGAAGGGTAAAAATGGATTTAAACAATTGTAGGTGGATGGAAATAATATTACATATTGATGAAACATGGATGTGGATGATAAAATACACCCCAGTAAATACTTACGAATAAACAATCTCGGATAAAAATGAGATTGTGATATTTCCCTTACCTTAGGTCCGACTTGCTTTGTAAGTGTCCGAACCTCCTGTATAATGATTTAAATCATGTTATTGACTTATTATAGAATCATATTCATTGTTATGATATCATATATGGTTCACTTATGACATCATATTACCCGTTCTTTTGTAAATTCCATGTTAAAGAAGCGTTTTGGGTAAAATCGTTTCATTTATCGTAGGTGTTTTGACTTGTTGTTCTTGACATCATTATTACTTATATCATGATTTACTTACATCCAGAATATAAAATATGATTTATATATCATATATATTCAGTATATATATATATATATAATAGGTAGATAAATAAAATGAAAAACACCGTTCATGGAGACGGTAGTCCGTACGTACGCATGAACGTTGTTTTCCTTTCCTTATTGTCTTGAAATGGAAGTAAGTAGATGACATACATATGTATATATATACATAAATCCAGTAGCTTTATAATGTCATATATTTCATTATTATTTCTTATATATACTTTATAATCATTCTTAAATGGTTAACATGGAGAATGAATCTCATCGCGTCGTGGAGACGGTAGTCCGTACGTACGCACGAGCGATGATATCATTTCTATTGAATTGAATTGGAGTGAATTATACAATATATCAGAATCAATATGATGTTGTAATAACTATGTATAGTTATTCTTTACACCATTATACCCATCCATGTAAGGTGGTGGTGGAAAATAGATTACACCACGGCGTGGAGACGGTATTCCGTACGTACGCACGCGCGATGATTTCATTTTTCCGTAGGATGGATAGAAGGTGAATTAGGGTTGTTTCATACTTATAATAACATATCAGTATATGAGTGATACTGATGTTATTACTTCATAATGAAATAACCTAATAAGAAGAAGTGGAAGAAGAAATAAAGATGAAAGAATTGGTAACGGTAATTACCTCTTCTTTGAAGCGCCTTTTGGAGACCTCCTCTTAGGGAACTAAAATTGGTCTTTGATTAAGACCAGAACCTCTAGGATGTTTCTAGGGAAGTGGAGAAGAGATTTTGGCAGGGGTTGGCCGAGATTGAGTGCTCAAATTGGTGTGAGGAGGAGGGGGAGGTGATGTCCTTTTATAGGGGAGGAGAGGGGCACCTTAGGAATTCTTAAAAATATTAATTTATAATAAATCTAACCCCACTTAAAAACCTCCAAAAATGACTCATATTCGAAGACTAGATGAGATAGGGTTGTAATCTCATCAACCAATCAAATTTAGACATGTTTGGATATTATTTTAAACCTTATCAATTAGATTTAACTCTAAGTTAAATAATTTAACTTTTACCGTGTCTTTTTGTTTTCTTTCACTATATGGTTAATACACTTACTATAACATGACAAACGAACCCCAAATTGTTTATTATTAATATATATATCCTTATCTAAGTCATTTGGCCGAACCTTAGATTTTTTAGGAATAAAATAACAATTAATAATATAATATTTGATTTAAAAACTATTTTGTGTCAATTTTGACACTATTTGATATATGATTTTTGTGAAAGTCATAACAGAATTATATGTTCGAACCAAGTTGATTAAATCAACACTAATATATCATAGTAACCTATAAAATTAGTGGAATTCATAAAAAGTCTTAAATTACATTTATTTTGGTATTTATATTATCAATTATGTCAATATTTCATTAATAAGATAATTACTGTATCATCTTTGTGTCATAAATAAATTATATTATTTGATGTCTAAAAATTACAAATAAAATACCATCATGTAGGAAATCTTTTTAGATTTCTAATGAATATTTATAGTCGAATTTATCTTATGTATAACCCCATATTAAAAATGATTTACTTATTAAACTTTGATTTTAACTATTTTAACCCTTCTTTAAATAAATTAATAATAAATGTCCTAATCTAATCCAAGTGGGCCTAAATGGTCATATTTTATTCCTAAGTTTGTTTTTGGTCGAATTACACTTGTCCAATAGAATTAGGACATGTGTTAGGGTAATATTAATATCATATTTACCCTTAGTTACCCTATTTACTATTAACCGTGGTAAAAAAAGTAAAAAGTTACTATTCACCAAAAAATTATTTTCATCTCATTGAACCACATTTTAGTCCTTGATATTAACCGTGTCTCTCGGCTTTTTGAAATTCCATTCACAGAAGCGGTAAAATTAAGTTTTATGCAAAATTCAGTTTTTAACCTTCCACTTAGTAGTTTCACTATTCATCAAAAATTGATGTTTTTCAGAACAATGCCAAAATTTCATCCCAAGCTATATTTCATATTCCGAATTCAAAAATGAAGTCTATTTTACCAAATTCATAACATAAAAGTTGCATTAATTAATTTTATAATTAAATCCCGCTGTTAAAACAAATAGCGTGTTTTTAAGAAACAATATCTATCAAAAGATTGACACTTGTTTATGTCTAGTTTAAATGTGAAATTACATCCAATGTCCAACATTGTATTAAATTGTAAAAATATATTCTAAATATACTTTAAAACCACTCAAATTAATAATTTATAACTATTAATTATTTCGATTGAAAAAGTTGTTTTTAATTAAAATTTAGTAATTTCCACTATTCATCAAAATATGAAAGTTATCCGAAAAGTACCAAAATTTCACCTTAGGCTAAATTCGATACTCCGAATCCAAAAATGAAGTTCATTTTGAAAAATAAGATTTACAAAATTTCAAAAAGTGGTTATTACTATTCATAACGGCTAGTTTTAATAATATCTTAATAGCATATCGTTGTTTAGCGAAACTTGGTGTTGCGTACGAAACACGCTATCGTGGAAGGTCGCGATTGTGTGTAATGGAAGGAAAGTCAAGGATGCTTGTTGTGAAAGCTTCTTTTGGTGTAGCGTACAACACAAGACATTAATGAAATTAAAAAAAAATATTTTTCATAAAATCTTGGGGTGTTACAATTTATACTTTCAAGAAAGACTGTCTTACCCACACCTGGGTAAGCCCTCGATACGAAGATCAGAGTCTGTCTTGCAATCCCTGCAATCCCTCAACTTCAAGGTAGTCGACACCTCTGTCTTCCTCAGCAAGGATGTCCTCGATCTTTGAGGTAGTCGACACCTTTGTCTTCCTATCCCCGGAAGCCCTCAAATGTACTCAGAAACATTCAGAGTCACCCAAAGAAAATATGAACAAGAAGTTCAGTATGCACAAATCATGAAAGTCTCTCTCTCTAGAAATCACTTCAGCAGCATGTAATCTCTAGATTGACCAACTCGTTGTGAGCTCTTTCAAATGAGCTCCTATTTATAGGCACAACACCAACAGTCAGCTCCCTCCTCCAACGGTCATATTTTTCCTTGATTTTTGGAGGGACCTATACACGTGTCACTCAAACAACGGGTAGTAAGTAATTGAATGCACAAAATCGTTTTATAATCAAAACAAGTGTAAGAAAAAATATGGTTACATAACCAAAATAAATTATTCGGAATGTAAGGAGTAAAAGTTCAGAGTCTAATCAAAAACACATTTGGTATCTATAATACAAATATATTATTATTCTATTTTCCAAGGAATTCAGAACCGGAATTCTATGGAATTCTATAGTCTGAATTTCATGGAAATTTGGAATCGGGATTCACAAGAATTCGGAACCTGAACTTAGAGAGTTCGGAGTCTGAATTCATAAGAATTCAGAGTCTGAACTCAGAAGTGTTCAGAGTCAGATCTCAGAGAACTCGAAGTCAGAACTCAGAAGAGTTTGGAGTCAGAATTTAGAGAACTCAGAGTTAGATCTTAGAAGAGTTCGGAGTCTGAATTCAGAGAACTCGGAGTCAGAACTCATAAGAGTTCAGAGTATGAATTCAGAGAACTCAGAGTCAGAACTCAGAAGAGTTTAGAGTCTGAATTCAGAGAACTCAGAGTGAGAACTCAGAAGAGTTTGGTGTCCAAATTCAGAGAACATGGAGTCATAATTCAGATCTAGAAAACAGAATTCTTTATATCTAAATATATATATGATTACGAGGTTTTGAATGTGAAACCAAATTCTACACTTAGAAAAATTATGAACAATAAAATCACGGTAAGGATGAATTTCCTTGGGGAAGTAAAGTTTTCCTTATTAGGTAAAACATAGGGTAAAATGAAATTTTCCTTAAGATAAGGTGTTTGTGATTTTCAAAACATGAAGGAATAATAAAGTCAAAATGAAACCTTATTGACTCAACAATCTCCCCAAACAAGTAGGAATGGATTGTTCATAAGGAAACCTTATTGACTAAACAACTATTCCCTCATTACTAGAGTGTATCACATCAGATTGAAATAAATAACAATAGGTAAATAGATAAACTATTTTAATAGAAAAAATTCATAGAAAAATCAGACAAGAGAATAACCTACTGAAACAACTGATAATTTTATAAAAAGGAGATGATGATATATTTTATTTAACTAAAAGGATAGAAAACAAGGTAAAAGGTAGTAGACAACAATACTATACAAAATCAGAAAAAAGAAACCAAAAAACATCCCTAGTATCCCGAGCTCCAACTCGATCATTTTTTACCAGCTCCATCCAAAGCAGGCAAGCAATCAAGTATCTGAAGCAGTACGATTACCTTTTTCAAAACCGGCATACATGTAGTATACTCGAGTAATAGTGGAACCCAGATAGGGAGTGAGATAAATCTCAGTAGACCACCACCTATGATGTCTATAATATCCTGTCCATGTAATATAAACTGAAATAGTGTGCAAGCATGCATATATAAAAGTAAAGCAGTATAGTAATGTAAATACCCATGTACCTGCTTCAGTCCTCAGATGGTGTCTAAACATGTAACCAATTCATTAATTAGTTATGTTCTAGTTTATATATGTAAGTCATATGAGGCATAGACAACACTAACATCACCTCATGATAATAATAGAAATGGTTCCATGTTATAACATTGCAAACATGATGATAATAATAATGAAGAAAGATCCAAGGTAATGACCAACACATCCAAGACCTAGAGGGTTTCCAACTCAGTAGTAACTGCATCCTGACTGTAGGGGTAAGACTTTAATTAAAGGAAAACCATCCAAGTCATTCCATAATAGTACTGATCAAACCGAGTCTAATGAATACATCCAAGGTAAAGTGAGACAAGGAATGACCAGGCCCATGGTTATGACCAAGGAACCCCATGTCTGTAGAAACCATGCTGGATCCAAGGAGTGTATCCAAGACATCCTGTAATAGTAAAGGGGGGATCCTACGATGTCATACTAGGAATCCATTAATAGATGAGGATTGGGTTACAAGGAGGGTTTCAACCAAGGCAACCGACATCCTAGAATCATAATGGCATCCAAAAGTCCTCATGGCATTCCCTCAGGAATCCAAAAGCTAACTTGAGTGTGACCACTCCTATAGTTGTGTCAAGGTCTATATACATCTAGGAACCATACAGATTCATTTAAAAAATATGAACAAGTAATAGTCAATCCATTTAATATTTCACAGGGTTGAATCCATTTCCTTTAATTAGTTTGACAATACCAATTGAGAATGCAACCAATTGATAATCCATTAAGAGTCATAATAATTTTACTAGGTTCGTTCTACTAACTTCCATAAAAAGTGGAAAGGGGTGATATAGAATGTAACCAAACCATTAGGCCAAGTCATATATATACAACATACTTTCCAATTCTATTTTGATTTGGTCAATTATGTTAGGCACTTACCTTAGGCAGGTCAAGTGGGAAGAGACCATGGTACTCACCACTAATCAATTCAATAGGCATTCAATATGGAGAGACATACCATTAGAAGGGTCAAGCCTAGGCACACCCGAACAATGGCGCATAAAAAAGTGTCAAAACCCCAAAAACTAAATTATGGTAAATCACCCTAAATGGGATGGAGAACACTGTGGACGTAACCACCAATGATAATTAACATTTATGGCATGGGTCTTAGAACACACTTCTAACAACTACAAGCAAGGCATATAAATTCAATAGATGACACCTGATGAAATCAGCGTGACATCATGAAAATTTATAAAATGATGAAACTTGAGGGATGATTTATAGACCACCTACCTCATACTCATGTGACTCTACTTGTCCAGTATCAACCTCTAGTTTAGATTGGATTGGAATAGATCTAAAGAACGGATCAATTCCCTAAAATTATGTCATATGAGCCTACATCTAAATAGTTTCGTTGATAGGAAGAATAATAATTAAAGATTGAAAAGGAATCGAGAACATAATGATATAGATCCAACGAGATGAACAATGATCGATTCATAATCCTGACATAAGCTCAATCTCAATTCCTATAATAGATAGATTTAGGCTTCAAAAAGGGAGATTTTGAGGGTAGCTATCCCCTGGAAGAAGAAATAGGAGGAGGGGTGTTAAAATTAGAGCATTTAAGGGAAAAATGGTAATTTTTCCCAAAAACTAGCCTTCACATTGTTTGGGCACATGGTTAGCCAAATCGTGCGCCAACTGTACACGGGCAGCTATAGGAAGGGGGCACCCACATAGTTAGGCCACATGATTAGGGAAACTGTGCACCAACCATGTTAAACACATCTACTAAAAACCATATATTGTTTCATGACCGTGTGGCCCATTATGTATGGTTTGGAAAAACCTTGCACCCAATATTTCCCCATTGTCTAGAATTTGCACAGTTAAACTAGCTGTGTAATCTACATCACACGGTTTACTCTAACTGTATGATATGCCTTCTTGTCCCAAAAAGTAGGGTTCTGGGCTCCAAAAAATCCTCATACACCCTTTATTCCTTCACGAACTCATTAGGCATCCATATTAGGTCCATAAAAGAATATTAGACCATATTTAAAGGATACATACCTGAGTGAAAACCCGGATTCTTACATATAATAGATCTATCACTATGGGAAAAATAATTATTTTTTATGGGCCTATCACCCGTCACAAATACCTTTGTCACTCTATTGCGCCATATAGCGGGAAAAGTTATTTTCGATCAGTATTTTCTCCCATTGAAAATACTGTTTGAACTTATGATTATTTGTGATGGGTATTTAAAAACCGTCACAAATAATGTGTCGGCAGAAGACAATTTGTGATGGGTTCCATCACAAATAATTTTTTTTTATCACCAACACCTTTATTTATGGTGGGTACTATTTGCGACATGCCCCATCACAAACAATATTATTTGCGATTGTAGGCCCGTCACAAATAGTCCTTTAGCTACTAATATAACCTATATATATGCCCCCTAGCAGAGCCCCCCCACTTTTCTCACGTCACCTTTCTTCAGATCTCTTCCTTCCATCCACCCTCTTCCTCAGGTCTTCCTATAAAAATTCTAATTTTTACAGGGAAGTAATATTTTCATATTTGCATTCGATAAAGCACCAATTTTGATTTATTTGTATAACTTTTTAAAATTTTAATTATTTTATTTTTTATATATTAGAAATTAGTATTATTAATTAGCAGTAATTAGTTTTAATTAGTAATTTTAGTTTTAAGTAGCAAATAATTATTTTTAATTAGAAGTAATTAGTTTTAGTTAACAGTAAATATTTTTAATTATATTTAATTAGTTTTAATTGGTAGTAATTAGTAAAAATTAGTAGTAATTATTAGAAATTAGTGGTAATTATTAGAAATTGCTGGTAATTGTTATAAATTAACGGTAATTTGTACAAATGGGCGATATTTAGCATAGTGAGCATAATTTGTAAAATTTAATGAAAATGATTGGTAATTAGTAAAAATTAGCAGAAATGAGTGGTAATTAGGAAAAATTAGAAAAAATGGGTGGTAATTGCTGAAAATTATCAGTAATTAGTTGTAATTAGTAAAAATTTGTGGTAATGAGCATTAATTAGTAAAAAGTAATGGCAATGAGAGTTAATTAGTAAAAATTAGTATAAATGAGTAGTAATTAGTAAAAACTAGTGGAAATGATCAGTACATAGTAAAAACTTGCGGAAATATGTTGTAATTAGAACAGGCAAGTGAAAATGAGTGTTAATTAGTAAAAATTAGCAAAAATGAGTGTTAATTAGTAACAATTAGTAGAAATGAGTGGTAATTAGTAAAAATTAATCGTAAGGAGTGGTAATTAGTAATAATTAGTAGTAAGATAGGTAATTAGAAAAAATTAGCAATAATGAGTCTTAATTAGTAAAAAATAGTGGTAATTAGTAAAAATTAGCAGTAATTAGCGGTAATTAGGAAATATTAATGGTAATGAGTGGTAATTGTTAAACATTAGAAGAAATGAGCGGTAATTAGTAAAAATTTGAGAAAATGAGAGGTAATTAGTAAAAATTAACAAAAATGAGAAGTAATTAGTAAGAATTAGCAGAAATGAGCAGTAATTACTAAGAATCCGTGGAAATGAGCGCTAACTAGTAAAAAATAGCAGAAATGAATTATAATTTGTAAAAATTAGCAGAAATGAGTGGTAATTAGTAAAAATTAGCAGTAATTAGTAAAAAGTAATGGTAATGAGTGTTTATTAGCAAAAATTAATGGTAATGAGCATTAATTAAAAAAATATGGGAAATGAGTGGTAATTAGTAAAAACTAGCAGAAATGAGTTGTTGTTAATAAAAACTATAGGAAATGATTTTTAATTAGAAAAAACTTATGGAAATGAGTAGTAATTAGTAAAAACAAGCAAAAAATTAGAGGTAATTAGTAAAAACTAGTGAAAATGAGTGGTAATTAGTAAAAAATACCAAAAATGGGCATTAATTATAAAAAATTAGCAAAACTAAGCAGTAATTAGTAAAAATTAGAGGTAATGAGTGGTAAGTAGTAAAAAATAGGATTAATGAGCGATATCTAGTAAAAATTATCGATAACGAGCATTAATTAGTTTGAATTTATGGTAATTAGTGGTAATTAGAAAAAATTAGTGGTAATGACCAATAATTAATAAAAATTAGTTGTAATGAGCGATAATTAGTAAAAATTAGTGAAAATGATGGGTAATTAGTAAACACTAGAAGAAATGAGCAGAAATTAGTGAAAACAAGTGGAAATGAGTTGTAGTTAGTAAAAATCAGCTTATATGAGCATTAATTAGTAAAAATTAGCTAAAATAAGTAGTAATTAGTAAAAATTAATGGTAATGATTTGTAATTAGTAAAAATTAGCAGTAATGAGCATTAATTAGTATAAAGTAGAGGCAATGAGCATTAATTAGTAAATATTAGTTGTAATGAGTGGTAATTAGTAAAAATTAGCAGAAATGAGTGATAATTAGTAAAAATGAGAACAATTTACCACAATTAACCAAAATTAAACACAATTAACTACAATTATTATATGCTCTTGATTGGATAAATAATCATAGGAATCCAAATGGTTCTAGTATAAATCCTACATATATTGAGTTTGTTGAATCTTCATTATCAATATCATCATCAAAACCATTTTTTTCTAGAAGATACAATTAATTGTTTATGTAAGAAATGTGATCTGAGATGATTTGAGACATTTGAAAACATTGGAAGTCATTTATTGCATTTTGGTTTTTAGAATGATTATGTTTTTGGGTATCAAAATGGTTAATGAGTTCCAGAGAAGATACTAATAATTTGGTTTCTGATCCATCATGGTTTGAAACATTAATACATGAGGATGTCGGTCTGTCTCTTAAACAAATAGTAACATTGAATGATATCGATTTAACCCCTGAGTTAGACTCATCTTGATTTTATGAGTTTCTAAAGTATATTGAAGATGCCTTATATCATAGTTTCAAGATAAGATAATGTGAATTAGTTAAAAAAATTTATGGATATTAAATCAGGTAATGAAATGTAAAATAGTTATTTTTATCAGATATTCTTTTTGGTTAAATGAATGTTATGTGAAAGAAATGTGTTTCCAACCAACTTCTATGAGATCAATAGGCTGGTTCATAACATGGGTCTTAGTTATTATAATATTCATTCATGTTCTAATGATTTCATCTTATATTATATTAAAAATGATCTATTAGTTAGTTTTTCTATATATAGACAATTGAGGTACAAAGAGGTTCAAAATGGGAAGTCCAGATTCGTTTCCATTAAATAGTTGTGGTATTTCCTTCTAACACTTAGATTACAACATTGATTTATGTCTCAAAACAATGTTTCATTGATGTCATGGAAAAATCCAATATTTCAAATGGTAAAAGCATAAATCATCCTTGTGATAGAGATTCATGGAATCATTTTGACCCTGAAAATCCTTCATTTTTTTAGAATCCCATAACAGGAAATTGGGTCTTTCTACTAATGGTTTCTGTCTATTTGGTTCTTATGATAGTAAATATTCTTATTGGCCAATCTTTATAAATCCATACAACATACCTACATGGATGTTGATAAATGACCCATATATCTTTTTGATATTATTAATTCTAGGACACTAAAAAGGAATAATGAAGTTTATTTGAATCCATTGACTGATGAGTTGAAATTATTATGAATTAATGGTGTAAATACATATGATGTTACTGAAAAACAAAATTTTGTAACGAAATCTGCATTAATGTAGACATTTAGTGACCTTCCAGCATATGACATGTTATCTGGATGAATTAAATATGGTAAAAAATAATGTTCAAACTATATGAGTAACAATAAAGTGTTTATACTCATCAATGAGATAAAACCTTGTTTTTTTGACTATAAACATAAATTTATTCCAATTGATAATCCTTTCTGAATGAAAAAAAATCATTTAAGAAAAGATACAATTGAAAGAGATAGATGTCCAACAATATTCCCAAGTACTGATTTAGAATCTATTGTCTCTTCATTACCTCCAATTACCTTTGGTCCTAATATAAACTAAGAAAAAATATACAGATTTGGGAAAGATCGCAATTTTATAAAACATGGTATTTTTTTGGGATATTCCATGTTGCTGTGATTTTTTGATCTATCACATGTCAGATGTAATGTCTTGGTTTTTGACCTGTAAGACTTTGTAATATTCCTATGAATATTTCTGAATATAGGCACTGAGTCAGTATAGGATTCGGGGGCCTGGAGAGCCTCGACATGGTGATTTAAAGAAATATTAAATATACCCTATCATGCACACATAGGTTCTCATGAAACATGGAATAACTCATAAGAAGAGTCTTAGATCATAATTTTGAAACCATTTTAATGTAAAGAAAATCATGTTTACCCAAAGCACAAAATAAAATTTGTTAGCATCGAGTTTTTAACAGAAGGTTGGTTGGAAACGATGTGTTAAAAGGAGTTAATTTATTTAATTTAATTAAATAAAATCAACCCTCCTGCACCCCATTTTGTGAATATTATATAACATGGGGCACTAACCTCCTCTCCCCCCATTATATGATGTATTAAACTAAGGTGAATCGAAGAAATGAAGGGTTACTGATCTCCTTTCTTGAATCCGCTCATCATCAGATCGAAGATCAACACGATCCAAGAGTCGTTTTGGACTCGAAGCTTCAACGTGTCCCCCTCAAGGTAGGTGGTTTTGAGTTTTATTCTTGATCTACTTTTTGTGTGTTGTTTTATGGCTGTAGATTCCTATTAAAATTTCTAGAGACCCCTTCTCGGCCAATCTATATGTTTTGGTGAAAACTGGGGTGAATCAGATGACTTAAAAGGTAATTTCCATCGGAATTTCCATTTACACGACATGTAGTCCAATGCGACATGCCATTTGTTCTTACTATTTTGGGAAGATGACTATTGGGGACTACACACTATGAAATAGGGTTACACTCTGTGTAGTGGTCCCATGTCATGTGTCTAGAGGACATGACCATGATATCCAAGTGAAAGTACATGGTCGTGCAGAACTACACAACCAAAGTACATAGATATGAGGTGTTGAACACGAGCACGAGAGAATGACATGTCCAAGTGTCTGTTTAGCTAGGAAACACTATGTAATCATTGTTACATACTGTGTGGGAGGCATGGATGGTCGACCCGTGTGGAAGAAACACATGGTCGGGAGTTGGGTGTGACCGGAAACACTATGTATGGGTTGCAAACACTGTGTATACCTACACTGATAGGAAATCCGTGTAAATTGGAGACATATCCAGGTGATCACGAAGGTTAACATACCATGGGGACCCCATTGCATGACATATAATTTCTTGATATATTCTTGAGATCTTCCACCTTATGTATCTCCTTCTCGAGAACTCAGATTTGGGCTTCAGAATAGCCTATCTAGAGAAGTATTCTGTGTATAATGTGATGGTGGCCTCCACAGTGGACTAAGAGATACGATGTGGTTTGATTCATTCATGATGATCTATTAGTGATTCTTAACCTTGGGTAGTGATCATATTGGATCACTCGGTTGACGTTGGGGTCAGTATCCTTCCCTATCACCTTAGGATGTTGGTCACTGAGACTCTTTAGGCTGGTAGATTGGTGCTCCCCTATTGTATTAGGGTGTGGGTACCCTACCCATAGTAGTGTTGTGATGTGAGGTAAGATAATCTTGATTCTCCTTTCATTGGTGATTTGGTCTATGTTGGAGATCAGTGTGGTTCATAGTGAGAGATGTTGGGACTAATAACCCCCTATGACATCAGGGCACAAGTTTCCCTTACATATTTTATTTGGTAGAAATGGGGATCCCCACATCATGGGTATATGTTGTCTACCCATGTGGTGGTTCTCTCAGGGTTTTTACTCCTCTATTGTACTAGGGAGAAGGTTCTCTATATCATTTGTGTAGTTAGAGACAATGATCCTCTATAATATCAGGGTGCGAGACCTCCATACTCATTAGCTAGATAGAGTAGGTAATCCACTATTAGACTAGGGTTCATGTACTCTATCTGTGGAGTCAGTATTCCCCTTCCATGTCAGGGTGTAATTTAACCATATGTTATGTATAGATAGAGTTGGTACTCCCCTATTTTGTTAGGGCGCATGTACTCTATCCTTGGAGTCAGAACTCCCCTATCATTCTAGGGTGCAGGTCCTCCATACATATTGTTCTGGTATAGTTGTTACTCCACTTTCATACTAGGGAATGGGTCCTCTAGCCTATGGTAATTACTCTCCCATCATGTCAGGTTGCAATTTCCCCATCGTAATTGTTCTGGTAGAATTTTACTCCCCCTTCATACCAGAGTGAAAGTCTTCTATCTATGGAGTTTTACTCCCCTGTCATATCAAAGTGTGGGTCCTCTATCCTCTGAGTGGTACTCCCCTATCTAACCATGGTGCAAGTCATCATATACAACGTAGTACTCCCCCATATTTGAGTAGCAGTGGGGAGTGGGTCCTCCACTAGAGTGAGATCTCCCTCAGCTGTGGAGTGTAGTTATGAGGAGCAGGATCCTACACTAATAACATGAGATATCTATTTAGGAGTTAGTGTTCCCTTGATTGATTGAGGTGCGAGCCACTCCATATAGGAGAAAAAGTGGTTTAGAGGGTTAGTTATGAGATAGTACTCCCTTTACTGTAGGTATGTGGTGGGGTGAATGTACTTATATTCTCTCTTAGTAGAGAGGATGAATGTGGTGCATAGTCAAGAGTAGTTCTACCTCAATTGTGTGAAGTGGTGAAGGGTGGTCCTTTCAACATGGGTTCATTCAGACTTACGCGAGGTACATATTAGTTACGACATGACCTATGGTGATGGTAACGTGAGTTTGACCTTGTATGTTGTTAACGATGGAGTGTACCACTCATATGGGTTCCATAAGGGATGATTAAGCTCATGGAGGTTTTTCTCTTGGTTGTGTGTTACCGTTAGAGCCTCGATTAGAATCATGTAGCTAACTATGAGGTCTAAACCTCATGAGTCTTGGAGTCTGAGATGAGTATATCTAGGTGATTTTGGGATTCCATGTGATGTTTTCACATGTACATGGTTATCACCCCTTGTTTACTGAGCTGACTAGTCATGTATAGCTGAGGATTGTTCAAGATGGAGTTTCTCTCTCAACTGGGATCCCCCTAGCTAGGTTGAGAGGAATATTTCTTTTAATTTACTCCATTTTCATTGGGGTTTTGGGGAACATACTGAGTATTGTTATACTCACCCCTACATGGTATTTTCATTAAATTTTTTTGTCTTTTGAAAACTATAGTCTTTTCAATAGAGTCCTCGGAGGACCCAAGGAAGGAAGAGGAGCTTTCCAGTAGTTGCATATGATAGGGATAACCTACTTATATGTAGGATGGATGATTTTATAATTTTTTTGGGCATTTTTTATTCCTTTTCTCTCTTTCATTACTTCTGTTTTACACTATATTGGGATAGTTTTTTTCATGCATTTAATTTCCATCCTTTTATATCTCTATGATATTACATGAAGGTGTTATTGGGTGAGTGAATATAGGTAATTTAGGCAAATTCCTCCCATATGTTTGATATGACTACTTGGGGGATGGCGCCCCACTCTCACGGTGGCTCTCCTCTTCGCTCTGGGCTTTGCATCTCCTCCTAGGGTTTCAGCCCTCCTCGATGGTAGCGTTTCTACCCTGTTTTTCTCCTGCTTCTTCTCACTTATCCTTTTTGTTGTTCTTCCTCAATATAGTGTTATCCTTCTTCTCGACGGCTATGGGTCTCTTCTCTGGCGCTTGCTTCCAATGGTATTCTTCCGATCTCTTTCGGCCTTCCCATTGACGGTTGTGTGTTGGGGAATCCCTCGGCATCCAAACCACCCTCTAACCTCAAGATCCTCTACGCCTCTCTAGTTCGGAGTTGGAGTGCTGGGATCAAGGAGGTTTTGGGTTATGTGGTTTGGGGGTTGATTTGTTTTCTAGCACAACCGTGGTCGGCTTTTTCTGGAAGATTCTGGATCTCCATTTCTTAGTCCCACGAATCGTCCGGAGCCCACAGTCATTCGGATCCCTACTCCGACCTTGATTTCCCCTACATCTCTCCATGTCAGAACTGGTGTAGAGGTAACCATGTGGTTTTGGGATGTGGTGTTCGGTGGCTTTCGGTACTTCAGGCGAGCCTTTAGTCGGTTCGCTCCTATGAAAATATTAACTAGTTTGTTATATCTATTTCGTGTTTCTTCCTCAAACGCATCGGTGAAGGTTTATTTGGGTTTTCTACATGCGATCATTATGTTTGATACTCATTTGAGGATGAAGTATATTTTCATCTCTGGATTTGGTGTTTTTCTTTCTGGTTTGGTGATGGTTCTTAGTGTCAACAGTCGATGAAGGTGAAGCGACGACGGCGCGGATGTTTTGGTAATGGAAGCTGTGTTGGGTTGTTCTCCGGCGGGATAATCGTCGGTGTGGTGGTGACATCAGGGGGCGTGAAAGGTAGCCCACAGCTCGAGACTACGCAACCTGAGGATGGGATATGTAGATCTGTTGCATTTTGAATTTAAATATGGGTTTAGTGGTTTTTCTGTTTTTTGTCCTGGGATGGGTGATTTGGGTTTAGCGGTTTTTGCTGTATTGGTTTTTGAATTTTTTATTTTGGTGGAGGTTGGGTTTGAACCCAGTTAATTTGATGTTTCATGTGAGGTTCCCACTTAAGCCATAAAGTGGGTTTTGAAAATAAAAAAAAATTGATTTGGTCCTACTTGGATCCAATCTATATCCCTTGGACCATTGGAGGAAGGCTTAGGGAGTGGCATCCCGAGCTCTGTTTGGACGGGTCATGATAGAGTGGTATCAGAGAAGGTTTTACTTTGGGACTTTAGTGTCATGATCATTGATTAGGTTTCATAATGGAAGTGTTAGTGTTTCGAGTTTGGATCTTAGGTCAATGGTTTTGGGGTTAGTGCGACAATTGATGTATACATTCACCATGACTCTGATAAATTTCTTTTTGAATTGGTACATTACGACACTGGTCATAGGGATATAATGGTACATACGTCATATAGGATTGGGTTGTGGGTTCCTTTTACTTCTTGATTCAGATACCCATATATAATCTTTGACCATGGAGTGTATTGATTTTGTTTTAGGATGTCACTGCAATGATAGCTAGATAGGGTTCCACGGTGGGGTTGTGATGATGATCCGCCCCATGATGAGGCATTATTGTGGGGAACATGTTTTGAGGAGGTACCTATGAGTGTTCTTCCAGTTTCACCACCAATCATTGAGAAGTTGGTTGTGACAGAAGTTGAAGATGAGGATGACTGTAGGTTGAGTGTTCTAAAAAAGTTCTAGAGTCAACGACCTCTGATATATCAGGGTGATCCAGACCCCCTGGAAAGTGAGGACTAGATTGAGGTAGTCACATGTGTTTTACACCCTGTGAGGACACCTATTGATCATATGGTAGACTTATAGGTGATACTTTTATAGGTTTAGGCTTGTAGATAGCAGAGTTTAGTGATACAAACCCACAATGAGGTCATTCTCACTTGGGATGAGTTTGTCCATCTCTTTAGGGAAGAGATTTACCTAGCAATGTTGAGATCAGTGTTTATCCAGAAGCTTTTACAACTTCGGTAGGGTAACATGACCATGGAAGAGTATTCAGAGAGGTTCAAATACCTATTGGGATACTCCCTAGATATGGTTTGAGACTCGTTATTCAGATCTCAAACCTTTGAATAGGGCCTCTGTAGAGACGTCCCAACGGGTTTGGTTTCCTTATGCCTTCCCACTTATGTGGGGGACTGGAAGGAGCTTTGGTAGTATAATGCTTCCTGGAGGAGGGATGGGCAGATGTGTCCTACAGTGGTGGCCATGAGGCTGAGACATATGCAACTGTTGGCAGATGACAGATGAAAGAATCTGTAACACCCCAAGCTTCCACGATACGCTTCTCTTTGAATAGTATAGTAGCATGTGTTTTACGCAACTTCGAGTTCTAACACACACCACAACCAATCAAACAAGAAGTTATGAAGAGTAATACCTAATTTTTGAAATTTTATAAATTTTATCTCTCAAAATGGACTTCATTTTTTGATTTGTAATATCGAATTTAGCCTACGGTGAAATTTTGGTACTTTTCGGATAACATTTATATTTTGATGAATAGTGAAAATTACTAAATTTTTATTAAAAACAACTTTTTTAATCAAAATAATTTATAGAAAAAAATTATGAATTTGAGTAGTTTTAAAGTATATTTAGAATATATTTTTACCATTTAATAATATGTTGGTCATTGGACATAAAATCAAAATTAAAACGGACATAAACAAGTGTCAATCTTTTGATAGTTATTATATCTTAAAAACACGCTTTTTGTTTTGACAACAGGAATTAATTTTAAATTAATTTATGCCACTTCTGTGTTTTGAATTTAGAAAAATTAATTCCATATTTGGAATCAGGATGACCAAATTTTGTAAATAGGTAATTTTTTAGACATTTTTGAATAATTACTTCGGTAAATATTTTATTTACCATGGTTAAAAGGTAAATCCGGTAAATAAGGGTAAAACAAATATTATTATTATAATAATAAATTACCTTAAAAAGTTTCCTAACCTTATTGGTGGATACATGTCCGACCATGGCCATCTTTGGGTCGATTTTGGGACCCTATGGACCCACTTTTAGGTGATAGGGACACATTATATTAATTAAGTTAAAGTAAATACAAAAATTCCATAAGCTTATATCTTTCAACAAAACAATTTTTAAATAGGGTTATATATGTTATACTTTCAATTATAAATATTCATTATAAAGATAAAAAGATTTACTACATAATGGTATTTTATTTATAATATTTATACATTTAATAATTAAAAATATATATGACACAATAATGATGCAGTATTTTCCTTATTAATGAATGAATCAAATAATTGGTATTATAAATGTTAAAATAAATAAACTTTGAAAGTTTTTAAGACCTAAACTAATTTTATTGGTTAATATGACATGTTATGATTGCTTAAATTAATTTGTTTTGATTAAATAAAGTTTTTAAGACTTTAACAAAAATCAATTATTGAGTAGTGTCAAAATTGACTTAAATGAGTTTTTAAAAAAAATATTATATTATTAATTTATATTCTATTCCTAAAAATATAAGGTTCGGCCAAATGACTAATATAATTATTGTTATATCATTAATGGACTACTTTGGGGTCTCTTTTATGTATATAGTATGTTTATTAACTATATATTATAAAAATACAAAGTGACATAGTAAGTGTCAAACTAATTAACTAAGAGTTAAAACTAAAAGATAAGGTTAATAGAATGACCCAAACCTGTCTAAAATCTATTGGTTGAAAGGATTTAGACCAATCCCCACCTTAGAATTTGAATAATCCACTTTGGAGCCTTTATAAACCTAATATGATTTTATTATAATAAAATACTTTAAGTTTTTCCGAAAGAGCCCCTCACCCCTCTTATAAAAGGGCACTCACCCATATCATTATTCCACACCATAAAAGCCATATGGCTCGTCAAAACCCTGACCAAATATCCTCTAAACTTTCCTCACTTCATCCTAGAGGCCTTAGTTTGATCATAAATCCAACCTATGGAGCCCTTTTGATCAAATCAAAAGGAAGAACCCGAAGAATAGGCAACGTCTTCACCACCCTCTTTAAAGTTCCTTTCTTATTCAACTTCTTCTTTCCTTGTTATTTACATTATAAAATAATAAATCCAGTATCTTCTATATACTATGATGTTATTATAATTATGGAACAAACAAATTCATTATTCTATCCATCCCTTGAATGACATGTCACCATACGTGCGTACGTACGACCTACTGTCTTCACGTTGTGGTGTAATTGTTGTTCAATATATTATTATTTAGATGGTTATAATAATGATGTATAATTCATGTAAATAATAAATATAACATGATAATGATTCTTTATATTTGATATACCATCCAATTATATATTATTTTAATATCAAATGAATGATATTGTCACTCGTGCGTATGTACAGACTACCGTCTCCACGAACGCGATGAGATTCATTCCCCATCGTATCCATGCAATTATAATTCTCATTTGATGATTAAAAATAATTTTTAAGGACTTGATATCATTCTGGATATGTATATGATACAACCTATCCATAATAAATATGACATATGTCACAAAACATATAAAAGAAAACTAGTAAGTTAACACCCGAAACGATGATAATACTAAGATATTATCAACAAAGCAATGTTAAAAGATCATATATGATATAATATTAATGTATATGATTCTTGTATAATTTAATATTAATTATTTTACAATTATACCGGAGGTTAACCTACCCTCAACCAAGGAAAAGTACCAGGTAAGGGTTTATTTCACAATCTCTTCATTACTCAAGGTTGTTTATACGTAATTATCTACCGGGACCTCTTTATCATCCACATCCTTATTTCTTAAAAATGTATTTCAAAAAATTCTTAATATTTTACAGAATATGGGTTAAAGTCATTTATACCCTTGTTTGAATTTTTATAATATGTTTATAAAGGAATCATTCCGTCATTTTCCAAACAAGGTCTTTTTTAACATTTTCGACCGAATTAAGGTAAGAATGATTTTTTAACTTATACGGTGTATGCGGCAATTTTACGTCATTATAAAATATTCAAATCCTCCCTTACAAGATTATAAGTATATTTTCAAATTAAATGTTTTTTTATAATTATGTGACTTTTAAATGATTTCAAAAAAAGAGATATTTCTCTCAAATAGTTTTGATTTCATCTATGTCAACATCCTTTGATGAATTTTAAGCTTATTTGAAGTTTAGTTATTATGAAACAAAACTTTCACATTGTATTGACGGTTTTGTGATATGTTTGAATGTGGATGTGTTATTTTTATAACATTCATGGTTTATGGAGAAAGTATTGACATTTCGTATGCTATTTTTAATACGAATAATTATGTTACGTTTAAACCTGTTCATATGAGGAATGCATTGGACTTAATAAGTGACGGGTGTAGCCCTCTACAGCTCCTCAATGCATTGGTAGGTCTCATGAGACAAACTAGTGTCTTGGCACGAGGCCTTGACAAAATATTACTTGTAGTCTTGGCACGAGGCCTTGGCTACGTGGTTATGATAGTCTGGAATTATGTATTCCATCATTATAAAAGTGGTTATTGATATTGCATGTGATTATTCGACTAGTAGAATATCCATGTGAATATGTAAATGGAATTATGTCATTTAATCTTTTCCATATTATGCTGAATTTCAAGTTAAAAAGGATTTTGTTTTAGTTATACATTTCCATAAATGGTTATGATTATTTTTGAAAGCTTCCGCTATATATTTATCCTTACTGAGAATCTGAGCTCACCCCTTTCAATGTTTGTTTTATCCAGGATGTGAAGAAGTAATATATGAATGACCTACAGGGATAGTATGAGGGGATATGAAGACAATATTTTGTTGAAGTATTTTTCACTTTATGATGTAATGTAAACATTATGTATATATCTAGTGTTTCCAAGGCTACTAAACTAATCGGTCTTTCGAGACTTGATCTTTCTTGTGACCATGCCAATGTTATGTAATAATGCACCAACTCTGGGTAACGAGGGTCGGGGCGTTACAGTTGATATCAAAGGAAGTTTAGTACAAAATTTGGAAGCTAGATTTAGATAAACTTTTATTAGAGAACGTAGACCAAAGATGAACTTTGAGGATTAGTGCAGGTGAACTTCCAATAATTTTAGTATTGTAGAGATTTTGTGAGTTTTCTGAGCAATACATCCCTGTCTGGATATGAGAAGGTAGAGACGGCTCTGACACAGATGTACCTAGGGGTAAAACTCTAAAACACCGCTTTGAGCTAGACTCGAACGAGAACTGGTGCACGACAACGGTCCTTGCTACACTCTTGGTTACGACACTCCGGGGGGATATGATTTGGATAATTATCATTTTCTTTACGAACCATTATGAAGGGTTTATGAGAATATACTTCCTCAAAGAATTGTTTTTATGATTATGGATTATATCCATAAACTGTTGAATTTATGTTAAGTGTTTTAGAAGTTTGGAATTATATATTTCAATTCATAAACTAATCTAGTTTATGGAATTATTTAGAAATGGAGCTAGTGGAAAGAATGGAAACCATATCAACGCATGCAATCCATGTAGGGATTTCCATCCTGCTCATGATAATTATAGAGGAGCTATTGATGCAACTGGTGCTGATTAGTTTATCACCATACTGGGACAACTCACTCAGGTTATGAATAATTACCTTACCCGTATGGAGCACCCAGATCCACATCAAGGAGGATCAATGCTAGATCGCTTCATGAGGAAACAACCACCAACATTCAATGGGATTACAAATCCGTTAGTAGCTGAGCAATGGATAAGTTCTCTAGAGAAAATATTCCATGCCTTGGGGAGTAGTGAAAGGAAAAAAGTTATCATGTCAGTTTACTGCCTCACTGGAGATGTTGATCAATGGTGGTCATTGATTCAAAACACAAAGGAAGATGATGAAGTATCAAATATGGAATGGAGGGAGTTCGAAGAGATTTTCTTATAAAAATACTTTCCTCATGACCATTGAGTAGATATGGAAAGGAAATTTCCGAGTCTGAGGAAAAAGGAGGATGAGAATGTCACAATGTATGAGGCTAACTTTACAAGGTTAGCAAGGTATGCTGGAGATTATATACGTAAGACAAGAAGTAAGATTGATCATTTCATTGATGGGTTAAAACCATTTCTTCGTTGAGCATTAGTCTCACAATCCTTCTCGTCGTACGAAGACATTGTCACATGTGCTATCAAGACAGAAAAGGAATTCTCTAAGTCTTATGACTTTAAAGAAAAGCCAGAGAAGAAGAGATCTGCTGATCATTCTGGAAATGGAAAAAAGGGGAAGAAGGGAAAATTTGTTTATCAATTCTGTAATAAATGTGGGAAGAAACACCCTGGTACATGCTTTAAGGGAATGTGTGTCTGTTACAATTGTGGTGAAAAAGGCCACCAAGTTCGTGATTGGAAAGGGAAGAAGGAAGCTACCGATGTTCAGTGCTGCAATTTTAGGGAAATGAGACATTATGCAAATGAATGTCCTTAGTTTCAGGGGAACTTACCTTAGAAAAGGCCAAGGGATCAAGGCCATGCTTATGCTATCACTACTGTTGAGGTAGAAGCTTTGAAAGACGTGGTGGTAGGTAATTTAATGGTTTCCTCATGTTTAGAAAATGCTTTATTTGATTCTGAATCATCGCATTATTTCATATCTTCCCAGTTTTCTAAGAAAATTAGATATTTCTAATATGATTTAACAATGGAGTTGTCAGTTAAAACTCCAAAGGGCAGTATCATTGCAACAATGTTTTGTGAATCAGTCCCCATTAGAGCACATAAATTTTCTTTATCCGCTGATCTCATTGTCATACCTATGATTGTGTTTGAAATAATTATCGGTATGGATTGGCTTTCGGACTATGATGTGAAGATTTATTATAAGAATAATGAGGTTACAAATTTTGATGATGATGATAAGGAACACCTTATTTTTGGAGTAGAATCATCACTACCTAATTTTTATCTAGATCCACCCCCAGTAGCTCAAATAAATTCAATTATTGGGGAGGAAGAGAATGAAATAACTGTGGGTGAGGAAAGGAATGTTCAAATAGAGGATGTACCTATTGTGAAAGAATATGTAGATGTGTTTCCAGAAGATTTACTTGGACATCCTCCAGAATGAGAAGTTGAGTTTTCCATTGATTTAAATCCTGGATCAAGGCCTATATCGAAGACCCCTTATAGAATGGCCACTGTGGAATTAGTTGAACTAAAGAAACAACTAGAGGAATTGAGTAATAAGGGATTTATTCGCCCTAGTGTTTCTCCATGGGGAGCCCCTATTCTTTTTGTTAAAAAGAAAGATGGATCTATGAGGTTATGTATCGACCACAGGGAGATCAATGCTATAACAATAAAGAACACGTATCCCCTACCTCGCATTGATGATTTATTTTACCAACTACATGGAGCTCAATACTTTTCAAAGATTTACCTTCTATTGGGATACCATCAGTTGTGTGTGAAGAATGAAGACATTCCGAAGACAACATTTCGAACAAGGTATGGGCATTACAAGTTTACAGTAATGCCTTTTGGATTCACTAATGCACCCTCTATATTCATGGATTTAATGAATAGACTTTTTAAGGAATATCTTGATGATTGTGTGGTGGTATTTATTGATGATATCTTGGTATACTCCAAAAGCTACAATGATCATGAAAATCACTTGCGCATTATATTTAAGACACTGAGAAGACATGAATTATATGGGAAGCTTAGCAAGTGTGAATTCTGGCTTCAAAAGATTTCTTTTCTGGGCCATATTGTCTCTGAGGATGGAATTTCCGTTGATCCTTCTAAGACCAGGGAATTCCAAGAATGGCCAGCACTGATGAGTATAATTGAGGTACATAGTTTTATTGGTTTGAAAGGTTATTATCGAAGTTTCATCCAGAATTTTTCCTGATTGGATAACCCATTAATGAAGCTCAAACATAAAGGGGTTAAATTTTTCTTGACAAAAGAGTGTGAAGAATGTTATGTAGAACTGAAGAGAAGATTATTCAATACTCTTATATTGAATCTACCATCAGGGAATGATGGGTTCGTTATTTATAGTGATGCATCAATGAAAGGACTTGGTTGTGTCCTTATGCATAATGATAGAGTTATTTCTTATGCATCACGACAGCTGAAAATTAATGAGAAAACATATCCTACTCATGATCTTGAGTTAGCTGCTATAATATTTGATTTGATGATATGGATGCATTATCTCTATTGTGAGAAATGTGATATTTATACTGATCACAAGAGTTTGAAGTATATTTTCTCACAGAAAGAACTCAACATGAGGCAAAGGAGATGGATTGAACTACTCAAGGATTATGATTGCACGATACATTACCAACCAGGGAAGGAAAATAAGGTGGAATATGCTTTAAGGAGAAAGGATCATGGAGTTTTGAACGTGATGAGAATATAAAGGGATCCTATTTTCATGGATCTATTGAAGATGGATATGGGAATCGCCATGGAAGGTGAAAAATCAATGCTTTGTCAAATTGTTGTCAAAACATCTTTACTAGAAAGGATAAAGAGTTCTCAGACTGGTGATGAAGACTTACAAAGGAAGATTAAAGCTGTGAATGATGGGAAATTGACTGTCTTTGTGTATGAAGATAGAATTTTGAAGTTTGGGAAGAGACTTTGTGTTCCCAATATACCCGATCTAAAAAGAGAATTTTTGGATGATGCTCATAGTTCCAAATTCTCTATACACCCTGGGAGCACCAAAATGTATAGAGATTTGAAGGAACATTTTTTGTGGGACAACATGAAGAGGGAGATTGTTGATTTTATGTCATGATGTATAGTTTGTCAACAAGTGAAAGCTGGAAGGAAAAAACCTGGAGGAGTCATGAAACCTATTCCCATACCTGAGTGGAAATGGGATAATATCATGATGGACTTTTTCATGGGACTAACAAAGAATCCTAGAAGGAATGATGCAATATGGGTCATTTTTGATCGTCTTACCAAGTCATCACATTTTCTTGCAATAAGGGAGGATTTACCACTTGAACGTCTAGAAAGACTATATATTAATGAAGTTGTGAGACTTCATGGAGTACCGTTATCGATTTTTTCGTATCGTGATCCCCATTTTACATCAAGATTCTAGAAGAGTATTCAGAAGGCCTTGGATACTGAACTTTGTTTGAGCACTGCTTACCACCCTCAAATAGATGGACAATCAGAACGAACTATTCAAACCTTAGCAGACATGTTGATATCATGCTCACTTTACTTTCAGGGTTTGTGGATCAATATTTACCTCTGGTAGAATTTTCCTATAACAATAGCTTCCATTCAAGTATTCAGATGGAACCATATGAAGCGTTATACCGAAAGAGATGTCGCACACCAACCTGTTGGGATGAAGTTCATGAAAGAAAACTTGTAGGCCCAGAACTGTTGGAGGAAATGATGGAAAAGGTAATGGTAATCCAAAACCACATCAAAGCAGCTCAATGTAGGCAGAATTTCTATGCCGATAACTGAAGGAAGTATTTATAATTTTAGGTGGGAGATCATGTTTTCTTGAAGGTATCTCCATGGAAGGGAGTTATACGTTTTGCTAAGAAGGGTAAATTGAGTCCCAGGAACATCAGACCTTTTGAAATTCTAGAATTAATTGGGGATGTAGCATACCATTTGGAAATTCCTCCAAATCTCTCCAAAGTTCACGATGTGTTCCATGTATCACTGTTGAGAAAATACATGCCTGACCCAATGCATGTACTCACCTATGAGGAATTAGAACTAGAACCCGATCTGTCTTGTTGCGAAGAGCCCATTAGGATTCTTGATACAAGAGAACAAGTGCTGTGAAATCAGATGACTCGTCTGGTAAAAGTTCAATGGAGAAACCATAAGATGGAAAAGGCAACGTGGGAACCCAAGGAACTTATGATGAAAAATCACCGGATACATTTTATGCAGTAATATTATAAGAAATTTCGAGGATGATGTTATTTGAAGGAGGGGAGAATGTAACACCCCAATCTTCCACTGTACACTTCTCTTTGAATAGTATAGTAGCGTGTGTTGTACCCAACTTCGAGTTCTAACACACACCGCAACCAATTAATCTAGCTGTTATGAATAGTAATACTTATTTTTTGAAATATTATAAATTTTATCTCTCAAAATGGGCTTCAATTTTGGATTTGGAATATCTAATTTAGCATAGGGTGAATTTTGGTACTTTTCGGACAACTTTTATATTTTGATGAATAGTGAAAGTTACAAAATTTTAATTAAAAACAACTTTTTTAAGAAAAATAATTAATAACGATAAATTCTGAATTTGAGTGGGTTTAAAGTATATTTAGAATATATTTTCACCATTTAATACAATTTTGGTCATTGGACATAAAATCAAAATTAAACCGGACATAAACAAGTGTCAATCTTTTGATAGTTATTATATCTTAAAAACACGCTTTTTGTTTTCACAGCAGGAATTAATATTAAATTAATTTCTGCCACTTCGGTGTTTTGAATTTGAAAAAATGGATTCCATATTTGGAATCCGGATGTCCAAAATTTTTAAATATTTAACTTTTTTTAGACATTTTTGAATAATTACTTCGGTAAATATTTTATTTACCATGGTTAAAGGGTAAATCCGGTAAATAAGGGTAAAATAAATAATATAATAATAATAATAAATTTCCCTAAAACGTGTCCTAACATTATTGGTGGATAAATATACAACCATGGGCATCTTTGGGTCGATTTTGGGACCCCATGGAGCCACTTGTAGGTGATAGGGACACTATATTAATTAAGTTAAAGTAAATACAAAAATGCCACAAGCTTATATCTTTTAACAAAAATTTTTTTACATAGGGTTATATATGTTATATTTTCGAGTATAAATATTCATTAGAAATATAAAACTATTTCCTACATAATGGTATTTTATTTATAATTTTTAAACATTTGAAATGTAAAAATATATATGACACAATAATGACGCAGTATTTTCCTTATTAATGAAAGAATCAAATAATTGGTATTATGAATGTTAAAATAAAAATAATTTGAACGTTTTGATGACATTAAAGAATTTTATTGGTTAATATGACATTTTTTTATTTCTTAAATGAATTTGGTTAGAATTAATAAAGTTTTTAGGACTTTAAAAAAAATAAATTATTGAGTAGTGTCAAAATTGACATAAATGAGTTTTGAAAACAAATATTATATTATTAATTTATATTCTATTCCTAAAAATCTATGGTTCGGCCAAATGACTCATATAATTATTGGTATATCATTAATGGACCACTTTGGGGTCTCTTGGATGTATATAGTATGCTTATTAACTATATATTATAAAAATACAAAGGGACATAGTAAGTGTCAAACTAATTAACTAAGAGTTACACCTAAAAGATAAGGTTAATATAATGACACAAACCTATCTAAAATCTATTGGTTGAAATTATTTCGACCCATACCCACCTTATAGTTTGAATAATCCACTTTTGATCCTTTAGTAACCTAATATGATTTTATTATAAAATAATACTTTAAATTTTTCCTAATGAGCCCCTAACCCCTCTTATAAAAGGGTACTCCCCCTTCTCATTATTTCACACCTTCAAAGCGATTTGGATCGGAAAAACCCTGACAAAATATCCTCCCAACTTCCACAATTTCATCCTAGAGGCCTTAGTTAGAACATAAAGCCAACCTAAAGAGCCCTTTTGATCAAATCAAAAGGAAGAACCCGAAGAAGAGGTAACATCTTCACCACCCTCTTTAAAGTTCCTTTCTTCTCCAACTTCTTCTTTCCTTGTTATTTCCACTCTAAAATAATAAATCCATTATCTTCTATATACTTTGAATTTTTTATAAATATGGAACAAACAAATTCATTATTCTATCCATCCCTTGAATGACATGTTACCATACGTGCGTATGTACGGCCTACCGTCTCCACGTTGTGGTGTAATTGTTGTTCAATATATTATTATTTAGATGGTTATAGTAATGATGTATAATTAATGTAAATAATAAACATAACATGATAATTATTCTGTCTATATGATATACCATCCAATTAAATATTATTTTAATATCAAAAGAATGATATTGTCGCTCGTGCGTACGTACGGACTACCGTCTCCACGAACGCGATGAGATTCATTCCCCATCATATCCATGCAATTATAATTCTCATTTTATGATTAAAAATAATGTTTAAGGATGTCATATCATTCTGTATATGAATAAGATACAACCTATATATAATAAAAATGACATATGTCACAAAACATCTAAAAGAAAACGAGTAAGTTAACACTCGAAACGACGATAATACTAAGATATTATCAACAAAGAAATGTTAAAAGATCATATATGATATCATATTAATGTATATGATTCTTGTATAATTTAATAACAATTATTTCACCATTATACAGGACGTTAACCTACCCTCAACCAATGAAAAGTACAAGGTAAGGGTTTATTTCACAATATCTTCATTACTCGAGGTTGTTTATACGTAATTATCTACTGGGACCTCTTTATCATCCACATCCATGTTTCTTAAAAATTTATTTCAAAACATTCTTAACATTTTACAGAATATGGGTTAAAGTCATTTATACCCTTTTTTTGACTTTTTACAAGAAGTTTATAAAGGAATATTTCCGTCGTTTTCCATACATTGTCTTTTTTAACCTTTTCGACAGAATTAAGGTAAGAATGTTTTTTAACTTATACAGCGTCTGCAGCTATTTTACGCCGTTATAAAATCTTCAAAGCTTAGATTATAAGTATATTTTAAATGTAAATGTTTTTTTAATAATTATGTGACTTTTAAATGATTTAAAAAAAAGAGATATTTCTCTCAAATAGGTTTGATTTTATCTATGTCGAAATCCTTTGATGAATTTTAAGCTTATTTGAAGTTGAGTTATTATGAAACAAAACTTCCAAATTATATTGAAGGTTTCTTAATATGTTTGACTATGGATGTGTTATTTTTATACCATTCATGTTTTATGGAGAATGTATTGACATTTCGTATGCTAGTTTTAATACGAATGTTTCTGTTATGTTTAAACTTGTTCATATGAGTAATGAATTTGACTTAATAAGTGACGGGTGGACCTCGCTACAGCTCCTCGATGCATCGGTAGGTCTGATGAGACCAACTAGTTTCTTGGCACCAGGCCTTCACAAAATCTTACTTGTATTCTTGGAACGAGTCCTTTACTACGTGGTTATGATAGTCTGGCATTATGCATTCCATCATTATGAAAGTGGTTATTGATATTGCATGTGATTATTCGACTAGTAGAATATCCATGTGTATAATTAAATGGAATTATTTAATTTTATCTTTTCCATATTATTCTGAATTTCATGTTTAAAAGGCTTTTGTTTTAGTTATGCATTGCCTTAAATGTTTATGCTTATTTATGAAATTTTCTGCTATATTTTCATCCTTAATGTGCCTGTGAGCTCACCACTTTCAACGTTTATTTTTCCCAGGATGTGAAGAAGTAATTTATGAGTGGCCAGCAGGGATAGTATAAGTGGATATGAAGACAAGATGTTGTTGTAGTAGTTTTCACTTTATGATGTAATGTAAAATTTATGAATATATCTAGTGTTTCCAAGGCTACTAAACTAATCGGTCTTTCGAGACTTGATCTTTCTTGTGATCATGCCAATGTTATGTTATAATGCACCGACTCTGGGTAACTGGGGTCGGGGCGTTACAGGATCATTGCACAGGAGGCATACCCATGCGCAGACTCAGGCATCTGAGACAATACCACAAAATCCACGTTGGGGATCAGGTAAACCATAGGAGAGGATCTATTACACTTGCGACAACTAGGGAAATATTTCTATAGATGTTCTGACCCTTTATCCTACTCAGAGGGAGCCAGTTGATGGAAGACCTTGGTAGAGGCAATGCTTGGAGTAGGAAGTTTTCCTTGATGGAAAATGTAGTGTAGGAGATGGGGAGAGAAACAGGAGGTGGTGGGAAGTTCAAGGTGCTACCAAAACCACCCCCAGGTGGTCCATGCTAGGCTCAAGGAGTTGGTGGATGGGGGAGAGGAAAATTGCAGGCCATAGATGCCTCTGAACCAGAATCTTCAAGGACTAATAGTGGTAACTTTGTATCCTTTTTAATTTCTATATTAGTAATTTTTAGACACTGTTGTGAGGTACTATTTTATTTCTGATTCATGATCTTAGTTTAATCAGGGTGGCATGGGGCATCGGTAAAACCCCATGTGGGTTTTGTTTGACTTATCATTAGACTCATGCGGAAGAGGGGTACTTTCCCTACCAAGTCTCAATTTTGTAATGAGATAAAAAATTTGTGGGTAATTTAGTGTCGACCAAATCGGATAGTGTCACGGTGTTATGGAATAGTTCCTTATACTTTTTTATTCAAGGTAGGGTTGTGTGCTAGAGTGTCAGAACTAGTCCTGACATTGCTAGTGGAGGTTTCCCACTTGACCCTTAGGCTATACAACCCTATTAAAGGGAGTTCCTTACTTAGAACCATTCCATAGAGGCATATTTAGAGCCTACAAGGTTTTCATGGTGTGGGTTGGTTTCCTACCATCCATACTCAGTTGTGATTCCACTAGTGGGTGTGGAAGTGTTTCTGGTTTTGTGAGTTGTGGTATAGCTGGAGGTTCGTAGGTGAATGGTTTGGTTAGACCCATTGTTTAAGCATGGGAATACCTATTTTATTCATTGGATCCCTCATTTTCTCAGCATCAATATTGAATGAAATAATCTTTAAGATGTCACGGTGTATTTCATCTAGGGGAGGATGTGAACTATTAGGTTAAATCAGCATCTATGTATTGTTAGTGAGGTGGTGTACCGCTAGACCCTATGATTGTAGTTGGACCGTTGTGCTTTAAATTTTCTAACTTTTCATATTCGAGGATACATGTTACCCTTATTTCATGATGTTAACCTAGTTGGAGCTGTATGTGGGTGTGGTTTGGCCTTAGTGGTTACCCTATGTGGGTGCTTGTATGCAATGTGAGAATCCTTGGCGAGCTCGTTGGTGTAAGCATTCTAGTGGAGGGATTAGTTTCTTCCCCCTCTGCTTATGATTTATATTTCTAGGGATGAAAATATTTAAGGTGGGGGATTATATAATGAATTGGTTTTTGATCTATAATACTTTATAATATTCCTAAGAATATTCTGGAAGCCCGGTGCTGGTTCGGAATGGGATTCTGGGGCCCGAAGAGCCTCGAAGTACTGATTTTTAAAAATATTAAATATATTTTCCACACACCTGATGTTTTCATTTAAACATGGAATAACTCCTGATAGGAGTATCAAATTTGAATTTGGAGACTGTAGGTGAGTTCAAAAAGTCATTTTTAACGTAGGTGCGACAGAAAATTTATTAGCATCAGATTTTCGACCGAAGGTGAGTTGGTGGTAGACTGTTAAAAGGAGTTTATTGATTTAATTTAATTAAATCAATTATAACCCTCCTCAAACCCATTTAGTGAGAATGAAACAAGAGAAGGCACTACCCTCCTCTCCCAATTTGGACGACAGATGAAACCGAGGTGAATCAAAGAAAAAATATGATGTTGATTTCCATTCTTGATGATTCTCATCATTAGATCGAGGAGAATCAAGATTCGGGTATCATTTTGGACCTGAAGATTCTGTGTTTATCCCTTGAGGTAGGTAGTTGTTGGTTTTATTCCACATCACCTTTTCATGCATTTTTTATGTTTTTAGAGTCCTATTACAATTTCTAGTGATACCTTCTAGGTCTATCTATATGTTTCGGAAAAACCTGGGGTGAATTGGGAGACTCTAAAGGTAATTCCAATTAGAATTATATTTAACATAGTGTGAATTTTAGTGATACATGCCATGTGTTCTTCCTATTTAGAGAAGATGAATTTTGGAGATGAAATGATGTGTATCAGGGTTACACTCCGTATAGTGGCCCCATTTCGTGTGGCCGAAGGAGATGGTCAGGGCATCCGTGTGAAATTATATGGCCATGTAGAATAACACAACCAAAGTACATGGACATGGGGTGTAAGACATGGGCATGGTAAAATGACACATCCAAGTTTCCATTTAGCCTAGACACACTGTGTACTCATTGGTACACACCCAATGGGAGGCACAGATGGCCCAACCATGTGGAGGAAACACACGGTCAGGGGCTGGGTGAGGTTGGACATGCCATGTATGGGTTGTAAAATCTATGTATACCATCATTTCAAGGAAAGATGTTTAAATAAGTGAAAAAACCTGGTGCTCGGGCAGGTTCACATGTCGTGCAAACCCCAATTCACACCATGTACATTCTTTAGATATTCCTAAGATCTTCCTCGTTGCCAAAATCCTTATCCAGAACTCAGATTCGGGCTTGCAGATAGCCTATCATGAGTAGTTTTCTAGGAAGAAAACAATGGTGGCCTCCGTAGTGGCCTATGAGATATTATGTGGCATGATTTGAGAATGATACTCTAGTAGCACTGATTAAACTTGGGTAGTGATCAGGGTGGATCACTGGGTTGATGTCAGGGTTGGTATCCTTCCCTATAAACTTAGGATATGGGTTCCTTAGACTCTTTAGTCCGGTTGATAGGTGCTTCCCTATTGTATCGGGGCATGATTCCCCTACCCATGGTAGTGTTTCAATTCAAGGTACGATAAGTGTGATTCTCTTATAAGCAATGCTTGGATGATGTTGAAGATCGTTACATTATTAGTGAGAGATGCTTCGACTAGTACTCCCATGTGGCATCAGGGTGTTGGTTTCCCTTTCTTCTTCACTTTGGTAGAAATAGGACTCCCCACATCATTGTTGTGGGTTCTCTACCCATGTGGTAGTTCTATTGGGGTCGGTACTCCCCTATCGGACTAGGGAGCAGGTTCCTTGTATCATTCGTGTAGTTGGAGATTGTGCTCCTCTATCATATCAGGGTGGGGCCCTCCATACTCATTGGATAGATAGAGTAGATACTCCTCTATTGGACTAGGGTTTGGGTCCTCTATCCATGGAGTCAATACTCCCATGCCGTATCAAGGAGCGATTCCTCAATATGTGACAAATAGATAGATTCGGTACTCCCCTATTGTGTAAGGTTACATGGACTCTATCCTTAGAGTTGGAACTCCCCTATTGTTCCATGGTGTGGGTCCTCTATACGTGTTGTTTCGGTAGAGTTGGTACTCCCATGTCATACCAAGGAGTATGTCCTCTAGCCTAGGGTTGTTACTTCCCTGTAATGTCAGGGTGCAAATCCCCAAGAGTAATCATGATGGTAGATTGGTACTCCACTAACGTGACAGGGTGCGGGTCTTCTATTTTGGGGGTTATAATCCCCTATCATATTCAGGTGAGGGTACTCTATCCTATGAGTGGTACTCCCCTATCGTAACAGGGTATGGGTCCTCATATATGGAATAGTACCCCCCATCTTCGAGTAGTGGTAAGGAGAATGTCATCCATTGGAGTCAGAGAAACCTCAGCTATGGAGCGCAGTTAAGAAGAGCATGCCCCTATAATAATTATGTTCGATACCTATTTAGTATTTAGTGATCCATAAATGTATTGAGGTGTGAGAAATTCCATACAGGAGTGAAAAAGGATTCATAGATTAGTTGCAAGATATTTCTCCTTCGACTGAAGGGAAGTAGAGAGGTAAAGGTCCCTCCGTTATCTCTCTTTAGATAAGATGCATGAAGTGCATATTCTAGAGGAGTCCCCCCTCAACTATGTGTACTGGTGAGGGGTGGGCCTCTCCACTTGGGTTATTTCGGCCATACACATGGCGTAGGTTAGTTATGAGAGGAAATCTGGTGCTGGGAACTTGAGTGTGACCTTATAGGTTGTTTCTGATGGAGCGTATCTCTCAGATGGGTGACATTTGTGATGGATGATCTCACGGAATGTGTTATCCTAGTTTTGTTTTACTATTAGAGCCTTGAGTAGAATCATGTAGCTAGCTATGAGGTCAGAACCTCATGAGACTTGTAGTTTGTGACGAGTATATTTGGGTGATTATGGGAGTCCTTATAGTGTTGTCACATGTCTGGTGTTGACACCCCTTATGGACTGATATAACTAGTCATGTATTGCTGAGGATAGTTCGAGATGGAGTATTTCTCTTGATTGGGTTCCCTATGGCTAGATCAAGCAGAATTTTTCCTTTCACTTGCTCACTTTTCATTTGGGGTTTTTCTAGAACCTATTGATTATTGTTATACTCAACCCTAGATAGTCTTTTCACACACATGTTTTGTCTTGTGTATACCACATTCCTTTAGAGGGAGTACCTAGAGAAAATGAAGTAGGTAGAGCTTAGTGAGATAGACAGATTGGGGTGTTTAACAAAGTTGGGATGAGGAGATTTCTGGCAGTTTCATCTAATATCGACCCCTTCCTTTTAAGAAGTTTGGATACTTTTAAGTTTTTGGTGGGATTTTTTTCCCTTTTTCTCTTCCAGTACTTATTTTGTACTCTAGTTTTGGATATATGTATGCATTCATTTTATTTTCCATCATTTTATATCTCTATACTATTTCATGGAGGTTTTTTTGGCGCGTCTGTACAAGTACTTTATGAAAGGCCTCCTATCTGTGTGATATACCTACTCTGTGCTAGTAACCAGCCCTTGTCCTATTAGAGGTGGTCTTTAGGAGTTGTGTCCTAAGCCTCATTGGGTCAGGTCATGACATTGGAAGTCATTAATATTGATAAGAACTGTTTTGATAATATATTTTATATAGTTTTGGCCACACCTAGTAAGACCAAAGATAATTTAAAGGCCTAATTAGATCTTTCCCAAATTTGTAGGTGACCAAAACTTGAGTTGTTTGAACATGAAAGATCATATAAGTTAGTGAATCCAAAATAAAAATATACATTTTCTAATGAAAACCATTCATTACTTTGGTAGTTGATTATGAATTTGATGTTATCGAATGGTTATGCATCCAATTTCATTAGATGTGTCAGAAATAGTCATATAACCAGATTAAAAATTCATGATTTTCATGTTATAATGGATTTAATTATACTGAATGGATTTATATTTTGGTTTAATTCTTCAATTTTTGATGTACTAATAGAAATATAATATTTTTTATGAGATACTTTTGTGGCGAAAACATACTATGATGAACTTAGTAGATAACAAGATGATTTTGTTTTAATTTTTTGTAAATTGGAATTTTTTTCTATAAAATTTCATTAATTAAATGGAATATTTGATATTACATTTTCCACATAAATAAAAATGTGGTGGATCAATATAGTTCTTATGGATGTACCCATAAGATATATGGATGTAGAAATCGAAGAAAAAGTCACGTAACAAAGAAGTAGTTGAAGGGTCAATTGAAGGAGATTATTTACTGGAGGAGAGTTCTTTTTTTGATCCCATTGTTTCCAACATGTATATCATTCAATATATAACTGAATGGGCCATAATCAAGGAAATGATGATAATGCAATAAACATTCAATTATAACTTTTTAATTATCATGAACTTGGATTTGGTGGAGTTTATGAATAATTTATTTCAGATGATGAACTTAATTGGACCCATAAACAAGTTCTTATCAACTATGAATAAATGAAATGATTTATATAGTGAGTTCTACTATCACCTATTATTTATTTTTTAAAAATATATTAATATTATTTTTTTATATTATATGATGATCATATCACAAAACAGTGTCCACAAATTACATCATTTTCCCTTTAAGAACTTCAACAACATAACTTATCTAACTGGTTTCAATGAATAGTAAAGTAAATTTTTTATTGTATAATATATATAATCAATTTATTATTTGTTATATTTCTAATTATTTTTAAATTTTTTAGGTATCACAATATGGCGATAAAATTAATAATCATTTACAAGTATTGAGTAACCCACCATCCAAAATGGGCATATCTAAAAATTCATATGTGGTTAATGGTTTTTGATTTCATACACATATATATGGTGAATAAAAAACAATGAATAATGGTGATTTATTGAGGGGATATCATCATAGAGAAAGTTATGTTCAATTTTATAGTATGCTGGATGAAATAATTGAACCTTGTTATCTGAGATAGAATTATTTAACGATGTTTAATATCCATTGGTTTAATACTAATAAAGGATTTTATATTCATCATCACCATGGAATCATCAAAAAAAAATATAAAATCCTCCTTATAGTAAATGAATCATTTTTATTGCCTCATCAAGCACATAAAATTTATTATGAAAATAATTGTGATTCTTTAAAAGTGTTAATTGATTATTGGGGCATTATAAAAATAAAATCCCATGAAAATTTGTTTATGCAATATGAATTTGGTTATGTTGAAGTAAAAATAATTGAAAATTTTCAAGAGATAGGTCCAAACACATCTTTTCAAAAAAAGAGACATGAATATTGATGATGACACCCCAAAGTTATGGGTTTATGGAAATGATGATGTTGATGATGTAACAAATTAATTTGAATTAACAAGAGATGATGGAGGTGAGACTCTTATGGAAGTTGATGATACTGAGGAGGATGATAAAGATATTGACACCGTTATATATGAAGATGGGGATGAATATGGAGAATGACACAATTACATGTTGGTTATAGTTATAATTAATACATATATATATAATACCCATTTTTAATTATTTGTTGACAATATTGTTTTTATGTTTTAGGTGGATGATGTGTCTATTTAGGAGATGTTCTGTAGCCTCAAGTAGGCTATGATTTCTGGTGATGATCCTGATGTTTCATTATCTGACCCTCAGGATGTAGGTAGTTCATAATTGACTTGGAAGGGTCAACATATTAGAGATTGATGATTCCTTAACCTATTCCTAAGTGAAATTAATATCTTGATTTTTATCCACACATGCAGAGGTTTTTTCACTTTTGTATTTTAGTTAATTTTAATTAATTGTATTTCATTTTAATTAATTTATTTATGTATTTATTTTTTGATTATTTATTCTATTTTCCCACATTTTTAACATATATCTATTAGTTTGGGGAGGTCCATTATACATAATTAGTTTTTTGTAGCATGGGTTACATGGGATCATATCCCCATTGATGTTCAACACCACATGTTTGATCATTATATGATACACAAATAAATACTAGTCATTTTGAAATTTATTTAATTATTAACTTTCTATTATTAACAGTTTTTGGGTTTATGGTATACCATCAATGATAACATGAGGACCTCTATTCGAGAGGCCTTCACGAATGAGCATTATCATCAGTTTTAGCACAATTTGAGGAATAGATCCATGAAGAAAGCTAAAGTAAAATATTTTGATCCAACTTGTTGTTGCCATCAACCAGATTACATATCCTATAAGGTTTCGGATGGATTGTGATCATAATAGATAAAAGATAGTTTTTAGAGGATATCGTTATTAGGTTGACAGAACCAGGGGAGGCAGGAGGTCATGCATAGTGCTAGTAGTCGTACGTTTAATACTCATCGATGAAATATGTTAAGTACTTTTTTTTAATAATTTATCTAACTTTAAATGTAAAATTTTTATTTTGTTATTCATATAGGTAGTTGAGCATCCTGATATTACAAAGTTTTATGTTTATATGAAGATTTAAAATGATCTTGTAACTTGAGATATTACTGGTGGTTGATAGTGTCAGATTGAGACTAATACATTTTGTTGAGTTATAAAATTAACTGAAAATAAAATTTTAACTATTTTAATTTCAAATTTCATTTGAAGGAGTCGTATGAGACTATGAATTCTCACAAATATGATGAGAGTCAGGATGAGACTGAGGGTCAGGCCACTAATGAATTGGGATTTAATGACACAAAATAGATGTAGGTGACTCAGTATACTTTTGATAAACGCTCAGTTACTGGTATCATCTCTCAATTGATGTTTTGTAGTTATTATGTTACTACTATGTTTTTATCGTCCAACCTGAGGGGAGCTCATGGAGAGTCATCATCATCATCATCTGTAAACTATGAGGAGAAGTTACGAGCTCAGGATGAGATTATAGAGACCCTATATAGAGTGTAGGAAGAGTTCCTTAGACAACATCATCAGAAGCAGTAGGGGAAACATTAATCATATGATCATCAACAAAAACATATTATAAAGTACATTTGAATTTTGGTGCAACGTATAGGGATGTGGTTCCCTCTACCACCTCCTCTAGATGAACCTCCCCCTCCGTTGTGATTGATGCATTTGTTGATATATTTATTGTGATAAAGATTTGAATGAACAAATTATTTGTAATATTGTTATTAATTCAGATGTCTACAGTTTTATATATTTCATTTTTTTATTTTGATGTTTTCTACTTTTTTAATTTAAATTTTTAATTTTTTAATTTATATTTTTTTGAATTTTAATTGTTTTTAAAATTTATAATTATTATTTTTTAAAATTATATCTTAAGGGTAAATAATTCCATCACAAATTATTGTGTATATAAAACAAGTAATAGTTTTTTGCAATAGAGTTGACACCCGACACAATTTTTTTGGTGACGGTCCATCGTAAAAAATGTCTTTTGCGATGTGTTTTTCATCTATGGGGAATTTACGATGGTAACCCATTGAAAATTCTCCTTCCCAAAAAATTCATATCCTATAAATCGATATTTTTTAAATAGGATCTTCGAACACCTAGAAAAGAAGTCAAACACGAGGTAAGGGTTTATTTCACAATCTCATCATTATTCAATATTGTTTATGTTTAAGTATTCATTGGGAGAATTATTTGATCTTTGTATCTAAAAAAACTATTTTCTTATCCTATCATTATTTATTGGAATTACAAGTTTCCTTTAATTTTCCTCTCTTTAAGTACTCAAGATACTGAAATAATGTTTTTGCGGAAAACCAACTTTATTTATCTACTCAGTTCGGAATATTTTTATTCAATATCAATATTTTCTTGAAAATATTTTGAATAATATTTTTACAAATATAATCATTTATTAAATATATTTTTACCCATTACTAAATTTTTAAAAAATGGTTCAAAAGGAATATTCTCTTCATTAAATGAACAAGGTAATTATGAATTTTTACAGAAAATAGGAAAGGAATCAATATTTTAACATACACTACATGAACAAAAGTTCCCATTATCATAAAATCCCCATGATTTTAATCATTCTTTAAAAATTTTAATCATCCCTTTAAAATAAAAATTTTTCCTTAATATTTGGGGAAATTTTTTATATTAAAAACTAAAAAGGGTATTTTAAAAAAAATTTTACATCGATCTTTTTAAAATATTTTCATCTATGTCACCATCCTTTATTAAATCTTATACTGAGGATATAATCTAATAATTCCATCCACTATATTTACTTGGATGGGTTATGATCATTTTGAATTGGGAAATTATTGACATTTTGTATTCTAGTTCTTCAACTACAGATAGTTATTGATTTTTAAGTGATATTGATTTAGATGTATTGTTTAATCATATGATGAATATATTTTAATTATTAAGTGATTGTTGGGGACCAAAATTACACATCCCCATCATACATCGGTTAGTGTCATGAGAAAAATCAGGTTGGGTAGTTGGATGAGGCCTTACATATTTATATAGATGCCTTGGAACGGTTCCTTGATGGTACGTTTTAAATTCCCAACATTATGCATTCCATCATTATGAAATCAGTTATTGATGTACATGGGATTATTCAAGTAGTTATGATATCCATGGATAAGTTTCAATCTCATGTGATTATTTATATGGAAATATTTGATCATTTATTCCTACCATATTATTAATTCCTTATTATCTTCCACTGTAGGAATACCCTTAATGAGAATCTGACTTAACTCCTTTCTTTTGTTTCCTTTCCCAAGATTCTAGGAAGTGTATTATAATTGATACGAATGGATATGCTAGAGGTAATAATAGTGTTCTTAAAGAAAACACTATATTTTTTATCAAATGTAATGTAAAATTAAAGTATGTATCTAGTTTTCAAAGACTAATAAGCTATTCATTACATTTGGATAAAATATCTTGTATATATTACAAATTTAATAAAGTAACCACCAGCTTTGGGGTAGTAGGACCAGGTTCTTTACATGGTGGGTTGGGGATTTATTATTTTAACACAGGGAGAGGTAACACCCCAATGCTGGAAGGAATGGTGTTATCAGGAGTATTGAGGCACCCCTATGTTTGGAGAAGTGGTCACCACACTATGGGGGTAGCCGTTTCTTGGTTTTGGTGCATGGAGAATTTTCCTCTAGAAAACGAAAGGGGAAAAACACTCATGTTGGTGTCCATGGAGGTGTTTTATTGATGCATGGTTGAGTTGTGTTGTTATATAGAAATAGTGAGTAAGGAACCTCCATGACATGGTCTGAGTCATGGTGGTAAGAAAAGAAAGTGGGGTAATCCTCTAAACCATAGTGGGATTCCGTAAGGATCCATGGTCAAAGGAACCATGGCTGTGTTGGTTTCCAACACTCTATGGTGGCGGTTTAACTTAGTCCAATTTAGGGGTTTTTTTATTATTCATTTTATTCTATTAGACTATGTTGGTTATGTGCTCCACCTACTGAGTTTTTAATTTTGTGACATGGAATAATTAAACACCACAATAATTCCCTCATTTTTATTAAATTAGGTGGGGTTGATGAGTTTCCTCCAGATTTCTAGATTTCAAAGACATGTTTCATGTTCTCATCACTTCCTTCATTCCTTTTAAAAACTTTCCAAGGAGTTTCATGTGATCATGAAAGGGGCTGGTGGATCAATTGAGGAAAACTTGCATGAAACAACTTAGAGGGAGTTTCTTCCAAATTCTTCGGGCTCAGCTACAACTTCCACAACATGGATTTTGATCGGATTAATTTAGGTATTGGATTTCTTATATTCCTACTATATTATAACATTATTTGTTTCTTTATATTCTATAGAATCATATGAGTTACCTCATTGAACCTGAAATACTTTTTTTGTTAGCCCCTTGAATTGAATTATTAGAATTACCTTCATTTTTTTCTATTGTTATGCCACACATGAATGCTTGAAGCTTCCATCGATCTATTTTATTGAAATAAATATGTTGAATACTATGAGCCATTAATACTTCCATTACATCAACTTTTGATAATTAACCCACACTAAATAACCATTGAACATGTTAAGTCCTAATATCTCATCGGGTTTAACAGAGATGATTTGGCTCGTGGGGAGGGGTTGTAATTAAAATATAGATTTACAATCAAACTCTTATACAATGACCTTGTTTAGTCTATGGGAAGTAGTTATTGTATGATTTTCTTTAATATATTTAGTAACCCCTTATCTTGAGTGTGATATTGTTGGTTTGGTCCAGGGGAAAGGGATGTTATGTGTTCATTGTTTCTGTATTTCTTTGATTCGATATTCTTTGTTTGATATAATTACTTTCTTGGATTTTATTCTTTTATTTACATTAATTTTTTACATTATTGATATATTACTATGTCATGATTTCTAACACTTTGTGTATGTTTTTTATTAAATAAATGAGAATTTATATTAACTGAAAGGGGATGGACAATCAAGTTAGTTTTCCCCCTCTATATTCTAGGTAACTTATGATTAAATTTATGATTAAAATTATTTTTCATTAATATTGATTGATTGGGTTGGAATATGTATGGAATATGGGTATGAGGTAGATCATGTAAATTTAGAATTAATGTAATTTTTGTAGTGAGAACACTATAAATGGAATTATGAATGAGGTGGTAACATAGAATTAATATCAAATAATGTTTATAGTGATTTCCATTGATTTTAGAATTGGGATGTCACACAAGTTATCTGGGTTCTTGTCTCATGGTAAGCTATTGTCTTGAGGAAGGGTTTAGGGTGGATTTATGATTAGAATATCAATTACTCTCTTTAAGTTTTCATATGTTTGGTTATAACCATTTATATGGGATGTGATGTTTTGTTGTTATTCCCCTTTATAAAGTTGATTCCTTGTATGTTTTCCCTCACTTAGGGTAATCTATCGAACCATGGGTATTTTAGTGAAAATATAAAGGTCCTTTATAGAAATAGGCATAATGTTCCTTTATATGGCGGATTTTCTAGTTATTGTTGGAATATGATATGTGTGATGTGATAGCTTGAAATACGGCTGTGTAGGTGTTTTGTTATTCAAGATTAGGAGATGGGAATTAAATGTTTTAGGTGTAAGACTTGAATGGGGATGTTTCTTAGTATTTTATAGGACATGAGGGATTGTAGAGTCTCATATATATAGTTATATTTTATGGATAACTTAGGAATGTAGAGTTTATATTGAAGTGTAATTCATAGTAAAATGTGGGTGGTGGATCTATTATTAAATTAACATAATTATACTAGAAGTGGAATATATAAATAAATTCACTTCTTAATTTAGTATTATAAATGAAGTAATAACCGAAACATGGTGGGTTGGAATGTTGGAAATATACTTTATGATGGATTCTATGATGCATAATTATATAAATTAATTGACTCATTCACATTATGTTATGAAAAAATTAATAAATTAAGTGAAAATGTTAAATATGGGTGAAGTATTGGTAATAAGTGAAGAATAAAATGAATAAAATGGTAAAAATGACATGTGTTTGAATTATAAATGTAATATATGTTGAAGTTAATTATTGAATGATATGAATATCAATGAGATGTTAAAATAATAATATAATATATTATGATAAGTAAAATGATGAGTAAATGTATAAGAAGAGAACATCCCTACCAGCGGTATTCCCTTAATTGTGATATAACTTGATATAACAACAATTTCAGTTACTTTGACCATTATATTTCTCGATTATTAAATACTTTTTACTCATGGTTATGATGAATGTATTGTGTATAGATTTATATTTTATATGATGTGGTGATCAGATCATATAAATTGGCGATGTGTTGAAATATACTGTATTGGGACCAAGGCAAGTTTTATGTGGATGGATCATGTAGTGGTAATGGAATAATTCTAGCTATGGTAATGGGGTTTGGTGATGTTTAATGAATGGTTGGATGGAAATGTGGTAATATGTCTATATAATTTCTATTTCTTTCTCCATTTATTGATATATTAGGGATGGGTTATTCTACCACTTTTCTGCCAATTTGAGTTAGAAGGGCCTCTAAATTTATAGGTAAGAGAAGTGGTAATTTTCCAAGCCCTTTTCCTTATTATATTATTGATGATATCACTGTTGATGATCGATGAATATGATTTATTGACTTAAGGATATAGTTTCTTGGGATGTGGTAATTTATTTATGATAATGGAATTTCCATGTAATATGGCGGTTTTAGGTGAAACTGTTGGAAGTTCTAATTGTGTCAACATCCATCTATGATTTATTTCTTACCCTTTCTCTTATTTCCATCATTTTCTTATTTAATTTTTTCAGTATACGTTTCTCCTGGAACATCAATTTCACATGGATGTTGTTTTGAATTTGAAATATGATCCTACTGATTCCTCCTATGTGCTCATCCCACTACATCATTTCCTGAGTTTTTTACAGGATAAATCGATGGAGAATGGTGACGCTATTGTTTGGGTATCTGGATTGGAGCTATTAGGATCTTGTTCTGGTATTATATTTGGTTGTATTTCATTTTTTCTCATATTTTCATAGTAGATTTTGAGTGATGAAAACATATTCATTGATATATTTATATATATGATTAGTGGATTGATTATATTTTACTTGGAATTAAAAGCGCATTGCCTCCCATACATGAAATAGATTCCCTCTATGCTAGTCATCAACTCATGTCTTATTGAAGAAGAGATTCAAGGGTTACACTCAATTTCAATAAAGACTCATGAATGGTTTTAGTGAGGGTTGGTTGTGAATATTGCTGTATCAAGATACAAAATATGCTCATGAGGTAAAAAACATGTTTTTTTGCATTGGATAACACATGATGTATAGCATAATATACGTATTTGGTATACTAGGGGTGTATGTTTCATATTTGGAGTCTTCACTATCAGATATTAGAGAAATACCTAGAACTAGAACCATTATACTTTGATAACATTCTTATAAAATCCTTGAGGATTATCTAATCAAGGGGTGTTTCAGTAAATTTCTAATAATGTCATTAGTTGGTGATTAACTAAGATGAGATTTTTACTCTCATATGATGAGTATGAATTTTTATCCATTAATTGAGATAGACTGAGGATGTGTATGACTATACCTAGATAGTATATATGTTGTGCTTATCTATTTGAGTGAGAGGCATGTGATGCACTCATCCAAAAAGGTTATTGACATGTGAAGTGTTCATTGACGTGGTTAATCTATACTTGAAAAATCCAGTACATTTGAGTTGGCTATATTGGATTGAAACACCATAGAACACACGATCAGTTTATGTCTTAGATAAAGATATTATATTAAAATTCATGATTATATATGATGAAAATATTTGATATAGGTATATAGATACATGAATTTAATGAATAACATTCCAGATCCATTTATAGCATGAATATCACTGATTCTTTTCTATAGTCCACTCTTTTCTTACATTTATCAATTCAAGAATTCAAATATTTTTTAAAAGATACAAATGACTATAGGGACACACATTTTGGTTTATGGAATGAGGTCTAAATTTATATTCAAATCCACTCTAAAAGTGATTTAGAGTTTATTCAAAATATTTTTTGATGGATATTCCTAAAGTGTCACATATGATGTGATATAAGGTAAAAAATATAATAGTCTTCTAAAAGTGTTTTGTAATATCCAAAAGAGTTTTAGATATGGTTTTAAAAATTATTGTATAGGAAACAATATAAGGTGAAATGAAACTATGTCTATAAATATTTAGTGCAATTGAGAGAGTGATAGAGATATATCATAAATAACATGCATTAGGCCATATCATTTTGTACAATAGGTGAATATCCTAGGGTATCACATGCATGGTTCTAAAGACATATCATATGCTTGGTTCAGATATTGTATTGAATAATATATGATACTGTCCCACTTCCTGTGGTATGAATGAAACCCATATGTTAAAGTCTAATGTATGAAAATATTCCACCTATGACTATCATTATATATGCATTTTATAATAAAAAAATAGGTGATATGAATCACATGAGTGGTTATAAAATATTTTTAACTAGATGCATAACTTATACATTTCTTAACACATGAGGTAATTCATTAACACCTAAGGGGGTATCATCAAAGTCAATATAAACAGGATATCACAATGATATTGTGATCATTAAAACTCTCCCAACCCATGGACAATTTTCCCATACCCACAACTCTCCCTACCTCCTTCCTTTTCCTTGTGAGATTCTAGCATTCCGTGGAAGGTAGGAGGATCCAACCCATGTGATGGGAGATTAATACTAACCCATGGATATACCACATAGTAGTGATTTTGTTTGGATTCCTCTTTATTGATCTTCATCAATCACAAATAATGATGTTGGAGTAGTGAAAATATTGATGTAATGTACACAATAGGTTCTTCATTTAGAGTTTTAACATGGTTCTAGGTTTCATACATAGTAATACTTTTTTATGGTTTCTTATTGATTCCACTATGATTAATAGACATCAATTGATCCTAATAAACCTAGATCAAGAAACATATTTGATTTCTTGGTAAAATAAATGAACCACTAAAATTTTACACAGAGTAAATGAATAACATTGTACTTGTATGATTTCATGTTGAATAAATTCATCACCTACAATGTGTTTAATAAGATATATTTATATCAACCAAAAGATTCCTACCCTTACAGGTTATCTATCAATCATTAGAATCATAAATAAAATATATATTATACTTCTTATTCCAATTAAATAATATATCCTTCAAATTTAATATATACTAAAACATCCATAAAGTTTAGACCAAGTAGAGTTTAACTTGTTTCAATTATTATATAATGAGGATCCAAAGTGTTATATTTTTACTCAAAATTTCACCATATTATGAATCTATGTTATAATATTTATAACATACTTGAATAATTATGATATAACCCATTAATTATAAAATATTTCAATGATTAATGAATAACATTTAAGATACTTTTGATATATAATCTAATGACATGATAAATGTATTAATGATAACCATGAAGGAATGATCGATATATAATATTGATGTGCAATATAAATTATATCAAAAAAAGTAATTATATTAAATAATTTGATATATCACTCATGATTCATAAAATAAAAGTCCCTTCATATCATGCAACATGACATCGGAATTTTGATCATATCACTTTCAATATCTTAATTTCATTAAAACCTCATTGGATTTATACTTCATATTAACTTGTGAAATTATATCTAATTTTTTTGGATAAAGTTATCATATAAGATCATATTTTTTAGAAACATTTTGTACCAAGATGAATCCTTATTCAAATAAAGTAAGTGTAGACCATTGGACCTCTGCAATTTTTCAATGATTATAAATTCATATTTCTCAACTATAAGTAATTATAAATATCTAACATTATTTCATCTCTATTCAATATAAAAGAGGTTCTATTATGTTCTTCATCAAACACATGTATTTTCATCAATGTGTGTCCACCGAAAATATCTCCACACATCACATGTAAACCCATACAATCACTTTATCCATGATATCAAGTACAACCATGAAATATAGAATATGTCAATACCATATAATCCAAATTATCCAATTTTGATTCTATGATTAGATTGATCAAATTAAATGGATCACCACATGATATTCATTTAAGTAGTTGAACACAACACATCTAACTTAGATAATCATGATTGTGAATTTCTTTCCCATTTGAAAAGAATTATATATTTCATATCTTATATATAGAAGGAAAAAATCCATTCTTGGATAAAATATCCCATTTGATTATAAACAACACACTCAATGTCCCTTTGATTAGCTCAATCCTAAGGTTGATGTAAGATGTGAATGAAAGTATGAAAGTTCACATGAAAGGAAACTTATTAACCTCAAGTATCAAGAATTACTATGAAGTATACATACCATGTATACCAATGAAATAAATTTATAAAATTCCATGTGAAATACCTAAGAATATAAATCAAAAAAATAAATCATACATTTTCCTATGGGTAAACTTTATATCTCCATGCGATCCATTATTTATTATACTCTTAATATAAAATCATAACTCTTGACATTCCATGATCTTAGAGGTTTATCTTCAGGGGAATATGTATCATATAAACTATCATGTAGTAAATGAAACACACATGAATAAATGATAATTATAAATTTTCATTTAATTGTAATATCATGGTATATAGTGTGACAACCTTGATTTTTTATTTAAGAATTCCTGTAAGTTTTGGTGATTTTTGGGTTCAAAATATAACATTTATAGAGATTATTTTTTAATAATTTAGTATAACCATGCATGTATGATTCAAGGAAAAATAGCTCACATTGTTAAACACACAATTTATTAAACATGAGAGCCATCCATGAAAGGTTGGGTTAGAGGGACAATAATTCTTGTACGATTTGACACACAATTAACTAACTATGATGACTATCCATACCCAATGGGTAAAAATTCACATTAACATTTTATTAATTTCAATTTTATTCCACTTACCATATTATCTAAAATTTACATGGAGTAGGATTATAACATATCTTGGATGATTTTAGGGCCCCCACTATAAAAGGATAAATCTCTCTCTATGGATGGATAAATCAACATTGGATCATAGGTAAGTAATGTACGATCTATACTATCAATAGATATATCTATTTATCTGTCTTTTATAACACTTGGAAACTCCATTATGGTTGGTAATATCATGAAGGAATTTCAATTCAGATCTATATCAAGATTTTTGATGGTAGGAATTAAATAAGTGAATCAAAGATGTCTTTATAGATTTATATTTGTGGAATTTTGGAATCCTCATATATGGTAACTTAATTCTATTGGATATGCACTAAAATAGGTGAATTAAATTATCTGATTCACCTTGGGTCATAATATTTGATAAAAATATGATGCATATTGTGAATAATAATATAAAAATATTATTGTAGGTATGTGATTCATTTATCATATTGTACGATTCAACCCATGATGTGTCATATGAAGTGTAGGGTCTTTTCCATGAATTATAAACAATTTATACCTTTGGATATGAATCATTGAGATAATTAAATTATGTAATTTCAAATATATTATGATCCTTGAAATGTTAAATAATCATAATAATCCAACATGTTTATGTTCTGGTAAAAAATAGAGGCTACCAACATTGACAGTCGGGGTTCGTCTTCCGTCATTAAATTAAGGGAGTTTATATAAAGGATATGATCCTCTTGTTGTAGGTAAAGTGATTTTGTCTAGAGAAGATAAAAATATCGTCAACCATGTTCTAAATTTATCTTTATGGAGTACATACTTAAAAACCTTTGAAGTTTGAGGTGTCCTTTTATAGCGTACAAAGATTCTAGTGGCCGCTGTACTTCTTATGGAGGTGAGAGTATTTTTGATATATCTAATTAATTTTTATAAAATAGAATAAATTGATATGTATATTTATAGACATGAGGTATTCATATTTATATTGTTCTATTCATTTATATATTGATTTAATGATGATATATCTGGATATTTATTGGGTTTATTCTACTTCTATGAGCCTGAGATGATTTTACAAAACCCATCAGCAGTATCATAGCCTCCTTTATCATCGATTAAACATGTTTTTATAATAATTTTATAAATAAAATTTGTATCATATGATGTTTAAGTAAATATCATACGGTATAATATAATGATATTAAATATTAGTTGTTGGATAGTTTTATCATTATCTATGATATGGGATATCATAATACATGATTTTTCATTTTCATGGTTGTAGAATAGTTTAGTCATAGCATACAATTAATTTATTCCCAATCCTTTTCACTGTGTTATATGTAATGATAAAATTTATCATAGGCTATGAATGATATTTTATGTTCTACAAAATAGAGTGTCGAATCATAATGGTGATATAAGTGATACCACCAGTTATGATATAGTTTATAAAACTAACTACACTATATAATATTATATATTATAGAAAAAATTTGTTAAATAATTATAGAGCTTATAGTTTTCCACGATAGGATCATTTATTATGATAAATAACAATGCAATCTATCATAAAATATGATATAGGGTAATTTTTTTAAAAGAATAATTTTATCTAAAAATTAATATGGTGATAATTGTTTTTATAATAAAGTTTTTAGGAATTATAAATGGAATATTTTTATTCCTAAATAATATTTGAAATGTTATATTGAAATCTCATATTTAAAAAATAAATAAAATTCACATTTTCTTATTTATTCCTTTTAAATATTCATGTATATATTTTTTGTATATAATGTTTATATTATTTATGGTTAAATTTATGTGATAAATTTATTCTTATAACATTTACTTACCATTCATTAAGTGACAGACACAACAATTTAAGATGTAGTTTTCATTTATCTTGACATTGGATTCTTATGAAGTTATAAAAATAAATTTAGAGGCTGATTATAGTTTATCCATATAAGGTGTTATAATTTTGATGAAATTATGATCTAACTTCTTTAAAGAACCATGGGTAGAGGGACTTTGGGTCTGACTGCTCACTGGGCTAGATTCTAACGTGTCTATAAAAGTGAGGGTTGGTTATCTATCCCTATATACATACTATTGTGGAGATTCTTGATTTTATATAATTCTAAACCTTTATGTGTATGGGTTTCATGTACTTCATGCATAAGATGCATTCGAATATGTGTAAATATGTGTGGATTCTATTTTTAGGTAACAAAAACTGTGATTTGTGTAAATAGTTACACATTAAAATGGTGGATAGAATAGAGATTATAAAACTAAATCATTAGAAACATGCTTAAATATGGGAATAAAACATGATATAATAAATATTTCATGAGATAAAATTGTTATAAATAATATGATTAGGATGCATGTTGTATTGGTGAGACATTGAAACCCCCTAAAATACTATGTTCTAAATTACATCTAAAGAAAACAAATTTTAAGACCTCGACCATTCAAATGGGTTGGTTCTTCCAATGAAAAATGTTTATGGATTATCTTGTGAAAGACATTGTTTAAATAGATAAACCTAAGAGTTAGGTAACCAAATATTATTGTGAAATTTATATGACACTTAGATGGGAAACCCTTAGAGTTATGATACTTGAGAAATAGAGTCTAGATATTTCTATTTGACGGATTATGGAAAAGTGATGTTTACTTAACTAACCAAGAATAATATGAGATTTTATTGACATGATAGCTTACCTAAATAGCTAAGTGATGATAGGAATGAAAAATCATAATCATTACTTAGTGAAATATAGATCTTGGACCACTAAAGGTAATGATGCATGTGGTTATCATTTTAGTGGGTGTAGTTTCATTAAAAATCCTTTATAAAAGGTTTAAAACATGATACTCACCCATATATATGTCTGTTGTAGATTATGGAATGCATCCTGACTATAATTTTGAGATATTTTATATGTGTAACAATTTATGTATTTATATAATGGTATCTAAGGATGATTCTTATTCTAAAAAGGAATCATTCTGAACATATAGATTCACATGTTATTTAATTAAATTTACCTAATTCTGAATCATAGGTAATGGATACTAGGTGTACATCACACATTAGTACTGATAATAATAGACCAAAGAATATGAAATAATTGATAAAATATGAATTAGATATATATCTTTGCAATAGAGAAATATTTTCTTCTTTGGAGGTCAACACTTATTATCCACGTCTAGTTAGTGGATTGGATCTGGAATTTGGAAATTGTTATTTTGTTCCTGCCATAAATAGAATTTTGGATTCTATATCTTGTTTGTACAAGATGCGATTTTCATTCATCATTAATAACATTATTATATATATATATATATGAATGAAATATTTTATTCCATTTGTAATATGGTGAATGGTTTATAAATTTTTTAAATAGGTAATTTTATCTATAACATTTAGAATAAGAAGGTCAAGGATGATTTTTACACAATTTATATTTGGCCCTGTCACCATGGGCATATAAATGAGAAACAAATTCAAAGAATCTGTAGAGATTAATTTTTTAATTCATTCTATTATTAATCTCATGAAATAAGATAATTTTATTTATTATAGAAAATGATTAAAATAACTTTTAAAGAAAAAAGAAAAAGTGATAGTGGACTACTAGAGAATATATATAGTGATATATGTGGTCCGATAAGTACTAAAGAAAATTGTGGATTTTGGTACTTCATAACCATTTTCAGTGACATTAATCAATATGGTTATGTGTTTCTAATGAGACCAAATTATGAAACATTAGAAATGTTTAACGGTTTTAAGAAATAGTTCAAAATCAGCTTGGAAATAGTATTAAGATTCTATGATCGGATTTGGATGATGAATACTTTAGCTAAAAATTCATTAATCATATGGGATGTAGTAGAATTATTTCACAACCCACCCCTCCTGAAACAAAATAGTTTAATTATGTGTTCTAGTGGAGTAATCTTACCCTCTTAGAAATGGTTTGATCGATGATGAGTCAGTGTGACCATCTGATATAATAATGGGTATATTCTCTATAAACTACTGCATTCCTACTTAACCATGTTCTATATATAGTAGGAATAAAGACACCATATGATATATGGATTGGGAAACATCCCAATATGTATTTTATTTGGATTTTAAATTGTAAATCACACATATGATGTTCAAATTTTAAACAATTTAACACTAAATCAAAAAATTTGATTATTTTTGGTCATTCTAAGGAAACTAATGGATATTATTTCTACAACTGTACTAATAATAAAGTATTTTTGGACTAATTTTATATATTCCTTGATAAGGAATATATAAATATATTAGTTAGTGGGTGGAAAGTTAAACTTTGAGATGTTTAGAACCAACAAGAAGGATTTTTTCTTGAGATAGAAGTTGTGCCAATCCCACCAAGTGTTATGGAAGAAGAATCGACTTAGGTTATATAAGAACCTAGTGGTTCTAGTAGAATTATCTAAGAGACCAATATATATGAATTTCTTATTTAAAATTATGATGAAATTTTATTTATATATGATGAGCCTATTATATTTTGAGAGGCCATTTAGAGTTCTAATTTCAAGAAATTGAGAAATTACAACAAATCTAAAATGGATTCCATGTAATCTAACCATGTTTTGAATGTGGTGGAAACAAATGAATGGGTGATATCCATAGGGTGAAAGTGGGGTTTACAGATCAAAACTAACATGGATGGTAGAGTGTTTAAATATAAATATCATTTGGTGGAAAATGGTTATAAGAACAATTCATGATATAGACTATAACGAGACCTTTTCAGTAGTTGTGATTATAATGTCCATATGGATATTTATAGTCATAAAATATCATTATGATTATAATATATATCAAATTTGTGTAAAAATATAATTCTTTAATGGGAAGTTATTCAAGGAAATTTATATAATACAACCTAAAGGTTTTGAAGTACCAAATGAGAATACTATGGTTTTCAAGTTTCAATGTTCAATTTATAAATTAAAGAAATATTCTTAGAGTTGGAACATCTAGTTTGCTGATGTAATCATAGAGTTTGGTTTTATTGAGAACATTTATGATTATTGTGTATTTAATTTGGTCAGTGGTAGTTTTGTGACATTTATTGTATTGTATGTAGATAAAATACTATTTATTGGAAATGATATATCAACTTCACATTTTGTAAAGATATGGTTGTGAAATTTCATCTAAATATAATACATGGATGAATTTTATAAGATATTGGACATTGATATATATATATATATGTATATTGAAGAGTTTTCTTAGACTGAGTCAGAACACATATATTAGTAAAGTTCTAAAGTAGTTTTGCATGGAGAACTCCAATAAAGGATCTTTACCAGTATCACATGGCATGAATTTTTGGAAGATTCAAGATCCTTCCAAATAGTGATAAAGGATAAATACGATTCCTTATGAATCTACTATAGGATATATCATGTATTCTATGCTATGTACTGGCCTGATGTCACTTATGAATTGAGTATAACTAGTAGATACCAATCTTATATTTGTAAGAGTCACATTATTACGATTAAAAATATCCTTAGGTTCTTAAGAATAAGTAAGAAAATGTTCTTAGTATTGGGAGATGAAGATGATCTCATAGTATGGGGATAAATTGATACTATCTTAAAATATGAAAATGATGATATGCGATCTCAATTTTGTTTTTTTCTTCAATTTTGGAACTATCTATTCATAGATTTATGAAAAAGATACCATGGTAGACTTGAAAAATGAGGTAGAGTAAATCACTACATTAGATGCCATGAAGGAATATGATTGAATCATTAAGTTTATTACTAAACATGTGATGTTTATTATAATTGAGGTTACAATCAAGCCTTGCTGTGATAATAATGGAGATATTTCTCAGGATATGGGAACCCTGCCTCACCAAAGGACCAAACACATTCTTCTCAAATAACATTTCATTCAAGATATCATTGATATGGGAGATATAAAGATCAATCAGAAAGATAAAAATAATAATATAACAGATCCATTGATAAATACATTAATATACTAGAAGCATGATGATTATGTGAAGTATTGAGGCATTAGATAAATGAGATACTGGATGTAAATATTTTTTTAATTAGATTGTATCATAGTTTTATAATAAATGAAATATTATTTATTATTCATTCATGAATTCTATATAAATTACATGGATAGTATAATGATAAACTCATATCAATGTATTACATTGAGTTGTCCCTAATAATTGATCATCATGGATTATTATGGGTTGTGATGATATATTAAGATTAGTGCAATTAGAATCTTGTATGAGAAGCAAAGAGTATACCAATGGGATTATTAGAAGATAATTATTATCTTGAGTGAATCATGACAGCATATCACATGAAAATTCATATAGTCATTGATATATATATGAGTGTATTCTTATTATGAATCCCCATAACCTAAGGTCGGAAAAAAACTCATCATGTGAACCTTCATACATTGATATCTTTCTTACACCGACCTTGAAGTAGGATATTCAATGGGTGGTCAGGTATATTTATGATCATATCATAAATTTAGGTTAATAAAGATGGAATTTTTCCACTTATATGATAAGAAAATACACATAGGCCTTTGATTAATTGGTTGATGAAATGCATGGAAATGCTTAGATAAGTGACATGTGATGTGAATATCTACTAGAATGATTGAAATGTGATGTAATCATTATGTATGGACAATATACTTAGAGACAAAAAAAATGTATGTGTTGGACTATATAATATTGAAATGTTTTATGTCTAATGGTTACTTGATATCATGGAAAAAAGGATTATATATGTATACATATGATGTATATTTAGGTTATGGGTGTAGCAGAATCGTCAAATGGGGCATTACCATCTTTTTTTTTGTGATATGTGATTAATATAAGATTTACATGATGATAAATGCTGTTATAAAAAAAAACGAAATCAAAGAATATAGACAATATATAATCATCAGATTTAATGTGTAGGATCATCACCTATTATTTATAATTAATTTAAGTAATTAAAAATTAACTTCTGAAAAATTCTTTCTTCATTGATGGATATTCGAACATTAATATATCATATTGTCATTGTATTATATGAATCAATAATATATTACCTCCAAAATTGATCCACACACATTCCATGAACCTCTGAACATCGCCATAGGAATCTCTAAGAGAAAGAGTGACAAATCCTAACGCTTGCATCATTTGCATTTGATTTCCCCAAGAATCACTTTAAGGGATCTATTCAATATTTTTAGACTTGAGAGTGGTGGTGGATGAGGATCACTCTCTATTATTAATATCATTTATTGAGAGATTGATATCTAGGGATTTGAGTGGATTCTCTCTGGATCTTATTGTGCACAACACAAATAAATTAGCTCTATATAGAAAATAATATAATTGGGTTTATATACCACTAGGGTTAGTAAATAAAAATGTTACATGCACCCTAATTATTTTTGTAATCCCTATGGGACCCCATATCTATAATAATAATAAAAATAATATTTATTGACATGTAATAAAATTGTGAATTAAATTAAATATTATTTATTCAAATAATATTCTATATATATTATTTCTCACCAAACCATTAAACTTGGTCCGTTATTCCTCTAAAATATTTATTAGTCCTTGAATAACGAATATTTATTTAATAAATAAATTTCACTTTATTATTCTCTAATAAATAAATTTACATTATATTCACTAAATAGAAAATAAATATTTATTAAATATTTTTCTCACATAATATTCTCTCAAATAATTGGTGAAAAAATATATATGATCAAGTAAACATGAATAATTATTAAACCATGTGTAGGAATAATATTTATTCAACTTGTTAAATAACAAATAATAATATATTATTTAACTAATATTTTGGATACTCTTAGGGTGTAACCATTTAAGCCTCTTTCATAGTGGAATTAGGCAAAGTAGTCTAAAGTCTAAGGTTAGCATCTAAAAACACACCAAGGGACCCATAAAGATAGAAGTTAATTTCAAAATAACATAATACCACATATGGATGCTTACTATGTAAAATAATACCTTTATCTTAATATCTCTAATAAAGCAGGTTGTATGCTAGTGCTATCAACCTATGTGGTCGATGTCTCTTTATTTGAATTTTTAGAAATAGAACTTAACTATAGAACACCATAGACATGGATTTATTCAGGCTGTATCATTTCCATCAATGGGATTGAGATATCAACTTCCATTAAAGAACAAAAGTTACAAATTATTTCTCACATTATTCATTAATGAAATATTACTCATGACACACCCAACACATCATACTTCACCGCACACATATATCATCATAGTTTTCATCAATACATCAATGTACGCAACTTATAATGCTCTTTAATAATAATATTAAAGACTAAGTATCAATAAAAACATCTAAATATAGGAACATCCAATGAAACATATAAATATATATTTCCTACTAGTTGGTCTCATTATCATAATATCTGAAACTAGATATTACTAAGGGTGTACACCATGAGAAGGTAACTCAAAGTCCTATGAGTGTCCACCAATGATATCATGTTTTATTTGTGTCACTAAAATTATTTTATCTAGTGATAGAAAATATATTTAATAATACCATCGTGGAAATTTTGGGTTCTCATCATAGTGGGGAATTTCTATGACCTTTCAGTGCGATAGATACTATTTTGATGTTATCACATACTATGTTATGCATAAGAAAAATCATGATGTGATACATAGTTTATTAATATTTAAAATAGTGAATACAAGTTATCATAAAATACATATATGTTGGTTCTAGAGAACAAACTTTAAGAGACTCCCACTTTCACTAGATCCAACTACTAACAACCTTCAATCCTCTATCTCTCACATGATACTCATTCTTCTGTTGAGATGGGCCTTTAGTCAAAGAGTCTATGATGTTTTCTTTTATGGTAAATTTTCTTACATTAACTTCACCCCTCTACGAAATGTTACTATGGAGGTGATACTTCTAGAGTATCTTCGTTGTTCATTGGTGTGACTTTGGCTCTTTTTCATGAGCCACCACTATTGTATTATCACAATGCAATGTGATAGGATATTTACTACTTGGTTCCACATAAAGATACTAGAAAAATATTTGTATCCAAAATGGAATCCACAGATGTATCATAATCCACCATATACATGGAATCCATTATAGAATCAGATTCAATAATCTTCTTTAAACTCTTCTAGCTCACATCTCCTCCACAGAGATAAAATAATATATCCTAACCATGACTTCAGATCATTGTGATCTATTTGAAAAATAACATCAGTATAATCTCTTATGATTATCTCGTCATCTTATCTATACACTAATAACATATCCTTATTTCTTCGTAGATGCTTAAGGATAACCTTATTAACATACCAATGATGTTCTTCTAGATCATCTTGAAATATTCCTACCAATATCAATTCATAGGCAACATCAAGTGTAGTACATCACATGACATACATGATTTATCTTATTGTTGAAGCATATGTGATCTTACTCATCCTCTCTTTATCCTTTTGCGTCTAAGGACACATTTTATTAGAAATATGCAAGCCATGTGACACTATAATGAATCCCCTCTTGGATTGTTCTATACTAAATCTCGTTATTATCTGGTCAATGTATGTGATTTGACATCGTCAAATCCAAATCTTGGATCTATCATGAATGATCTTGATCCCTAGAATATTTGTTACTTCACCTAATTATTTTATGGAGAAACACTTGTTTAACCATTCCTTAATAGACTATGAGTCTGGTATTTCATTTCTAATAATTAATATGTCATCAAAATACACTACTAGAATAATGATTGAATTCCCACTAAACCTCTTATAAGCACATGGATCAAATTCGTTCTTAATGAAACCAAATTATTTTATAGCTTCTTCAAATTGAATGTTTCACAACATAGATACTTTCTTAAATCCATCAACTGATCTCTACAATTTTTAATTCCTTTTAGAATCACTTGGAGTCACAATACCTTTTGGTTCTGTCTTGTAGAAATCTTCCTGAAGGTTTCCATTAAGTAATGATGTTTTGACATCCATCTTCCAAATTTCATAGTCATGGTAATATTCCACTATCATGAACCATCCTGGGTACCCTGGTAACTCGATAAATTATCCTTCACTGACATAGAGTGAAGGGTGTTCTCGATCCCCAGTGGTTAGAAATTAGCACATAGAATCATTCAAAAAATGAAGGTGGGAACGATTTTTCCACAAACAACAAAAATGTAAAAGAAAATAGATAATATGCATACAAAATAAACAACATAAGGAGATATGTACCAGAAGAAAAATATGTATAACAACCCAAATTACTACAACCAAAAATAGGGAAAACTACCCAAGTCCCAAAGGACACAGCTCACCAAGTCCACAGATAAATATCTAGAACCACCTCTAAGTGGTGCTTTAAACCTACTCAAACCTGGAAGGATATTATCTAAAAACACCCAAAGGCATAGGTAGAGAGTGAACTAAAAATCCTAGAAGGTTCTCACCAAGGATTCCATAATAGATGCTAATATTATATTAACCAAACAAAGTGATTTCAATTTAAAATAAATAGGCTTGGAATTTAAAAAGCATAGTTAATAAAAGTCATGATTTACATTTAAAAATATGGAAATACTTTAAGCAAAGGATTTACCTTTCAAGTGATGGAATATTTCTAAAACAATGGTACTTTTCACAAACGACTTAAAAAATAACTTTTATATAAAATAGTTTATATAAATCAGAAGGCATGTAGAATAGTTTACAAAAATGGAATATATCCATTTGAAATACAAAAAAGGGAGCAACATGGTCATATTAATAATAAGGTACGATAGTTCTAGGCTATAGGGACTCCACACTCAAGGTGACATGGCAATATGTACATACGTCCCTTTGAACTCAGGCCAAAGAGGATCATCACCATCGACTAAGGGATGCGACATGCTCCATTTATGTTTAGGAACATTATAAATCTTAATGTGCCATACAAATAACTCACTATCTAACTAAGGATTTCATGTTCTCTAGTAAAAAACAATGATGGGAAATTTATATCATGCAACTTTAAAATACAATTAATACCATTCTCAATTTCAAATATTCTTATTTTTTATTTAAAAACCATATTGGGTTTTTAATAAACAACATGCATTTTTACCAAGATAATACCCTATGGTTTCTATAAAAACCATTTTAATCCATTTTATAAATATAATAAATTGAAATCAATTCCAAATTCAATTTCACAATCCACATTAAAAATTAAATTCAACAATTTAATTTTCAAAAAATTCCTTCAATTTCACAATAAACCCCAAAATCAAAGGAAATGTGGTTTTTCAAAATTTTCTATCAAAAAAATTTCATAATTAAATTCAAAAATTTAATTAATGAAATTTACATCAAAACCATAATTTAAATTAAAAAATTTAAATTTCTCAAATTTCCAAAAACACACCCTAATTCAAGGGAAATGAGATTTTTCCAATTTCATTCCAAAAACCCATAAAAATAACCAAATTAAATAGAATTGATTTTTTTAAAAAAATGAAATCCATTTAATGAAAATAAATAAATTTTATTTAATTTGAACAATTGAAGTTAAATAAATCAATTCAGGGTTAACATAAATTGGGCATCATGAAGGAACCACCTACCTCGGGATGAATGGATCTTAAATCACCAAACCTTAACCGAGATTCATCATTGAAGAATGATGACTATGGAATCTAGGTGAAAAGTATTAAACATAGGTTTTTAATCCTAAAACATAGGGTATTAGATCCGAAAATCAACATGGGGATCCATGGAACCCTAGGGAGGAAGAAAGAGATAACGGGAGAATGGGAACGAGAAGAGGAAACTAACTAGGAGAGGATCGAACTTCATTTTCCAAGCATCGATCCGCTTCTGGGAGGGGTTAGAGGGGCCAAAAACTCTATTTGGGAGATCCAAGGATGGGAGAAACCGATTATGGGTTGTTCTAGTCTGTCAGGGACCTAAAATGTGGGTTTGGTAATTTTTAATTAAAATTCAGATTAATTAAAAACCCATATGCACAGTTTGCTGGACAGACCCACACGGTTAGACCAAACCATGTGACCTGAATGTGTGCATATTTTAAATGGGATTCATGGTATATACAAATAGGGAACATAGTCTAACAAATCATTCACCAACTGTGAAAAACCCTACTACCTAGGTTTTCACAGTTTGGCATGAGAGGGCGCATAGTTTGGGCAAACCATGCACCAACCATGCACTAGCCCAAAAATTTGCAAAGCTTCCAAAATTTCACCCAATGCAACCCATAAAAACCCAACCAAATAATGATAAAAAATATGGGTTTATAAATAACTGAAAATAGTAACTGGATGTTACAAACTACCCACCATAGAATCTTTCTATCCCTATAAATCCTACGAAGAAGTTTCCATGACAAAAAGATGATTCCATTACTCTATCATCAATTCCTCCCTCTCCTACATCTCATTAGAATCAGAATCATGCTCATATAGCACATGAAACCACATTATCATCCTCCCATGAATTACCTTGGTTTCGAAATCAACTATCATGACTTGCTGTCCATTCATGGATAAATCAGGTTCAACCTCATAACCAATCCATCTCAAAACATGAGATGAATCAGATAGATACTTTCAGAGTTGAGATACATGGAAAATTTTATGTATCGATGTTATCTTTGGTGGAAGTGCTAAATGATATGAAAATTTCCCCACATTATCAACAACCTCAAAAGATCCCAAAAAATGAGGAGTATGTTTCCCTTATCTCCCAGTCCGTCGATGAAAAAATTGTGTGAAACTTTCAAGAACACTTGGTCACCAACTGAGAATTAAAATGGTCTATAGAGACGATCATAAAAATATTTATACCATATCTGTTCTATAAACATTCTCTGATGAATCAACTAAATCTTTCCTATCATATCTTGGACCAAGCTAAGTCCAACCAAGGAACATTCACCAAACTCCAACCAACATAATCAAGATTTACAAGGCCAACCATACAAGGAATTAGAAGGATCCATTCAAATCATGGAATGGTAAATATTGTTATAAGAAAACTCAAAAATCCCCCAGTGATCATCCAAATCCCCACTAATGTCAAGAACAGAAGTGTGAAGAATATGCTGCAGAATCTGTATAGCTCTTTCTGTCTAGCCATCCAACTGTAGATGGTATGCCGTACTCAAATGAACGTGAGATCCCAATGCCTCCAAAAGGCCTCTCAAAAAGAGAGAAGGGAACCAAGGATCCCTATTAGAAGCTATAGTATTAGGGAATCCATTCAAACATACAATCTCTTTCACATAGAGATTTCCCAAATCTTCACCATTGGTTTTATCATGAATTGGAATAAAGTGAGCCTATTTCATCAGCTTGTTGATCACAACCCATATAGCATTCTTCTTTCTCTGGGTATGAGGAATCCCAACCACAAAGGCCATAGAGATTTCATACCACTCTCATGTAGGGACTGGAAGTGGATAACGAAAACCTAAAGATTTTTTGTCCTCATCATTCACCTGTTGGCACATATAACAATGAGGAAAAAACTCAACAATTCCCCATCCATACCCAGACACTAGTACCGCTACCGTAAGTCAAAAAATATATTCATGGTTCATGGGTTCACTAAACACTGGGAACTATGTAAATACACCACAACATATTTCCTTACTAAATATTGGACTACAAAATAGTTCTGAAATCACAGAATTCCCTCTTTGGAGAACGAACAATCAAGCATGGCCCCCACCATTATGAGGGTCTCTAATTCTACAAAAATCATCATCAATATTTTGTTCTTGAAGAATAAATATGAGAAGAGTAGAATTCAACTATAAACTGTCCAAGGAAACCTTAACCCATGATTCCGAGACTCTAATATGCAACTACGCAATGTGATCCATCAAGTTCCACTCTTCTAATGATTCTTTCACTGCATGGGTTAGAAGTTTCTTGCTCAAGGCATCTGCAAAAACATTCCCTTTACTTGGGGTATTAGATATGTTGAAATCAAAAGATATCAAGTATTCCACCCAATTCCTATGGAAGAAGTTAAAATCATTTTTATAGAACATATAACTCAATATTTGGGGGTTATAAAACATGATAAAAATTTCTCCATAAAGGTAATGCCACCAACTCTTAACCAAGTGCATCACAACTACAAGTTCAAGGTAATGGGTTGGATAATTATTATCATGTGGACTAGTATAAAGAGATATATAATAAATGAAATGATCATGCTATTTAATAAAGTAGCCCATGACTGAACCCGATGCATAAAAAAACCACATAACTCTGCCCGGTCTCTGGAAGAGTCAACTCCAGTATAGTATTAAAAATACATTTCATCTCAAAAAAATAATTTTGACTTTTTCATCCCAAGAAAACATTACTCTCTTCTGAGTTAGATCAATCATCAGGGAAGAGAACTTCGAGAAGTCCTTGATGAACTAGTGATAATATCTGAATAATCCAAAAAAGCTCTGAATCTCGAAGACATTTTGCGGTTGCTCCCAAGTCACAATATCCTTCACCTTATTAGGATCAACTAAAATACCTTTTTCTGAAACCATGTGTCCCAATAAATTAAATTCCCAGATGTAGAAATAAATTTTTTATAGATTGTCATAAAATCAGTGATTTCTCAATAATCCCAAAAATATTCTCAAATGATGAACATGATCCTACTCAGACTTAGAGTATATGAGAATGTCATCCAAAAAGACTACCAAAAAGGTATTTAGATTCTCATGTAAAATCAAGTTCATTAAATCCATGAAAACTTTAGGATCATTGGTTAGACCAAAGGGGATGAAAAGGTACTCATAATGACCATACCTTCTCTGAAAGGCAGTTTTCAGAATTTCAGATTCTTTTATCCTCAAATGATTGAAACCAGATCAAAGGTCGATATTAAAGAACTAATTAACCCCATTAAACTATTAAAACATATCATCAATCTTTAGAAAAATATATTTTCTCTTTACTGTAACTTGATTGATCTTTTGGTAATCAATGCAATGGAGGAGTGAACTATCAGCTTTCTTAGAAAAGAGAACAGATGCCTCCCAAGGTGATGCACTCGAGCATATGAAGTCTTTGTCTAAAAGTTAATCCATATGGGAATTCAAATACTTTAATTCAGATGATTCAATATGCTAAGAGGGAATGAAAATTGGACGAGTACCATACATTAATTCAATAGAAAACTCAACCTCCCTTACTGATGGAAAACCAAAGAAGTCAGAAGGAAACATGTAGGGAAACTTGACGATGATTGGAGGGAGATCACCGCTCAATGATTCTCACTCCATATCAAATGAAAAAAATATATCACCTTCGCCAACTCTGTATATAAAGGTATGGTTATACTTGACCTTAGGTCCCATTCTCCTTAGAAGACATGACACACACCATCAGAGGTAGTTAAGGAGACCCTTGGAAGATAAAAATTAATTTATTCTTTATTTTCAATGATTCAATCCATCCAGAAAATGACATCAAGAGGATTCATGTTGAGAAATAGAAAAATCTATGCAATATCAACATCTGATAGAGAGAAAACATAAGAGGTACTATATATACCCTGTTCTCTCTTAATACCAAGGGGTGTACTAATATCCATTGAAAAAGAAAAAAGATCCATAGGAAGATTAAGAAGATTAAAAATATAGGTTGAGAAAAATGAATGATATTCACCAGTATCAAATAGAGTAGTCACTAATGATGAATCTATTTCAATGGTAACTCTCACGATCGTTGGGCCCGTATCCTCTTCCTCTGGAGACTCTTCAACTGCATGAAGAAGCATCATTCAAGATGCTTGTTGCTCGAACCCTTTTTCAAATGAAGAATAGATTACACCATAGTTTTTGAAGGTAACTGTGATCCCATTCCACTAAAAAGAGTGGAATAAACATGAAATAATCTCTTTATGTTCCCTGAGCATCCACATGAGCTACAGTTCTTGGGCGCCTCAGTGAAAACCCTCTTTGAATGTCCTGACTTTCCACACTGGTAGCAAATCAAAGGGCCTTTGATTGGAACTTTAGGAGGTATAGAATTACCCTACTACCAAGAAACACCATAAGAATCATCATTATTCCTCTTTCCATAAGAGTAATTCACACTACCACTAAGATTAAAAGAAAATATCAATAACCCTAACTTTCCACCCAGGTCTATTTTGACCATTTTAACTCTATTCAATACATCATCATTAGAAGACAAATTCAATAAAAGAACAAATGAAAGAATATCTTATCAATGTACCAAATTTAACCTTAGAGTCATCATCTTCTCATTTTATAATATCTCATGTGACAACTTCACAAGATCAGTAAAATAGTTTTCATAATCTGTCATGGTCATGTTAGCCTGCTCGAGTTTGAAAAACTTAATGGACTTGTCCACCATTAACGAATCTGTATAGAACTGGCCAGTGAAATGATCCTTTAATTCTTTCTAATATATGAACTCATGCTTCTTCTCCATCCCCATAGTTTCCCTTCCATCTCCTACTAGATCCTACCAGTATGAAGGTGGTATACTTTACTTTGATTTCGTTGGGTGAGTCTAAGAACCCAAAAATCCTCTAGTCTTCTCAACAATTCCTCAACCTCTTGAAGATCATTTGTGAATTCGAATAGCTCTATATTCTGGTGAAGGATCTCATTAGAATAAATCTAGAGAATTTACATCTATGGTTCAATAACTAGATCCTTAACAGGAATTGGAGGTGGTGCCTGTCCCAGAGCGTGGATAGTGAACACAATCACCTCAAAGAAACTCAGGTCCACGAGAAGATTTTATCACTAAGGTTCAATATAAGATTACTCCTAGATCTTATTTTCATGTCTTTTTGGATTCATTATTCTACACAACATAATAAGATAGTAAAGAATACATTACATTAACACTCAGACAGAGTTCTATGTCAAATTTATCCCAATAGATAGATAAATAAGATTTGGATTTCATCCTATCCAAATAAAAAGCATGGGAAAGACCAGAACTAATCCTACAGATTTATTTACCTAAACATACCTGGAATCATAGGGTTCATTGCAGTGAGAGCTAGACATGAACTCAATTGTAACTATCTCATAAGTCCTGAAATGATTTCACAAATTTATACTAACTTTAAGAAAATAATCTCAACCTAGAGCTCTGATACCACTTTGTCATGAACCAACCTGGGTATCCTAGTAACCTGATAACCATGCCGAAACTGACATATCTCAAAGGGAGGTCCCTATCCCCATGGGTCAATGACTAGAAACTAGCATCATATAAAAATGAAAGTGGGAATGATTTTTCCCCAACCATTTCGGAAGTAAAAGAAACAATAAAATATGCATACAAAAGAAAATTCATAGGGAGATATGTATCAGAAGTAAAAAAGGAATAAAAACCCAAATTACTACAACCAAAAATAGGTAAAAATTTCCAATTCCCAAAGTATTCAACTCTCTAAGCCCACAAATCAACAGCTAAAACCACCTCTAAGTGGTTCTTTACCCTTCCTCAAACCTAGAAGGAGATAATCAATAAACACCCAAAGTCACAGGTAGGGTGTGAGCCAAAAATCCTAGTAGGGTCTCACCAAGTATTCCATAATATATTCCAATATTATATTAACCAAACAAAGTGATTTTAATTTTCAAATAAATATGATTGGTATTTCAAAACAATAGTTCTAATAATTCAAGATTTACATTTGAAGAGATGGAAATATTTTAAGCAAAGGATTTAATTTTCAAGTGGTGGAATATTTCTAAAAAAATGGTTCTTTTCTCAAATGGATTGAATAAAAACTTTCATATAAAACAATTTATATAATTTATAAGGCATGCAGAATAGTTTACAATAATGGTATATATTAATTTGGAATAAAAAAAAGTAAGAAACATGGTCATATTCTTAAGAAGGTATGATAGTTCAAGGCTATAGGACTCCACACTCAGGGTAACATGAAAATATATACATTCATCCCTTTGAACTCATTACAAAGAAGACTAATCACCAATACTTAAGGGATGTGACTTGCTTTATTTATGTTTTGTAATGTTTTAAATTGTAAATTTCTATCCAAATAACTCACTAACTAACAAAGACTTTTATGTGCTCTAGTTCAAAACCATGCTGGGAAATTTATTTCAAGAAACCTGAAAATACAATTAATCCCATTCTCTATTTGAAATATTCAAGTTTTCCATTTCAAAACCATAATGGATTTTTAATAGAAAGCAAGCCTTTGTACAAAGATAAAACCTTATGGTTTCTATCAAAACCATTTAAATATATTTTCATGATATTATAATTTGAAATAAATTCAAAATTTAATTTCAAAATTCACTTTCACAATTAAATTCAAATTTTTAATTTTTATAAAATTCCATAAATTTCAAAACAAACCCCCAATTCAATGGAATTATGGTTTTTCAAAAAATTTCCATCAAAATTATTTCACAATTAAATTCAAAAATTTAATTAAAATAATGTCCATTAAACTGAAATTTTAAATTAAACAATTTTAATCTCTTAAATTTCCACAAACACACCCCAATTCAATGGAATTGGGGTTTTCCAATTTCATGCCAAAAACCAATTTTAAAAAAACCCCAATTCAATGGAATTGTTTTTCTCCAACAAAACAATTGAGATTCATTTAATTAAAATCTAGAAAATGCATTTAATTAACATAATTTAAATTAAATTAAGAAATTTAGTGTTAGCATAAATTGGGCATAATGACAGAACCACCTACCTCAAGATTAATGGATCTCAAATCACGAAACCATAACCGAGATTCATCAATGAAGAATGATGATAATGGAATCTAGGTAATAAGGATCAAACCTCAGTTTATAATCGAAAAATAGGGTATTAGATCCACAAATGAAAATAGGGTTCCACAAAACCCTAGGGAAGAAGAAGGAGATAACACGATAATAAGAATAGGAAGAGGAAACTAACAAGGAGAGGATCGACCACCATTCAAAAATATTTGATCCGCTTATGAGAGGGGTACGAGGGGAAAAAACTCGTCTTGGGATCTCTAAGGATGGTGGAAACTGATTATGGGCCATTCTTGTATATTGGGGACCTAAAATGGGGGCTCAAGAATTTTTAATTAAAATTCAGATCAATTAAAAACCCATACACATGGTTTGCTGGGAAGACCCGCACCATTAAATCAAACCATGAAGCATAGCCATGCACCTATTTTAAATTATCTACATGGATTCTCCTAATAGGGAACATAGTTTAACAATGAATGCAAAAACTATGAAAACCCCCACTTTCTGGGTTTTCATGGTTTGGTTTGAGAGGGTGCACGATTTGGGAAAACCGTGTGCCAATCGTACACTAGCCTAAAAATTTTCATAGATTTCAAAATTTCACCTAAATAAACCCCAAATTAAACCCAACCAAATCATGATAAAAAATAAGGGTATAGGAATACCAAAAAGTAGTTACATGATGTTATATATATAGTAGGTATAATTCTAATGGATTTAAACATGGAAACTAGTGAAAAGGTTTCATCATAGTCAATTCCTTAACGATGATTGAACCCTTTAGTCACTAGCCTTCCTTTATTGGTATTTAATTTACCTTCCATGTAAAATTATCTCTTGAATAACCATTTCCCATATGATATTTACATCAACTGGAACATTGACTAGAACCCAAACTCAGTTTTGATACATGGAATCCATTTCATAATTCATGGCTTCTTTCCAACTTAAATCTTCTGAGCTCTCTATTGCCTCTTTATAGGAGAGTAGTTCATCATTGTCAACCAATAACGAGTCATCATCTTCAGTGAATATAAACCATATATCTCTGGTTATATTACCTCTCCAGTGATCCTATGTAGTACTTGTGTTTCATGAACTACTTCTTCTAAATGGGCCTATGAAATATTTTCCTATACCAACTCTTATGCATCATGAGAATCAACTGCATAAAATTCAATATTTCTCCTACTATATTTTTTTAGGATCTTCTACCAATCAAGAAAGAGGGATTTTCTAGAAAAAATCACTTTCTTTTTTGAGGGGTTGTATTGGTAGTATCCGTTTTTCTTTATGATATCCTATAATGATATAGTTTGTTTTCCAATGTGACAGTTTGTTTCCTAAGAAGGAATAAAAAAATTCCTCGCAACACCATAAACATGTATACAAAAAAATGGGTTTCTTTACACACCATAACATGAAGGGAATTTCATTTTAATATTTATTTGGTACTTGGATTAATGTGTATTCTATAGTTTGTAATTCATATTCCTAAAAGGATAATGGATGATCCGCATGACTCATCATCGACCTTACCATGTCTAAAAAGGTATGGTTCCTCCTTTCCCTAATAACATTCCATTATCATGTGTAAGGTGGAGTGAGTTGAGATAGAATCACAAACTCCCATAAAACATTGATAAATTCTTGGTTAAGATATTCCCCACCTCAATCTGATTGAAGCTTCATTATCTTCTTTCTATGTTGATTATCTACTTCATTCTTGAATTATTTGAATTTCTCAAAGGACTCAAACGTATACCTCATTAGGTAGATATATCCATATATACTCAATTCATTAATAAAACCTATTATGTAATAATACCCACCTCTATATTATACTGGAAATGGTCCACACACATCAGTGTGTACTATCCTAAAATCTCTATGGGCCTTTCACCTAGTCCACCAAATGGAAATTTAGTAATTTTTACATTTAAATAAGAATGAAATCATTCAAGTGGTTTTAGTTCAAAAGAGTCTAAATAACCATATTGATAGAGATTTCTCAAATTATTCTCGTTTACATTACCAAGATAGCGATGCCATATCTAGGTGTTATATGATTCATGAGAACATTATTCGTTATCTATTTCAAATACATGGATTTTATAATTTAATAAATAAAGACCGTTATTTAAATGTTTCATACCATAACATATATTGTATTTAAAAAAATTATTTCCAATTTTCGAAAATAAAACCATCTACATATAGTCATGATACAACAATTATGTTTTTGGTAATGGTTGGTACATAATAACAATATCTTAAAACCAATATCATTCCTATTGGAAATGAAAGATGGTAGTCACCAATGACTAGATCAGCTAGCCTCACACCATTGGAAGATCACAAATCTACACCTCCTCTAGCAATGTTTCAAAATATACTTGGTTCCTACATTTGGATACAAATGTGAGTACTATAAGTTGTATGTAATACCCAATGTGTATATATTGAATGATTACACATGATAATAAATGCACCTTTTGCTTCCCCATTCTTTGGGGTGTAGTTATTATTCTGGTGGCCTTGCTTTCCACATGAAAAACATACTACTTCCTTTTCCATTCCATTCCTCTGGATCTTCATCTTCATGGAAGGATTGATCATGGGAGATTTATACTTGTTATGATTCATAGTCCCATTTTGCTTGTTATTCCTTTTCTTATTCACCATAAATAGCACAAGATTTTCATGCCCCATGTCCTTTTCCACATGGTGAATCAGAGTAAACATCAAAAGACTCTTCTCATTATTGATCATGTTATAATAATCAATAATACAAGAGAAGTAATTGGGTATTGTGGAAAGTATGAGATCTGTGTGCAACTCATCTGTGAATTTAATCCTGTCTAGGAATTCAATGTAGCCATTAATCTTGACTACATGAAGCCTAAATACCAAAAAATCTTTAATATTAGATATAAATAGAGAATTGGTGATCTTGTATCTCTCTTGTCACACCAACTCTTGATAGATATCTCGAAGGTGAGACATCGTGCTATATGTATGCATGTCCTCATGCTTCTTTAAAAGATCATTGGTCATGGATGATAGCATGAAACACTAAAAATATATGGAATCATTCAAATGTTTCTCAAATAAAGATAACTCTTCATCACTAACCTCATTATGAGGTACATCAAGAATAGGTTCTTCCATCACATACAATTTTCTTTTATGGAATAGGATAACATGTATGATCCCTTTCCACTCGTAGAAATTTGTTCTAGTGAGAAGGTTATCATTATCAATTATGGATCAAAATGATATGTTTGAAGTCATTTTATTTATGTTTCTACAAATAATATGAGAAGACTTTTAGTACTAGATATAATAATATTTTGAGAAATAAATAAATATTATATATATTAATCTTCGAATATTTTATTGAAACCCAAATTACCTCACCATTGTATTTAGAATATACCATTTCTTGGTAATTTTAGTTGAAAGAATCCATATTCCCCTCCTCGTCACCCCAACTTTGGCTGATCAAGCAATTTTAAGAGTTTTAGGTAGGCATTCCAAATTCTAACTACATTAACTCACAGTTCCTTGATCTATTGAGTGGAATCCCTAATCCCAAAATCCTTAAATTGGATTTCCATAACCTTTTACATTCATTTACAATAAGTCCTTCTTTGTAAGTGAAGCCTTGATGCGAACTAAGTTAATTCAAAAAAAAAACTTCAAGTTAGAATTACCTTATAATTGAAAGCACTCAAACTCTGGATGGTCAAGAACTTTTTTGTATGGTTTGATTTTAAGTAAAGTAGTGGAAGGCTATACTGAATTAAAATATATAATTTTGGGATTTATCGTTTATGCATAAACTTACAATTATTAACTTTATTACATTCTTTATAATATTAATTGTATTTAATTAATTTATTATCCATGTATTTGATAATGTTTACTCATAAGTCATTTTTTTAGTTCTAACTTGCATGTATGTTAATTAATTAATTCATGTGATCATGAAAAATCATCCCTAATGAAATAACCATGAAATTTGATAGAAATAAAATAATGAAGTGTTATGACTATGATATTTCACTAGTGGTTAGTTTATGTAGAGGATGATAAACTAACCATCGACCTAGGGGAAAAACACCTTGAACCATTTATGTTTCATGCTGCAGCTTTCCACCTATCCACATATGTATCTCTCTTGGATTTGTTTTTCCTTGAATCCAAACTTGTACCACCTCCACTAGCTTGGGAGATCCATCCATTACATATGATTTTACTCATGAATATGTGAGGGGAACCAAAGGATTGGTTAAGGGGTTTACATAAAAGAAACCATGGGAATTCATGCCATCACATTATGATAGGAGGGATGAAATGCAGGACAATAATTTAATTTAATAATAAATTAAAAGAAAATAAATCATATTCAAAGGTCTGATCTAGGCTCATGATCATCTACATGTACTCAATGAATTAAAAATTTAATTAGCATTCAATTATAAACATTATTGTTTAAGATAAATCATACTCGAATCCATTAATTATATTATTTAATTAATCAATTATATTATCTTAATTATCATATGAATTTTATTGATATTATCTTCCATCACAATTTTAAACAAATTAAATAAATTTATTTAAAATTAATAGAGTATAAAAATTATACCATGGAGGCAACACGGTGAGTACCCATTCGAACTACCCAATGTTTATTATACTCATATATTATTTACTCTTGAGACATGTTTCATACATGAATTATCATGTAATTTCATGGTATGTACTATCAACTTAATGAACATAAGGAACACATGGTATTCACATAGTGTGTTATGATTCAATGCATGTAGAGTAATAAATGTACTACGACTTATACATTGTATGCATATTTGAACATTACAGAGAAATTAATTATATATATATATAACCCATCACATGAAGTATAATGACTAATATTTTCCATGTATTATTTTTTTGATATTATATGGAATATTTTGAAGACTAGACATTGATACGGTGTGTGATTAAAAGGCCCAGTGTGCCCCGAATAAATGTTTGAAATATATTAAAAATATTATTATCGTAAATGTGATGTTTTCCTATAAAAGTGGAATAACTCCCGAATGGTTTCCTGAATTAGAAATTTTAGGGAACCATTTCTTTCAATGTATGGGTTTTACCCTAGGTGTGACATAACCTTTTTCGGCGTGGGGTGTTTGTGAAAAAGTCATTGCGGGCGCAGAATTAATAAAATAAATTAAATTAAATTGATTTATTTTATTTTATTTGATGTAGTGACCATACTCCTTTACTTATAATCTATTATAATCTATTTTCAGGGTTAGCCACATAACCCTACAAATCAAGAGGAATTATTGGAGAAAGCATTGGAGGAGATCTTAGTGAACAAAAATGGAATGTGACAAGATCGAGGATCGTTGTGCCAATGATGTTCGTGGATATCATCTAGGTCAAGAACACATAACTATTCTTTATGATTGATCAATCAAAACTCTAGTTAGGATATTTATTTGTGATTTCTATCCCGTTCTTTTATCCCGGTTGAACGAAGATCAATTCCATGAATATGAATTGATTCATGCATCAAAAATAGATTAAATTGTTGGATTTATTTTGTTTGTTGTGTTTATTATCCTCTTCTTATGTCTATTTCTTTGATAATATATTGAATCAAAATAAAAAAAGGTTGAGGTTTTTTCCTAACATCTTATGGTTTATGAATTTCTCTCCCCATTTATTTTCTTGTTCATTATGGAAAATTCCTTTGGCCAATTGTTTGACGAATACTTGGTATTAAATCATTTTGAAAATATTATTCGGTGCAATTAATCATTAATATGTATTTGTTTCATGATCGTGGGTGAGATCGACTTGCGATAATGGTGGAGTATGATCATAGGTAGATCAAATAGATTTTTGGTTCTCATTATTCCTAATTTTGATGTGCAGTGACCGATGGATTTATGGGGGCATTTTATGAGATGATATAAACTCAGATCTAGGATAGTGATGATGGTAGGGATCATCCATACCCAAATATTCGATTTACAGTATGGGTGGTGGTGACAACATTCATGGGAATCAAGAAGGAAGAAACTTATAGATATGGAAAATCATAGATTACACGATGTGTAATATGAAATCACATTCCATGTGGGACCCTCTTCTATGGTGATATGGTTTTCATAGTGAGTTAAATATCACATTCTATGTGACACGTGTTAGGAATCTCAGTGTGTAACTTAGAGGTCACATGTGCATGGGAAGGCCAAGTACATAGACATGACCAGAGTTAATAGACACAGTCTGTAGTACACGAGAATTGGCATAAGGCATAGGAAGGGTTCTCGGTGACCTCTACACACAATGTGTGAATAATTACATGTTTTGTATATTGAGGTTTACATTTCATATGAGGAAACACCACACAAGAAGGACAAGGGTTGTCTGGACACGCTGTGTACCCCCAGTACACGTAGTGTACCCCCAGTACATGCAGTGTACCCCCTTTGTTGGTGTTTTTAGTCCATAGTTTCTTTATTAAAGAACAATATTGGTTTATTATGTCCCCATAGTCCAATTCCCTTGAGGTTAAAAAGCAATATTACTTCCATATATCAGGATTTTGATCCCCTTTAGAGGATGAGTCTCAAATAGAGTTTGTGGTGTTCCTCCATGAGACTAGAGTGTGATACTTTATCATCTTTATACCCTAAGTGGGGTTTCTGGAATTTTAATAACATCCTTGAGTAGGGGTTAATCCTCCATCTTGAAGTCTGTATCGATAGGGTTCTTGGTATAATTGTCATACAACCCCCTACATAGAGGTTTGATCTAGATTGGGTTCATGGTGTCCCCTAGCTGTCCAGGGCATTCCCCCTTATCTGACTATCAGGGTCATATAAGACCAGTAAGATTTTATAGGTGGGGCCCAATTATCATAACCTATTGGATGAGTGTGTCTAGTGTTAACATGGCTTGTGGAGTGGGCACTCCTAGAATGAGAATTTATTTGAGCAGTATCCTATGGATGATAGTTTGGTTGTGATTTCTTGGAGGCCCGATGTCCTTAGTATATTTGGGTGATTTGTTATCTACATTGACTTTTATATCCTTTTATTGAGCTTAATATTCTTGATTATTTGTGTTTAGTGTTTTCAGGATGTCTTACTGGGTATTTTTATACTCACACCCTATATGGTCTCCACCCACACGTATCATGTCATATACAGATGATGAACCATTTGATGGTGTCCTAAGAGGGCAGGGTGTAGGTTGGGGTATAAATTGATCTTGACAGACTGAGGAGTTTTCCAGGCACTTGAATTTTATTATAGTCCTCACTCTTGGAGTAGTTTGGACTCTCTATAGTTTTTGTTTGGGATTGTATTTAGCCCATTTTTCACTTTCAGTACTTTACTTTCATACTCTATTTTTGGGATCATAGATGTATGCATTCATTTTTTTAGTTATTTTACATTTCAGAATTGTATGGGCTGGGAGATTTGTGCGTGAATATAGGTACATTAGGCTAATGCTTACCATTTTTGGGATATACCTACTCAGCACTGGTCTCATACCCCTAGCTTATTTGAGGCAGACTTGGGGTAATTACTGGTAAGACCACGGTGGGTCAGGTCATGATAGAGTGGTATAAGAGCTTTAAGTTCTACCTTAGGACCAAAGTCTATGAGATTGGTTTGGGGCAACAATGTTAAGTGTTTCAAGTTCAGCTTTTAGGCTAGGGACTCCAATGTTGGTGTAGCATATGACGTATCCATACACCAAGACTTTGATCACCATTCTTTGAACTCAGCACATGTAGTCATTGGTAATAGAGAAAAAATTGGTACATGAATCATATAGGAATGGTTATTGGTTTCCATATCTTTCTTGATTCAACTCCCCAAATATAATCTTTGATCATGGTATATCTTTTTTATTTTAGGATACCTCTATGAAGAAATCCAGCCAATATTTCACTTTGTGATCACGATGATGATCTTTCGAGTGATGAGGCTTCAATGTAGGGGCCTATACCAAAGATAGAACCTCTAGGTGGTTTTCCAGTTATACCACCACCTGTTGATCATTATCTAGCACTAGAAGTTCCAGTTGGGAATGCATGCAGTCTATGTGACGTGTATGAGTTTTATAGGCAATGAAATTCCATGTTTCAGGGTGATCTAGACACCTAGGTGGATGAGGACTTTATAGAAGTAGTCACTCGAGTTTTATGACGTGTGTGGATGCATGCAGATTAGATGGTGGTCCTCACGGTGAGTCTTATTCAGGGATCTATAGGGTGATGGTGGAGTTTAGTTACTCGGTTTCATAATGAGACAACTTTATCCTGGTCAGACATTGATAATCTCTTTAGGGACAAGTTTTATCTATCCATGTTGCTATCAATTTGCATATAAGAGCTTATGCATTTGTAGTAGGACAATTTGACTATGGTAGAGAATTCAACATGGTTTACTTATCTCTCACGATACTATATGGATATGGTTTGGGATCCATTTTTCAAAGAATAGACCTTTGAGCATGGATTATGGTATAGAATCAATGTTCTAGTGGTATCCCTATGCATTCCCACCTATGATGGAGTGCTTGAGTGGGCCTTAGTGGTAGAGAGACTCTTGGTAGAGCAAGTGCCGATAATGGGTGCTAGTAGTGGGCACCTAGAAGACGATACCTCAAAAGAAGATAACTGATGATAGTCATAGGGATCCAAGCATGTCATATGCTTCCAATGATGATCCTAGGACACAAGGTTAGCAGAACATGGCTCTCATGATAGCTTGAATCAGCTGAGGGAAAAATGATGTTTATCCTGCGATGTTCTGGGAGATCTGGATCGAGATTGTCTGAGCCATCATACAACTGATCAAGAGATGGCCAATGGATCACTAAGGAATAGGAATATGTAGGAGGAGGGTGGTCCATAGAGCAGCGTATGTAGCAGAGTTTCTAGTAGAGAAGTAGAAGGTTGTTGGAGTTTTGACCTATTTCCACCACCACCCCCAGGTGGTCCATTCCAGGCTTAGGGATATGGTGGTCAGGGAAATGGCTATCTATAGGCTATGGAGGACAATAACCCTAAGGCTCCATGTATTATACAGGGTATGATCTTTGTACTTTTTACCTTAGCTACAGTATTGATAGACACAAGTGCGAGTCATACCTTTCTTACAACTTCTCTGGTCTGATACTTAGAGATTCCAGTTGAGACTATGACTCAACCACTATGATTAGAGACTCTAACAGAATGTGGATCAACTATTTATCATATATTCTGATAGTGTGATATACTTATTGGAGGTGACATTTTTGTATGTGATCTCTTTGTTTCAGTGATGAGGACTTATGAAATTATTCTAGGTATGGTCTGGAAATCCACAGTTCATGCCTAGATCGCCTATTTAAGTTGAGGATGTGGTGTGTTTGAAATTATGGGGTGAGGTTTTCATTTTTGGGTAAAAAGGAAATCTTGGTAGAGTAAGATGAGCTCATGCATGCTATAGTGTAGCCAACTACTCACTAGTAGTATAACATGACTCTTGGTGTAGTAGATTCTATATGACACAAGTTCCCTGTAGTGGTGGCGAAGTATGAGGACGTATTTACAGAGGATGTGACATGATTAAATTCCCACCAAGAGAAATGATTATTCATTTAATTTAACCCTGAGACGTCCCCGATATCCTTATTAGCATATCATATTTCTCCTGCGGAGATTTTTATAATAATGGTGCAATGAGAGGAATCACGGGAGAAGGGATTTTTGAGACTCGATGTTTCCCCTTGGTTATCCCCAATGTTGTCTCCAATAAGGAGGAAAAGAGCTTGAGGTTATGTGTGGACTACTAATTCTTGAACCAGGTGATGGTGATGAATAAGTATCTAATAATAAGGATCAAATACCTCTTTGATAAGTTGAGAGTGGCATGATGGTTCTTGAAGATTGACCACATATCTGCCTATCAACATCTGTGAATATTGGACGAGGATATATCAAAGATGAAATTTATATATCACTATGATATTTATGAGTACTTGTTGATTCCCTTATTAATTATGAACTCCCCATTATTGTTCATGGGACCCATGAACCTGATCTTTTAGCCTTTCTTGGACCGCTTTAGGGTGGTCTTAATCAACGATATCCTAGTGTTCTTAATGTCTGAGGAGGAGAATGAGAGACCCTTGAGGATAGTCCTAGACACACTCTAAGAGCACCATCTTTATGGTAATCTCTCAAGGTGTCAGTTTTGGATTCTAGAGGTCCACTTCTTCAAACATGTCATATCATAGGTAGGAGTAGCAGTAGACCTAACAAAGGTTGAGGCTATGCTTACTTGGGAGCCACCCAAGAGTGTTACCAATGTGTGAATTTTCGTTGTTTTATAAGGGTACTATCAGAGGTTTTTACCTGATTTCTAGAGAGTGACAATGCCTTGGACAACTTTGACTCAAAAGAGGCAGCCTTTTGTATGGACAAAAAGGTGCCATCAGTTCTTTTATGAGTTGAGGCATAGGTTGACGAGCACTCCCATCTTGAGATTTCCAGAGGAGGCTGTCAAGTATGTAGTGTTCTGTGATGCATCAAGGACCGGGCTTGGTTTTGTTCTGATGCAGATACATGGAGTGATTTCTTATGGTTCACATCATTTGAGAACACATGAGTAGAACTATAAAAACCAGGATCTTGAGCCAGTAATGGTAGTATTCATAATGAAGATGCAACGACACTACCTGATGTGTGTGTAGTTTATCATATAATCTGAACATCAAAGTCTCAAGTATATATTCTATAAGAAGGATCATAACTTGAGACATAGGTGATGTATAGAGTTCCTCCAGGACTATGAAAAAGAGAATACCAATACTCTTAAGAAGGGGAACATGGTGGAAGATGCACTCAGTAAGAGATATTCTTCTCATTTGATGGATGAGGAGTCAATGTAGTTAGCCTTATTACATTTTTCCTTAGTGGAAAAGTATTGAGATTCATATATGTAGTAGATGGCTGTTACCCCACCGCTTTTATAGAATATATAGTATTCTCAAAGTGGATATACAGATTTTTTGGGACATTACATACTTAGATATCTATTGGATAGACTCTGATGTATATTATGAAGGTGGGGAGCATTCTATCATTTTTAGAGGATGGATAATTTTACATTTGACATTACATGAGGAGGTGATGTATGAATTTCATACATCCCCTTTAGTGGTACATCTAGGTGTGGAAAATATTTACCATGACCTTCAATATCAGTTTTGGTAGCCAGGCATGAAGAGTTGCATTGCAGAGTTTGTCTCTCAATTAATCACTTGTTAGCAAGTAAAGGCTGAGAACTAGGTTCTAGCAGGTTTACCTCAACCCCTTAAGGTTACAAAGTGGAATTGGGATGTGATATCCATAGAATTAATGATGGGGTTACCATATACATCCACGGGACATGATTCTATTTGGGTGATTGTATACAGACTCACCAAGTCATTCCACTTCATAGCTATCTGAGAGAAAACATCAGTAGAGTGATTGGGACGACAATATGTTGAGGAGATAGTATGAATCTATAGATTTCCCTCGATGATCATTTTAGATAGTGAAAATAATTTCATGTCACGATTATAGAGTGGATTATAGGAGCCCTCTGAATGTCAGTTTCACTTGAGCACAATGTTTCACCTCTAGACTTATGGCCAAATTGAGAAAACCATTTAGGTCTTGGAGTACATGATGTGGGATTTCTTGTTAGACATTTTCCATAGTTGGGAGGATCATCTACCCTTAGTGGAGTTTTTTTATAACATACAGAACCATTCCATCATTAGTATGGTACCATTTGAGGCCTTTTATGGATGACCCTACATGTTACCACATTGTTGGAATGATTCAAGAGAGTTGGAACTCATAGGACTAGAGTTGGTGTGAGCTACTAAATAGAAGGTGCAAATCATCCAGGAGTGAATGAGGACTGCACAGAGCCATCATAAGTCTTATGTATACTTATGACAGAAAACTATGGAGTTCGAGGAGGGAGACCATGTATTCCTGAGGGTCTCATCTCGATGTGAATTTTAGAGATTTTTCCATAGGAAAAAATTGTCTTTGAGATTCATTGGCCCTTTATAGATACTGCATTGATTTGACAAGGTGGTGTATCGCTTGGCTATATCACCAAAGTTGGAAAATGTACACAAAGTATTCCCTGTGTTGCAGTTGAGGAGTTACGTGCATGACCCATCACATGTTATCGAATGGGGTGAGCTGGACATCGATGATAGTGATACCTTTTCTTAGTACCTAGTGTAGATCAAGGATCAGCATGAGATGATCCTTTTTGGGTGATCATATCCCCTAGTACGTCTATGGTGGTAGCACAAGAATATTCAAGAGATCACCTAGAAGTGGGAGACCTAGAAGTGAGCCCAATACCCTTATATTTTCAAGTAGGTTTTCGTCTTTTTTGGATGAAAAAACCTAAGGAAGGGAGAATTCAATGACTCATATTTTTTGTGTATTATTTTTGGATATTATATGTAATATTTTTGAAGCTAGGCACTAAGATGGAGTGTGATTTTGTGTCCCGATGTTCATGGAATAAATTTTTGAACTATATTAAATATATTATTATCACAAGCATGATGTTATCTTGAAAAAGTGGAATAACTCCAAAATAGTGGCCTGGATAAAAAAATACAAGGGCACCATTGACATTAAAGAATGGGTTTTACTCTAGGTGTGGCATAACCTATGTCGGCGTGGGGTGTTTTTAAAAAATTCTTCATAGGTGCAGAGTTATGAAAATAATTAAAATAAATTGATTTATTTTATATTATTTGATGCAGCAACTGGAATCTATACAATACTATGGCCTATTTACAATGTTAGCTTCATAACCCTACAAATCGAGAGGAGCAATTGGAGAAAGTGTTGGAGGATATCTTGGAAAAGGATAACATATTAGGACCATATCGAGGATCGTTGCACCAACATAGTTCTTAGATATCATTTTAATGATCCAAACATTTAAATGTTATTTTTTTCATATAAAATGTGTTTTATGTTATATCTTAGACAAAAAACCATATCTCTTTAATAATAAAGTGAGTATAAAGGGAAATGTGACCATCAAGATTTGACCGTTATTTGACCGTTGGTTAAATATGAATGTTGTTCAACATGACTGTTGGAAATTATACTCTTGGTAATAAGTTTTTTGTTATAAGTTTTATTTATAAGTAGAAATGATATAGAATAATTAATGTAGAGAGGAGAAACGATGGCCTAAACCAGTAGTGTCATTCTATATAAAGCCCATCTGTTTGAACATGGGATAAAGGTAGCATCAATGTGGTTCACCCTTAACCAAGCCCATGTATATATTCAACAAGTGAAGTTAGAACTAAATTTACTATGGTATAAGTTCAAGTTAGTGAAAATTACTAATCGACCGATGTTAGCCAAGCCTCCCCATGAATATATCACCATCGCACACCTTACCCTTAAGTTGTACATGGGTGTTATAAGGGGTTATGTGTTGAGGACTTAGTTACTTAAAGTGTAATTACATTGTGTGAATAAAATTATTTATTTCATCAAATCTGTTTTGAGAATATCTTTTCTTAATAAAATATATGTTTAATAGAGACAAATTAGATAAATTGATTTTTCAGGAAAAAATGTTCTTTTCATAAAATGTATATATTTTTATAATAAACAAAGATATTATGAATAATAATTATTTTAATGATATATTATGTCAAAAAGAACTCTTATTTTAATATAAATGATAATATAATTTTGTTTTTTGTTTGAAATTGTTTGAGTGTCATAAATTTTACTAGGCATTATCAACAAGCTATTTTTTTCATAAATATGGATTTTTATATTTGAATGTTAAAATTACCATATATATAGAATTATTATGATAAAATAAATTTCATTTTTTAAATCAGTATGCCAAAATTAGGTTAAGGTGAATTTATGAGAATTCTCTAAAATACTTTATTTTTCCATGAATAGTAAAAATACAGTTTGGGGATTTTTGTATGTTTAAGGACTTCATAATTATTTTGTAATGATTTAATAATTAATTAACCACATACCATAGAATAAAATATTTTATTTTATTAATATTAAGTATTTTAATATATTTTAATCAATTTCCAAACCTATAAGTTACCTTCCAAAGTCTAAAATGGAATCTTTTACTTTACAAACATTATTTTGGGGAAACTTCACTTTTTCTTGGAAAAAGAAGTGCTATAAAAACTTTTCTGGACTATTGTGTTTTAAAATAACTTAAAATATGACCCAAATGTCCAAATCCATGTACAAAATCAAGGTCAATCCAATTGTTTTTTCATTTCCACAACCTAGATTTCCAAGGACTATATTTGGAAATTAATAAAAAAATCCTACACCTTTTCTTTAAATAACCACTCATTTATCCACATTATTTCACTAAAATTCCATATTACATGAATATATAGTAGATTTACCTACCATGTATCCCCCATGGTTTACTCAACCCCAATGTCCCAATCCTCATGTTTTAGGAGCAACTCTCCAAGATAAGGGAATTTTCGTTCCATTGATTTCATTTCAAGAACCTATTTTCATTTATATATTCTAAATGGTATGTTTAATATCTTATATTGATAATTTTATCATAACCTTACTTCCAAATTATTTTTTATTAATGGGAGACCCTTTTCCCCTCTCATTTTATTCATTTATAAAACCACGTTTTATACTTGTTATGCTGCCAAATTTACTTCTCAAAATTACTCTTCTCCTTAAGAAATTATCATTTATTTTCTTTTTGTGAATACACAAATCTATTTATTTTCTAGGGTTATTTAAATAATTTTAAAAATTATTTATTTAATTCTGGGATTAACATACATGAATCCCAAATTCCCTTTTCGTGGGTTAAAAATTACATAACGATAATGTTTTTGAGCACTTTTCTAACACCATGATTTTGATATGAAACCTATTTCTTTTATTCTACATGGGTTATTTATAAAATTATTGATTATGATCTATGTGTATAAAATAAATTAATAAATATGAAGTGTGTGCCTTTATAGTTCTCTATTTCACTGGTAAAATAATTAAATCTCAAGAGATGACATATTTTATGATACATTGGTGAATAAACATGGTAATTTTTATGACACCTCAGTGAAAAAACATGGTGATGTGATTATAAATGTATCAGTTAAAATTTGTATCTAAATTTACAAGTTATTATTCAAGTTCTTTTTATTTTTATAGAACACGTTTTCCCTTACTCATGCTCATTCCATAATGATATTCCTTATGTTCACATGTAAACTGTTTGCCTTACTAGGCCTCATGATCATCCCTTTCCTTTTATTAATGCCACTAGCTTATGAGATTCAATAAATTTACTTAGGATGAAACTATAAAGGGCAATTTCAACTGGATTAGAATAATGTTTTAATTTTTCATGTATAATGTACCTTTTTCCAAGAAACTAAAATTTAAAAGATCCTCTATATGTACAATGTAATAAAATGTTATGTAATAAATAGTCCAGAATCCATAGTCGGTATCAATGTATGGTTTAGTTATTTATGAAAATTAGTATTTGAAAACATTAAGAATAACCCTAGGGACAAGTTTAAATATTATAAAACATCCAGGTATTTTGGTGAATTATTAATTACATGTTTTTTAAGAAAATAAATCACTATCTAGATATGAACAAGTGGACGTGTCTCTGGAATAGATGTATCTAAGTGTAACACCTAAAAAACCACTTTGATCTAGACTCAAACAGGAACTGGTGAATGACAATGGGACTTGTTTAACTCTTGGTTTTACAATTCCAGGAGATGTGTTTGTATATTCAAAGTCATTTTATGAACCATTATGAAGGATATATAAAATATGTAATTTTTTTTAAAATAAAATATTTAAGAATTATGTTTTAAGATATAAAATTCATTTAGAATTATAATATTCTTAAAAGAAACAAAATTTCCACTATGTTTTTCTTATTTTAGAAAATGGAGAGAAATAGGAGGAACCACGTAAATGATGAGCGCAATGGACTATGTGCTGACAAACCTCCGATGGAAGATAGAATGGATAATTTTATGAGAATGATGAATCAACTAACTAGAGTTATGAACAGTAACTTGAATCAATATGAGAGACCAGACTCACCTCGAAGAGAACAACTTTCCATTGATTACTTTATACATCAACGACCACCTTCTTTTAGTGGATCTACCAACCCATTGACTACTAAACAATATATAAGCTTTATAGAAAAGATCTTTTCTATACTCCTTTATTTGGAACAAGTGAAAGTAACCCTATCTATGTACCATTTAAAGGGACAAGATGATCAGTGGTGGAAACTAATTAAAAATATAAATCCAAGAAGGGAGATTGAATCTATGGACTCGGAAGAGTTCAGGGGAACAATTTTCAATAAATATTTCCAGAATTCTATGTGAATGAAAATGGAGAAGGAATTCCTCGAACTAAATAAGAAGGAAAATGAATCAGTGGGAATACATGAGATGAAAATTACAAGACTTTATCGTTACACCTCTAGATTTGTTATGGATCCTAATGGAAATAATGATAGATTCTTCGATGGACTATGAACCCATATACAATATAATCTTTCCAATAGAGGCTATGAAAGCTATGAGGAGATTGTGAATAGTGCAATGAAAGTTGAACATGAATTTGGAGAGACACATTAGTCACATAAATTGAATGAAAATAAGAGATCTTTAGAGCCAATCCCAGGGAGGATCATTGTTCATGAAATATGAGGAAAGCAATTGAAACATACCACATTCAATAAATATGGGAAGAATCATTCAAGGATCTGCTTGATTGGGAGGGGAGAATGTTAAAAGTTTTTAAGAGACAAGAATATAGCTCATAATTTTCATAGTGAGGTGAAGCCTCAACATATCAACACTAATGACAAAGGGAAGATGGTGAAGGCCAAGCCTGAAGTATAATGTTTCAAGTGTGGATAGCTTGGTCACTTTTACAATAACTATCCAAATCAGAAAATAATAGAGGTGAATCAACATCAACATCATCATAGGATAAGGAAGAATGTTTGGGATTTTTCTATCATAATGGATAAAGTTGAATCTCTAAATGATGTGGGGGTAGGTACTCTTAATGTTCTCTAAAAGCAAGTAAGTACATTATTTGATTCTAGTTATATGCAATCCTTAATTTTCATCCATGTTTCCAAGGAATATAGAATCAATCCCTAGACTTCTAGAAGTAGAGTTATTAATTAAGACTCCAAGAGGGATTATAAAATCATCAACAATATATAGAGACTCTAGTATTGAATTTGGTAAACAAAATATCATTACAAATCTTTTAGTTATTCCCATGGTGGAATTTGACAGTGTACTAAGGATGGACTGGATATCAATTTATAATGCTACGATCAACTGTAGAAGAAAAAAAATATCAGTTGATTTGAATGGAAAACCTATAGTTATTTTCAAAGGAGAGATATCCTGACCAGAGCTTTGTCAAGAAGCACATCCCATATCCTTCTTTATGGAGATGATCAGTGAAGAGGATGAAGTATGTGAAATTATAACAATAGAAAATGCTCCCATCATTTAGGAATACATTAATGTATTTATTGAAGAGTTACCTAGGACTCCCTCTAATAAAGAGGTAGATTTATCAATTTAACTCATACCTGGATCCAAGAGGATATCAAAGACCCCATATAGAATGGAAAATGTAGAGCTGGAGGAATTAAAGAAACAACTTCATGATCTGTTAGAGAAGGGGTTTATCCAACCAAGTCTGTCTCATTAGGGAGCACCTGATATCTTTGTGAAGAATAAGGATGGAACAATGAGGATATGCATTGATTATTGAGAACATAATGGTATCACAATAAAGAACATGTACCCTATCCCAAGTATTGATGATTTATTTGACCAGGTTCATGGGGATTAATTCTTCTCCTAGATTGATCTTTGATCTGGTTATCATCAATTGAGGATGAAGAAAGAATATTTTCCAATGAACACCTTCCGATCAAGAAAAAGTCATTGTAAGTTTTTTGTTATGACCTTCATCTAGAATAATTCTCCTGATATATTTATGTATTTTATGAATAGAGTCTTTAAGAACTACCTTGATAATTTTTTGGTAGTTTTCCTTGACGATATTATATTATATTCTAAAAGTCTCAAGGATCATGAGGATCATCCAAGAGTTATGTTTCAAACTATAAGGAAAGATATGCTATTTGGGAATGTCATAAAATGTGAATTTTGGTTACACCATATTGATTTCTTGGAGAACATTGTAACCAATGAAGGAATCTCAGTTGACCCTTACAAGAAATAGGTTGTGGAGGAGTGGCCTTATCCTACAATAGTAACAGAGATTCGTAGTTTCCTTGGTTTAAAAGAATATTATAGGAGGATTGAAAAAAAAATTCATGAATTTATAATTCACTAACCAAGATAACTAAAAAAGGGGATAAGTTCATATGGATAAATGAGTGTGAGGAATGTTTCCAATAACTGAAGAAGAGATTGGTTACTACACCTATGTTAATACTACCCTATATCAGAGAAGGATTTGTTATTTTTTGAGATGCATATCTGAATGGTCTTTTCTATGTCACCATGAAAAATGAAAAGGTGATTTCTTATTCATTTCAGTAGTTAAAACCTCATGATAAAAAGTATCCTATGCATGAACTGGTGCTAGCTATAGTTATTTTTACTATTAATATATGGAAGTACTATATTTATGCAGAAAAATGTGATATATACATAGACCAAGAAAGATTGAAGTATATTTTCATGAAAAGGGAATTGAACATGAGATATAGGATATGGTTGGAACTCTTTAAAGGCTATGATTGTTCAATTCATTTTCACCGAGGAAGAGAAACCAAATCCTTTGATTCATTAAGTAGGAAAGACCCTATTATTTCAGAAATGATGAGGATTCAAGGAGATCCATTGATCAAGTACGTATTAAGTCTCGACATGGGAATAATGATATATGGGAAATCATCAATCCCATCCCAAGTGATATCTCAACCATAATTACTAGAGAATATCAATAAATATCAAAGAAAATATCCTTTTTTACAAAAGAAGATAGAGGCTATGAAGAATGGGAGTTTTCCTGAGTTCAATATTGATTAAGAAGGTGTATTAAAATTTCATATAGGACTATGTGTCCCATATATTATGGAAATAAAGAAGGAGCTGATGGATTAAGCTCATAGATCTATATTCTCTATACATACTAGAAGCACTAAAATTTATATAGACCTTCATGATCACTATTGGTGGGATAACATGAAAAGGGCGATTATTGACTATACTAAATAGTGCTTGGTGTGTCAAAAAGTGAAGTAAGAGAGAAAAATTTATAAAGGGGTATTGAAACCACTACCCATACCAACATGGAAGTGGGAGAATATAACTATGGACTTTTCACCAGTCTCCCAAGAACATAAAAAGAAAATAATGTGAAATGTGTTATAGTGGATATAATCAAATATACTTCCCATTTTATCACAATTCTGGAAGATTTATCTCTTAACCAAGTTTCCAAGATATATGTGAAATAAGTAGTGCGACTAAACTGGGTATCAATTTCTATCATTTTTGATCATGATCCAAGGTTCACATAAAAATTATAGAGATGTATTCAATATTCTCTGAGTACCGAATTGAATTTATGTATGACCTATCATGCCCAAATTGATGGTTAATATGAAATAACCGTTCAGACACTTGAGTACATACTAATAACATGACCAATGGGATTTAAAGGATGTTGGGATCAACACCTCCCATTAGTTGAGTTCTCATATAACAACAACTTCCGATCGAGTATTAAAATGGCACCCTAATAAGTTATATACTGGAAGTTATTTAGAAATCCTGGTTGTTGGGATAAAGCTAGTGATAGAAATCTTCTTGGGCCACATCTTATGCAAGAGATAACAAAAATTATTCATGACATCCAACAACACATAAATGATACTCATCTCTTGAAGAAGATCTATGATGAAAACCATTGAAGGGACTTGGATTTTGATGTTGGTGAAATAGTTTTCCTTCTAATATCACCATTTAAGAGAGTCATGTAGTTTGAGAAGGATGTAATGCTTATCCTCAGGTACATTTTCCCCTAAGAAATACTTGAACACATAGGATAAGTGGCCTAGAAGCTTTTACTTCCTCCAAATATATCTCAAGTTCATGATGTATTCCATGTATCTCTCTTGATTAAGTACATACATGATCCCTCATATGTACTAAATTCAGAGGTGGTAAAAATAAAAAATGACCTCTCTTATGTGGAGTAGTTGGTGGAGATCTTAGATATTAGAGATATACTTCTATGAAAAAAGACTACCCACATCGTCAAAGTGGTGTGGAGGAACCATAAATTTAAAAAAGAAACATGGGAACCATAATAAACAATGAGACAAAGGTACCCACACATTTTCCCAACTGAGGGAATGAGTTGAAAATTTTAGGGATGAAATTTCTTAAGGGGGGAAGAATGTAACTACCCAAACTTTTATATGATATTTTTTCTTGAGAAAATGTATTTTATATTATATATTACATGAAAAAAACCATACCTATTTAATAATGAAGTGATTATTAAGGGAAATATGACCATAAGGATTCGACTGTTATTTGACTATTGGTCAATATGACCATGGAAAATATATTATTGGTAATAATTTTTATGTTATAATTTGTGTTTATAAGTGTAAATGATAAAGCATAATTAATTTGGAGAGGAGAAATGATGGCCTCAACCAGTAGAGTAATTCTATATGAATTTAATTGTTAGTTCCTTACCGGTCTATTACATTGCAGGTTTTGAGTGTTGGAGGTGTTCAGGGGAGGTTTTGGGAGTGTTCGGGGGAGGTTTTGGGAGTTTTCATGGGAGTTGGAGGTGCAACAAAGATGTTATAGGAAATACACTCTATGTAAGTGTATTACGCGATATGAAATCTGGTTTCATGGATTATCAACGTATGGTTCATGACGTATAGATTTTTAGGGTTAAATAATAAAAAGGAAACATGTTTTTCGATGAAACTGATCCTTGAGGATTACATGATGTGAAAGGGGATTACACATCGGGTAAACCCCTGATGTAGTGTAGTTTAAAAGTCCCTTTACAGAAAAATTTTCATTCATTCGGCCATGGATTCTTCTTCGTTTATTTTTGGACAAACCCTAGGTTCCCCAGCAAGTTCTTCAAGCCCTCTTCCTCCGTTTTTGATCTGTTGAAGCCAGTGGTTGTTCATTGCAAATTTGTGGTAATCCATTCATTCTTCTTGGATGGGTTTCATCTATTCTTAACTAGAGGATTCACTTAAGGTAATTTTTTTGGGTTATTTTTTGGTTTTGGTTCGATAGTATTTGGTTTCAGTGTTGGTTCATCCATGGTTTCTCATGGTGCAATTGTGGTTTATAGGTTTTCTTCTTCGCCCAATGGTGCATAGCGAGTCAGTAAATAATCCTTGAGGCAGTGTTTCCCTTGTTTATTCTTATTGTGTATCATGCTTGAGGGTTATTCTTTTTTACCTATGATTTATTGGTTTTTTAGATTAAATTAATATAAATAATTTTTTAAATTGGAATTTAAGGGTAAAGGGGTTTTTTTCTCATGCTTTTAAAGCTTTTATATTATAGTGATACTGTTGATTTTATGGGATTGATGTCCCACTAAAAATTATGGTTGTTGGAGGATTATTTTCTCTGGAAATATGTGATGTGATTTCTTCTTTGTTTTTTATTGTTGTAATATCACCCTAAACTGGAAATTTTTAACCACTTATATTTGGATAATAAAATGGTTTCCCCAGGATTGTGACTTGTGTGATACCACCCCTAAAATAAAATAGAATGTGATAAAATACCCTTTGTAAATATGTAAAATGATCTTGATCTGTTTTTATGTGTGGTTGGGAATTTGTGGATGATGGTTTGTTTGTCCATGTTTTGGGGTGGCAATGAGGTGGTATGTTTGGTTGTGATTTTGGGGTGGTGATGTGGTGGTTTGTTTGGATGTGCCTTTGGGGTGGTGAGGAGGTGGTTTGTTTGGCTGTGATTTTGGGGCAGTGAGGTGGTGGTTTTACTGGTTGTGCTTTTGGGGTGGAGAGGTGGTGGTTTGTTTACCATGATTTTTGGTTGGTGAGGAGGTGATTTTTTCCATGTTTTTGAGGTGGTGAGGTGGTAGTTTATTGCACTAGATACTTGAGTAGTGATGAAATAAATGATTAATAATGAATGAAATGACATGGGTTAGTTTGGTTAATGGGATTAAATGGTTAATGAATAATTAAGTGTCGGGTTGTGTGATTTAAATGTAGTTGATGCTAAAAAATGAAAAGAATGAGACGATTAAATGGGAAATGGTTGGAAATGTGAAATATGGTTTTTGGATTGTTGTGCAGTGTTATTCATTTAGAGGTGGCCACAAAAGTGACTGTGTTGTACGTTGGTTAGTTGGGTTTTGAACCCATAGATAAGGCTTTAGTGTTTGATAATATATATATATATCTGTATATTCTTGGGATTTATATAGGCAACCCACCCACATCGAGAACTATGTCCCGACACCCGCATAATCTCATGGGGGTGTTTTTCCCAACATTCTACGAGGATTACAGATGGATGGGTACCCAATCATTCCCACTTTATCTTCCATAAGAGGTAGGTAATTCATAGGTTGTGATGGATAAAGGATTTTTAGTGGATTAAATGGTGGTTGTGATGGCCTAGGTGTCTTTGGGTGAGATGTGATAGTCCATGTGTTTTCAAGAGAGATGTGACTGTGCATATTGGGAGTTAGACCAGGTGTATTTGGGTGAGGTGTGATGTGGCCATGCTTGTGGGGCAGTGAGCTCAAGTGTCTTTGGGTGAGGTTTGTTGTGACCGTTCTTGTGTGGAAGTGTGGTATATAAAAGAGATGGGAGTGCCAGGATGTACGACGTTGGGTGTAAGAGCAGTATAATGGTGGGAAAGTGGTGTGGCATACCCTTATCAATGTGGTTCCTATTATATTATATTACTTTTCTTGTGTTATTTGGTGATCATACCTTGGTGAGGTTCACAAGGTTAGTACACCTTTATAGGTGATGTTTGGTTTTGATTTTTTCTCACAGGTGAATTAACATGTTTGTTTCACGTGTTCATGAGTGACTTTGGTTTTCCAAATGGGTATACTTATATTCTCACCATATGTATATAAAAATATTTTCAGGTTTCCAAGAGGATTACCTGGACCGTACTGGGAATTACTAGTTCAAATCCTTGACAGTTGCTTTGTCACTTCTTTATCTTTATTTTTGGGTATTTAATTTGGAGACTTTTATCAGTATCTATTTATTTTATACATGCATCATGGGATGGTTTGGGTTTCTTTTTTAAATTATATCTTGGAATTATTTGTGGATAATCCATATTATCTCATGATCCCATATTATTATAGAGGGTATTGCTTCCTATATCATGATATTTTCATACCCTCAGTTCTAGTTACTAACCTAGGGCCTACTGGAGGGGGGAATTGGGGGTGGTTATCTCTCTCCCCTTATTTTAGTATCTTTGGATGGAGCTGGTCAAGACAGAGTGGTATCAAAGGAGTGGTTTAGATATAGGATGGATTTTTTAGTTAGGAACATTGAGGTATGCATGGGTTGTTATGGAAACAGTTCTAGTTGACCTTGGTGTGTGGCATATGCCAGTGAGACTGACTAGGATACAATGTTTTTAGCCCCTTGTGATCTAGTGCATGAACTTTGAGCTTATTTAATGACCATGTGAGATGGACCTGCTTGTAGTGTAGAGACCTAGGATTAGAACATGCATCATAATGAATTGTGTTCATTTTTTTAATTGGGTTGTTTCAGGAAGGTTAAAAATTAATAAAATAAATAAAATAAATTAAAACGAATCTAAAAAAATTACATAGTACTCGGGATTAGGAAATATTTGTTTTCCTTTTAACTATGGATCATGTTCATCATTCATGTGTAGTTTGGGTAGTTGAGGTTCAACAAGCTGATTCGATTGATCACCGTAGGGTTGATCTAGTTGAGGAAGATGATCAATGGAAGAGGACATTTCATGCTTTCTAGTGGAAAGCATTGTGGAAGTATGAGGGAAGTGTTTCAGAGGTGGATACATAGAGATAGATGGAGGAGCTCGAGATCACTTTCGGTTTGATCTGGGCCCCGATGGAGTATCGGGTCCCTTTGGTAGTCATTCATATGTTGGGAGATATGAATTAGTGGTGAATGCTTTACCTGGGAGACTGTAATGAGGCAAATATATTGTGGGTAAACTCCCAGAAATAGTTTGAGGTAAAATTCCTTTTGTCGACCATCAATGTTGTAAAGAGGCAATATATTCATTCAATTTAGTAGGGGAGTGTGTTAGTGAAAGAGTTTGGAATCAGGTTCAAGGACCTTTTATGTTTTCCCCAGAAGATTTTCTAGAGGAGGATTCTCACGATAGATGTCTTTAAGAGGTACTACATCCTTCTATCCAGTATGCAATTACTTCTTTTACATTGCCGACATATCTAGAGTTTTAGAAGAAGGCGGTAGTGATCAAGTGGATGAACTCTCGAGTAGTCTTTCCATTTTATGGGATCTAGTATGGTTACTCGAGGATTAGAGTTTTTAGTGCTAGGTCTCAGGCAACAGGAGCTTTGAGGTTTCAATTGACATGGATTCGACCTCAGTTGCTTTTTTTCCAACCTTCTAGGGATAATGGTTTCAATGATTTTTATAGTATCTTTGTTCCAGTGTGTTTTGGTTGTGGATTTTGTGGCCATATAAAAAATCAGTGCCCAATGGACCCCTGAGCTTGGTTTGGGGGAGGTGGATAGGTTTGACACCAAACTCAGCAGCAGTTTCGAGTGACACCATTTCAGTAGCATGGACAACATGCATTTACTCCACCAAGGGAATATGGAGGAGGTAGGGGCTGACCTCAGGGTGTTCCTAATGTTCATGGATCTCAACCTAACCATGTACATGGAGGTGTTCATCAGAATAGAGGTAGAGGAGTTGGGAATGGTCAGTTTCACTTAGTGGAAGTAGCAGTTCCAGAGGGTCTAGAGACCATCAGAGGTATGACCGATTTGTTCAGTAATCTTATTTGTGCCTTTTTTGATTCATTAGACTTGAACTCTGTTATTATAACCTCTCTATCCTATTATAAGGTAATATAAATATAAAGGCTTCCCATAACTTTGGGGATGATTACACAAGTCGGAGGCCATACCACCTTGTTTGATGTGTGTCGGGGGTGTAGACTGATGATGGGTCCACTTTAGCCATGTGAGTATCTTTTCTTTCTATAGATACATCCATGAGCTGTCATCCTAGAAATTGAATGGATGTATTCCATATGTTCTATTATCATCTTATTTTAAAGGAGAATCATGTTTTGGGATGTGGATGGACAACGTGTGGTTTTCAAAGGTGAGCATATTTTTCATGTGGGCAGTTGGCGTGTAGAGACCATTCTTTCCTTGTTAAATGAGTTGTCAGTGGAATCAGTGGACAATGAAATTTTAGGGGTTCCTAGATTAGTTGGGGGTGTTCATGGATGTTTTGTCCCAAGGATTTTGTGATGATACCCCCTAGATGTGATGTTAATTTCCGGATAGACTTGTAGCCCAGTGCTTCTCCAATTTTGATGAATCCTTATTGGATGAGAACTTTTGAGTTGTAGGAGTTGAGGATTCAGATAGATGATCTAATGAATAAGGGTTTTATCCCGCCCAATGTGTTTCCATGGGGTGCTCTAGTGTTTTTAACCAAGAAGTTATATGGTAGTCTAAGGTTTTGTATAGACTACCGAAGGTTGAATCAGCTTATAGTCAAAACTGTTACCATTTTCCAAGGATAAATAATACCTTCGACCAACATAGAGGGTAAAGTTGTTTTTTCTAGGAGAGATATGTGGTCTTGATATCACCAATTGAGGGTAAAGGAGGGAGATATCCCAAATACTACCTTTAAATGTAGGTATGAGAACTTTGAGTTTTTCTTCATTCTGTTCGGCACTACGAATGCACTAACTATATTCATGGGGATGATAAAATCTGTATTCCATGAGTTCCTGGACCGATTTGTGATCATATTCATAGATGATATCTTAATCCACTTGAATTCAGAGGAGGAGCATGTTGATCATCTTAGAACTATCTTGCATGCTATTCATCACCACCAGCTCTATAGAAAGTTTTCCATGTGTTCTTTATGGACACGAGAGGTTCATTTACATGGGAATGTGGTGTCTTAGTAGGTTATGGATGTAGACCCATTGATGGTTGAATCATTTGTTTCGTGGGAATCACCCAAGAACATGGAATATGTTCATACTTTTCTTGGTGTTATAGGATATTATCAGAGGTTTTCCCTTGATTTATCTCAATTTTCATCCCTACTGATAGCTTTGACCAGAAGGGACCAAGATTTTTTGTGGGGTGATCAGTTATAGGAAGCATTCTGTTACATGAAGGGGAAGTTGGTTAGTGCTCCATTTCTCTAGTTTCCTGAGGAAGGGGTGATGCTTGAGGTGTTTTGTGAATCTTCCCATATAGGGTTGGGATGCATGATGATGCAATATCGAGAGGTGATATCTTATGGGTATAGGTAGTTACATCACCCTGAGGGTAACTATTCCACCCATGATCTAGAGCTAGTGTCAGTTGTGTTTGCGCTGAAGTTATGGAAACATTACCTCATTAGGGATCACTTTGTGGTCTTCAACGATCACAAGAGATTAAGTTATATCTCATGTAAGTGTGATTTGAAATTGTATCAATAGTGGTGGATGGTCTATCTATAGGATTATGATTTTGAGATCTCCTACACCTTAGTAAAGGGAAATGTTGTGGCTGATGATTTGAGCACGAATTCATGGAAGGGTGTTGTTCGGGAGTCTAGGGTTTCTTGGAGAGCAATGGAGGAGTTGGTATCCTAGCACTGAAATGTAAGAGTGTATGGTGGTAGAGGATGTTTGTTTCAGAAGATGGTGTAGTCTTCTCTAATGAAGCATGTGAAGGAGTCTCAGTGGGGAGAATCAGAGGTAGAGGTTATGCTGATCGTGTTGGCCATGGTGATGTTTCGAAGGGATGGTCGGAGGAAGGTCGAAACCGGGTTCTGTTTCATGGGAGGTTTTTTGTTCCATAATTAATGCCCGATGAAATACTTCATGAGTTTCATAGGTCACCATAGGCAGTACACCAAGATGTTTCCAAGATGTATTGTGGCTTGAGGATGATGTTTTGTGGGCTCGGGATGAAACTCGTAGTGGTATAGTTTGTGACGACGTGCTTGGTTTTCCATTAGGTAAAGGTCAAGCATTGTGTTCCTGGTGGTTTTTCTCAGCCCTTGGATGTTCCTGAGTGGAAATGGGATGGGATATCAATGGATTTATTAATAGGGTTACCTAGATCTCATGGAAGTTGTGATACTATCTAGGTGATTGTGGATCAGATGATGAAGACAACCCACTTCTTAGCAATTATGGAGTCGGGCAGAGTGGATGATTTATCTAAGAGGTATGTAGATGAGGTGGTGTAGTTTCATAGAGTTACAAGGTCCATTATCTCAGATGGGGACACATGATTTACCTCATGAGTCTGGAGGGTATTGCAACATGCTTTTGGCACCCAGTTACGCCTCAGTACTGCTTTGCACACTCATACAGATGGGAAGATGGAACGGACTATCCAGACATTGGAGGATATGTTACAGGCATGCGTCTTGAATATTGGTGGATATTTCATACACCACCTAACATGATTAGAGTTTTCTTATAATAATTGATATCAATCTTCTATTGGCATGGCCCCATTTGAGGCTTTGTATAGAATACCATGTGTTTCTCTATTGTGATATAAAGAGGTTGGGGAAATATCCATCCTTGGTCCCAATGTCGTATAGGGAATGATAGAAAAATATTATCTTTTTCGTGAGAGGATGAAATCCATACATGAACAAAAGAGGTCTTATTCCATTTATAAAAGGAGGCCCTTGGCGTTATAGATTAGAAACCATGTGTTATTAAAGGTTTCCCCATGATGTGGTCAACTGAGGTATGGTAGAGGGATTAATATTTCACCAAGGATTGTAGGTACCATTGAGGTGTTGGTGTATGTTGGCAAGGCGGAGTATTGGTTGGTGTTTCCATCGTGGTTGTAGAAGATCCACAATTCCTTCCACATATCTTAGCATCATCAGTATGTTAACAATGATTCCCATGTTAATGACTGGGGAGAGTTGGATATCAAGGATGACATGAAATTTGTGGAGGGACTAGTAGAGATCCAAGATCATTGGGATAAGGCATTTCATAGAAAGACCATTTCTTTGGTTCGTGTGTTATGGAGGCATGGTGTCCTGGAAGAGAGTACTTGGGAGAGAAAGGTGCATATGCATTCCCAGTACCCAGTGTTGTTTTTAATTTTTATTTTCTTTGTTTCTCTTTATGATGTGATTTTTGGACCTTGTTGTTTTATCTAATGAGATATTTTCAATGTTTAATGTGTTGTGTGATTTGCGATAATGTCCTAAAATATGAAAAGTGGAGGACCAGATTTCTAATTGAAATGCATTAAACATGATTCAATTAAACCCACGTGGGTGATTCAGTGACACCCAGAGCAAATATTATATTGACATGGAAGATTGAATTCCCCGATTCACGTGTTTGGTAAGGTGCGGTTCATTGGTTGCAGTGGTTATTGGTTTGGGATGCATGGAGGTTGAAATAGTAGTGAAGTGGTTGTATGGAATTTTGGTTGTGTGAGATGAGGCAACTTGTTGTTGTGGTGATGTGGTTGTGAAGTGTGTTTTGTGGTCATTTGGGTTGGTGTGTTTGGCTGGTGGTAGCATTTGAGGTATAAAAAGACCCATGAGAGGTATCTCACTGGGTGGTTGTTCGGAACCCTTTTAATATGGGATTGGTTTTGTATTATTGAGAAAATAATCATTTTATAGGTATTTAATGTAATCGTATGTGCCTTCCCAGTTCTTTACATTTTTGTTTTTGAGTGCTGGTGGTGTTTGGGGGAGGTTTTGGGAGTTTTAATGGGATTTGGAGGTGCAACAGAGATACTGCGGAAAATACATGTCATGTATGTGTATTACATGAAATGAAAGTTGGTTTCATGTATTTTCCATGTACGGTTAATGATGTGTATATTTTCGAGGTTAAATAATAAAAAGGTGACACATTTTTTGGAGAAATAGAATCTCAAGGATTACAAGATGTGAAAGGGGATTGCACGTCATGTAAACCTCTAATGTAGTGTAGTTTTATGTTACTTTTTGGCTTAATTTTTATTCATTTGGTCATGTATTATTCTTCCTCTCATTTTGGGTGAACCCTATGAACCATAATAATTTATTTAATCCCTATTCCCCCCTCTTTGTTCCATTTGTTCTGGTGGTTTTTTGTTAGAAATCCATGGTTAGACCTTCCATCTTCTTGGTTAGTTTTCTTCTATTCATCTCTTGAGGATTCGATGTGCTGATGTTATTTTGGTTTTGGGTGTGTGTTGGGTTTCATTTTTAGGGTATTTGGTTATGGTGTAGTTTGATCTTCAGTTTCTCGTAGTGTGGTTGTGGTTTACAAGCATTCTTCTTCGCCCTACGGTGCACAACGAGTCGAAAAAGCTTCATTGAGGTAGGGTTTCCCTCATTTATTTTTATTGTGTATCATGTGGGAGGGGTTTACTTTTGTTTACATATGAGTTATGGTTATTATATATTTAATAAATATAAAAAATTTGTTAAATTGTAGTGGATGTGTAAAGGGGATTGTTTCTCATTATCTTATAGCTTTTATATTATTGTGATATTTTGGATTTTACAGGATTGTTGCCTCACTTGAAATTGTGGTCATTGGAGGCTCTATATATGCTAGATATATGTATCTGATTGATTCTTTTATTGTTATTTTTATGATTTCACCCTAAAATGGAAAATTTTAACCACTTATATTTGGCTAATAAATGAGTTTCCCCAGGATTATGGCTTGTGTAAAAATGTTCCTAAAATAAAGTGAAATATGATAAAAGACCATTTGTAACTCTGTAAAATGATCATGATATATTGTGATATGTGGTTGGTGAATTTGGGTATGATGGTTTGTTTGGTCGTGCTTTTAGGGTAGTGATGAGGGGGTTTGTTTGGACAGACTTTTGGGGTGGTGAGGTGGTGATTTTTTTTGCCGTGCTTTTAGGGCGGTGAGGAGGTGGCTTGTTTGGCAGTGATTTTTGGGAGGTGAGGTGGTGGTTTGTTTGGAAAATCTTTCAGGGTAGTTAGGTTGTGGTTTGTTTGTCCGTGCTTTTTGGGTGGTGAGGAGGTGTTTTTTTGGCCATGCTTTTGGTGGTGTTGAGTTGGTGGTTCCTTGCACTAGTTTCCTGAGTAGTGGTGGAAAAAATGATTAATAATGATTAAAATGAAATAGGTCAGTTTGGTTAATGCGATGAAATGGTTAATTAATAATTAATCGGTGGGTTGTGTGATTTAAATGTGGTTGATTCTAAATAATCAAAACAATGAGATGATTAAATGAGAAATAATTAGAAATGTGAAATGAGGGTTTTGGATTATTTTGTAGTGTTATGCATTAAGAGGTGGTATCAAAAGTGAAGGTGTTGTAAATTGGTTAGTTTTTTTGTGAACCCATAGGTTGGGATCTATTGTTTTATACTATATATATACTTTTATATTGTTTTGATTTCTATATGCACCCAACCCACGTCGATCACTATGTGATGACACCAGCATAGTCCTGTAGGGGGTTGTTTTTCCCGACATCCGGTGATGAGTACGGATGGCTGGGTAAAATCTCTTTCCCACTCTCTATTCCAATAGAGGTATTTTTTTCACAGGCTATGATTTCCATAGTCCTTTTAGTGTATTAGATGTTGGTTTTGATGGCCCCATGTGTCTTCAAGTGAGATGTGATAGCCCAGATGTTTTCTGAAAAAACATGAATGTGCTTGTGGGGTGGTAGCCTAGGTGTCTTCAATAAATTTGTGATGTGGCCATGCTTGTGGGTATGTGATCCTATGTGTCTTTGGGTGAGGTGTTTTGTGACCGTTCTTGTGGGGCGGTGTGGTATACAGAAGAGATCGGAGTTTTAGGATGTACGATGTTGGGTGTGAGAGCGACATACCAGTGGGAAAGTGGTGTGGGGTACCCTTATAAATGCGATTCATATTATATTATATTACTAGGATTACGTTATTTGGTAAGAATTCCTTGGTGAGGTTGTGATGGTTAGTATACCTTTATAGGTTCTTTTTTATTATGCTATTTTCTCACAGGTGCATTAGCATGATTCTTTCACGTGTACACAAGAGACATTAGTTTTCCTACTGGGTATACTTGTATGATCACCATACATATATAAAACTATTTTTAGTTTTCCCATAGGATTATTTGTACCATAATGCGAATTACTAGTTTAGATCCTTGATAGTTGTAGTGTCGCTGGTTTAATATTATTTGTTGGGTATTTACTTCAGAGACTTTTATCAGTATTTGTTTCTTTTATACATGTATTGTGTGATGGTTTGAGTTTCTTTTTTACATTATCATGGAGTTGTTTTTGGATGATCCATATTATCTTCTGATACCATACTATTATATAGGGTAATTCCTCTCTAATCACAAGATTTTTATAGCCTCAGTGGTAGTCACCAACATGGGGGCTACTGGAGGTGAGACATGGGGGTCATTATTTTTGTCCATTCATTGTGGTATCATTGGAGGGAGGGGTTCATGAAAATTAATCCCATATATCTAAACATGTGAAGGAGGTAGATTCATTGGGGTTCAAACTTAACCAACCCAAGCCAAGATTCAACATGTGATGTTAGACTGATTTTGCCTATAAGAGAAGTTCAAGTTAGTGTAATTTACCACTCGGGCGATGTTGGCCAAGCCACCCCATGAATCTATCACCATAACATACCTTACACTAAGGTCTTATGTGGGTGTTAGAAGGGGTTATGTGTTGATTCATTAGTTACTTAAAGTGTAATTCTATTGTATAAATAAAATTTGTATTCAATCAATTTTGTTTTAAAAATAGTTTTTCTTAATAAAATATATGTTTAGTTGAGACAAATTTGATAAATTTATTTTTCAAACAAAAATTATAATTTTCAGAGAAGTTATAAATTTTTATTATAAAATAAGTTATTATGATTAATATTTATTTTAATGAAATATTATGGTAAAAACAATCTTATTTGAATATAAATGTAAAATAATTTTGATATGTCCTTGAAAATTTTTAAATGTGAGAAATTTTACTATGAATTATCAACCCACTATTTTTTTATTAAATAAGGTTTTTTATATTTAAAAGTTAAAATTATCATACATAGATAATTATTATGATAAATTTAATATCATTTTTTAAATCATCACTTAAAAATTAGGTTAAGGTGAAATTATGGAAATTTTCTAAAATACGTTATTTTTTCGTGATTAGTAAAAATACAGTTTGAAGTTTTTGATTTGTTTAATGACTTAATAATTATTTAATAATTATTTAATAATTAATGAATCATAACCAACAACATAAAATATTTTATTTTTATAATATAATATATTTTAATATTTTTTAATCAATTTCGAAACCTATATGTTACCTTCCAAATTCTAAAATTGAAGCTTTTACATTAAAAACATTATTTGGAGAAAACATTACTTTTCCTTGAAATAATAAGTAAAATAAAATTATTCTACACTCTTGTGTGTTAAATAACTTAAAATATGACCAAAATGACCAAAACCATCTACAAGACACTGATATTTCATTTTCCCCAACCTAGATTTACAAGGCCAATATTTGAAAATTAATAAACAAAAACTCCACTATTGCTATAAACACTCATCCATTTCACCACTTACATTCACAAAAAATCCATACTCTATAAATCTATGGTATATTTACCTCCCATGGAGTCCCCCCAACAAGTACTAAATCTCCTAAGGCCCCAATCCTTATGTTTTAGGGGTAACTCTCCAAGGTATAGGAATTATCCTTCCGTTATTTTCAATTCAAGAACCTATTTTCATTTATGTATTCTGAATGTTATGGTTACACTATTCTATTGATATTTTTATGATACCCTTACTTCCAACGAATTTTTTATCAATGGGATACCCTTTTCCACTCCCATTTTACCCTTTTATAAAACCATGTTTTATACCCATTATATGGAAGAATTTAATTCTCAAAATTCTTCTCATCTCCTCAAGAAACTCTATTTTATTTTCTTTTTATGAATACCCCAACCTATTTATTTTCCAGGGGTATTCCCCTAGTTATAAAAATGATATATTTTATTCTGGTACTAACATACATGAATCCTTCATTCCATTTCCATTGTTTAAAAATGACATAATGATCATGTTTTTGAGCACTTTAGAAACATCATGATTTTGATATGAACCCCATTTATTTTATTCTCCATGTGTTATTTATGAAATGATTGATTATGATCTATTTGGATCCCATTAATTAATAAATATTAAGTGTGTTCCCAAATAGTGCTCCAATGTATTGGTTAAATAATTTAATCTATAGAGATGACATATTTTATGATACCTTTGGGAATAACCTTGGTAATTTTTATGAAACCTTAGTGACAAAACATGGTGATATGATTATCAATGTGTAATTTAAATGTTGTATCAACATTTCCATGTTATGATTCACATTTATTTTAATATGATATTACTCATCTTCCCTTCCTCATTCTCATTCTATAATGATATTCCTCATGTTTTCATGTAAACTGTTTCCCTTACCAGGCCTCATGCTCACCCCTTTCCTTTGATGTATGTCCTGAGGGTATGAGATTCAGTAAATTTACTTAGGATGAACCTATGAAGGATCCATTAAAGTGGATTAGAATAATATTTTATGTTTTCATGCATTATGTACCTTATTTCCATGATATAAAACTTTAAAATATCCTTTGTTTGTAAAATGTAATGAAAAGTTTTGTAATAAAAAGGTGGGATGACATACTCATCTATAATAGAAATGTAGAATCGTTCTACATCAACAATCAATCCAAACTCCAGGAAGGATGTTGATTTGTGATTTCCATCCTATTATTTTATGCTATTTGAACATATATCAATTCCAAAAATAATAATTTATTCACACATCGAAGGTAGATGAAATTGATGGATTTATCTTGTTTGATGTGTTGATTAACCTCTTCATATGTTAATTCATTTGAAAATATATTGAGGACGAAAGAACAATGGTAGAGGTTTTTTCAACAAATCTTATGGATTATGGATGTCTCCACCCATTTCTTCTCATGTTCATCGTATGAAATTCCTTTGGCCCATGGTTGGATGGATACTTGGTATTCGATTTTTGCATGACTATTATTTGGTGAAATAGATGAATACCACAGGCGAGGATCATGATCGAGGTTTCTATCGAGGTGCGATGATGATGGAGGATGATCATAGGAAGATAAAATGTATTTGAGGTTCCCATTCTTCCTGGTTTTGATACTATATGGCATATTTATTGAAGGAGGTGTTTTTTGAGTAGATTTAACCCCATATACCAACCATATAAAACTCTAGGGATCAGAAAAGATCATATATATGATTTCCGACAAGAGTGGGGGTGACAACATGTGTGGATGATGCAGAGGAAGAAAAATATAGATATTGAAAATCTAAGAATATATGGAATGTAATCTGGCATTAATCAAAATGTGTGACCCCCTATGCAACACTAGGGTTTCCATGGTGAGTTAAATATCACATGTTGTGTGACCCTGTCACACTCTATATGACATGTGTTAGGTGGTTCAATGTGTAAGTCTGATGTTACACAAGTATAGACAACCCAAGTACATGGACACAACTAGTGTACAGTGGCATGGTATAGTGTACATGGGGATTGGCATATGACATGATAATGGTTCTAGGTGACCTCTATACGCCATGTGTGATCACTTACACGCCATGTATGTTAAGGTTTACATGCCTTCTGAGGAAACACAACATGGGCAGGATAGGGGTTGGATGGACATGCCGTGTACCACCAGTACACGCTGTGTATCCCCCTTAAGGGTGATTTTAGCACTTAGTTTCACCATTTTTGACCAGTCTTGGTTGAGTGTGTTCCCTTGTTCCATTTCCCTTTAGGGTACAACGTGGTATTAGGTCCACAACTTAGAATTTGGATCCCCTATTGAGGATATGTCTCAGATAGAGTTTATGGTGTCCCTCCATGATACTAGAGTGTGATCCCCTATCATATTTATACCCTAGGTGGGGTTTTTATAATCAACATAACCACTTTGATCAGGGAATTGATCCTCCATATAGAAGTTTGAATCGATAAGGTTCAAACTATCTTTTGAATAATATCCCCTACATAGAGGGTTGATCCAGATTGGGTTCGTAGTGTCCCATAGTGGCCCTATACGTGACCCCCTATCTAAGTATTAGGGTATTCTGATACCAGTGAGTTTTTTTGGGTGGGGACCAATGATCTTGACATCTTGGATGAGTGTCTCTAGTGTTATCATGGCTCGTTGAGTGGATTCTCCTAGAACAAGAATTGCTTCGAGCAGTATCCTCTGGCTGGCAGTTTGGTTGTGACAGCTTGGAGGCACAATGTACATCCTAAGTATATATGGGTGTATTATTATCATACATTAACATTTATATTATTTTATTGAGTTGACTATTCTTTATGCGTCATGTTAAGTTTTTTCAGGGTGTCCTACTGGGTATTTTTATAATCACCGAAGCATGGGATCCGCCCACACATGTCATGTATTATGTAGATGATGACCCATTTGATGGTGTACTAGGAGAATTGGGAGTAGGTAGAGAATAATTTTACCTTGAAATACCAAGGTGTTTTTTGGGTGATTTAATTTTATTGTATCCTAGCCCTTGGAGCAAATCAGACTCTTACCAGTTTTTGGTTGGGTTTTTATTTGGACCCTTTTCAATTTCAGTACTTTACTATCGTACTCTATTTTTGGGAACATATATGTATGAATGAATTTTTTCATTTTTTTACATTCCATTATTTTATGGGCTTGGAGATGTGTGGGTCTGTATAGGTTCATTAGGCTAATGCCTCCCATTTGTGGGATATTACTACTCGGTGCTGGTCACTATCCCCTGACCTATTAGAGGCGGGCTTGAGGTAGTCATGGGTCTTCCCCAGGGGGTCAGGTCAAGACATGGAGTGTACTATAAAATTAGTTACCACATGGAACAAATGTTGATATTGTTTTAATTTTATAATAAATTATTTTTCAATTCTGTGTAATTTGGTAAAAGTGCACGACATGTACATTGGATCTACACGCTGTTTATTATTCTCACAGGTTATCCGTGACACACACCTATGGACTTGGTGTGTAATCGTGCCATGAGAAATGTTATAGTACATGGTATACATAGCGTGTGGTCTCCAAGTCACATGGCCACCAATCATGTTGGTTGTGTAAGAAGATACATGGGCTGTCTGTGAAAAAAGGACTACACATAATGTGTGGAAGTTACACTATGTGTTCTCTGGATAACCATGTGCCAGGTTGGCCAAATCAACACGTGGTGTATTATTAAATTCACTGGTTTTAATAAATACACACAACTTGGATTAATTTTTAATTAATTCAAGGAACATTAATCATTAGTACATGGTGTGTATCTTAGGGTTACATAGTGTGTACTCTTGTGTTGTCCGACCAGACTCTTCGACACCTCCAGATGTGATATTTGAATTTATATCATTCATAAAATTAATTGAATTGATTATATTTTCAATACTTGAATAGGAAAAAAATAATATCTACAATCCAGATTAAAGAATGATTAAATTACAAGTGAAAACTAATGAAAAATGTGTAAATCAATCAATGATCTTTAAATAATTATAAATAATTATGTGATCGATCTGATACCACTTGTAGGTTTCGGCCGCAAAGGAATCGTCAGATAGGGCATGCCCAACATTGAATTTTTTTCATTATCAATGATTAATATGATATTTTCATGATGATAAACATCATTATTAATAAGAATATAATAAATGAATATTAAAAATTGAAAAACACAGAAACCAAAGTGCAGGATCATCACATATTATTTATAATTAATTTAAGAAATTAATGAATTACATTGTGAGAAATTATTTATTTTTTGATGGATCTGAAAATGTATCTATGTCCTAATTTAATTATTTTATAGGAATCAAGAGTAGATTCCTTTGATAGGTGATCCACACAAGTTTCAAAAACCCCCAAACATCACTGTAGTAATCTCTGGGTGCTAGCATATTAGATCATAACACTTGCTTCATTCAACATTGATCACCCCAAGAATCTATTCAAGGAAGGGTTCCCTTTGATATCTCTAGACTTTCTGAAGGAGGTTGTTTCTCCATTAATGAGATCATTCTTAGAGAGTGAGTGCTCTGGATTTGAGAGGATTCTCTCCAAATATCATTGTGCACGACAAAAATGAATTGTCTCTTTAAAAAAATAATATTATTGGGTTTATATACTGATATGGTTAGAAAATAATAATTTCACATGTTCCTTTATTATTTATTTAATCCTTGGGTAACCCCTTATCAACAATAATAATAATAATAATAACAATAATAATATTTATTGATTTTCACTAAAATCACAAATTGAATTAAATATTATTTATTTTAATAATATTAAAAATATATTATTTCTCACCGAACCATTAAAATTGATCTTCCATTCCTACAAAATATTTAGCAGGCCTTGAATAATGACTATTTATTTAATAAATAAATAATATTTCAGTATTTTCAAAAAAATAAATAAATAAATATTATATTCACTAAATAGTTTATAGACATTTATTAAATATTCTACTCAGATAATATTTTCTCAAATAACTGATGATTGAATATATAAAATCCATAAAAAATGAATAATTATTAAACCATGTATGGGAATAATATTTATTCAACTTATTAAATAAAAATTAATAATATATTATTTAACTACAATTCTAGATACACTTAGTGAGTGACCCTCTAGGCCTCTTTCTGAGGGGCAATAGAAAAAACAGCCTACATTCCATGTTTAGTGTCTAGAAACACACCAAGGAACCCATAAAGAGAAAATTTAATGTTGCAATGACATAATACCTCATACAGATGCTTACTATGTAATATGATCTCTTTATCTTGATATATCTAATCAATAAATATGCATATTGGTGCCATAAACCTATGTTCTAATTGTCTCTTTCTATAACTTTTCAAAAATCTAACATGCCTATAGAACACCATAACCATGTATTTATTTAGGCTATATCATTAATATCAAAGGGTATGGGATATAAACTTCTGTTAAAGAACAAAATGGACAAATCCTTTCTCACATTATTCATTAATGAAATATTACCCGCAATTCACCCAATGTATCCTACCTCACTGCGAAAATATGTCATCACAGTTTTCTTCAATAGATCAAAGTACATGACTTATAATAAACAATAATATTAATATTAATGGATAAGTATCAATACAAATGTCTGTATATAGGTACATACAACGAAACATATAAATGTGGATTTCTTACTGGTAGGTCTTGTTCTTAAAATATCCTACACTTCATATTATTAAGGGTGCACACCATGAGAAGGTGCCTCAAAGTACCTTGAGTATCTACCCCTGATAGACTATATCATATTTTTCCATGAAATTAATTTATCTAGCTATAGAATATATACTTAAGAATACTATCATGGAACTTAGCGGGGAACTTCTAAAACCATTCAGTGCGACAAATAATCATAGGATATTATCACATACTATGTTACACAGAAGAATAATCATGGTGTGTTAAGGAGTTTATAAATATTCAAAAAATTGAATATAGGTTATCATAAATTACACATAAGTTGGTTCTAGGGAACTAAATCCAACAACATATGCTGTATCTTGTGATGGAAATGTTCATATGGAGATATATGTGGGTTTGATCAAGATCACTCAAGACCCCATTGTATCTTGAGTAACATTGAAGTTTCTCTAGATACTGTTCTGTGCTAAAATCTACGAACTATGGAATTAATTTTTATTTTGAATTCTATAAATTTCATAGGTTCACATATTCAGACCTTATAATAATTATAAATTTTAGAAAAACTATTTATTCCAAAATGAAGAGAGTTTGATAAAACATATGAAAATAAGTTTGTATAGATTCATAATGAGTTGTGAAGTTTTTTCATTAAGTCTTTATATGATTTTAGTGAATGTTTTACATTGCTGGATATGTATTAAAATAAGTGAATTGCATCATATGATTCACTTTGGGTCATAGTTTGTGATATGCACATGATTGATATCACACACATATTATATCATGATATATCTTGCTAAATATATGGCACAATGTTTTATATTATGCCCTTCATTTAGATATTTATTTAATGATGATAGATTTTACTATTTATTGGGTTTCTTCCACTACTATGAACATCAAATTCTCTTAGAAAACCCTTAAAATTATATTATATTCTATAAGGGTTGTGATCTTTGATGTTTTCATTATTTTTCTTTTGATTCGATGATATTCACTTGAATTTATAAAATAATTTTTTGGTTTGAAATTAATTTGATTAATCATGGAATTTAGGTATGAAAAGTGAATTAAATTTTAACGCACTTCATTGAATTTTATTTGGTAAATCCATGATATTTGATTTGGGTAAATAAAATTTTTTTTAAAAAACATGTGATTTGTTTTTAGTTATTTCATTTTGGGGGAATTCTTGAGAAGGGAAATTATTATAATTTTTTTTTTATTTAAAATCAAATTTGGATTTAAAACACTAGATTTTATGAATGTGGGTTTTAATAATATATTTTTATGGAAATTATTTTTTAGAGTAAAATGATTTGGGAAAAATAAATATAAACAAGATATGAGAAATGACCAATAAGTACTAGTAAACATAGTGAAAATTATAATGGTGGATGAATGATAAGTAGTATGTGATATGGATAGAATGTACCATGACATGAGTGGGTACAAATGTAAAGGTAAACACTTAGATGAATGATGATTCATTACATGTGCCACTATGATTATTAGTGTATATATATTTTTTATATATTATTTATAACACATATATGCTTTCTAATATGTAATTTTATGGAATTGATTTATATGATGATGATTTAAATGTTATGTTGATTGTACTATAGGTGAAACTAGTAGGGATACTCAATTTTGGGAAACACTTGGGTGAGTTGGTTTTGAAATGATTTTTTATTCATGTGTAATAATTTTTTGAAAGTCTATTTTTTTAAAGTATCAGTTGTTTCAAAATGGTGATGATTTATGTAACTTTTATTGATCATGCATGTGAATGCATGGATATATTTTGGGAGAATCTTAATAAGAATTTTTTACTTACCTATATGCATATTTTTTGTATATATAGATGTTGTATGTTATGATTTTTGGAAATGGAAATACTTATTTGTTTATCAATAATAGACATTAGGAGCTTACAAGGAATAGATATTTTCACTGTTCAAAAATATGTTCTATGGAGGTGTTGAACTATCCATAGAGGATAAGATTCTATTTTTTGATGCTTTTTTGTTTTATTATGTCAAAATACATTGTTAAAACTATTTCTGTTTCACTGAATTTTATTTTAATGTTTTTAATGATTTATTTTTCTTATTTTGTTTGAAAATTTGTATTTCATATATCATGATTAATATTTTTTATTTGAGAGGAAATAATTCCCCAATAGTTTATTTCTATCCCTAAGTACTAGTTTTTAGACATTGGTGAGTATTGGAATGTATGTGGTCGGTGTAGAGATAAGAGGGTTAAGGCTTGAGATGTATAGATAAAAAGACACCAATAAACTATTTATAACAAAACATGAGTTACAATGGTGGATGACTATAACAAGGTATCAATAAATATTTTATATAATGAAATTTTGTTATGAAAGATAGGTGTATAATTCCATGATTGATTGGGATAAATAGTATATTCATACATCACTGTAGATATGGGTAGACAGGACATATAAGTGTATGAATTTTAAAAATGTTCTCAATGTTTAGGATTGGTTTTGAAAGTAATTTTAAATGACTATTGATTTTTAATGTGATATTTAAAAAGTGATTAAAAAAGTTTTTATTTAAAATTAATTTGATAATGTGTTATAGAAAAGGGTAATTGGGTATGGAATGACCAGATAGAAGGGAAAGATACACTTTGGCATAAAATTGAAAATTTAAAGAAAATATAGTTTGTGATTTGAGTTTTCAATAACTTATATAATTTGCATCTTAAAAAATTTATTTGGAAAAAGATATTTTGTGGTTATTTTACTAATATGTGTTTTGTTAGACTTTTTTAAATTCCTTTAAGAAGAGAACTTATTCATGAATAGGGAGTTGATAACATGGGATATGACATTGAGGTCTTAAACACATTTTCCAGTGCTATACAAGCAATTATAAGGGAGGAAAACTAGAATAAACCAAGAGATGTGAATTAAGTATCATAGTTATAGACATAAAATCCTCTTTTATTTAGGGATAATTATGGGGTTTGGAATGATTAGGATTATTTAGTGAGGACCATCCAAATCCGATAGTTCTCGCAAACCCCTAATCCATTAAAGGTTTAATTTTTTAGTCAGATGATGGTGGGAATATAAAACCTGATTTCATGATACCTGATAAATTTTTAGTAGATTCATGAATGGCTTAGGTTGGGTGTTGCCCGAACATTGACCCACTACCCAATGTTATTGGGCACAATTATACATCCATGAGCCTCAAACCATCCCTTATCACTCAAGAGAGGTCCTTCATCTATGTCTCTCTTGAATCCATGCCCTATTACTCCAGACATGGTCATCCATACCTTCTCACTCAAGGAAAATTCCCCTCCCACAGACACTACTCTATCACTCAGGTTATGGCCAGACTTTGTTCTTAAAAGCCAACACAATCCACATTTGGAAAGGTACTCAACCAAATAATTTAAGGATAAAGGCAAGATCATCCCAAAAAACCATCCTCACAACCTTAGGGGAAGACTATTAAGCACACCATCCCATCCAAATAGACACTAGAGATGACATATTAAGCAAACAAAAATAACAAAAAATAGGTCATGCAACTAGTCTCACAACTCACTGTCAGGGTACTAGTACCTTTAGACCTAGTATCTCCTCTCGAACACATTCGAGACCCATCTAAGTCTTCTTAGGAGTTTTAATGCCTTTATAAACTAACCCTCACTTTGATACCATAATCAATGCTCTCACAAAACTACACACACAACCCACATCATCATGCATCACATAAATGAAAATCTCTACAAAGGGAACATAACATGAGCACAATGATTTTAAAAATAGAGCATCACCTACACACAATCAAATAATCCAAAACCAAATCACATCAATACACTCAAGTTTCCTTTAGAAACAAAGTCATAAATCCCCATTTCAAAATCATTTCAAAAGGAATCACATGCTGGTTTGCTCATGCTTGACCATTGGCCCAAACCCCATTAACACAATTTAGAGAAATCAATTTTTAGTTTTGAAATACCATTTCAAAACTCATTACATAATCCATTCAATTCCATTAAAATTTAAATTATAACCGAACCCTGTTTTTAATATTTCATTTTAAAAATAACCCATTTTCATTTTTATAATAAACTCACACTACCAAGGAAAAGGATAATGAGGGATATCGAAACTCATTCAACCATGGTGCCACTATTAGACTGTTTAAAAGTTATATGTCCACGTTGAATATTAGGCCAATGTGAGCCTGTACCAACATTACTAAATATCAAAATAATCATGAAGTATACAAGAATATATACTAATGAAGGTACATGAGCAAAGAAGAAAAAAATAACCAGGAGGCTCAAATAAATTCTTGATGCCTTACCTTAAAAAATCCATGTACTTTAATTCCACAACCCGTCTATTCCTTCCCAGACTCTCTCAAGCATAAATTAAACTCCCTAGACATCTTTATCAAGCCCTAAAATCAAATTTAATTAATTATAACCCATTATAATTAATTAATAAACTCAAATAAATTATAATTAATTTCCCAACTAAAATAAAATAGGCATAAAGTTTAAAATATCAACCCAAAATCCATTAAATCTATCTAAGGTTTGCGTCGACCTACAATAATCCCATGAACACCCGGCTCATCCATAAATATCATAAAATTAATTGATTAATTAATTAATTTAAACCAATATTTAAACATTTAATAACCAATATTAAACTCAACAGATAGTCCAACAACATCAGAATCATGAGTAACAAGGTGCGTTCTACTCTCGACGCACCCTCAATCATAGGAAACACAAAATACCCAAAATAAACACCCAAGTTAATACCCAATTTCATAATAAATCACCAAAAAACATAAAAAAGTATCTTCAAAAAATACCTTGCATTAAAAAATGAACAATAACTTATTTACAATGTCTCTAGATGTATTCAACAAACTACACAAAAAAAACCCCATCAAGTTTGGTCGATTGCACCATGCTCTAGTGGATCCGGCACCAAAAAATATCCCTAAATGAGATTGAAATTAGTATAAAACAAATGAGGAAGAAATATAGGGATAATAACAGAGGGACATACCTCATATAACTTCTAGATTCCATGAAAGCCCATCCCCCCTTGGAAGAGGGATCAAATGGGGGTAATATGAGGGGGGAGCCATAAAAAATGGCTTCCCTACGTCACCTCTATATCCTAAATCCTATGGGGGCCCGACCAATAATCTTTCAATATCCCCCAATAAAAAAATCAAAACAATCCCCACTACATAGATAGTAGAGCCTCCTTAGTGAGGCAATGACTCTAGGTAGTTCCCTTGGGCATTGGCCAACCCAGAGGCAAGCTGGTTCCCTACCATCGACTGTCGGATAGAAACCTTCTACTAAAATAAACTAGCAAGTACATCCAATCCTAATTCAATTCTCAAATTGAGCCTCTAAAATACTAAAAAATCCTTAAACCCCATCCAAAAAACACCTCTTGAGATTTACCAACTCTTAGAAACTCTTTCTGAGTCCTAATTCTCAAAATGTACCATCCATAAACAGAAAAATTAAAATTACCCCAAGAATTTACAAACCATAATGATGCAGGTTATTAAAAACTCCCCACCATAATGCTTTCAATCCTCTAGAATCCATTTCAGTTTTTTGACCTTGAACCCCAACTTACCTCAGCCGTCAAACACAGTGCTAACACTATGTGTTTGATCTCAAAATACCAAACATAGTTGTGTTGTGAAACTATCCCACAAAGACCAAATATAGTAGTTTTCCTCTAAAACTCTCGATCTGACCCCAAAATAGATTAACCATATAATGAAAAATGTTATCAATGTGTTTTCAATCTCACTACATCTATTTATATGCAAAATACTAATTAGTCCTTCCTCAAAAAACTTTATCTAAAAGCGCTCTACCTCATTGAAGATAAACCACCACTTCACCCAACCATGAAACCTTACTTTTGAAGGCATATTTACATCACACGAACATGATGACTTAACCTACGAGGAATAATTTCTTCACCAAAATACCTATACTAGGGTTAGGTATCAACACTTAGCATAACTTCTCAATTGGTTCGGAAACCAACCACACCCAATGTTGTATTCCTCCCCAAGAACCACTATATATCTGATCCAGCTCACTCTTAGATTACACTACCACTATCCCAAACTCAATTCCCAAAAAATGACTCTAACCAATTTCCCACATGAATTATGAAATTGGGTCCATCTACTCACCAATATCCCATTTCCATTTCAACCATCCATCGAGCAGTTTCCCTACACCAATGACCCGACACGATGGTCGTATATCCAATGATTGGTTTGATGCTCCCCACCATATGAGTTTCCTGATTATCACTCTTTTTAACCGACACATGATATCCAACAACCATGTCCCACCCATTACCATGTGTAATGACTAGATATAACTAACTCTCTCGTACATAAGATCCAACCCATGAAACTTATTACCAACTCAATGATGGTGCTCAACCACACCCATTTATCCCAAAGCATTAAAGTGTAAACACACAACTCATCCTAAGTATTGTGGTTCTCTCCACCATAAAAATTCTATACCAATATCCAATAACAACCAGTATTTATTTCCACCATAGTAATAAACCATAGAAAACACAATTTAATCAGTCCTAACCATAGACCCATAAAAATGAACATCATGTAGTCTAACCCGCAGAAACATCAAAACACACATCGGGGTATCTAATCCATCAACCCTCCAAAATCACATATGGCTTCTCATAATTGAAATCAAACATCCACCCCATGACCTCTCCACACACTACTCACTCAAAACAACAAACTCATGATCTCTCCACAAGAGGATCCACTAAACAACCATGATGTACTCACTAAATGTTCAAACAACCACCATCCTCTCCCAACCAACCATCAAAGGTCTAGAAAACTAGTCTACATAGACACTGGTTTCATTCCTTGAACCACAACTACCAATCCACACACACTCACTAAACTCACATGGTAGTTTCAAAACAACCAATGGAACACAAGAAATGAAAGCAATTCAAACATCTCGATCACCCTGTTCAAATACTCTAAATCAAAATAGAGTAGTTTACACAAGCAATAATAACTTATTTTTGAAATATATACTTCTGATTTTTCAAAACACCCCTGGTATAAAAGGGAATTTCACCAAAAAATGGAAATAACCCATAATCCTCAGTCTATAAGGTCTTTTTTCTTGAAAACCATTTCTGTTTTCAAAATCTATTTTGAAATATAGTGTCAAAAATCATTTTCTTATATTTTAACAAAACCCAAAAATCGTAAACCATTTCAAAATCACCATCATCATAGAAATTTTTAAAAAACCATCATTAAAAACCATTTTACACAAATCTCATGATGCTACATGAGTTTTCCTTTTCAATACCATGTTTTCCGAAAAACTAACGATCCTAAAAAACGATTTCCCTGAGTCCACCAATAAAGAAAAATCACAATCAAACAACCAAGCCCCATGTATCCATATTTATCTAATCAAGCTTTATAATATAGGTGAAAAATATAATTTATATTATAAGTTTCTTCAATTAATACAGAATCCAATGTTGAAAAATGAATAAGAACACCACCCATAGGCACATATATCATGCCCATAGCATGCTACTGCCATGATGCATTACAACTCAATAACTCCCTAAATGATCACTATAACTCATCCGAAGTCTCATCCATCATAATTTGGTATTCTCAGTCCAAACCAACACATAAATTATCCTAGAATTCTTAGTCCCAATAATGAAAATCCCATCACAACTCGAGTTACAATAGTGGTGAATCTGGACAAGAATGCACTCGATCCACCTCTCGAGTCCCAACAACCTATCTCCACCTCTATCTATACTACCTATACTGAAATAGATTCTAACACCATATTGTAACACCTAGAACCATGAAAAGTGAAAAACATCTGAGTAGGGACACTACATAACCTCAGGCATGCCTCTCCATATGCTACAGGCTGCATACTAGTGGCAAGGGCCTAACATAGTCATGGGGAGAGTATGACGTCAATATAAATCACAAGGGTCATTCCCGAATCTACCAAATATTTGAATCATCCATCTATACTATATACATCCCAAAACCTATAAAATATAAACATGGATATAACATTCCCCCATAGTTCCTTATAAAAATTCGTAAAAGTTATATTTGATGTAGTAATCAAAACAAAAAAATAGATAAAGATAATGTTCTACCTACTAACCAAAGATGTACATCACATACCTTCTCCACTAAATAATCAACCTATATGTACTTACATACCTATAATATGTGTCTAGATCTAAGATATAAAAATTTACTGAGATAAAATAGGATGATATTCCCAGGTACATTAAAACCCATGCCATGTACATGGGTAGGGGGTGAGTCCAATTACCCCATAAGTATCCCCAATGCCTCAACAATACTGAGTATTACTTTGATAAAGTAGATATTCATGAAATATATATACCTATATAGGTGGATAAATGTATATGAAATACACCCACCTAAAAATACAACCTAATATTCACACACATGCATACCTACAATGACACCATGAAAAGATCCACCTCAAACCATGACCTATACAATACCTGCTTTGACAACATGTTAGGATCCATGTCATACCATAACCCATACACTACCTACTTCAACACCGTGATAGGAGGAAGTTTTCATCTCATACCATAACCTATACACTACCTACTTTGACACCATTCTAGAATATTGTCGATGTTCCCCCAACCCAACCCATACATGGGGCCATTGGGTAGGGTGTTGTCTAAACCTCAACCCACTTCCCTAAGGTAAAAAGAATAAACATACATCCATGATACTCTATATATCATGAATCACTAAATGGAGGTCCTCCATCTATAAATCATGTCAACCCATTCCCTCTCATGTAGTATATGGTCAGCCTAGTCTTCTCACTCAAGGACACAACCCCTTCTACAACTAATATCCCATCACTATGGGTATGGCCTCACATTATTCAACATATTGAACCAATCCACAATTGGAAAGGTCCTCAACCTTATACTCAACAGACCGGGGCATGATCATCCCACAAACCCATCCTCATAACCCCTAGGGAGGTCCATCAAGCACACTGTCCCATCCCCATAGACATTAGGTAGGCCACTCCAAACACACAATGAAAATTGAAAAAATGGGATATAACCCATCACACAACTCATAACCAAGTAACTAGTCCTATAAGTTGTTTTCCTATATCACAGACACATTCGAGACCCATTTCGACCCTCCAAGGGGTCCATCATGTACATATAGAATAAATTCCACTTTTTTACCATAAGAAATGTTATCACATGGCAGCCTACACTACCCATATTATCATTCAACACGTTCACAAAATGAAATCAATAAAAAGGGGAATTACTAAGCACACAATGCTTTATAAAATCATGTAGTGAGAACACATGGTCAAATGAACCAAAACCAACCCACACCAAGCCACCTGAGATTCTTTTGGAAACTAAATAAAAATCATCTTTTCAAAACAATTTTAAAAGGCATCATGTTTGAGTTTACTCATGCTAGGATATTATCCAAAATCTCATCAACATCCCTTGGAGAACTCATTTTCCATTCAGACATACTATTTAATAAATCATTTCTCAAATCACCCAATTCTTATGAAATTTATATTTTAAATAAACCCTCTTTATAAAATTTAATTTTAAAAAGAAATAATTTTCCTTTTGAAAACAAATGCATGCCGCAAAAAAAACTATAAGGAGGGCCACTAGTACTCATTCAACTCAGGTACCACCACCAAACCATTTAACAAGCTAGACGTCCATATTGACAATTGTGCCAATGTGAGCCTATCCCAATATTATGTAAACTCAAAAAAAAGAATGAATTTTGTTTGAAGATATACTAATTAAGACACATGAACATAAAATAACCATATAAACAATAGAATCAAATAAATTCAGGGTACATTACCTCATAAAAATCCATCTCCTTTAATTCTATAGCCTAGCCATCACTGCATAGGCTCACCCAAGAATCACCTCAAATCCTGAGGAACCTATTTCAAGTCCCATCATCATGATTAATTAATTATAAAACCTTATAATCAATTAATAAAATCAAATTAATTAATTATAATTATTATAATTATTTTTTCAATTTAAAGAAAATATCCTCAAAACCTAAATCCTGACATTACAATATAATAAATTCATCGGAGGTCCATGATTACCTCCACTATGTCTATGAACACCTGAATCATCTATAAGAATCATAAAATTAATTAATTAATTTAAACCAATCATCTATCTTTTAATAACTGGAGTTAAACTACCTTGATAGTCTAGTGGAATGAGAATCATGAGAAACCAAGTGTGTTATACTCCGGACGTATCCCCTATCATTGGAAATAAAAAACCACAAAAATAAATAATCAATTAAATTCCCAATTTCAACAAAAATTGGTTAAAAACCTAAATAATTTCACTTAGAAACATAAATTCCATGAAAAGATAAATGATGAATTGTTTACAGTGTCTCCGGACATCATCTACTTGGCACACACAAACCCAAATCCATTTCAGTTGATTATACCATGCTGTAATAAAATTAATACAAAAAACTAGTTCTAAATGAGTAAAAATCAGTTTCCAACCAATGAGGAAGAAATATAGAGAATAAAATGAGAAAAAATACCTCATATTATCTCTTTATTGAACTAAAACTCATCCCCTTGAAGGGGTGTAAAATGGAGGGAAGAGGATGGGGAGAGCTAACCAAAATGGACTCCCCAAGTCACCCCTGCATTCTAAATTTTTAGGGGAAATGACTAGGAAATACCAATCTCTCCCATTAAAAAACTAAAATTGACCCCATAATTTAGCCAGTGGTTAATCATCTAAATAATTTAAGCCCACTAGTAGGCCAGTGGATCTAGGAAGTGGCTTAGGATACATAAAAACCCACTAGCGAGCTAGTTCCCTACCCATTGTTAGCCTGTGGAACCATACTACTAAAATTCATGAGTAGGTCCACCCCATACTTTATCTGAAACTCCAATTGATACTTCATGAGGCCATGTGATCATGAAAACCCATCCAAAAAATAACTCCTTAAGATGGCCCAAATCTCAGAAACTCATTCTGGATATTGATTCTCAAAATAAACCATCCACTGTTCTGAAAGTTAAAATTACACTAGGAACATACATCCTTTAATGATGAATGTCATTATAGGGACCAATATATAAGTGGTGAGTTATTTATACAAGTTTAAAGCTTCATGAATATCTTTCAGGGGATTGGATTTATTATCTATTTAGTTAATAGTTTTACAGAGATATGATGTAGGTAAGGAAAACCCAAGAGGCCCTTGGTTTGGAACTTGGGAACATGAAATTTATTTAGTACATGAATCAATTTAATGAATTGTTTCATTTTTTATTGAATTTCAAAAATAATGAAAATATAAATTCTTCGAGGTTTGAGATATTTCTTTGATCTAATATTTATTTGAATATTATTACATTATATTTTTATTCTCATGTTAAGATAATGAAAATACTGGCTATGGTGGAAGTAGATATGTTGGAGGATCAATGTGTGGGTGATTGTATTTATTGTCTAGATGGGGGTAAGAATTATTCTCATCGATTGAAGAGGATGAAAAATTCCACCCAACAGATAAGTATCTAGAATAAATCTATGAGTTCTTTTTTTTATCATGATGGATCTGATTATGATGTTATTGATGCATATATATGGTATATTTGAGGAAATAATATCCAAATAATCTAATGAAATTCAATTAATGTGGTAGAAAGAGATATAAAAAGAAATATTATATACATTTCTCCTAAGAATATAGTGTTGGGACATCAAACAAAACCCAAGATTCAATAATTTCATCTGAAATGTCCTGAAATAATGTATGTGGATCATAGATGAGGACATGTGGTAACCCTTGTTACGGCATTAAATAAATTAATAATGGAAAATTATTTTTTATGGAGTATACACAATAATATTTGAAGGATGGACCTATGATAATATGAGGTACCCTTCTAATTACATCAACATTGATCTATGAATTATTTGATACATATATGTCCCATTTTCTCATATCTTCATGAGTACTTAGTCTATTATTTTTTATATAGAATTAATATTGTATTCTATTAAGTGTTCTACACATTAATAATAAATGGGGGATAGATTATTTAAATTATCATATTATTCCATAATGATAGGTAATTAGGAGAATAATTGGGATTTTTTGGCTCTTTATATGGAAATATTTGACATCATTTTTTATGAATTATTTACTAAAATTTAAGGCTCATATTAACTTCCAGTACAATATATTTTCTCTTAACTTTCTAGATGGGAGTGTTCTCAGTACATTAGGAGAGTGTCACATTAATGAAATTCATGAAATATCCAATTACAATGGACTTGAAATATTTGTTTTATCATATGGATAGGTTTGTTCTTATAATGTTTCATTCAAGATATGAAATCAAGTTGTAAACTCTGATAGAAGAGTATCTATATTGTTTCCTAAAAAACTTCTAAAATGATACTAAAAAGGGATGTGGATATCTTTATCAAATTATCACCTAAAAATTGTCTTATTTCCTCACCATAATTTTATATAACATCAATGGGGTTGTGATGTTTGATTATCTAGTATAATAATATAGATAATATAGGATTTATTTAGTAGAGTGATTCACTTTGGGTAATACCTATTTTGATTTTGAAGAAGGAAGAAGACAATAAACTATTCTACATTGACTATTGAAAGTTGAATCATATTTTAGTGAATAATAGACATCATTTGACTTGAATCGATAATTTTTTTGATCAAGTATAAGAGGTGAAGTGGTTTTTAAATATTAACATGAGATCAAGGAGTCACTTACTAAGAGTGAAGGATGAATACATTTCAACGATGAATTTATAAAGACAATATGTAAATTATGTGTTTTTAATTATGGTTTTTGATGTATCTAATGATTTTATAGGCTTCAAAACTTTAATAAATTGCATTTTACATAATTTTATCTAATTAATTATTATTATTATTTTGAAATCTTAATTTATTATAGATTATAATTAGACCATTAAAGATACATCGAAATTATTTTATAAACTTTGAATGGATGTGAAATTTAAACTAACTTTTCCAATTTACATTTTTAGATCCAAAGAGTTATGTTCTTGGGGAATATTATATCAAAGGAAAGGATTTTTTATTTATCCCAATGAAATCAAGTATGTGATGTCTTGGTAAAAACCTAATAATTTTTTTGAGATTCAAATATTTCTCATGGTGGTCAAATATTACTAATACATTATCTGAAATTAATTGAAGTTAACATCACCAACAACCATGTCAACCTTATAGAGTGTAAAGTTTTATTGTGATGAGAAGGATTTTGTTGAATTAAAAAGGATACTTACCTCAGTCTAGTATTGGTTTTACTAAAGTCTATCTATGGATTTGTGGAATTTATGATGCATCAGGAGCAAGGTAGGGAATCATGCTCATGAAAGAGATGATGTGGTTTATTATTGATCATGATAGCTCTAACCTTATGATAGGAACTATCCAACACATGTATTAAAATTGACTATGATTATTAGTTCTTTAAAATCCTTAATACATTATCTAATTGGTGAGAAGAGGATAGTGTATTAATACCATAAAATTTCAAAGTATAGTTTCATTATATAGAATCTTAATTGAAGGTAGTGAATGTGAGTTGAATATATTTATACTCTTGGATTTTAATTTTATTATTCAATTGAAAAGTGGAATATTCTCACATATTCATTGAGTAAAACGTCTCAAAATCAAGTGAGGAAGGAAATAGAAATCGAATGGAAGTTAATGAATTTTTCAGTGGATTTACATCTTAAGGTGAATGAGGAGGGTGACTATATGATTTTTTATTAACATTATTTTAGTTACACACATTCTGATTAGGTGAAGGTGGGATATACATCAATTTTTGATTGTAAGAGGATGCATGACACCTTAAATATTTAGTGACACCTTTATCCACTTCATTTATTAATATTTTTATAATTAAAAATACCTCAATATTTTTATAATTATAATTTATTTCAAGCATTGTTAAATTATTATTTTATTTATTCCATATTACATGATTATTATAAAGCTATTTCTTTTTTAAATCTAACATATCTTAAAAAAAAATAATCATCTCGAATAAATTGTTCAATTATTTATTTAATAATAATATTGAATTAATTATTAATTTATTTATTTAATGATCTTTAATCATTTAATCATTTATTGTTTAGTGTTTATCATGTTTTAGTTTTTATTTATTTATTATTCATTATTATTATTAATTTATGTTGTTTATTTGGTTTTGTTCTATGTAACATTAAATTTATAAATGTTCTTGAAATTTTTCACAAAGGCATTTACCTTTATAAATATTGAAAATCCATGATTTTACCTTTACACATGTTTTATGTTACCTTTATAATGGTTTTAAATCATTATTTTACCCTTATGAAAGTAAATCTTTACCATTACATGAGTTTTTTTTATTGTCTTAACTTTACATAAAAATAGGCTTACCCTTATGAATGTTGAGTTTCACCTTTACAAGAAGATGATTTAACTTACCTTTATGAAGGCTTGTATAAATGAACTTTATGTAGGAACTTATCATTACATTTATTTGAACATTACATTTATATAGATCATATGATTTAGGATCTACCTTTATGCAGAACCATGGAATACCATTATGTACTTACATTTATATAGATGTATGGTTTTTACAATTTATATTTTCATAAATGCAATGTGTCTTTATGCATCCATGTAAACCAATCATTACACATCCATGTGAACATTCCCTTACATAGCTATGTGAACCTACATTTACATAGCCATACTAGTTTAAATTTATGAAACCTATACAAATGACCTTTATATATAATTTAAAATTAAAATATTATTTGTTTTTATTGTTATTTCACATATCAATTTATTGTACGATTATAATAAATATTTTGATTGTTTTATTTATTTTATAAATTCTCATTAATCACATTAAATCTATGATAATAGATTTTAGAGTATTTTATATATAATTAAATGAATAATAAATAGGGTTCATACATGGTGTGATATTCATACTGCGTATTTATAGTAGATAGATTTGAAATATGAATCTCTTTTAATTTGAAGAGTTTTTCTCACATGATCTCAAGGAGTATTTAAAGGAATTAAAAAGTAGATTATTATGGAAATGATAATTAGTATTTTATGATATTGAATTTACAACTTAATTTTTTTCAGTATATCAAGACTTATTCCATGTGAATAATTATTATTGATATTTATTATATTATTACTCCTATATTTACATGGAATATTTATAATGGAATTTATTGTTTTTTATAAAAATTTATATACATTCCATTCATCAATATTTTATAGTGTATCAAAGATTTTTAGAAGAAATAAAAATTCATTTTTTATTGTTCATTTATGAAGAGGATCATGGAATTTTGAATGAAGAATATGAATATTGAAAATTGATTTATTTAATGAGGAAAAAGTTTGGAAATGCGAAGAATGTATATGATAAATGATACACAAATATGAACCTTTGTATACTGTGCTACAATTTATTACAATAATCCATATAACTTTAAATTATTTTTCTCTTGAAAACGTTTGTTCTCCTAGGATATTATTCATCATTTTGAAAAAATTCCTTTTACCATTATTCATATAACCAAAATTATTTATTTGAAACTATCAATATGTTCTGTAATTCTATTTTGGGGTTTTTTGGGTTTCCATATTATATTTTTGAGGTTAATACTTTCCATAAAAGTATGAGTAAATGTATGAAACCATAAAAGGTTTGTTTATATTCACCAAAAAAAGACATGGGGTTTTGGGCCATGACTTTAGTTGTTTAGAAGTTAGGCTGTAAAGTGTAGTGACTCCTCTTAAAAATCCATTACTCTTGTAGTGGTTTCCATTACCCTCTGTGTTTTAAAGGAGGGAAGAGAAGGCATAGGACAACATTGATCCAAACTTCTATAAAAATTCTTCTGATTATTATTTATTTTATTGTATTTAATTTCCATATATTTCTCATATTAGTTTTGGATGAATTTTTTATTTCCTGGGAAGATAAATATCTACATTATAAGATTAAACTCTAATTATTTTCAAATAATGATAATTAACCCCTTATTTTCCATCTGCATCACCCTTTTCAGACAAAAAAATTGGTATCAAAGCTTGTCTATTTTAAGGATTATTGTGCTTAGTTTCTCATATTTTTGTTATTATCATATTTTGGATCAAACTTTTTTATCCTAAAATTAGACCTCTAAGGGAAAGAACTTTTTCAATGATGGATTGAAAAGAGAATATGAATATATTTAATCCTTCACCCCACCATACATAAATGGAATTAACTATTATCAATGGAATATTAGGGTGGGAAATTAAATAAATATTATTATTATTTTATTATGGGTCATTTTGATAAAACAATATGATTTTTATAAATTTTACCCTATATACTTAATTCATTTATATTTTGGGAAATTTTATCTTAATTTCAATGTAATTAATATTCTATATCACTCTCTTTTGGTAAATATTTTATTCAATATTTTTAGGTATTCCCCAATTTATGAATTTTGGAAGCATCTTGAAATTTTTTTTTTATAGAAGATTAATCCAAGAGGATTATTTTTTTAGTTGCAGAAAAGTCAGCCATAATTACACAAAATTCCCTAAAAAGGTAAAATAAGAAAAAAAATCAAGAAGTAGAAATATGAAATAAAATTTCCTTATGTAGAAGGCAATTTTAGTAACAAATTAGACTATTTAAATATAACTTGTTATGAGTGCAGAAAAAAGGGATATATTAAATAAAAATTCTCAAGGGTAAAAAATAAAAGGAAACCCATGGAGAAAGAAGAGAATGTTGTGTCTACTTTGAGGGATTTTGAAAGTTCTAATTTAAAAAATGAATTTTAAAAATAATATTAAATTGATAATATTGACTTTATGGAAAATTATTATATGGTAATAAATTCACCTTCTCATTTTAGTTATTTAAGTGATCATGGTTAATATGAAAGGAATCATGTGAATATCTATCTAAAGATAATATGGATAATAGTTCATATTTTTATTCTTATAGTATTTCTGAAAATTAAATTATTAAAGAGTTAGAAAAAATGTTCTATTCTTATGAGGATCAAATGAATGAAATGATATATATATATATATCTCTTAAGGGAAATTTAGGAAACTTTAAAAGAAAAAAAAATTATTTATATCTTGAACATAAAAGGTTAAAAAATTTTGATTCTAAAATTTTGTTTCTGAAGAAGGAAAACTTGAAAATAAAATATGAAAATGAGGAAGAGAAAATAAAATTAAATGAGTTGATGTATGATTTGTTTAAATTTTAAATGTAATATAAAAATGTTAAGAAAGAAAATGAAAAATAAAAAACTATCACTTCTAATTATAATAGTGATTTTTTGATCATTTTGAGTTTCTAAAATAGAGAATTCAAAGATTAAATCTTAAATTGAAATTTGGAACAAAAATTTAGATAAGTGAATAAAAAAAGAATAAACCTGATGATAACCCTTCATTTAATAATCTTCCTATTAAAGTAAAGTTTATTATAATTTCTTTTGTTTTCTATAAAAAATGCAGTGAATATGGAAATTATGCATCTGAATGTCCTTTAAAGTTTATTCAACGAATTGGACATATAATGGTTTGGATGCCAATATAAAACGGGTCATTGGTTTTATAAACAATACTATTGATTTATTTATTTTATTCTTGACATATTATAATGTAATTTAGAAATCCTATTTAGTATTTAATTATAGCTATCTTGTATATATATTTTTTCTCTTTCATTCAAGCATATTCTTCTCTATTTTTTAATGTTTTATTTTTTCTTAGTAAGTATGTGAAATCTATTTTATCATTTGTATTAACTCAATTATTCATAAATTGTTCTTTAAATATCATATAATATGTATAATGGATCATTGTTCCTTCAAATTATACACCTAGAATGAATTATCATCATGATAGAATTCAAATTCTATATAAACTGGTTTGTTTATTCAAATTAAGTTTTCTAAAATTAATTGAGAGATTCACCATTTAAAATTCATAAATTTTTAATTGATATTCATATAGAATGCATAAATTATGGGTAATATAACGTTTTTCAATTATAAAATATTACTTGAGAAAGACTCTTGTTTTAATTATTTTTCAAGTATGTCAAAATCGGATTTATATTTCTTCTCGAGTATACTAGAATTTTATATATGTATTCTAAAGAATATTAAATAAAAGGGAAGCTTAAATATTTTATTATAGTTCAAATATATTTAAAATTAACCAATAATATATATTTAATATAGGCAGATATCAGTTTTGAAAATTTAAGATCCGGTTTCTATTTTTTCTTTTTTTTACTATAACAATCACAATTTTATATCTTATACAACATGTTGATTTTGTTTCACTTAAGTAAACTTAAATAAGACACACCAAAATTCCATTTTCTTATTTATATTAATACAATTAATTTCTCCTTTGAATTTTAAGTGTCCTTGGGTGAGATTTTGAGATTTTTTGAACTTTTCTATGGTTTCATGCTTAGGTACATGATTTTGTAAATCAATCAGTAGAAACCATACACCATATATATTTTTGGGATAATGCTGATTATACGTTCACTACACATTTTGGTAAACCATGTTACCTACTTGGTTTTGTGTATTTTTTATTTCACCTTGTTTTTATTTTGGGATTCTCCCAAAAGATTACCCACTAGATGATCTCATCCATGGATAATCCCAAGGTCCTCTATTTCTTCTCTAACCCCCTCTAAGATTGATTCTAGGTGATTTGTTTGTGGTTTCTTCCCCATGCCAAGATTTTTTCCTTCTTCTTCCTTCTCGAATAATTTTCCTCCCTTTTCCCCATCTTTTCTAACCCTAGTGGCATGGTTGTCAAAATTTTGATGTCCAAGGTTGTTATAAATTAGATGTTTTGATTTTTATAGTTATTAAACCATCTTCAGAGACATAATCCTATGGTTTCTGTTAAAGGTGAGACAGTTTCATCAATTAAGGTAGGTGTTTCCATTCCATTTCATTTTATTAAATATTTAATTGAATTTTGATTCTCTTAAAGTGTTTTAAAACTTATTTAATGATGTATATTTTATCAATTTTGGGGTTTTCAAAGGCTTTCAATGATTGGGTGAGTTTTCCTTTAACAAATGGGTGAATTTCATAGTTTAATATAACTTTTTTTAATTGATATTTTATACATTCTAAGTGTTCATTAAAATTACATTGATTATTTTATATAATAAATATTATTGGTTGATGGTGTTTTGGAAAAAAATTTATTTATAATTGGAAGTTTTATTTTTTGTTTGATGGAGTTTCCTTACTTTTAAAAGGGTGATTCCTTTCTCTAAATGGGGTTTTCTTCTTTTAAACGGGGTTTCCTTGTTAAAAATAAGGATTTGTTGATTGATATGATTTTATTGTTATTTCCCTTAATTTAATAATACTATGTTATGATATTATTGTGAATTTTATTGGATATCAACATTTATTAAATTTAGTTTTAAAAAAAGATTTCCAAAGGTGTGGTTCTTGATTTCAAGGTAAAGGCCCATTTGGAATCTTATTTGAAAGGTGGATATTATGTATTTATGTTTACAACAACGTTGAGCCTCATTATTATCTATTATTTACGCTTTTGACCATGTGTTAAGGATGAAATTAATTAAGATTTATCTAATGTGGTTATGGATTGGGTCTCGTTTTTGAAGGGGCTTTGTTAGAGATGAGATATATATGATGGTTGTGTTTTTTTACTTTGGTATTTGTTTTTTTAATGTGATTGATATTGGATTGATAGTGGGCCACCTCCATTAGTTATTCAATCATGAAACATAGGATATTAAGTGGAAATTGGAGGGATAATAGATATTGTAGTTAAGAGATAATCATTGGATAATATTCTATAGTTGAATTTTATGACTTGGCTATAGGATATGTCATCAATGATACTAATTTAGAGTGATTCGAGTGATGAATTGTGATACCATTAACCCATAGGATATTGGTTCCACCTATGAACATTTATAACTTATCCCATTAGTCCCTAAGGTGTCTACTCATGATATTTATCTTATGTTATGCTTCTTTATTTCTTATTGACATGCATGTTTTTTATCCCTTATTTTGAGTCAATATTTTCGTATCTATTATCTACCTTTGAGAACTATTGTTATTAGTATTTTCTTGTGTTATTATTGTAATTTCTTATGAATCTCCATGTCTTGTATTTTATTATGATTTATCTTTGTTCTTTAATCATTTTTGAAAAGTGTGTGCATGTGTTAAGGTTTTAAATGGAAATGATGTGTTTTTTAAATGCAAGACCTTGTAAAAAAACTTTTAAAGTGACTTTAAACCATGTGATTTTTAGTTTTAAAATGTGGTGTTTAAATGGAAACATATGAATTAACTTGGTTACTTTAAAAAGGGAAATGTTTAAATGTTAATGGTTTGTTTTTGAAATGAAATTACCTTGGTAATGCCTATTCAAGGAATGTTTTTTAAATGATGTGTTTTAAGAAATGATATAGGGTTTTTTATATTTATTTCTATTTTATGAAAATGATAATAAAAACTCAATTTTCTATTACTTTTAGGATAGTAGAGTTTTATTATTTATAAAAAAAATTAGAATGGACTGATGGTGGTATCCCACTGTCCATTATCTCACAAACTACATACTCACATTGGTGGGTATGTAGTCTTCATGTTTTCTACAGGTTTTTGGTTATGGATTGAAGGTTGGTTTTCCAGTGCACTCCTTTTGGAAGCATGTGTTATTAACTTCATGGTGATGACATGAGAGTCACATGGTTATGGAAGATTTTGTCTCTCGAGTTTTTTCGACTAGTCGGGTCATGTATTGTATCAACCTATCTAACTTATTTATTTGTTTTTAGTTTTTTCCATTATTTTGGTTTGTAAAATATTTGTATAAATTTTTTTATTTTATATAGAAAAATGTTTTGGAAAGAGATTTGGTTTTATTTATTTTTGTTGTTATGACATGTTTGTATGTTTTTATAGAACTTCTTATTTATTGTGACATGGTTATCAGATGCTTGGATAACTCTTATCAGGTTTTTGGTTGGAAACTTTTATTTATACTAGTGTTTCTTAAGGATGAAATCATTCCCACATGTTCACTTGTGATACCCTAGTGATTGTGTAATGTTTTTGGGGATCATGAATGCTTCCCAGACCCTATGAAAGAATAACCTAGGTGACATATAGGGTCAACCTAGGCTCGTTCATTAAAAAATGGTATCATATCCATCTTTTTATTTGCGAGTTGATGGTAAACATGTGTTAGAACCATTAGAGCATGAGTGGTGAGTGTAGATGAGTGCTTGTCCAGCTCTTACTTATTCTAAGCCTTGATTTTCCTTGGGTGGATGAGATTATTCTTTTTAATTATGGTTTTAAGGATATTTAATTTTAATATATGATATATTTTTAGGTGTTATGATACTACTATAATTTTTTGGAATAGTCGAGGAGAAATCTCAGAACATTCATAGTTTTACAGTGAAACTAGATGCAATCCATAGGGAACAAATTTAAGGAACATGGTATTTCAAACCATGTTTATATCACATGGTCCATTCTAGAAAACTTTCAATAGAACTCACATGGCTGGCGCACATTCAAAAAAAACCGTGCATAGTGGAGAAAGTTTTTAATTTTGGTTGTTTTCTTTCCATTGAATTTTTTATCACCTATTATGTTTTATGATGTTTTTTGTTAGTGAAAAGTGAATATTTTGGGGTTTTTGTTGTTTTTAATTAAGTTGTAAAAGTGTTTTTTATTCCTTGGTAATAAATTATGTTTTGAAAATATTTTTTGGGTATTTTGAGTTTCCTTGAGACAAGTTTTTCAACTTTAGTAGGAATTATTTAATAAGACGAAATGATTTTGGATTATGATGATTTTTAGGGAATTAATTTCATGTTTTTTATGTATGGTTGAACACCTAAAATTAATTTGGAGTGTGTGGTTCAAAGGGGAAAATGGGATTCAATAAGTGTATTCCTTTTATTATTATGTTTGAAATGTTTTGAGGTTTTTGAAATGAAACCTTGACAAAGATATTTATAAACCTATGTGGTGTTTGAAATAGAAATAATTCCTTGTTAGTTTATTTTGAAATAAGATTGTAAAGGGTATTTATAATATTGTTTCATTTGATTTGTGCTTTCATCCCATGTATTGAGATTTGTGGTGGCCTAAATAAATGATGTGTTTTATTGATGCTTTATAATGTTATCCCCGAAAGGAATCAAAAATTCAGAATAAAATATCTAGATTAATCATTGAAGTGATCCAAATAATGACTTTCTAGTCTTTGAATCTATATAAACTATTGATATATTGGCATGGTTGTGTTCTTTTTGTCTTGTGGATCATGCATGAGAGTTTATAAATCCGTTTCTCCTAGTTTTTTTAGTGATCATGGTCCCCATGAGGTGATGTAATGGATAGATAATATAAAAGAGATATTTTAGTCACCAGTAACTTTAGGAACCTCTTGGGTGTGATTACCCACTCCCTTGTTTGAAGGTTTGGGTTTGGATTTGTGAGATTGAACTATCCACACCCAACATCTTGTGGAGTCTTCTGGGGGATATTTCAAGGCCACCTTTATCTAGTAGTTGTATCCTAAGGAAGTGTTAATTTTAAAAGATAATAAATTCATGAGTGTTCCCCATGGTGATAATTCGGTGAAGTAATATGTTGAATGATTCATTGGACTGACCCCTTTCTCTCTTGACTTGGGTATTGATGATTTAAATAAGGCTTGGTTCTTTATAAGAGGCCTTCATCTAAATATCTGTTTATTGGAATTTCATTCTACTCAGACTAACATTGTGTAAGTGATCTATAAATCCACAATCAATGAGATATTTCTGGTAGTGAAACCTATGTAATGTAATGCATTGACCTCTTCCGATGTCAGTAAGGGTGATCTAAGTTGCATGATGAAAAAACCATTAGTGTGCTTCCAATTTAGGAGAGTAAGAAAATATTTTTTGGTATTGGGAGTGATCTATTTTGTGGCCTTTTATTTTTTTTAATTTTTTCCACATTTTTTTACACCCCATATATTTAATTTTTGTGAATGAAAGATACATTGTCTCATGTTTTTGTCTATTGAGTTATCATTGACTCATTTATTTTGGTGCTTGTTGCTATTTGTGCATGTAGTGGACCTTGGTTTGAGGTTTTTTTTACACCCCATATATTTAATTTTTATGAATGAAAGATACATTGACTCGTGTTTTTGTCTTTTGAGTTGTCCTTGCCTCGTTTATTTTGGTGCTTGTTGCTATTTGAGAAGGAAGTGGACCCTGGTTTGAGGTTTGTTTGATAGACTACATTGGAATGACTTGGTTATGTTTTGGGGGGGGGGGTATTGTTCATAATATTTTGTATTCCAATTATTCCATGAGATATATTAAGAAGTGATTTTCTTGAGGAATCACAGTGAATAGGTGTTTTAGGATTTTGGCCTCGAGTGAGACTTCGTGTCATTTTATGACCTGATGTTATAACCATGCCATTCCATGTTAAGGCATGATCATGCATAGGGTTTTATTACTTTTTTTATGGAGTGTGTTATCTTCGTGGTATGGACTAGTGACGTTATTAGGCATTTCTCAAGGATATTCTATCTTTTACTATTTTGATCTGGTTGTCCATAGTTGATAGAATTTTGTTTCTTCCTCTAGTGAGTTGTGGAAGCATGTTTTCTTTGGTAATGATCAATATTTCGGGTGTGTATATATATTGTTTCACCATTTTATAAGGATTATAAATGGTTGGTAAACCCTTACCGGGACCCCCTGCACTTTTGGTTGGGATGTTTCATTGATTATAGTTATTGAGACCTTGGATGTTCAAGAGGAATCAACTTTGTTTTGTGTTGTAATAGTGGGTTCCATAGACTAAAAATGAATTATAATATTTGATTATCATATCATATATATAGTGAGTTATGCATGGTGTATTGTTAGCATAATAGTTTTTATATTTATACATCCACTGTTTATATAGTAATTTCCTTATATTAATTTTCATATCAGAAGGTTATAGCAGTTCCCATGACATAATGAGAGCCTTGAGATACTATGACACTAATCTTAAAAATATATAATATAGTCCCAAAATATCACTTGGATAGGAAAAAGATGATGTAAGACTATAATGACCCATAATTTATATACATTTATATTACTTCAAAATTGAAGTAAATTCATTACCGCATATAATAAATCCATGATAGGACCGTATAGGTATAATGTCTTTAGAATCTAGGAAACATAAACAACTGGTTCATAAAACATGTACATTGTATCCCACTTATTTCTTCATAACTAGACTACTTTCTGACATAGATTACTTAATACCCTTCTTCATGACCCAGGGAAAAGAAACATATAAAAGTGTGAGCTCAAATGATCAGTAAGAGTATACAAGGGAAATATCAATCATACAATAATCATAAGACATAAGAACATAACATTTTAAAATATTATCCTATATACGAAATATCATGATATAATGTCATGGGATAAAAGTTCATAAGAATTAATGTAAAAAATCACAAAAGTCATAACATAATACATGATGTTTTTTTGCATACACATAATCATAGAAAATCATTTCCATATTAGCCAAGGCTCATAGCCAAGACCATCATAGGGGAAAAATTATATTATTGAACTGGGTTTACATGTCGTTCTAGCCCTGTATTACTAAACCAGATTAACTTCCCCTTATATTCATGTCTATATCATGAGATATAAATCTTTACCCAATGCATTGGAGGGAGATATAGGTCCCACCCATCTCATAATACAATCATTCTTACATGTTCCACCAAAACATAAATCATTCATCATATCATAACCCATAAAATAAAATAGGTTTCTTAAACATCATTCCATAATAATACATAAAAAATAAATGGATTTCATAAAAATAATTCCATCACAAAAAAAAAATCAAAGTAATAATTGGGATAGAAACATAACTGTATGTCATCTTAGATGGAAAATAGTTTTGATAAATCACTTGAATTTAATTATTGAGGAAAATATCATTTCTTTTTCAAAAAAACGTTTCCTTTTCTCAAAATTCCATTCAATTTTAAAAGAAACGTATTTGGTTGAAAATAAACATGAAATCCTTTATAGGAAGCATCATGGAAATAAATCATCATGAAACCGTACGAATCCATTCATTTCATATATGTTAAAAAAATATTATTCTCATACTTTTGCTCGATAAGTAAAAAATGTACCTCAAATTGAATAACGTCAAAAGATTCCTTTCAGACCTTTTAATAAAAATTAACCAAATGGTAAAATTAACTTTAAAATTTTTTAGAAGAATAAAAATAATAGTACAAACTCAGGAAACATGTTTGTGGATGATAAGTATACCCCAACAAATACTTATGTTAAACAATATCGGATAGAAAATTAGACTGAAAAAATTATCCCTTACCTTAGGTCCGATATCCTTCAAATGTATCTGAACCTCCTATATAATTATTTAAATAATTTCAATGACATATTATAGAATCATAATCATTTTTATTATATCATATATTTATATATTATCATCTGTTTTTTAGTAACTTTTCATTGTCACCCATTATTCGGTTATTAACTACTTTATCTTCTTATGCATGGTTTATCGGGTAAGTTCACGTTACACATATTAGGTTATAGTTATAACATTTATATAATGATATTATAATAATATATAATATATTTATTCATTCCATTCATGTATATAATCATGGTTTAATGATGATCATGTAGAATTTATCACATCGCATCGTGGAGACGGTAAGCCGTACGTACGCACGAGCGACGATATCATTCACTTAATGGATAAATGATATGGAATTGGATGGTATATTAATTATAAAGAATAATTATCATGTTATATTAATTATTTAAATCCATTATACTCATCATTATACCCATCCAAATAAATTATTGATGAATAAGAAATTACACAACGACATGGAGATGATAAGCTGTACGTACACACACATGGTGATATTGTTATTCGTAGGATGGATAAATGGATGTATAAGGTTATAAAATAATTATAATGACATATAATAATGTATAACATACTATATTTATTACTTTATTATGTTTAAAACATAATTAGAGAAAGTAAAAGAAGAAAATAATTTTGAAATAGGTGATAAAACAATTACCTCTTTTTTGAGTATCTCCTTTTGATTTGCACAGAAAGACTCCATAGGATGGATTTATGACCAAATTGTGGCCTCTAGAAGGAAGGTAGGAATTTTTGGAGATTATTTGAGAAGAATTTTGATGGTCCAAGGGTATTTAAAGGTGTGAGTAAGTGGGAAGAGATGGTGGCCTTTGACAAGAGGGAGGAGGGGCATTTTAATAAAGTTTTAAAATATTATTTTATTATAAAATGATTTTCAAATTATAATAATTAAAAAATAATAAATTTAGAGTCTAATATGAGGATGGTTTTAAATCCTCTCAACAAATAGGTTTTAGACAATATTAGGTCACAAAATTATCATTATCTTTTAGTTTTAACCCTTAGTTAAAAACATTAAGTCTTACGTTGTCTTCTTGTATTTTTATAATATATGTTTACTATAGTTACAATAATACGAAAAGAGAACCAAAAGTCTATCATTAATTAAATTTATAATATTATATAAGTTAGTTTTCAGAATCTCATATTTTTAGTACTATTATATCATTTAATTAAATAGTATTTTTTTTGAAAACTCATTTATGTCAATTTTGACACTATTTAGTAAATGATTTTTATTAAAGTTATAAAAACATTATTAATTATAAAAAACTAAATTAAATAAAGGAAAAAATTTCATATTCATCCATAAAATCGGTTTATGGAATAATAATCTTTCTATTATATTTACTTTAATATTTATAGTATCATTTATTTGAATAGTTCATTAATAAGGCAATCACATCATCATCACTGTGTCATAAATAAATTTTTGTATTTAATGTATAAAAATTATAAATAAAATACCATGATCTATGAAATATTATTAGCTTTATAATGAATATTAATATTAAAATAAATCAATTATATAACCCTATATTAAAAATGTTTTAGTATAAGATACATGTTTATGTTATATTTATCTTTACTTTAAATTAAAAATTCTAAAAGGTCATTATCACACACAAGTGGCTCCATGGGGTATTAAAATAGGCCCAAGGATGATAATGGTAAGAAATATCTCATCCAATAGGATCAGGAAATGTTTTAGGATAGTTTTATATTTTTATAATATTATTTTTTACCCTTATTTACCAGATTTACCCTTTAACCATGGTAAATAAAAATAATTACTGAAGTTAATATTCATAATGTCCAAAAATAAAAGTTACCTATATAAACAATTTTTAACTTATGATTTAAAATATTCATTCCATTTTTCTAAATTGAAAACACATAATTGGATGAAAATAATTTAAAATCAATCACGTTTTCGGAATGAGAGAACGTGTTTTTAAAAGTTAAAACATGGAAAAAATTGAAAATTTATTACAATTGAATTCAATGTAAAATTAATGATAATGGAATAAATTATATTAAATGATAAAAATATTTTATATTTATACTTTTAAAACATTCAATATTTTAATTTAACCATATAAAAATTTTCAATTAAAATTGTCGTTCTCACATAAAATTTAGTGTATTTTTGCAATTCATCAAAACTTGAATGTTATCAAAAAAATATCAGAAATTACTACAGAGTAAATTTTTATATCCCAATTAAAAAAATATGTTTATGTTTTCATATAAAAATTATTAATGTGTCACAATATTAATTTAAAAGGGGTTCTCCATTCATAGGTGTAATATTACCCTTAAAAAATATGTTCTTATACAACAAATATGGTTTATTCACACCCTATGATTAAAATATCCATTGGATTAATATCAAAATATTTTATATAACATGTATATCTCATTAATTTCATTACCAATAGTAATTAACTCAAGAATAGGAATATATAATTTATATTTTTCATAAATAATTGATATCCAATAAATTCACAATGCATTTTCATAAGTTAGTTATACTTATTCCCACTAACCTAACGACTAGGCTATAATGGTAATTTTGTACTAAGGGCATCTCATGGTTCTCTTAAACTCATGATTGTGTGTAACAAAAGTTACTGAAGAATAAAAATTATTTAAAGAAAATATTTCATAAAAACATTGAGGTGTTACATTATACCCCCTTAAACAGAATTTCACCCTCAAAATTCATCACTTGGAAACAAAAAAATGAGGATACCATTCTCTCATAATATCCTCAAGTTCACATATATATTCTTAAAATTTTTAGTTCCACCATAAATAAATTAACCAAGTGAGTGGTCTTGTTTCGTAGAACTTTTTCTATGACAACCCTGCTTTTTATTACAACTTAAACATGCTTTATTACATAAAACTTCACTTGATACAACAAAGAAGATCGAGAGGTTTAGTGTCTTTGGGGCTTAGGATCATTACATAAAAAATTTAAACTTTAAATACAACATCATTATTGAAAACTTCCTTTACATGACCACTACATTCCTTCGTACTCAGCATTGAATGGGATAACCTGAGGACATAGATAAGAAAAGGGTGAGCTATAAAGCCCAGTAAGGGAGTACAAAATGAATAACATGAGGAGTAAAATACATGTTAGGCAATAGGCATATCAATAGAGCATAAGAGAAACATGAACATAAAGGCATGATAAAGCATGATAATCATAACATGGAAATGTGGAAACAACACTTAACATTGAATTAGCATGAGCCAAGGCTCATTGCACATGGAGCATGAGTAAACCCTCATTGCACTTATAGCACGAGTAAACACTCGTTGCACTTGAATTAGCATGAGTAAACAATCATTGCACATGACGTATCATGATACTATACTTTACCCAATGCATTGGAGCGCTATAAAGGGCACACCCTTCTTAAACATTTCATTTCATGCATAAGTGTGCCACATGGATCATAGAACATGGATTCATAAAACATAATAATTTCTTCCACGATAAAGGAATGTGGAATTCATACATGAAACTTTACAATAAATATGTAAATTTTCATAAAGGTTAATACCCTTGATGGAGAAATGGGCTTGGTATTCACTACACAAAGACATTGGCTTAGAAAATCGGTGCGATTTCGGCAGCGTAACGACGTGACATAATAATTCATAAAAAAGGTTGATGAGAGAGAAAGGGGTTCCTCATAATATTTAAATTTAATGGACAGTAAGGAGTTCATATATATATACATGTCCCAACAATCTAAATGGAATTTAGATTCATGATACAAAAGTATTGCTTGAATGTAAAAGAAGAGAGAGAAGTTCCTTTCGGAATTTCGGCATAGTAACGGGTGTACATGGGAGGAATTTAATGACAGAGAAAGGGTTATCCCATCATTAAAACAATAATAGGGAAGTATGGGGGAGGTGCGAAACCATACCCCAACATTGATAATTTAAATAAAAAGGGCAATACAACTTAACGAAAATTGACAAAAATGAGAAAGGAAGAAAAAACCCTTACTTGGAAGTGTGCTTCCAAAGGATAGATAGAGGCTTGTGAGAGGCTTATTTGGAGCTTGGGGCACCTTGAGAGGATTCTAGAGAGAGTAGGGCAGAGGTTGGATGAACTTAAAGGGCTTTGAGTGAGGAGGAAGTGGGATCTTGGGTGTGTTTATATAGGAAAGGTGAGAGAATTCTTTATTATTTAGGATTGCGACCCCTTATATTAAAATAATCCAAACCACAAACCATCCCATGGTATTTGCCCATGGTTTCTAGAAAAGGAAAGAGAAAAACAATATTTTACAAGGCCAAGGTCCGAACTTATTAAAAAATTAGGGTTGCTTATGTGGAGGTGAGTCACACTCCCATGGAAATTAATTTAAAAAGTCAAAGTGTTGAATAAGTCTTGAGGGCTCCATTAATGCTTTGAAAAGTAAGTCAAACAAACCCAAAACCTCATTATTTTAATGATAAAACACATATTGGCCGAAAATAAGGATTATGGTATTTTATTACGTCACCATTGGGTCATTATGATGTCATAAAACACATTATATATTTAAATGGTATTTAATTTTTACCCAAAATTTTGACTGTCTCAGAAAATTATAAAAATTTCACCATTGGATAATTTCAACGTTCTGATTCCAAAAATAATATATATTTTATCTAAATAATATTATAAATATGTGAATTTTCACTTTTAAAATAAAAACCGACATTTATCAAAAATTCATGGGTTTTGACAGAAATGGATTTCAAACCTTAATAAAAATTTTAATTGCATTCATAAAATTATAAGATCATTATATTTAATAAAAATTAATTTAATATTAATAATAATATTTTATGAAGATTTTATTTAATTAAAAAAAATCCTTTAATTTAAAAAAAATATAATTCTTAATTAAATAATAACTAAAAACACCATTTGTACTTTAAAGACTAATTATAATGTATCAAAAATGACTAGAAATTATATTCATTATTATATACAAAAATAATGCACATTAACATAGCACTACTTATTTGTTACATAACCCCTTAAAATAGCCGCATAAGACCTAAGGGTAAGGTGTGCGATGGTGACAGACTCTTGGGGTGGCTCGGATAAATTCGCTCGAGTTGTAATTTCAATCAACTTCCACTTTTCCCATAGACGATCACGTTCGAGCTTGACTTGATGAAGCTTAGCTTGGGCTTGGTCAAGGGAAAAGCCCAAAGACGTCACCTCTTTTCCGAGCTCCGACAAATGGGCTTCGTATGGGGCAATTCTACTGGATGAGGCCATCGCTTCCTTTGTCTGAGTAAAAATTAGGTTCGTTAAAGCCATGTAATTATACTACTCATGTGATCACCGTTCAATGCCTATAAAAGTAACGGTAAAAAATCTTATCATAAAACCAAAGAAGTTGACATCTTATAAAAACATTTTTCATAAAGAGACATTTAACTGGATCAAGAGGGATTTTCATTACTGAAACTTTGGGTCATTACAATATTCCCCCCTTAAGAAATTTCGCCCTTGAAATTTTCCTTTTCCCACACTAAAACAAATGTGGGTAACTCAGCTTCATCATATCCTCCGACTCCCAAGTTGCTTCTTCAAACTTGTGGTTTCTCCACAACACCTTGACGAGGGGCATTGTCTTATTTCGTAGAACTTTTTCTCTACGATCTAAGATCTTCACTGGTTGCTCCTCATAAGAAAGAACATCTTCCAATTGTACCACCTCGGAAGAGAGTACATGTGAAGGGTCCGGTATGTACTTCCTTAAGAGGGATACATGAAATACATCATGCACCTTGGCCATAGTAGGTGGAAGTGCTAGTCGATAGGCCACAGCCCCAACACGATCAAGAATCTCGAAGGGGCCGATGTACCTTGGACTTAACATCCATTTCTTTCCAAACCTCATGACCTTCTTCTACGAAGATATGCGTAAAAAAACCATGTCTCCAACTTTAAACTCAAGGTCTCGTCGACGATTATCTGCATAACTCTTCTGTCGACTTTAGGCTGCCTTGATATGCTGCTGAATGGTTTTCACCTTCTCCACCATTTCTTCGGCCATTTCTGGTCCAAGCAGCTTACATTCACCGACCTCATCCCAACATGTCGGTGTTCTACACCTTTTCCCATACAGGGCTTCATATGGTTCCATTTGGATGCTCGAGTGGAAACTATTATTATAAGAGAACTCAACTAGAGGAAGATGTTGATCCCATCCTCCTTTAAAGTCCATTGAGCACGCTCTCAACATATAATCAAGTGTTTGGATAGTCCGCTCGGATTGGCCATCAGTTTGAGGATGATAGGTCGTACTGAAGTTCAGTTCAGGATTCAGAGCATGTTGAAGACTCTTCCAAAACTTAGAGGTAAATCTTGGATCTTGGTCAGACACAATAGATAGTGGTACTCCATGCAACCATACAACTTCCCTGATATATATCTGTGCCATTTGATCCAAAGAGAAATCCTCTCGAATAGCAATAAAGTGTGCAGTCTTTGTAAGACGATCCACAACAACCCAGATTGCATTGTTGCCTTTGGATGTCCTTGGAAGTCCCGTGACAAAGTCCATGGTGATGTTCTCCCATTTCCATTCTGGTATGGTCAATGGTTGCATCATCCCCTTAGACTTATGCCTCTCTGCCTTCACATGCTGACACACCAGTCACTTTGATGTATATTCAGCGATCTCCTTCTTCATATTATCCCACCAAAAGTTTTCTCGGAGATCTCGATACATCTTTGTGCTCCCTGGGTGAATAGTGAAATTTGAACTATGTGCATCATCCAGAAGTTCCTTCTTCAGCCCCGGACTTGATGGAACACATAGTATTTTCCCAAACCGCACAATTCCTTCTTCATTAACATTAAACTCTGAGGATTTTTTCTTTTTGATAGCTTCCACTTTTTCTTGGATTCCCGTATCATCCTTTTGAGCATCCTTTATCCTTTCCAAAAGAGATGGTTGAGCAATCATTTGTGAAAGTATTTATGATGTTCCCTTCTTTATGATGCCCACATCCATCTTCATCAAGTCTAAGAAGATTGGATCCTTCTCAATTCTCATCATTGATAGAATAGATGGATCCTTTCTACTTAGGGTATCCGCCACCTTGTTCGCTTTCCCAGGGTGGTAATGTATTGAACAGTCATAATCCTTGATGAGATCTATCCATCTTCTCCGGTGCATATTAAGCTCTTTCTGTGTGAATATATATTTAAGACTCTTGTGGTCAGTATATATATCACATTTCTCTCCATAGAGATAATGCCGCCAGATTTTCAAGGCAGAGATCACCGCCGCCAACTCCAGATCATGCGTTAGATAGTTTCGCTCATGGATTTTCAACTGCCTTGAGGCATAGGATATCACTTTATCATTCCGCATCAGCACACATCCTAATACCTTCATCGAAGCATCACTGAATACCACAAAAAGCTCCCCACTTATGGGTAAAGTGAGCACGGGTGCAGTGATAAGCCTCCTTTTCAACTCCTTGAAGCTTTCTTCACATTCATCACTCCAAGAAAATTTTACTCCCTTTCGAGTTATCTTGGTATGTGGGTTGGACAATCGTGAGAAATTTCTCAAAAATGGTCGATAATATCTAGCTAACCCCAAGAAGCTACGAATATCCGTTACCGATGTTGGCCTCGGCCATCCCTCAATTGCATTTGTTTTGGAGGGGTCCACAGATATCTCATTGCTTGTGATGATATAGCCCAAGAATGAGACCTCCTTCAACCAGAACTCACAGTTTCTGTACTTGGCATAGAACTTATCCTTGCGCAAAGTCTCTAGTATAGTTCTTAAATTCTCCTCATGGTCCTCCTTGGTTTTGGAGTATATAAGAATATCATCTATAAAGACTACCACAAATTTGTCTAGGTAATCTCTAAAGACTCTATTCATCAAGTCCATGAATATTTCTGGAGCATTGGTGAGTCCGAAAGGCATTACTATGAATTCATAGTGCCCGTACCTTGTACGAAAAGCAGTCATGGGGATATCTTCCTTCTTCACCCTTACTTGATAATATCCCGACCACAAGTCCACCTTGGAGAAGTATTGTGCTCCACACAGCTAATCAAACATGTCATCGATTCTTGGGAGAGGATACATGTTCTTTATCGTGATTTTGTTAAGTTCACGATAATCGATGCAAAGCCGCATTGACCCATCCTTCTTCTTGACGAAGAGGACTGGTGCACCCCATGGTGATGCACTTGGGTGTATAAACCCTTTATCCAGATTCTCCTGTAGTTGTTTCTTCAGCTCTTCAAGATCAAAAACAGCCATTCTATATGGAGTTTTGGATATTGGTAGCGCCCTAGGTATAAGTTCAATTGAGAACTCAACATCTCTTCTTGGAGGAAGACCAGGAAGTTCCTCGGGAAATACTTCAGCGAATTCCCTCACAATAGGCATTTCTTCAAGGGTGGTTTCTTCCTTGGACTCAATCATCGGACCCAGATATGCATGTTCATAAGGCAGTAATATCCATGCTTGAGATGATGGATCTAAAGGAGATCCATCTTCCTCCTGACACTTGTAATGAATCGGGGGTCGATTCTCCATATGGAGTGTGATTTCCCTCTCCCGACAATTTATGTTGGATCTATATAAGGAAAGACAATCCATGCCAAGAATTGTATCAAATTCCACCAGAGGTAGTACGATGAGGTTCGCCAGGAAATTCAATCCACAGAATATAACAGGGGAGGACTTATACTCATGGGATGCAATGATTGCCCCATTTTCCGTACTCACCGACATCTTTACTTCCATGATTTGTGGTGGTGCAGGGATTGTTCTACTAAACATTTGAGATATAAAATAATGTGTATAACCTGAATCAAAAAGTACGTTCGCTATTCTTGAATGAATAACTAGCGTACCTGTCACCACTTCGTTGTCGGGGTTCACTTCGGAAAAAGTGATGACAAAAGTTCTTCCTTGCTGTCTTGGAGGTTGCTGGTTGCCTCCGATAACCCTTGGATTAGGGCACTGATTTGAAAAATGACCCGGTTCTTTGCATTTGTAGCATTGAAAAACGCGTTGAGGTTCGAACGGAGCGTTCCTCTCCTCTGTCGTAGCCGCGGGTCCTTCTTGCTGACAGTTAACAGCTAGGTGCCCTTCTCTTCCACACTTGATGCATTTTCTTGTCCCCCTAAGGCAATTTCCAGGGTGCTTCTTTACACACTTTTGGAAAGTGGGGTGCTGAAATTTCTTAGCGCCGTTGGATTTATCCATTGGACCACCAGCATTGAAGTCCACCTTACACTTCTTGTCCCCATGATACCCCTGTGATTCTACGATCTCCATTTCAACCTTGAGGGCACATCGGACAATTTCCTCATAGCTGTCGAAGTCACGGATCGCTAATGCTTTCCGCAAGCTAGGCTTCATCCCACCAATAAAGTGGTCAACCTTGCATTCGGGGGTAACGACAAAGCCGGAAGCGTATCGTGAAAGCCTTGTGAATTTTTCCTCGTACGCTCCCACAGATTCTTCATCTTTCTGTTTGAGGGAAAGGAAGTCCCTTTCAATATTAAGATGGAGGGTGCGTGGAAAATATTTATCGAAAAACATCTTCCGGAATTCCTTCCATTCCAAAGTCTCGATCTCCTCCTCAGGCTTCGTATTTTTGATCAACGTCCACCATTGATCAGCTTCACCCTCCATACGATAAGCCGCCAGGAGAACCTTCTCTTTTTCAGAGCATTGGAGGATGGATAATATCTTTTCAATGGAGTTTATCCATTGTTCAGCGATCGTGGGATCGGATGATCCACTAAAAGTAGGAGGCCTTTGTCTAATGAAGCTTTCAATAGCGACTTGTTCTTTCTTAGGGGGGGTTGAACATTCCTCTTAACCAGTGTTTCTATTCAAAACATGAGTTATCTGAGAGAGAAGCATGACAATGTTCGCGATTCCCGCTCCCATTGGATTGGGCATCTCATAAGTACAATCATCACACTGATCTTCACAACAGTTGTTAGCCCAAGTTCTCCTATTACCGGCCATTGGCTGAAATAAAAGGAAAGTTAGGGGTAACACATAAAGGGTAATCCAAATACAAAATTTGATGACTTATAAATAAACTATAATCTCTTTCACTCATGATTCTATAGGATTCAATCCAGGATTTTCATGATCTTCCTTCTAACATATATTCTTAGGGGCATTTTTCCCTTAATAAGGGTTCATACTAAGATTGTGAATTTATCAAAACATATCCCCCGGGAGTTTCGTAACCAAGAGTGCAGCAAGGCCCGTTGTCATGCACCAGTTCCCGTTCGAGTCTAGCTCAAAGCGGTGTTTTCGGGTTTTACCCCTAGGATACATCTGTGCTAGAGTCGCCTCTACCTGCTCGTATCCAGACATGGATGTATTTTTTTGATAAACCACTTACATAGTATTTACCAAAACTTAGGGATTCTTTTATTATACTTAGTCTTGTATCTAAGGCTTTACTAGGGTTTCCTAATCCCAAAAATAACTAAACCTATCCTCTGATACCAACTATGACAACCCTGCTTTTTATTACAACTTAAACATGCTTTATTACATAAAACTTCACTTGATAAAACAAAGAAGATCGAGAGGTTTAGTGTCTTTGGGGCTTAGGGTCATTACATAAAAACATTAAACATGAAATACAACATCTTTATTGAAAACTTCCTTTACATGACCACTACATTCCTTCGTACTTAGCATTGCATGGGATAACCTGAGGACATGCATAAGAAAAGGGTGAGCTATAAAGCCCAGTAAGGGAGTACACAATGAATAACATGAGGAGTACAATACATGTTAGGAAATAGGCATATCAATAGAGAATAAGAGAAACATGAACATAAAGGCATGATAAAGCATGATAATCATAACATGGAAATGTGGCAACAACACTTAACATTGAATTAGCATGAGCCAAGCCTCATTGCACATAGAGCATGAGTAAACCCTCATTTAACTTGTAGCACGAGTAAAACCTAGTTTCACTTGAATTATCATGAGTAAACACTCATTGCACATGACGTATAATGATACTATACTTTACCCAATGCATTGGAGCGCTATAAAGGGTGCACCCTTCTTAAACATTTCATTTCATGCATAAGTGTGCCACATGGATCATAAAACATGGATTCATAAAACATAATCATTTCTTCCACGATAAAGGAATGTGGAATTCATATATGAAACTTTACAATCAATATGTAAATGTTCATAAAGGTGAATACCCTTGATGGAGAAATGGGCATGGTATTCACTACACAAAGACATTGGCTTAGAAAATCGGTGCGATTTCAGCAGCGTAACGGCGTGATATAAGAATTCATAAAAAAGGTTGATGAGAGAGAAAGAGGTTCCTCATCATATTTACATGTAATGGACAGTAAGGAGGTCATATATATACATGTCCCAACAATCGAAATGGAATTTAGATTCATGATACAAAAGTATTGCTTGAATGTAAAAGAAGAGAGAGAAGTTCCTTTCGGAATTTCGGCATAGTAACGGGTGTACATGGGAGGCATTTAATGAGAGAGAAAGGGTTCTACCATCATTAAAACAATAAGAGGGCAGTATGGGGGAGGTGCGAAACCATACCCCAAAATTCATAATTGAAATAAAAAGGGCAATACAACTTAAAGAAAATTGACAAAAATGAGAAAGGAAGAAAAAACCTTTACTTGGAAGTGTGCTTCCAAAGGCTAGAGAGAGGCTTGTGAGAGGCTTCATGGGAGATTGGGGCACCTTGAGAGGATTCTAGAGAGAGTAGGGCAGAGGTTGGACGAACTTCAAGGGCTTTGAGTGAGGAGGAAGTGGGAGCTTGGGTGGGTTTATATAGGAAATGTGAGAGAATTATTTATTATTTAGGTTTGGGACCCCTTTTATTAAAATAATCCAAACCACAAACCATCCCATGGTATTTTCCCATGGTTTATGGAAAAGTAAAGAGGAAAAAAATATTTTACAAGGACAAGGTCTGAACTTATTAAAAAATTAGGGTATCTTATGTGGAGGTGAGTCACACTCCCATGGAAATTAATTTAAAAAGGCAAAGTGTTGAATAAGTCTTGAGGGCTCCATTAATGCTTTGAAAAGTAATTCAAACAAACCCAAAACCTCATTATTTTAATGATAAAACACATATTGGCCGAACATAAGGATTATGGTATTTTATTACATCACCATTGGGTCATTATGATGTCATAAAACACATTATATATTTAAATGGTATTTAATTTTTACCCAAAATTTTGACTGTCTCGGAAAATTATAAAAATTTCACCGTTGGATAATTTTGACGTTCTGATTCCAAAAATAATATTTATTTTATCTAAATAATTTTCTAAATATGTGAATTTTCACTTTTAAAATAAAAACTGACATTTATAAAAAATTCACGGGTTTTGACAAAAATGGCTTTCAAACCTTAATAAAAATTTTAATTACAATCATAAAATTATAAGATCATTATATTTAATAAAAATTAATTTAATATTAATAATAATATTTTATTAAAATATTATTTAATTCAAAAAATCCTTTAATTTAATAAAATATAATTCTTAATTAAATAATAACTAAAAACACCATTTGTACTTTAAAAACTAATTATAATGTATCAAAAATGACTAGAAATTATATTCATTATTATATACAAAAATAATGCACATGAACATAGCACTACTTATTTGTTACATAACCCCTTAAAATATCCACATAAGACCTAAGGGTAAGGTGTGCGATGGTGACAGACTCTTGGGGTGGCTCGGATAACATCGCTCGAGTTATAATTTAAATCAACTTCCACTTTTCCCGTAGACGATCATGTTCGAGCTTGACTTGATGAAGCTCAGCTTGGGCTTGGTAAAGGGCAAAGCCCAAAGACGCCACCTCTTTTCCGAGCTCCCACAAATGGGCTTTGTATGGGGCAATTCTACTGGATGAGGCCATCGCTTCCTTTGTCTGAGTAAAAATTGGGTTCGTTAAAGCCATGTAATTATACTACTCATGTGATCACTGTTCAACGGCTATAAAAGTAACGGTCACAAATCTTATCATAAAACCAAAGAAGTTGACATCTCATAAAAACATTTTTCATAAAGAGACATTTAACTGGATCAAGAGGGATTTTCATTAATGAAACATTGGGTCGTTACATTTTCGCTCTGATCCAGAATCTACATCAATTGTTCTTCGTAAGAAAGATGAGTTTAGTACATGTGAAGGATCAGGTATGTACATTATTATGAGAGATACATGTAACACATCATGAACATGAGAGACATTCAGGGGATGCGCCAATCGGTAAGCTACCTTCTCAACATGATCCATAATTTCAAAAGGACTGATATAACTAGGGATCAACATTCCATTCTTTCCAAATCTCATTACTGTCTTCCATGGAGATATTTTTAGAAACACCTTATCACCCACTTCAAACTATGGGTCTTTTCATTGGTTTCCAACATAACTTTTTTATCGAATATGATATTCTATTCTGTGTTGTTGAATAGATTTGACATTTTATACCATTTCATTAATAAGATCAGGCCCTAATAGATTTATTTCCCCAACTTCATCCCATTAAGTTGGAGTTATGTACTTCTTTCCATATAGGGACTCATAAGGATCTATCTGAATACTAAAGTGGAAGATATTATTGTAAGAAAATTCTACCAATGGTATATGTTTATCCCAAACACCCTTGAAATTCATAGAGAAATCTCTCAATACGTCTTCTAGAGTTTGAATTGTCCTCTCATAATGACTGTCTATCTTAGGATGATAAGAAGTGATAAAACTTAACTCTGTATCCAGATCCTACTAAAGAATTCACAAGAACATTGAGGTAAACCTCAGATCTCGATAAGATATAATGGAAAGTGGTACTTTATGAAATCTTACCACTTCCTTCATATATATCATGGAAAAATGTTCAAGTGATAAGTCCTATCTAATAGCAATAAAGTGTGCCGAATTCGTAAGGTGGTCAACTATAACCCAAATAACATTATTGCATTTGGATGTTTTGGGAAGTCCGACGAAAAAGTCTATAGTGATGTCTTCCCATTTCCATTCTGGTATGGGTAATGGTTGTAACATACTTTTATACTTCTATCTCTCAGCCTTAAATTTTTGACAAGCCAAGCATCGAGAGACATATTCAACGACATCTATTTTCATACCATCCCACCTGAAATACTCTTTCAGTTCTCTATAAATCTTTGTGCTTCTAGGGTGAATAGAACATGAAGAAATATGAGCCTCATAAAATCGTTCCTTCTTTAATTCTAGTATGGTAGGAATACAATTCCAGTTCCTGAACCTTATTATTTCATCACATTCTTGTTTGAATTCAGGAACATTTCTCACCTTCTTTTGTAGTACAACATCTTTATTATGAACTTCCTTAATCTTCACTTGTATAGATGGCTGAACATTCATTTGATAAGGTAAGATTTCACCCCTTCCTTTAAAATATCATGATCCATCCTTTGAAAATTCAAAAATATTGGATCTTTTGTGATCTTCATCCTGAATAGGCTATCATGGTCTTGTCGACTCGAAGCATCTGCCACCGTGTTGGCTTTCCTAGGGTTGTAATATATTGAGAAGTTGTAATCTTTAATCAACTACAACCATTTTATTTGGTGAATATTCATATTATTTTGTGTGAAAATATACATTAAACTTTTATGATCAATATAAATATCAAACTTTTTACCATAAAGATAATGTCTCTGTATCTTTAATGCAAATATTACCACAACTAACTCCAAATCATGAGTTGGGTAATTTTTCTCATGTATTTTCAACTGTTGTGAGGCATAATCTATCACCATATCCTTTTGAATGAGAAAACAGCCCTTCCCCTTCTTGGATTCATCACTATAGATTACAAATATATATCCACTACAAGGCAGTGTGAGCACAGGTGCACTATCTAACCATATTTTTAGCTCTTTAAAATTATCTTCACATTCTTCTATTTATACGAAATCGTCTTTGTTATGAGTAAAATTGGTGAGTGGATTAGATATTCATGAATAATATTTCAAAAAATGTCAATAACATCAAACCAAACCTAGAAAACATCAGATCTCAGTTACCATTTTTGGTCTCATCCATCTTTCAACAACTTCTATTTTTGATGGATCCAGGGATATCCCATCTCTTGAGATTATGTTTCCCAAAAATTAAACTTTCTAAATCCAAAATTTACACTTGGTAAATTTTTTAAAAAGATTATCTTTTCTCAGGGTCTTTAGTAAAATTCTCAAGTGGTCTTTATGTTCTTACTTTCTATTTTAATAGACAAGAATATCGTCTATAAATACTACCACAAACTGATCAATATATCTTCTAAAGACTCTATTCATTAGATCCATGAAGATAGTGGGGGAATTAGTAAGACCAAAAGGCATCACTATAAATTCATAGTCTCTATACCTTGTACAAAATGCCATCTTGGGAATATCCTCCATTTTGACCCCTAATTGATGATATCCTAAATGAAGATCAATCTTGGGAAAACATTGAGATTCTAATAGTTGATTGAATAAGTCATAAATATGGGGAAGAGGTTATTTATTCTTGACAGTGTCCTTACTAAGTTCTCGATAATCAATGTAGAGTCTCATTTATCCATCTTTTATCTTAACAAAAAGAAGAAGTGCTCCCCAAGTTGATGCACTAGAGCGTATGAATCCCTTATAGAGATTCTCTTGGAGTAGCTTCTTCAATTCCTACAACTCAATAGGGTCTATTCTATATGGTATTTTTGAAATAGAACATGAAATGAGTTCTATTGAAAAATAATCTTTCTGATTTGGTGGATGACCTAGAAATTCCTTGGGAAAGACATAATCAAACTCACATACAACGGGAATATTTTTAATCTTGAGTTTCTCCCCAGCTATTAGAGGTAAATAACATTTGTTTATAGGAATCAAAACCCATAAGATGGAATAAATTTCTATTGGATGATTAGATTCTTACTTGCATCGATAGATGATCACAGACTGATCTCTAATATAAAATGTGACTTTCCTTCCTTGTAAATTGATATAATATCCATATATAGAAAACCAATCCATGCTAATAATCAAATAAAATTCCACTATAGGAGGGGTTACAAGATTTACAGGAATCAATTTCCCACAAACTTCAACGAGAGAGGATTTATAAACTCTCGATGCGATTGTTGTGCCATTAGGAGTCATAACGACTAACTCAACATCTAATTGTTGAGGTAATATGATGATACCCTTAGAAAATTCTTCATAAATAAAAGAGTGGGTGGATTCAGAATCAAATAATACATTTTCTACTTTAGAGTGGATGGTAAGTGTACCTGTCACCACTACATTATCATACTACATGTCACTGATAGTGATTTCAAGTGAATTTACTTTGTCTTTGGCCTTAAGATTTTGTTAACATTGATCATCATCAATAACCCTTTTATTAAGGAATTGATTGGAATAATGCACCATTTCCATTCCCTTGTAGCATTGAAGTTTATGAGGTGCATTATGTGTATTGTTTTTTCAGTTCACATCGTTAGACATATTTTTTCATTCACTTAAGCATTCAACTAGCCGATGAAATTATTTTCCACAATTAAAACATTTACTTGTAACTTTAAGACAATTTCCTCCATGTTTCCATCTACACTTTGAGCATAAGGGGAAACTCATCTTCTTTTTAGTGTGGTCTTTAGATTTTCCTTTGAATTCCATTTTTTTCTTCATATCAGACCCATATGACTGATGGGTTACTCCAATCTCTATATCAACCTTGAGAGCACATAGAATTATTTCCTCATAGCTATTAAAGTACCTTATGACTAATTCTCTTTGGATAATTGGTTTGATGACACTAAATAATCGATCAATTTTACTACCAGGTTGGATAATAATTCTAGAAGCATACCTTTCAAATCTTGTAAAATTTGCATCATAGGTACCAACAGATTCCTCATAATTTTTCTTAAGTTCAAGGAACTACTTCTCCATCATTGTTCAAATAATATGAGGAAAGTACTTATTGAAAAATAAGTTATTGAAATCATCCCATTCCATAGACTCAATTTCATCTCTTTGCCTCGTATTCTTAATAAGATTCCACCATTTATCAGATTTACCTTCCAAATGATAAACTAATAAGGTAAATTTATATTGTTAAGAACATTGTAGAACTGAAAATATATTTTCAGAAGTACTGGTCCATTGTTCATCCACTAATGGATCAGAAAAACCGCTGAAATGAAGGTGGATTCTACCTCATAAAGGAATCAACAGAATGTTTCTCCCTCTATTACTCGTTTGGAAGTCCTGCATAATTCATAGCTTGAGAATGTTTTGTGAGTATGACTAAAATATTTTACATTCCATCTCCCATAACATTTGGTTTCTCAGGGAGACAATTATTACATTTCTTATCGCATTCAGCATTAACGTGGTTCCTTCGGGTTCTATCCACCGACTAAAACCAAGAAGAGTAGTGTAAAAAACATTAATCATAACATGAAAACCACATAATCAAGAATAAAATTTCAATTTATGACAATTTAGGTTTTATTCTAGGATATTCATGGTCATTTTAAAAACACTAGGATTGTATCCAATACTTACTTAGTGTTCTTACTAAGTATTTCTCATCCTAGTTTCCAAAGGTTAACTATACCATTCCTCTAATACCAACTATAAAAACCCATACTTTAAATACATTAATATTACTTAAAAATTGAAGTAAATTCATTTCAACATATAATAAAGCCATGACAGGACCATATAGGCATATTGTCTTTAGAAACTAGGAAATATAAACAACTGGTTCATAAAACATCGATATTTTCTCCCACTTATTTCTTCATAACTCAAATCCTTTCTGAAAAAGCTTACTCAATACCCTTCTTCCTGACCTGGGGAAAAGAAACATTTGAAAGGGTGAGATCAAATACTTAGTAAGGGTATACAAGTGATATATCCATCATATCATAATGATAAGACATAAGAACATGACATTTTAAAATCCTATCATGTATACAAAATATCATGATATAATGTTATGTGATAAATGTTTATAAGAATTAATGGAAATAATCCCAAAATTCATAACATAAGGCATGAAGTTTTGTGGCATACACATAAGTATATAAAATCATTTACATATTATCCAATACCATCATAGCAGAAAAAGTCCATTACTGAACCAGGTTTACTTGTTTTTCTAGCCCTGTATTACTGAACTAGATTTACTTAACAATCCATTCATATATATCTTATGAGATATAAATATTTACCCAATTAATTTGAGGGACATATACACCCCACCAATCTCATAATGATATCATTCTTACATGTGCCAAAAAACCATAAATCATTCATCATAGAATAACCCATGAAAAAAAATGGGTTTCCTAAACATCATTCCATCATAATACATATACAATAAATCGATTTAATAAAAATAATTCCATCATAAAAAAAATCAAACCAATGTAATAATAGGGATAAAAACATAACCCTATGTCATCATAGATAGAAAATAGTTTTGATAAATCACTTGAATTTAATTACTGAGGAAAATATCCTTTCTTCTTCAAAAACATTTTATTTTCTCAAAATGCATTGAAATTTATAAAGAAAAGTATTTGGTTTAAAATAAACATGAAATAATTTATATGATTATTCATGGAATTAAGGCATCATGAAACCATAAAAATACATTCATGCAGTATAAGTTAAAAAAAACATTTTCCTCATACTTTTGCTAGAAAAGTCAAAAAGTACCTCAAATAGAATAAATAAAATATATTTCTTTATTAAGTAAAAAAAATAGAATATGAAGTAGAAGAAGAAAATAATTTTGAAAGAGGTGATAAAACAATTACCTCTTTTTCGAGTATCTCATTTTTATTTGCACAGAATTTATAAATAGAATGGATTTATTCCCAGGTGTGGCTTATATAAGTAAGGTAAGGATGTTGGGAGCTTATTTGTGCATAATTTGGACAATACAAGGGGATTTAATGGTGTGATTATGTGGGTAGATATGGTGGCCTTTTATAAGAGGGAGGAAGAGCACTTTAGGAACATTTTGAATTATTATTTTCTTATAAAATGATTTTATATTTAAAATATTTAAAAAGTAATTGATTTTGAGGATAAGATGATTATTGGTCGAATTACTCTCAACAAAGAGGTTTTAGACAAGTTTTGGTTACAAAAGTAACCTTATCATTTCGCTTTAACCCTTAGTTAAAAACATTACCTCCTACCATGTCTTCTTGTATTTTTGTAATATATGGTTTCTATAGTTACTATAAAATTCCAAGAGAACTAGAAGTGGATTATTAATGACATTTTTAACATTATATACGTCATTTGGCCTAATCTTAGATTTTTAGGATTATTATTTCATTTAATAAAATAGTATTTGTTTTAAAAACTCATTTATCTCAATTTTGACAATATTTAGTAATTGTTTTTTCTTAAAGTCATAAAAACATTATTTATTCGAGAAAACTAATTTAACTAAAATATAAGATGTCATATTGATCCATAAAATTTGTGGATGGAATCATAATGTTCAAATTATATTTATTTTAAAATTTATAATATCATTTATTTGAATCTTTCATTAATAAGGTAACCACTACATCATCATTATGTCATAAATAAATTTGGTTATTTGACATCTAAAAATTATAAATAAAATACCATGATGTATGAATTTTTTTTATATTTATAATTAATATTTATATTCAAATAAATCAGTTATATAACCCTTATTAAATTTTTTTAGTAAAAGATACATGTTTATGTTATATTTCTCTTTACTTTAAATTAAAAATTCTAAAAGGTCCTTATCACAACCAAGTGGCTCCATGGGGTCTTAAAATCTACCCAAGGATGATCATGGACTAACATATATCATCTAATAGGATTATTACACGTTTTAGGAAAGTTTTATATTATTAAAATAATATTTATTACCATTATTTACTAGATTTACCCTTTAACCATGGTAAATAAAAATAATTACTAAAGTTACTATTAATAATGTAAAAAATATAAAAGGTACCTGTTTACAAAATTGTGACCTTCTGATTCCAAATATGGAATTATATTTTCTAAATTCAAAACACAGAATTGGATGAAATTAATTTAAAATCAATCCCATCGTTCGAATGAGAGAACGCGTTTTAAAAGTTAAAACATTGCAAAAGATTGAAATATTTTTAAATATGATGTCATTGTAAAATTAATTTTAATGACATAATTTATGTTTAATGATAAAATTATATTGTATTTATACTTTGAAACCATTAAAAATTATAATTTAACCATATAAATTATTTCGATGAAAAAGTTGTTTTCACTTAAAATTTAGTGTATTTTACTATTCATCAAAACTTGAATGTTATCAGAAAAATATTAGAAACTCATCCAAGTAAATTTTTATATCTCAATTTAAAATACATGTTTATTTAATCATATAATAATTATTAATGTGTCAAAATATTAATTTAAAATGGTTTCTCCATTCAATGGTGTAAGATTATCCTTAACAAATATAGGTTTTTGATACAATAAATAGGGTTTATTTACACCCTATGATTAAAATATACATTGGATGAATATAGAAATAATTTATATAACATATATATCTCATTAACTTCATTTCCAATAGAAATTAACTTAAAAATAATAACATCTAATTTATATTTTTCATAAATAATTGATATCCAATGAATTCACAATGCATTTTTATAATTTAGTTATACTTATTCCCGCTCACCTAACAACAAGGCTATTACTGTAATATTTTACTAAGGTAATCTCATGGTTTGCTTAAAATCAAAAATACATAAATCACAATCCACTGAAAAATATAAATTATTTAAAGAAAATATTTTATAAAAACATTAGGGTGTTACAAAGACTATCAGGTGCTTACATATAATAATCATTGAGAGTTATTCACATGAAGTTCATAGTTGATGATCTTGAGTGGATGAGATAATGAGGATTGTTCAACTAATTGTAACACCACATGTTTTAGGTGACATTGGTAGTTCCGAACTACAAACACAGATAATGGTCTACTAACTTGAGATTATTATCAGTGTATATTATTTGATCACATAATTTGATGCAATGAAAATATTAGGGAATTGATGTCATAGTAAGGTAGGTTTCATTGGGTGGATCATTGTTGTATGACATTTATTGAATAATCAAGATATAATTTTTTTACTTCTGAAAGGAACTGATATATCCAACATAGTTGAGTAGGCTGGTAGTAAATTCATTAAAGACATAATCATGTAAGAAGAAGGTAATTACATATAGTAAGGATAACTAATAATAAATAAATTATGGATGATGAAATTAAGTGTGTTTCCATATTAATGAGATATCAAAAGATAAATATATTATATTATATGACACGTGTTTGTAGAAACATTTGTGATTTCTATGGATTTTACTTATATATTTAGGGGCCTTTATGGGTTTCTATACACCAATCCTAGTCCATTAATAATATTCACTATTTTCCAGATTGTAACACCATGAGATTCTAAAAGAAGAACATAATGTTTAGTAGTTTATACGCCATGAAAGACCAAGATTAAATGACCTGCAAAATATATTATTGTTACAACCTAGCCATTAAATAGGAAGGTGTGAATTATATTAATTGATTTATGAAATATATATAAATTTCATAATAAATATAAATTTATTGATAAATTCTTAATAAATATGCACAAAATTTTTAATAAATATGTTTTATTCTATAAAAAATACATTTCCTTAAAGAATGATTATTATTAGTTTTTGTGAGAAAATATTATAATCAATTAATAGATATTTTACAAATATAAATATATAAAATTAAAATAATTTTATAAAATTAAAATAATTCTTCAAATCATCATATAAAAATTAACTTAGGGTGAAATTTTGGTATTTTTCTGAAATGTTTTATTTTTCAGTTAATAGTGAAAATTACTGATTTTTCAAATACTAAAATATATTTTTATTAAATAAATTAATTTTAAGGTTCTAATATATTTTTGTTATTATAATTAAGTTAAATATGAACCATTATATATGTAATATTATAATTTGTTTCATTTTAATCATCAATTTTCATGATTTTGATATAAGTTTATTTTTTATGCTTAAAAACAAGGTTTTCTGCAAACTATTTTTAAATACATAAAGTTTATCTATTTTAATTAATTAAAATAAACTATTGTAAGGAAATATGTAAATCAAAATAATATATTATAAATAAATTTATATGAATTTAAATTAATATAATCATGATTTCTAATCATATATTTAATATAATATCAACTATTGGTTGAAAAATTCATTTATTGAAAACCCGTTTTTGGACAAGTTTTGTGGGTTTAATTTTAAATTAAATTCAAAAACTTCTTTGAATTAAATTTTATAAAATGGATTAATTTTTTTTTATCATAATAATTAATATTATATAATGATTTTAACTTATTTTTGGATCAAAATGAATAGTAAAAATATTAAAAATCGGTTACCACTGTTAATGTTAAAACCTGTTTATGGAGGGGTTAAAATAAAGAGGTAAAGAGAGTAAAATATTTAGAACACATTTATTTTTAAATTTTAGAGGTGGGATCAACCATATAACCCATAATATAAATTATTTATCAATTTTTTATGCAAATTTCTTGAGAGTGACTTCCCATCATTGAATAGTTTTGGTTTTTTACAAAAAATGTCAATCTTCCTCAATTAGAATAGTGTACCCATCCCCTCACTTATTCACACATATCCAGATGTTTCTCTCAACCAAAACCTACCAGAATATCTACCCAACATCTTTATACACATTATAGAGCTGTTGTTATTCCCAAAAGACCAACCTTAGTGTCTTTAATAAGATATCCAAATGAGGTTTTTCTTAGTGAAGGTAATCATCTTTACTGAGCTCCTTATTTTACCTTTTCTTTTTCCACCATAAATTATGTCTTAATAATTAAAATCTAGTAACACAAGTATATACTATATAATATCATGCTATTATGTTGATTTCATAATATTTATCCATATCCTCTTCCATCAAATGGGAAACAAAACCATCGCTTGTGTGTATAGCGGACTACCACCTTGTGAACCGATGCAATTTGTTTTCCATCATCGCCTCTCAAAAAAATTCATGATAATGGATTTAATTTTTATATATTATATTAAATAAATATTAATAATTCGTTAAAATAAACATATCATATAAATTCTTACCTTACAATCCATTTAAAAATGATAACATCATTCGTGTGTACGGTGGACTACAACCTCACGAAGCGAAGTGATTGATTTTTTTTATTAACGCATCACATGGATGGTATATATCAGTGAGTTTAAATAAATAATATTATATTTATTATAGAATTATCATAATATAAATATAAAAATAACCTTACCTTCTTTGTATCATGATCGTTGGAAAAAGGAAACATTACCCAGGCGTACATACGACCTACCGTCTCCATGATTGTAACATACTTAATTTTTCATAAAAAAAATTCATGGTTGGTTTTAAATGTATAATTAATGAATAAAAATTCTAATTATGTTGTGATTATTATTTTGGATTTGATAGAACAATGAAAATTTTTCCATGTTCAACCCACAGTTTCTGTTTTAATATTATGAAGAGAGAACCCTCAAAACACCCAATGTAGACATAACTGAATAAGTAATTAAATATATCATTAAAATAAATGGAGTAAATGGTTTATGTATAAGGGATTAAAACTAGAAAATGTTATTTATAGTGAAATAATTGATATAAGTTCATTATATAGGAGATAGAATACATACATGACAAGTCTAGACTCAAGGTAATTGTTTCATCTCAAAACATTCTTCTTTGAGACACATGTTCTTTTATGCACCTATTTTTTTAAATGGTTTATGTACTCCCCAGTTACATATTATTTCATGAATAATTAATAATTAATGATATTTTAATTTATAATTCATTTACTTCATTGATGTTATTTAACATTAAAAATTTAACAAAGGTGTAAGCGTTTACATTTCAATCTAATTTTAATGGGGATTGTTTATGCTTGAATTTACATTGTAGGAAATTATTTGATAATTGTATAATAAAAACCACTATTTTTTTAGACTTTTTTTATTCATGAAATATTCATGCAATTTTACTATTTTCCTCCCTTTTGTACTTAAAATGATTGTGAAAATGATTTAAAGAAAATATTACTTAATTTCTCCCTTTGGTCAAAAATATTTTTTTATTATATATCAATATTTTCTAAAAATATTTTCAATTTTTTTTAATGGTTGGGGCCGAAGCCTAATTTTTTATTAAATAAAAGAAAATACATCTTTATCTGGGTAGAGGGAGACCCATTAAATAGCCCGAAGGCCCAGTGGGCATTTAGCCCATTACATGGCCCGTATGCCCAATTGTTTGCCCTAAACCCCATTCTGTGAATAGTACTACTAAAGTACCCTACCTGCTACTGTACCACATAGTATGCACTGCCACCACAGTGCTCTGCCACCCCTACAGTATGCTACAGTACTACTACAGTACCTCGCGCTCAATGGGTTTTGACCCATTTTTTAATTTTTTTAAAAAACTTTTAAAATGAATCTTCATTTAATTTTCCAGACATGGAACTTTTAATCTTTTTACAATAATGTGAATGGAATAATTTTTAAACTTATACAACATATAAATAATTAGCCATAGTAATGACCACTAAATTATTTGAATGTTCCTTTATAAATTTCCGTGGAAATTTTAAAAGTAAATTTTTTTTATTATATTTTGGAAATTTAGATATTTTGAAGAAATGATTTCAAAGTAAAAAGGGTATTTTCCTTACGAAATATTACATGTAATCTTTTAAATACATTTTCATAAACAAAAAAATCATTGATGTTATATATTACTTCTATATTATGTATATATGTCTCTCAAAAATATTACTAGGTTACTATCCCTTACATTTATAGGGTAATACATTCCTTATGTTCATATTTCAAATGAATTCATTACAAAATTTCAATTGATTATGATATGAGAAATTATTATAAATCCCCTTTCATTACATGGATAATTATTATGTTTATGTCTCAAGGTTGTTTTCATTTTTTTGGAAGACATACTCATGAACATGTTAGGATGGGTGATTAAAAATATTTATCCAATGTATTGGGTAAATATTTAGTATCATGAGGTGTCATGAATGGGATTAGGGAGTAAACCCAATCAATTATGGGACTTTTTCAACCATGTGATATTATTGTGGCAGTTATCCTTGACTCATGATTATGTCATGTTTTATGTTTCTACCACATTTCTAATGATTACATGATCTTATGAAACCATTTTATATATATTATTCTCCCATGTGATTACTCTTGAGCCTTATTATTCATGATATCATGTTATACATTGACTCACACATTATGATATGTTATCATGGGTATTCACTAACTAGGATTTTTAGCTCATTCCTTTTGTCTATGAATTCCCCATGACATCCCATATAGTTTTAGGATCTCTAATGGATTTAGGATATCAATATGGATAATAAGAAAATGAAGGTTTATTTTAGTCTCACATTGATGTATTATGAACCTTATCATCTAAAGACATTATTCCCCATGATATTTGGGTTATAATTATTTTATGTTTATATTAAAAATCATGGAATAAAATGTGTAAAATAATTGGGTATCTATATAGATAAGGGTCTAGAGGGTCACAAACTAAGAGTATTAGAAATTCTTCACTATTATGATGAATAAGAGTAAAGAACATGGTGAGACCCACCATGGGGTTTGAGAGATGTCCAAGATTGAATGATCACTAAGTAATAAATACATTTTTAATATTTGATTTTAGAATAATTGGATTTGAGTTTATTTATTTAATTTATTTACAAATATTAAGTGAATACATGGAAAATATTAAATGAATGAATATCATTTTAATATTAAAGGTTACGTTAATATTTATAGGAATGATGAGTTGTGTCAGTGAATTTCTTTTATCATGTAATAAATTTATTACATTACCAGTAGAAGATAAAAATATAAATGATATTTATAATCGAGTAAGTCAATAATAAGAGGTTATTTGTAGCTAATTGAGATTGTATTAAATATAGAGGGGCTAGGGATCCATTTTCAGGTACATAGAACTTAATTATAAAAGGGAGGTGGAACCTCTCATGTATATAACTGTTCACTACATGATATGAGATCCTCTCTCTCCCCTCTACCACTTATTATATAGAGGAGAAACTGATCCAAGCCTTCGATCGAAGTTCCACTTCATGTATCGATGGATTGTCACTGTGGTGATCATCTGGATGTTGAAATAATATTATAATATTCACACTAGCACCAATCATTTGATGAACAACACTTCCATAGACTTAAAAGTTTGTGTAGATGATCTAGAGGGATCCAGATTCTGTTCTTTTGAGAAATAGTCACTAGTGACGAGCAGATGTTGAACATAAATTCATATAAAATGAGATATTTTTTGATTTAATATTCATTATTAGAATCCTCAACCCGAGATACTTGGTAGTTGTAATGGGATTAACCTCACTAATGATGATTTTGTTAGATCCTTCATTAGTGAAAAATGTTAAATTCTTGTCCCATCTACTTCAAATGTGCATATTGGTACCTTAAATTGGTATAAGTGGGATCACATGAAATCTTTAAGCCATGAAAAATTAAAGGCATAATATAAAATAATATATATCAAAAAGATGTGAAAGGGGTCCTCCCACAACCTTCCGTATCATCCAGCCATGGCTTGGTCACCCCATCTCCTTGGCTTGACAACCACATCCTGGCCAGATCTTCCAATCTTTCTTCCCGCGGGTTCCCCCTTCCCATCATGTGGACACCACCCCTACTTCCAGTTCCATCACCCATGTGCATCCCAAAACTTCAAGGTAAACCACCATGGCCCCCCACCATCCCTCTCACCAGTACACCAACTTCCTGCTACAAGTTTCTGACTTGTCGTGCACTATCCCCCTTCTATGGCATCCCCTTACTGGTAACCCATTCTTGGACACCCTAACTGGATGGCCCACCTTCCATGCTTGACCCTTACCAATGATCGAAACCCCTAGTTAGCCACCCCAGTCATCATGATCTCATCATAAAACCCTACATATTCCCCTACAACTAGACAACTGCCCCATGCCATCCCTATTAGCATACCATTTCTATTATCCAAACCATGGCCATGTCTGGTATTCCCAACCTAGGCCAATGTGATCTGGGTCCTAACCAACTAACGAGACCCATTTCGGGGCATGATTAGGCCTAAAACCCCTTTCTTTTATTTTATGGGATAATGGTGCCTGATATTTTTTTTCAAAAAGCAAGTTTAAATTTTTGGAAGAAAATTTAATTTTTTTAATTGGGACCAAGTGACATTATTTTAATTAAAATTAAAATGATATGTTTAAATTAATTTTAATTACCCATGATATATAATTTATTAAAAATTTTATTTTTATTTACCAATTAATTTACACACCAACTGATCATGATCATCAACCAACCAATTTTTGTTTGGTTTTAAATTTACTTAAATATTTAATCAAATTCATGTGACGAAGGTAATAATAAAATTTATTTTGATGGTCTGTGTATCCTCTTTCCTCGTTTAATATCTATAAGTTCCTTCATGTTCACAAGAGTTGTATTTCATATGTATTACACATTCCTGAGACCCCCTCACTTATGTGTGAGTATTTATGTATTACAACAAGGATAATGAAAAATGAGAACCATGCCGAGATGAGGTGGTATTACTAATGAGATGGTGTTACATCAGACCAAGGTATGAGTTACGATACGAGTCATATACGAATCAGGTATTTTACCCCTAGAGTAACAGTTTATCCATTGATTGTAAATGGATCAACCAATATAAAATTCTCAAGATAATTCATTCTATTTATTTAATTTATGAATTTATTATTATTATTTTGTGAGTTTGGAAGTGAGCGTGATCAAATAAAATAATAAAAAATTAATTCATAATTTAAATCAAATTAAGACTTGACGAATGTTTTTCTATTCACACCATATTAAGTTGTGATTTAAATAATATAGTATATTCATGTCATATAGAAAATTAATTAATTCATTGAGAAATAATAAAAACACTCAAATTAATATTATGTCATAGAGCCTTACATTGTTTAAATATGATTAAAATTAGGTGTACATGGTGTTAGTTATCCCTAGTTTAGGGTGCCTCCCATTACTAGGGAGTTCTCATAAGAACATTGGGTTGAATTAACTAAATGTAGAAGAAAATATGTAGCTATAGAAATATTGTTACATATTTATAGGAAAACCAATGAGTAAATAAAGATTATGTTTTTCAGAAGCTGGGACTTCACTCAACGGTTCAAGGAGCCCCGAGTTAATGTAGATGGCCTGTCAAACTCCTACCTTGAAACACTACGAGTAGTGGTGTAACCATAACTTGGACTATGAGGAGTGATTTTAGGGATCCATTCCACTATAATACTATAGCATATGATTATTCTGAGTCTATTATTGAGGGATACTTGGGTTAGATAAAATTGTGGGAGACATTTAGTTATTTATTTAATTAGTAATTTCTAATTGGTAATCAATATAAATGTATTAATCTGATAGTATTTTTTATAGAATAATGGAAAGTAGTAAAACATATATATTAGAATTATTATTTTATAAATAACATGTCCTCACCTGCATGATTTTACAAATAGTAGTTCGGGTGCATGCATAAAGTACTATCATATAGGAAATTCATGGTGATGGAGTCCCCAATACTTGTTGAGCTACCTCAAGAAGCGAGTGTGTGAAAGATTCTTATGAGATACTCATCTGTGAAAATTTTTATTTTTATATCATAATTATTTTATTAATGGTTAGTGATTTTTGGAAATAATATCAGGATATGTATGAATTCATATGTTGCCTCGTCTCCAAGAAGCTTGTAAGGTGAAATAGAAGAAAAAATTGAATGGGTGATGATTACAATAGATACATGTTAATTGAAAGATATATTATGATATTTCAATACATAACTTTATAATATCAACCAATTAATATGTTTTTTTAATATTAAAAAACAAACATTATGGTGAAAACACTTCAATACCTTTTAGCTACTGTTTTCCAAGTTAATAAGAACTTAAAGAAAGTTTAATATTTTTTTCTTATGGTGAATAATTGAAAGAAAAGGAAAAAAGGCTAATGGAAAGTGTTATTCCAAAGAAAACTTCACAACATCCTTCAATTAAAAGAGTCTGGTCATCATACATGCAATTGTTTTCTTTGCATGTCATGAGATAATTCTATAGAATCATAAATGAAATAAACTAAATTAAAGAAGCAAGTAATCCCTTATTATTTAGGTATAATCATAATTGTATGTAATTTTTATACTGCACTACTTTGGTATTAAATATAATATACCAATGACATATGATTATTTAAATACAGTAACCAAGTATGAAAAAAATGTTACAAGAGTAATGTGAATTCTCTATGTGGCTGAAAATGGTGATTCCTAAGTCAGTGATGAGATGTAAACAACTTATAATGATCTAGAAAAATAATTCTAGTTGAAATTGTATTGATCATAACCAAAACATTAATCTCACATGTCTGGTGGACACAAAGAGACACTATTCTAATATTGGAATGAATTTTGTTTATTGTTTATAATACACAACTAATAGTTCACGAATGATTGAATCATTGAAAATAAATGATGAATATAAAATGTAAGACTATAATACCAAGTTGTGGAAAGTTGATTATTTGTATAGTAAAACTAAAATTCGTTATCGAATATATACCCAATATTATTTTTAAACATTTATTAGTTAAAGACCTTAGGTATTATCAACACATTTAATTATTTTGTTCTGAAAAAATAAACCTTTTTAAATAAAGTTAAGTCATAATTATTTGAGAATTAGTTTAGCTATAGAATGTGAACTATATAAAGGGTAAGATAGAGGTAAATAAATATACTTCATAAGACTCCTATAAATGTTTCTAAGTAATGTAAAAGTAATTTATGAAATATGAATGGTCAGAATATATGTGTTACATCATTCCTATGTGCTAAAGAATATATTCACCAAGTATTAATCTATCTTGAAATTTAGAGTGGATTTATTACTAAAATCACATTTCCTTATATACATAAAAATTATTATGTTAGTAAGGTGGATCTATGATAAGTCACACATGAAAACATTAATCATTAAAATGTAGCGTTCAATAATTCTTAAATGCACATTTACTTTTAAAAAACATAGTCATGATGAATGTAAAAGGATAATGAATGTTAATATTCATATGCATTGCAGATAATTCCATTATCTTTTGAGAAATGCTTCTCAAATAGTAGTGTGAACCCATAACTATAATCCAACTATAAGAAAAAATGGATATAATATGAGTTATAGTTAGATATAAATATATTATGTCTTAAGAACATACTTCTAGATGCAATTATTATGTTTAGAATATAAACAAAATTAAATCAAGCAAATGAAAAATGTTTCTAAAGATATTGTCCTAAATTTTTCTAAGGATATTGCAACAAATTTATATGAAATAATTTTTATAGTTAATTTATAGAATATATTTATATAAATGGCTACACATATCTATTTTAGACAGTGGGAGAATGGCTGACTTATATTTAGTCAATGATGGAGATACACAAGTGGATAGAACAAGAACAAGTTCTATAAGAACCCATGGAAAAATTTTGTTCTAGATACACATACTACATTTGAAGGTTAAAATCAATTTAATGGTTTTACATTCACCATGGATGGTGATAGTTTAATCAATGAGAGTAATGAATCCTATAATTAAGTTGTAAATGGTAATAAGATAATATTTAAAAGATCAGTTAAAATTAAATAATGAATTCTAGGTATCAAAATAAAAATTCTTATTATTTTGAATACTATGATGGGTATTCAAATGATATTATACATGGGTGGTACAATAATGGTACCAATAAGGATCAGTTGTTAATACCACGTCATTATACCAGTATCGATTAGAAATATACTTTCCATATATACTTTAAATGATAATTAAATTGTTCATTAGTTTTCGATACCACCAATCTTGGAATGATTCTATATGATGCAACGAGAAAGGGTTGGTGACACCATAGATTTCTGATAAGGGTTTAAATTTACTAAAATAATGTTTAGGATTGAGGTAATAAATAAGATCATAGAATATTCATTTGAATGAATATTTTCCATGCATCTACAAGGGGTTATTTGGAGAACCACAATTTTCTATGTAAAATATATTTGATAACATATTTAAAATAACTATTGGTTTATAGTTATTTAAGACCAGAATAAAAGTAACTCTCAAGATATTGACATAAAGAAGAAACCTAAGTTCTAGGGAGGGAGATATACAAAGGTAGACCTGACAGTTTATTATATGTAGTCAATATTATATATATCGAAAAGTTATTGAAAAATAGAAGTTGGAAAAGTTAAAAATATAATTGTTACTAATGTCACATGGCATAAATCTCTCTTTGAAGATATGTATGATACATATGTGGAGATTAATGTGGTGAGTATAATTCTATATGATTCTATGATGGATCAATCACATATTTTAATCTATGTACAAGATATTATTTTGATAATATATAATTTATGGTTTGAAAATATTAGTTACATCAAAGATAAATGCATGAGAATTAGTAAGAAATATCCAATTTTACTTGAGAGAGTACAAGAGATATGTTCCTGGTACATGGTGAGAAAGCGACACTAGTTAAACTAGGACACAAACCAGTATTACATTAGAGAAATATGATCAAATATAATAGCCATGTTAAGTTAATTAGTATGTGAATATCATTTAATCTAGTGGTAGACATGTCTACAAATATCAATTGTGTTGTGGCTTCTGATGCAGCTAATGAAGTAGTGTAAAATACACAATTTTCTTTTAGTTCTTGGAATATCTCATAGTGAGTAAAGTTTATCATAATATAAGTTATAATAATCCAACTACTAGTACTAGACAATATTTCATGTTTTTATAGTATAAAATTAGAATATACTCAAGGATATCATCTCTTGAGGAGTCTTACTCAAGGAGATAAAGTCACAGATAATAGAATTTCCACACAGTAGAGATGTGGATAGCCCAATTACTAAATCCATAACTCAACAAAAGTATTCTTTTATCATGTAAGTGATACAAGGATAGTTAACAAGTTTGATCTAGTGAAATTTGGATTGTTTTAATAGAGGGTTCCATATGACCAACTTAAATAGTATATTTCAATTACCATATCATGTATACAATGAGTTATTCATGAAATATTTTTACCATAATTGTTTTTATATTCAACATACACTATTTAAATGATAATATCCCTATATTACTTGTCATATAAAAAGGTTATAACAGTTACCATGCTATAAATAGAACCTTGAGATACTATGACATTAATCATAAACATATATGATATGGTCAAAAAAAATTAAACCTAATGTACACAGATGATGTGTTACTATCAGGTGAAGGGGGATAATAAGTATTGAGACTTCTTTCTCATGAAGATTTCACTTGGACATATCATGTAGATGTGATCAAGAGGACTGACCCAACAAGAAAGAAAACTATATGTTTAAGGTGTGAAGGGTAGTTCTTATCCATGAACACATGTCATGATATCCTAACTTGTGATTAATATTAATTTATATTATTTGATAATTTACTTTGATACAAAGTAAAAACAATGGAATTGATATCATAATGTGGTAACTTGCAATTGGTGCATCATTGGTAGTATGACATTGATTAAATAACAAAGATATAATTTATCTCTTATGAATGGAAGTGATATCTGAGGCCTAGTTGACAAGGATGCTATTACCTTCATTTAATAAATTTCCATGGTAAAAGAAGGTAATTCCATCCAGTATAGTCAAAACTTAATAAATCATGTAAGGATTATGATATAAATTGTGCATCCTTCTTTATGAGATATCATGAGGAAAATAGATTATATTATACGACATGTGTTTGTAGGAAAGCTTGTCATTTCTATGATGTTTCCTTATTTTTAGGGGTCTTTATGGGTTTCTAGACTTCACTTCTTGTCTATGAATAATACTCACTGCTATCAAGATAAGGGCCTATAGGATTACACACTAGGAGTATTCAAAATCCTTCCCTATTATGATGAATATGATTATAGGACATGATGGGACCCACCATGGGGTATGGGAGGTGTCCAATAATGATTTATTTCCATGTAATAAATAAATTCATATTATTAGAGTTTAGAATAATTGTGTTTTAATTTATTTTTATAATTTATTTAAAAGTATTAAGTGAATAAATGGAAAATATTATATGAATGGATATTATTTTAATATTCAACATTCATTTAATATTTTTTGGAACGATGATCCAAATCGATGAATCAATTTTATCATGTAATATATTTATTATATTATAAGTAAGTATCAAAAATGAAAATTATATTTATGACTCAGTTAGTTAGTCATAAGATGTCATTTATATCAAATTTATTAGGTATCAATATCCTGGGGTTGGGGGGAATTTTTGGGTATCTAGAAGTCCACTATAAAAGGAAAGAGGTAGCTCTCATGTAGATAACTATTCACTACAAGATATGAGATCCTCTCTCTCCTGTCTCTTGATTCCTAGATAGTTAATTAGCCAAAGAAATCCTTTGATTAAATATTTTCTTTATGGATCGATGGATTTTCACTACTGTGATCGTTAGGACATAGAAATCAACATTGAATCTCCACATTAGAAACTGGAATGTGATGAATGATGACCTCGTGTACTTCAAAGTGTGTGTGGATGATCAAGAGGGATCCAGATTTTGTTCTTTTGAGCAATGGTCACTGGTGAAGAGTGGATTTCAAACAAGACTTCAGATCAAGGGAGGTATTTTTTATTCAATTTTTGTGGTTAAAATTACCCATATGATATCCTCCGTAGTTATATTGAGCTATGATTCACCAACAACAATGTAATTATATCCAACATCAGTGATAAATTCTAAATTCTATGCTTATGTGCTTCCACTACATTCCCCGGTAGCTTTAATTTGTTCTATGATATGGTTCAAGACTCTAGAAGTGCTTGTGAGTTATGTTATGCTCATGGGTTGGAGTTTCCAAATTTAAAGTAAACCATAATAGTGGAAATACCAATATTTTTATGTTTGAGGAATATACCTTTAGGACTCAGAGTGCTTCAATGGTTGGTATACCGCTGATTGTTTTGGTTGGTTCTCCCGATGAAGTGAGGTGGGCTGTTTAGGTCCCATGTTTCATGTTATTGGTTTTATGTCTAAAAAGATATCCCCTTGTCCAGGTCCTTTTTTTAGTGAGTTTTTCGTCAAATATCATTTGAATATTTTTATCAATAAATTTTTGGGGGAAAAATTGGAATGGTGGTGAGAAATTTGACACCCCAAAATTCCACTTTCTTATTTATATTTATGCGATTAATTTCTCCCTTGAGTTCGGGGTGTCCCAAGGTGAGATTTTGATATTTTAGGAAATTTTATAGGGAAACATGATTATGATTATTATTTGGGGAACTGTGCATTGGAAATAATGTGTCATATGTGGTTTTGGGATAGTGGATATCACACGGTAATCACACATTTTGGTAAACAACATGAATTTCCCTGTTTTGGGTATTTTTTTTCATTTCACCTTATTTTTAATTTTGGTTTCTCCCAAAATCTTCCTCACCAAATTCTCATCCATGTAAACTCACAAGGGCCACTATACATTCTACAAGCCCCTATAAGTTGGATTATTGGTGATTTATTCGTGGTTTCTTCCCTAGATAATGCAGTTATGATTTCTCCTTCCCCATCCTTCAGGTTTCCACCCTTTTATCCGCATTCTTAGTCCTTATTGGTCATGGTTGGCTGATTTTGATTTATAAGGTTTTTCAAAATTGGGTGTTTTGGGTTCTATAAGTTTTGAGCCATCTTAGGAGACCTAATATGATGATTTTTGTTGAAGGTGACATGGTTTCCTCCATTGAGGTTTGTTTTTTTTGTTGATTTTTGTTTATTAAAGAGTTCTTTGAATGCGATTATATAAAAGAGAACTTAAGTAATGATGTATCTGATATATAGTTTGGTTCATTCAAAGGGTACCATGCTTATATTGGTTGTTTCTTTTAAAATATTGATAAATTACATATTATTTTCAAATGGTATTTTTACATTCTAAGTGTTTGATAAAATTTCATTGGTGGTTTTCTACAAAACAAATATTGTTTCATGGTGTTTTAGGCCAATTTTATTTTATAAAGTAGAGAGTTTATTTTTTTTAAAGGTGTTTCTTAATATAAAAGGACTATTAATTTATCTAAAGTTGATTTCCTTTTTTTAAATGGGGTTTCCTTATTTTAAAAAATGGGTGTGTTAATTGATGTGATCATTTAGTGATTTCAATGAATTGATTGAGATTATGCTTTGATATTGTTGTGTGTTCCATTAGATTTAAACCTTTATTTTTAAAGGAGGTTTTAAAAAGGAATTTTAAAAGGTTTGGTTCTTAATTTATTGTTTATGGACCATTTTGAATATTATTTGAAAGATGGATTCTATGGATTGATGTTTACACCTAATTTGATCCCAATTTTTTCCCATTGTTTATTCTTGTGACCATGTGCTAAGGATGAAATGAATTGTGATGTATCTTATGTGTTTTGGGATTAGGGATCATATTTTAAGGGGGTATGTTAGAGGTGGGATGTATATAATGGTTGTTTTTTTCTTTGGGATATATTATTTTCATGTGATTGATATTTTCTTGATAGTGAACCACAATAATTAGATATGACATAAGGAACCCTTGTATACTATGCAGGGAATCGAGGGACATTAGATATACTAGTTGAGAGTTATGCACTATATAGTATCCTCTAGTTGAATGTTAGGACATTTCTAGGAGATATGTCACTAATGATATTTGTTAATAGTTATTAGTTGTGCGACCATTAAACTTTTGGTTATTGGTTCCACTTATGCACATCTAGTACCTATCCCATTAGTCCCTAAGGTGTTGTCTCATGATATACATATTATGTTATGCATATTTATTTCTTATTTGAATGGAATTTTCTTATCTCTTATTTGGATAATATTTTGATGTATTTTTTGTCTATTATTGAGAATTATTATTATAAATATGTCATTCTTTTATTATTTTCATTTTTTTAAGATGCTCCATGAATTGTATTTTATCATAATTTACCTTTTTTATTCACTAATATTTGAGGATTGTGTGTGTGTTAAGGTTTTAAAGGTAAAATATGTGGTTTTTTTAAAATCAAAACCATGATAAAACATATTTGAATGTGAATTTAAACCATGATATGGTTTGTTTTTAAAAGAGGTGATTAAATGGAAAGGGATTGTTTATCTTTTTTATTTTAGTTTTTTTTAAATGTAATGATAGGTTTTTTAAATGACATTGCCTTGGTATAGTCTCTTTGTGACATGATTTATATATGGTGTGTTTTTTGAAATTATATAGTCATTTTTGGTTTTATTTCCATTTTATGAAAAAGAAAAAGAAAAATTATTTTTCTATCACTTTTAAACAAGTTTACTTAGTTTATTTATAAAAGTAATGTAATGAAATAATGGGGTAATCCTAATAGTATTTGGATCACACTCTACATATTGAAATTGGTGGGTATATAGTATTTATGTTCTTTTATAGGTTTCAAGTTATGTTATGCATGTCGGTTTCCACCACTATTAATTGGGAATTGGATGTTTTTTGGTTTATGGTGGAGAGTTGGGAGTCATATGGTAATGTAAGGGTTTGCCTCCCATGTTTGTTTTCCCAATTTATTCATGTGGTGTATCAGCCTCTCCGAACTCATTCGTTGTTTTTATTGTTGTTCCTTTCCTGTGTTTTTAAAATAATTACATAAAAATTATTTCTTGTATGTGTAAAAATGTTTTGGAATGATCTTTGATTTTATTAATTGTTAATGTTATTCCATTTTGGGATGTTTTGGTTCTAGAATTTATTATTTTTTATAAAATGGTTGTATAATTCATGGATAACACATTCCAGGTTCCTAGTTGGAACCCATTGTTGATCTAGGGTTTTCAAGAGGGTGAAATCATTCCCACATGTTCACTTATGATATGTTAGAAATTTTCTCCAACCTGAAGTGATTGAGAACAAACATTGGGCCCTGTGAAAAATTGATTAGAGCTAGTTAATTGTACTGAAATTATATTATAATATATATAATTAGGTGAAATTTTTTTTATGAAAAATATTAGAGTTCCTAAGCCAGTTTAACAAATGAAGTATTCATTCTATCTTAAAAGTTAATCATGTATAGATTGTATTTTCAAAATAATAATTTTATATTGTACAAATTGTGTTTAATTTTTTAAAAAGGGAAAATAAAAAAGTTTTGAAATATGGTTTTCATACTTAAATTAAGGGGGATTTAATATTTTTAAAATCTATTTTGAGATTTTATGATGCTTCGATTAATCTATTTACTTTTTTAAAACTATTATTAGTTAGACTTTTAAGTCTTAATATGGTAGTCTAATATTGTTTAAGAATATAAAAACAATATTTTTAATTTTTTTTAAAAGATAAATTTTTTTATATTGTATGAAACATAATTTAATATTTAAATATATACAGATTTTAGATTCTTAAATATTGTTTAAGAGGTTAAATATGAGTTTTTATGGGTTTTAAGATCTTGTTTGAAAAATAAAAATGTGAAGTTTTTTTGATTTACAATATATTTTAAATGATTAGATATATGTAGTCTTTAAATTATTGAATATATTTTGTAATATCAAAACAATACAGATTTTAGATTTTATCTTTCTAAAATATGTTTTTCACTATTACATTTAGTGAGATCTTAGAATTAATATTTTTGAAAAGTGTTATTCTGAGACTTTCTTCGGATTGCACATATTAAATATTTTTTTAGATATGCTTAAGGAATGCTGAAATTTCTTATTTGAATATGATTATTTATATAAATTTGTATGTATATTTTTTATAGATTCTGAGCATGATTTTTTTAATATTTAACTAATGGGTAGTTTGTACATGGATTTTTCAAATCCAATTTTAAAAAGAAAATTATTTTAAACTTATTAATTAATTTTATATATGTTTTAAAAGAAAATGTTTAAATCTATCCCGTGTTTATGAAATATTAATTATATTCATTATTGGGGTATACATTATTTTTAATATTTATTTTTGATTTTGAGTTTAATGTATTATTATAAAAATTCATTATTGTTAAAGAATAAATTCACTTATACATTTATTCTATGTTTAAAAATCAAATATTTTTCAAAAAATAGAAATAATATTAATTATTCAAGTGGGGGGAGAATATTTTGTAAGGTAATTAGGTTTTTAAATATTTATCTAGTTGATTAATTCCAAAAATAGGGAGAAGTTTCTAGAATTTAAGTTTATTTTTTAAATATAAAAGGGGGATATTATTGAGTTGTAACTTGATCCACTCAATTTATTTATGTTTTGATAATCACTAATACCTCATTATTTTTATAATTTTAATTTGTTTTAAGAATTATTAAATTACTATTTAATTTATCTCCTTTAACACGAGTATTATAAATGTATTTATTTTTGAGTTTGTATTGCTTCCAGAAGAAACTAATCATGTAAAGTTAATTATTAATTTATTGATATAAAGTTATTTAATCATTTTATTATTTATTATTTAGTATTTATCCCCTTTTAGTTTTTGTTTAATTATTATATATTATTTATATTAATAATTGTTATTATTTTTAATGGTTTTGTTCGGTGTAAAATTTATTTTCTAGAAGTTCTTGAAATTTTTTACAAAGTCATTTTCCCATATGACGATTGAAAATACATGATTTTACCTTTATGAATGTTTGATGTTTCCCTTACATAGATTTTATATATTTGGTTTACCCTTATAAAAGTAAAGAATTACCTTTATGTGAGGTGTGTTTGTTGTCTTAACTTTTTGTTAATATATTTTTACCTTTCCACGAATCAAGTTTCACCTTTAAATAAATATGAATTAACTTACCTTTATAAATGTTTTTTTAACTAAAATTTACACAATAACTTCTCATTACATTTACTTGAGTGTTACCTATATATAGATAATAGAATTTATGGTATACCTCTATGAAGAACCATGAAATATATTTATATACAAACCTTTACATAATAGTATAGTTTTTTCTATTTACCTTTAAGTAGATTCAAAATACCTTTACAAAACCATGTAAACTTATCTTTATGTAGTCTTGAGAACTTACCATTACACAACCACGTTAACCCATCTTTACATTGGCAGACCATCTTGCAATTATGTATCCCATTATCTCAGATTTATGCAACCCATAAAAATAACCAATGCAAAGAATTCAAAATTAAAATATTCTCTATTTTTCTTGGTATATCACAAATCAATTTTCTATAAGTTCATGATATTTTTTTTTATTTTTTTAAAACATCCTTAATTAAGTTGAAAGTATAAAAATTTATTTTGGATTTTTTTATGAAGAATTAAATGAAGAAAAAATTGGTTTCATGGATGGTGTGTTATTCATGCTATATATTTACAATATACGGATTTCAAATTTGAATCTCCTATAATTAGAAAAGTTTTTCTTTCATGATCTTAGGTAGTATTCTAAAAATTTTAGAACTTTATTATTATGTAAATATTAATTATTTTTTTATAATATTTAATTTACAGTTTCATTTTGCATTATATTGATACATATTCTATGAGAATAATAATTACTGATTTTATTGGATTATTACTATGATATTTACTTTTAATATGTATCATTTAATTTATTGTTTACTCTAAAAATTTTCTACAATATATTATTTATTTTTCTTATAGTGTATGAATGTTTTTAGAAGAAATCCATTAATAGTTTTTATTTTTCATTTATGAATAGGTTCATGGAATTTTGAATAAATTACATGGACATTATAAATGGCGCTATTTAAAGAGTCCAAATCCTACTAGTGTTAAAGATGTATGTGAGATGTGATATGCATAGATTTACCTTAATATACTTCACTACAACATATTATATTTATCCATAGAGATTTAAAGTAATTTTCTCTTGAATATGTTGGTTTACCTTGCATATTCTTATTTTTTATCAAGAAATGACTTATACCACTATTCATATCACCATTTATATTTATCCACAAATACCAATAGGTTTTGTAACACTACATGAGGATTATTTGGGTTTCTTTTTTTTATTTTTTAGGTTAGGACATCTCCTTAAAATTCTGGGTCCAAGTATGAAATCATAAAAAAATAGTTCATATTCTCCAAAAAAATAAAATGGGTTTTGGGTTATGAATCTTGGTGTAAAAGAGACAGGCTCTAAAGGGTAGTGATTCACATTTTAAAGTCATTATTCTAATAGCGGATTTCATTCATCTATTCCATTGATAGGAGTGAAGAGTAGATGTAGTATCATGTAGATATGAACCTCTATAATGATTCATGTGTTTATAACCTACTTTCTTTCATTTAATTCCCATACATTTCTCATATCAGTTTTGGTTGATTTTTTTATTTCATAGACTGATAATTTTATACATTATAAGTTTAAATTTTTATTATTTTGAAATAAATCCAATTCACCCCTCTTGTCCATTTCCATAACCCTTTAGGGACCTAATATTAAATAGTGTGAAGACTATTCATGGGTAGTCTCTAATAGATGATTTGATATTTTATTTCCATAATAAAGAGGTGGTTCCCTTGGTTTGAATGAATACATTATGAAGATTTTCCATAAATTTGATGAGGTAGTTGATCTTGGATCTAAAAGATATATCATGATGTGAACCAATGATTTTTCAAGATAATAATAAAGAAAGTGATATATATATATTTTATTTTTTGGGGTAAAGGTTAAACATCAATGATCATGTTGGTATTACAATATCTAACCAATTAGATGTAGAAATATGGGAACATATCAATGTTTTTTGACTATTCTATCGAGATTACCATAATGGTATGACATGACTTGGGTAATTGTAGTTTAGTCTATAAATTCAACACATTTATGACCCATTTGAAGGATGTTTTTAGTTAATGATTTGGGAAATCCATATATAAAATAAGTGGTTAGGTTTCATTTTATTCTAAAAACTTTATTATTAGATCAAGATCATCATTTTACATTATGATTTTGGAAATGGATTCATATTATATGGGCTCATAGTTGATGTTGATTATGACTTATCATCATTAAATGAATATATAGATAATGTGACCCATACAAATTTTGGATGATATGTTTTAATCATGCCTATTGAACTTGAGGAGACATTGAGAGGTTCATATTACCTTGGTGGAATTTAGTTATAATAATAATTTTATAGAATTAATTTGTATGACACATTTTAAAGCATTGTGTGGTAGATCATGAAGAGAACTAGTTTATTTGGATGTGATAGGGGAGAAGGATATCCTTGTACCTAGTCTTATTTTGAGGATGAATGATTATATTTTTTGGATACATGTATAACTTGGGAAGTAAGGGAAGGTAGATCCCTAGTATATGGGACCTTTTCAAGGTTATGTAACAGATTAGAGAAGAGGTATATCATTTAGTGCTGCCAAATTATGAGGCGATTCATGATTTTTTTCATGTTTCCTAGTCAAGAAATAATCAACAATATTGATCAAATGTATTAAACAAGGAAATTATTTAGTTTTAAATATTTTTTTAATAAACTGACAAAAGCATTTGTGTTATTGATCAGAAATAGAAGATCTAAATGGGTTGGAGAACATCATTCAAGTATTTTGGAACCATGATATATTTAAAGAAAACAAATTGAGTGTGAGGGTCTAATATACAATACTAATGAAAAAAATTGTTTGTGGAAGATTAAAATAGATGAATTTATAAGGTCATAAAGTCTTATAGTGGGGAGAATTGAGGCTCCCTTGATCATGTATGTATGTATTCCTTTTATTTTTGGTAAAATTTGAGTTAGAAATGAAAAATTTGGGAAATGTTTTGGTGGATGAAAGTTTAGGATCACAATTAGTTAACCATGTGGTCTAACTATGCAGGATTTATTAGATATATAGTTGACTAACTATGTAGGATAACTATGAAGAGTTGGGTTAGAGGGATAAAATGGTTCACATTTTGTTGTTGGTTAACTAACCACACGTAACAAGGAAAAATCCATGTTTTCATATCAAAATCCTTTATTTTCCTTTTTAAACCCCAATTAATATCCTAAACTACATTTGACAAATAAAATGGAATATATAGAGTGTTTTTGAAGGCTTCTAATGATAAAATAAAAAAGTTTCTTAAGGGTTGGAAGAATTGATACCATATAAATGGTAAGTAATCTATGATCTATTTTATTATTAGAACCTACTCTCTCTCACTCTCATATCAATTTATTGTAAACCCTTTCATGGAAGACTAGATTATGAAGGAATTAGATATTGGATCTAAATTTAAAAATTTAGTGGTAGTAATTGAAGTAGTGAATGAATAATGTTATCAAAAAATATAGATATGTGGGATCTATATAATTATCATCTAAGGTGGGAGAATTATATTATTTATTATAATGGATGTGATCTTTGAGTTGTTAATTATTGCGATTTTTATTAAATGATCATGAATTGGAGTTATCAATTTTTTTTGAAACTTATTTAATAAAACATAGAATATAGGTTTGAAAAATGATTCTTATTTTGATGAATTTAATTAAATGAAATTTAATAAAATCATTATATTTGATTTGGTTAAATCATGACTTTTTTAGAAAACTAAAAATTTAGTTTTGAATTTTAATTTTGGTGGAAATACATAGAAAATTATTTTATGGGGGAAAATGGTGTTTTTATTTTAAATCATGTATTGATTTAAAATATTATATTTTTTGTAAATAATTTTTATTGCTCAAATGTTTTGGAAATAATTTTCAGAATAATATGTTTTAGATAGAAAATGGAAATGGGACATGATAAATTGATTTTAACTACTAATAAACCAATAAAAAAGGATAATAAAGGATGGGATAAGAGTACCATGTGATATGGGCGGTGGGAAAGGCACAAATGAGGATAATTATGAAGGTATATCCCCAGATGTATGGTGATTCATTACATGTGACCAATGATCATTATTGTATATATATATTTTGTTTTTTTCTTTTACAACTCTAACATTTATAATATGGTATGATATATAATTGATGTATATAGAGATGCTTCCAATGATTTTTTTATGGTGATACGAGATTACCCCATAGGGTTACCAATGTTTTAGAAACTCTCAGGTGATTTTGTTTTGACGTAATGTTTTATTCATTTATAATGATTTTATGGAAGGTTAGTCTTATAAAGTATTAATTATTTTAAAAATTGTATTGATTTTCTAATATTGGATAGGTCATGCATGGGAACATATGGAAATAACTTTTGGGAGTCCTACTAGGTAAAGTTTTACTCACCCTTACATTCCTACCTCAATGTGAATTTAGATGTTATATATCATATAGTAGAAAACGGAAAGACTTATTTAATAAGTGATGGACCTTAGGAGTTAATGAGAAGGATGGATGTGTTGGTGTATATTCTCATATCCAATGGAGGGTGTGAGTTAGTATTGTTTCACGTTATTTTATATTATCTCAAAATACATTATTTTATTTTTTTTATTTCACGCTATTTTACTTTAAATATACTTGAATGAATTGGTTTGTTTTTTATGAATAATTTAATTTCATGTAATATGTTGAGTGTTTTATTTTAGAAAAACTAATTCCCAAATGGTTTATATTTATTCCTCAACACTAGTTTATAGTATATAGTGATTAGGGAATGTGTTTGAGGCAATGTGGTGATCTAAAATAAGGTCATGGGATTCAGGTATCTGGGTCAGGGCATGACACATTTTATATTTACAATATTTACAACACATGTGAAGATTAAGGATGAATATTTAGAAACAAGAATATATATATATATATATATATATCATAGTTATTCCTATTATATATAATGCTAATATATTTTAAATGATCATTATGTATTTATTTTTCTCGAGGGTTTTTCAAATAATCAACCACATTATCATCTAATAACCCCACCACTTTTAATTCATAACTATCTGATAATTATTTACTGTCATCTTCCCACTAAATAATTTAATGATAAGGTGTTTATGAAGGTGGTTTTTTAACAATATTAATGAATCCTTAATTATAAATAACCTTTAATTCGTCTAAAAAAATTCCATTACCACATCTTATATAGTACCATATACAACATCTTGAAACTTTTTCGTCTCACTATTTAGGCTGAAGAGAAGCCCTAGTTAACATATTGAATTTCCATTATCTGATTGGACCATATCATATATGAAACTCTTACAACAATCACTTCCTTAAATCTAAATAAAATGAATATATCATTTTTCATTATTATGTTTTAAAATATATTTTTGATAATAATCAAATTAATAATTTAATTCTTATGACATCCAATATAAAATTATCATTTATTTAAGTATTAAAACAATTATGAAGTTTTAAAATAATTAATAAAATATTATTCTTCTAATGGTAATAAAAAATAATTATATAATATATCTAATAATTAAGGATTTATCATATTTGTGGGATTTTTTAGAAGAATTTGAAAATCATAGTTATGATTCAAACCCCTAAATAAAATAATAAGATAATTTCATACACTTTCCAATCCATATCCTATACGAGGTCTTATTTTTGGATATGAAACACTATCGGCCATTAAAAAATATATTTTTAGAGTATATTACTATAACTAAATAGGAAATTAGAATGATAAATATATATTTCTTTATATTATTCATATATTTATGTATTCTCACTTTGATATGATTGAAATGACTTAATACTATCACAATTATCTTTTTATTCAGTCATGCTATAAATTGTATTACTCAAGTACATAATATATAAAATATTATCTATGATCTTGAAAGCACAAATATCTCATTCACATAAAGAAATAATTTTTTTTCTTTATTATAATATAAATCCTCTCTTATCAAATAGGATATAAAAAGATAAAATTTATTCAAAAAATAAAAATGTTTTTGTAAATTCTTGAATAAAACTAAGGAGATGATATAAATTTCATATCACCCCTCTTAATATAGTAACTCACTAGTATTTCCCCTATCCATTTTAATGAGATGTATATGATTCTAAAAAAATAATATTTTTAAATTAAAATATATCCTGATAAAATATAGAAATAGAAAAAAATTGTAGAATATATATTAATTAAAGGAAATGTAAAATTTAACACTATGTTAATGTTATATATAATAGTATTTTCTAATAAATTGAAAAATATAGTCTACTGATGTACATGATGATGAAAAATTCTATTTAGTCATTCTGTTTAGTCTTTTTTTTAATGTTATTTTCTGAAGTCAAATATTTTAGAATCTAATTAGATATTAAAGTTCCATGTTATAATTCAATGATTCCTTTATCTATTTTTGAAAACATTTCTTCATCAAATTCATGTTGTAAATATACCTATAAAGAATATATTAAGGAATAAATTTATAAGAGTTGATACACTAAATAATAATATTTTTATGGTAAATAATAAAAAAAAGTGTAAGATCATGTGTTTTGGATGGGTTGATGTTTTAAAAGGAACTTGAATTTTTCATTTAGTGGATGGAAAAAATTGAAAATAAATCATTGAAATGAAATTATGAGAGTTAGAACACTTTAAAGTGTTTTTATGGGGTTTATTGACCAAGAGGTGTATTAGGAGTCCAAATGAGTTTTGAGAGAATTAGGCTTCAAAATCCTAGTTTTTTGAATGACAAGGGGTGGAACATGGTTAGAACATTGTTAGTGATAACCATGAACCTGTAAAATTCATCCTTTTAGTGGTGTCACATGGTATTTCAAACCATGAAACCAAGTCCACATGAATATTCAAGACTTGTAAATAATTTCAGTTGTGAACCACAAGGATTATCTAACAGGCACCTAGATCATATAGAGTGATGAGTGTGGGATAGTTCCAAACACATGATTTGAACATTGTTTGTGAAATAATTTTGATAAACCATTCATGGGTGTGAATCGTAGACAAAAGGTGCCACATGATTGACACACGGTTTGGAAAACCATTCGTCCAAACCATATACCCCGTCAAAATGCTAGAAATACTGATTTTCCCCTACTGCCTTTAATTCTTAATCCACCCTTTCTACCCCTTAATTACCAAGAAAATGACCATAGGAGCTCCCTCCTCCCTCTCCAAAGGATTTTATGTTTCTCATGCATCTGAAATTTTATTCGAGTGCTATCAGTCATGTTGGATCCCATTTGGTTAGTCTCTCAATCCCCCTCTTCCTTCCTCCATTTTCCTTATCGTATTGGATGCTATCTCCAAGAGATCTCATATTCACTATTTTTAGGGTGTTTATATACTTATTTTTTTTCTCTCACTTTAACATGAATCAATGAAAAATATTGGATGAGTGAAGATTCATTAGTTTAAGGTAGGTGGTATATGTATTTCCACTAAAAGTCTCGCATGTTTATAATATGCTTCTGTTTTTCTATATGCTTAACTTTCCGCATTTCGCACTTAAAATTTGAAATACATTAAATTAAATGCCTAGAGCTTATTCTTGATGTACTTTAGACCCCTTAAAATTGTTTTTGGTTGAGAACATAACATGAAAAACCCCTTGGGTGTGTTAGGTCATATGGACTTGAAGAAAAATGCATTTAATTAACCAAAACACCTCTTGGTGTGTTTGGACTAACTATGAAAAAGTTAAGTGATTAAAATGGACTAAATAAATTATAAAATGGAATGGAATTATACTTTTCAATATCCAAATTACTAAATTTAATTCTTAAATCCTTTTCACTCATAAGTTAAATGATAAATAGAATGAAATAAATTGTCGTTGTGGGTTGGATAAAACCCTTGTTCCATGATCTTTTACTTATTGTTTAACTATTATGATAGACCAAATTAAGTGGACAAATTGATTTTATTATGGAATATATACTTACATGTCCTATTTACCATATATGTTATTTATTTAATGAAATGATTAAATGAACAGTTGATCATAAATAAATATGGATATCTCTATTGGATTATGTGTATATATTAAATTCATTACATTAGTATTACTATTGGACCTCGGTTAGGGATGTTGGACATGATAATTTAAATCATGTTGGTTTTGGATGATATACAAGACACTCCTCATCATTTATTAGGATATTGGACATGACACTCATCATAAATCCTTGGGAATTTTGGGACATGAATATTAATTCTCCCTTGGTTAGTATGTTGGAAATGACACTCCACGTCATTGATTTGGATTGTTGGATATGACATTTTATATCCCCAATTTGAATGCTTGGCCTGATTCCTCTTGTTTTAAAACAAGTGAGACCCTTTTTATATAAGTTTCAGACATGTTAAACCATTATTACCTAGAGAATTTTCTAATACTCATTTAGTATTACTATAATGGAATATACAATGTTTAACCCATGGTTCACACTCGGTCCCGTAGAGCTAGGTTGCTTTATTTTTATGAGTTGTGTCAACCTCCCGAGGATGAGAATGCCTTAGTTTCACCTTGGTCCCTCTATTATTATTATTATTATTCATGATAACCTTGAAAACTCCCCTAATATTCATTATTGAACTATCAGGTCATATGTTTAGAGACATCTAGTGTAGGATAAAGCAAGTATAATCGTCCGAGCATCCATGAGGAACCCGAGCCGGACTTGGATTACATTGATTATTTCATTACACTAACTTAATATTATACTTGTATACTTCTTAATTTTATATTCACAAAAATTATTTTCATTAGACACCATTGGGGGTTCCTTACCGAGTTTTAATAAAACCATGTTTAAGCCACCGATTTGTAACCAGATAGTTCTCTTGACTATAGGTTTGGACTTGGCTCATGCTTCCTTGTTGATTGCATCTTCTGGGCTAGGAATTTCAATTGGAATAGTGCCTGAGCATGTACTCAGGATGACTTTGAGAGCTTGCATATTTTATTTATTTATTATTTTTAGTCTATCCCTATTGTATGTATTACCTACTATATATTTACTACTTGTATTTATTACTAAACATGTTTATGCATGGTTGTTTTATTGAAACATTTTAGGTTGTCTAATATTACTACATTTCAATTCATTTATTTATTTATTCTATTGTATTTAGTACTTATCCAAATGGTATAGTCTCCCCACTACCATTATACCCCCACTACTAGTTGACAACCGATGGCATATGGGGAGGCACACTTGATGCCTTATAACAAAACAACCTGGTTACTATTTATAGAGTGAACAAGGCCAGGGTGTAATAAAGTGGAATCAAAGGTTTCTTATTCTTATATTACTATTTTGGGATGGTATAAGATAAACTAATAATGATTCAACAATTTTTAAATAGCTCATGTTTGGGAATGGAAAACCCAAGAATGGGGGAATGATCAAGTTTCTTGGGATGGGACTGTTGTTCATGATGTTTATTATCATAGTTTGTTTTTTATCCTTGAGTGATTGGAGTATTTTTCTAGGATATTGATATATGATATTTACCTCTTGGATCGGTATGGTAAGAGACAAGGAGTGTCAATATATGATTTTTAGACACATAGGGTTCACATGTCATTAGGGTGCTTATCTACATACAATACTGATGTGACTATTTGGTATGTTTATCTATATACCATGCTTGTGTGTTTCCATTCTCACATGCCTGTAATCTTTGCTGATGTGGTAACTTCCCTAGTTATATTTATGGTACAAGGGTGAGTTAATAATGTGTCTGCATCAACCTAAATAGTGTTTTACCATATAACTTGATGGATAAATTCTATTTAATAGGCCTAAATTAATTAAATAAATGGAATGGGTTTTAAATGGATATAAAATTAAATTGGATGAATTTTTTAAATGTTATAAATGTGGATTTTATTTAATAAATGATTGATATTTATCCATTATTGATGCTAGTTAAATGGTATATCAATTACAACTTATAAAGGCAAGTAAATTTATAACATGGGTATAAAAACCCATGATTGAATCCATAAATGAAAAACTTGACCAAAGTAGGTTATTTTTGGCATGTTGGTTCTACAATATAAATGAAATAAGGGTGTTATAAATCATTATTAAGATACCTATTTTGGATGGAACTTTAATGGGATGGCCATTGTAATTTATGGAGTGTTTCCTCCATAACTGGTAATAACTTCCCATATAACTGGACCCTGATTTCATGACTTGACCCTTGTAGGTCAACTGTATTCTTCTTATTCCATGTAAATTAACACCTTTTGGGTGTGTTTATGTTAAATGTGATGGTTATTTAAAGTGTCAGTTTCCACTCATACGGTGTTTCATATAAATGTATTATAGATTATTACTTGAAAAATAACCTTTTAAATTGATAAAATACCTTTCATTTTCTCTTTGAGATTTATTGATATGAGGCATCAATTATTTAAAATTCCAATTACAACCTAATTAATTTTTCCCTCTTTAGTTTGGAATCGAAATTTTATTTATTGAGCTCAGTTTTCAGAACATATGGATAAGTAATTGATTTAAAAGGAAATTATGTGATAATTTTCCTAGAATGTTATGAGACATTAGCTAAATAGAGTTCCAAGTACAGTTTCCTCTATGAATTTTTCTTAAAATTTCATATATCTGAGTGTCTTTAATGATTGTAATAAAAACTAAACTGATGCAATGGATTAAATAAATCATTTTCATGATGTTGATAGTAGATAAACCTCATATAAGGGAATCATTTTAGTATTTCTTTGAGACATTCTTTGAAAGTGAATGTGAGAATTTCATGTAGGTCTCATTAGGATTTTACTTTTTTTGGCATTATAATTAATGGTTTGGTGGTACATGCTAGTGAACTTTTAGGCATGAAACCAATTTTAAGTCGATGCCTTATGTTAAAATTAGGGGTTAAAATATTGTGGTCGTGCCCTTATGGATACGAATCTAGTATACTTTTGATTTGATTTTCTAGGAATGTAAAGTGTTGTACTCTTGATCATTTGAGTTGGTTATAACTCCTTATTAATGAAACAACACCCCATGTAGGTGGGTGGATATCTGGTAAGTTTAACCTTAAGTGGTTATTATAATGTATGGATACCTGATGAGTGTTATATCTTTATCATTTTACACTGATGTTGTGTCCCTCTAGGGAGCACTCCCTTATGTGGATTCTCATAGAATATCTGGGAATAGTAGAACAATGCATGGTAGGTGATGTTGATATGCTTATATTGATAGGTCTAGACTCTCATAGGGTGATGATTTCTTTACCTTCCTCAATTTTACCTCCCTTAGAGAGAGTTTATAGGTGAATTAGATTCCATTTAATAAATGCCCTTAAGTGGTATATGGTTCTTATGCAAGATACCTTAGGTCTAGGTGGATGGACCTAGTTGACATATTTGGATACTTGATTTTTATGTATATTTTGGAGATGTAGCAAACCGTAGTTTTGACTCATAACATGATGAGGCGGCCTTTGGTTTGATTATGGGAAACTCATGAGAGAGGTTGGCCCGATGTTTATGTTTTTATTAATGTTATTGATATCAGTTATATAATCATTTTGTGACTGATTCATGGGAGGTTCCCAGGTTATACTATATAGGATAGATGATAACTATAGTTTTAGAGGAAGAAACTAGGGTGCTTGTATTTTAATTATAGCTTTAATGGGTAGGAATGTTTGAGTGACCAACCCTATCGACTAGTGGTTTTGTTGTTTATTGTTTAATTTGATAAATTACCCCATGAGGTTGATGGTAATTTGATAAATAGTTTCCCATGAGAGATACCTGGTTTTGAATAGGAGTTCCATGGGATCTCCTGGAATGTTAGAAGCTGACATGCCATGTAGTACGTTCATATTATCCTTGTTTTATGAATGACTCATTGGAGTGTGATTTGGATCTTAAAATGGGTGGTACAAGAGTGTACGCCCACTGGGCTAGGAAATTTCAGTTCACACTGGTTACATATGAAAACAGTTTAGAGTGGAACATCAGTGAGTGGATGGGTGCATACTGAGGATTAATAGTTTTAATTATAAAACCTCTGGGAATGGTGACCCAATGATTTGGGTATATTAAATTAATTTCCCCCATGATTAGGGCTATATTGTAAATAAACAAGGTGATGTGAAACTTTTGACCGGTGGATGGACCTTGGAATAGATTGTTGGGGGATGTGGTGTGAGGGGTTGGTTAATGAAATTAAAGTCTGGCATGATGTAACATTGGATTGAGGAGAGAAATACATGACTATCATTTGAATGATAGTGTACTTATATTTTAGAGATAATCATTACCTATATCATGAAATCATCCTAAGTAATATGAGAGGGTGTTAGTTATGTTATGAGCTATATGAATATCTTCTGTTGGTTTGACGAAAGAACTCCTTGGGAGTTGGGCCCGAGGAGTGGTTTAATGGTAAGATTGATGGTGGGAAGTAAACCATTGGGCATTTGAGGGTGGTTACCCTTATTGTGAGTTGAAACTTAGTGACACCATAGGAACCACTCTTAGGAAGCAGGAATGTGTTATGAGTGATGTTTACATTAGTACTAAAGAATGAGTGGGTTCTTAGACATGCCATTCATTATTTCTAGGGATGGTTTGGGAATGGGTTTTCATAATAATAAAATCATTTCATTACTGTGATGATGGGAATGATATTAAGGTGGGGAGTGGGATATGAGAAGGTTCATAGAAATTTGTGACTGTTTGTGTGATTACTTTTATATATTTTAAATTAAATTGGATAAATGTATCAATGTACAATATGATTTCTCAATAAATTATAGGTATAGTTTCAAATATAGACTTGGTGGAGTCTGAGTGTGGGAATCAACACATGATGGATTGCAGTGATCCAAGGGTTTGGTATTGAGTATATGCAAGTGCTTGTGTTGTATCATAATGATAATATCGAGTGGGAGATAGTTCAGCTAAGATACATCACAAGAAGTTAGGTATGAGCTTTGGTGAGCTTAGTCGAAATGATATCGGCATACCATGTGACAAAGGTTTTTTTGAATTTTTCTTTTTCAATGCATCAATATTAAAATTTGAATGTATTCATCTAGAGGTGGTTTTACATGAATTTCTCAAATAGATTGATGCAGGTGGGAAGGAACCACATAAAGCGTTCCATTGGGATGAGACGGGCATAGTCTAAAGGATGGAAGAATATTTTTAAAGTAAAATATATGGTGACCATGCTAGCTAGATCCTTTAGAATTCGACTATTAGATCAATGGAGGTCCGAGAGTATTTTCCTCAAATGTTATCAGGTAGAGTAAGTTGGGAAACTTTTCAGGTGTTTCATTAGGATGTTAAGGAGATGATTCAGTTGGAACTTTCGACATCATAAGTACCATGGTTTAGAATTTATCATTGTAATACAGAACCTACGAGTAGGGGTAATTCCAATAACCCATTAGGTATCCCTAGTGACTCAAAAATATTTATTTCTTATATGATCAGGTGGATTTTCATAACATATATATAAATAGGTGAATTCATTTCCATGAAACACTCCCTCCGATAAAAATAACAATAATTCAAACACAAGAATACATACATCGACAAAATATTGGGATCCACCTCTTACCATGAACTATAAAATATTTTCTTCGATTCCATGATGGGATCTGTGTCATACCATATCTTATAGACTACCTTCTTTGGATGAATTCCTAGAGGAAACTTTCACCTCGTACCATAATCCACACAATACCTACTTTGGTTCCATTTTTCTCTTTGATTGATGCACCCAAACCCATCCCAAACTCAAAGACACTAGGTTGGGTGTTGCCCAAACCTTGAACCACTACCCAATGTGAGTGGTCATAGTTATACATCCATGAGCCTCAAACCATACCTTATCACTCAAGAGAGGTCCTTCATATATGACTCTCATAAACCCATTCCCTATTACTAAGGACATGGTCATCCATACCTTCCCAATCAAGGAAAAGTTCACTCCCATAACCACTACTCTATCACTTAGGTTATGGCCTGAGTTTGTTCATAAAAATAAACAAAATCCACATTTGGAAAGGTCCTCAACCCAATACTTGAAAGATAAAGTCATGATCATCCCAGCAACCCATCATCACAACATTAGGGGATGATTATTAAGCACACCATCCCATCAAAATAGACACTAGGGAGGCTATATTAAGCACAAAAAAATAGGGCATGCAACTAGCCTCACAACTCACCATTAGGGTACTAGTACCTTTAGACCTAGTATCTCATCTCAAACACATTCGAGTCCCATCCCAACCCTCTAAGGGGTTTTAATGTCTTTCTAAACTAACTCTCACTATGATACCATAAGCAATGTTATCACAACACTACACACACAACCCACATCATCATGCATCACATAAATGAAAATAACTAAAAAGGGAACTTAATAGGACCAAAATGATTTGAAAAATCGAGCATCACCCACACACAATTAAATGAACCAAAACCAACTCACATTAAGACACTCAAGTTTCCTTTAGAAACAAAGTAAAAAATCACCTTTTCAAAATTATTTCAAAAGGAATCACATGGTGGTTTACTCATGCTAGAGCATTGGACTAAACCCCATTAACACAATTTAGAGAAATCATATTTTGGTTTTGAAATACCATTTCCAAAATCATTACATAACTCATTAAATTCCTTTAAAATTTCTATTATAATGAAAACTTATTTTTAATATTTCATTTTAAGAAGAAAACATTTTCATTTTTAAAACAAACTCACACTTCCAAGGAAAATCATAAGGAGGGATATCAACACCCATTCGACCATGGTGCCACTATCAGACTGTTTAAAAGTTATGTGTCCATGTTAAATATTAGGCCAATGTGAGCCTATACCAACCTTATTGAAACTCAAAAAAATCATGCAGTATAAAAGAATATATACAAATTAAGGTACATGAGATAAAAAGAATACAATAACCAGAAGGCTCAAATAAATTCTTGATTCCTTACCTTAGAAAATCCTTCTTCTTTAATTCCACAACCCGTCTATTACTTCGCAGGATCTCTAAACCATCAATTAAACTCCATAGACAGATATATCATGCCCCAAAATCACACTTAATAAATTATAACCCATTATAATTAATTAATAAAGTCAAATAAATTATAATTAATTTCCCAAATTAAATAAAATAGGCATAAAGATAAAAATCTCACCCAGAAACCCATTAAATTCATCTACGGTTTGTGTCGACCTACAATAATCTTATGAACACCAGGCTCATCCATAAATGACATAAAATTAATTGATTACTTAATTAATTTAAAATAATATTTAAACATAGAATAACCAATATTAAACTCAAAATATAGTCCAAAAACATCATAATCATGATTAACATGGTGCGTTCTACTCTCGACACACCCTCAATCACAGGAATAATAACTTACGAAAAATAAACACCCAAATCAAAACCTAATTTCATAATAAATCACCAAAAAACATAAAAAATTCACTTGAAAACATAGATCACATCAAAAAATGAACAATAACTAATTTACAAGGTCTCTATATGTATTCTACATACTACACAAAAAACACCATCATATTTAGTTTATTGAATCATGATCTAGTGGAACAATCACAAAAAAATATCCCTAAATGAGCTTGAAATTAGTGTAAAACCAATGAGGAAGAAAGGTCTGGACAATAAAGGAGGGTCTTACCTCACATCACTTCTAGATTGCAGGAAATCCCATCCCCCCTAAAAGAGGGATCAAATGAGGGTAATATGACGGTGGGGGGGGGGAGCAATAAAAAATGGCTTCCCTAGGTCACCTATATATCATAAATACTATGGGGGCCCAACCAATAATCTAACAATTTATACTAATAAAAAAATAAAAGCAATCCCCACTAGATAGCTAATAGAGCCTCTTCAGTGAGCCAATGACTCTAGGTAGTTCCCTTGGCCATTAGCCAACCCAGAGGCGAGCCGGTTCCCTACCATCGACTGGCTGATGGCAACTTGTTAATGAAATTAACTAGTAAGGACACCCAAACCTACTCCAATGCTATACTTTAGCCTCTAAAATACTAAAAATGGCTTAAACCCCATCCAAAAAACACGTCTTTGAGATTTACCAACACTTAGAAAGTCTTTCTGAGTCTTAATTCTCAAAATGTACCATCCATAAACAGAAAAATTAAAATTACCCCATGAATTTACAATCAATAATGATGCAAGTCATTAAAACTCCCCACCATAATGCATTCAATCCTCTAGAATCCATGCCATTCCTCTGCCATTGAACCCCAACCTACCTCAGCCATCAAACTCAATGCTAACACTACGTGTTTCATCTCCAAATACCAAACATAGTTGTCTTGTGAAACATTACCACTAAGACCAAATACACTGATTTTCCTCTAAAACTCTCGATCTGACCACAAACTATATTAACCATATAATGGGTAATGTTATAGATGTGTTTCCAATCTCACTACATCCATTTATTTTCAAAATACCAATTAGTCCTTCCTCGACCAACTTTCTTTAAAAGCGATCTACCTCATTGAAGATGCACCACCACTTCACCCAACCAAGAAACCTTACTCTTGAAGGCATATTGGAATCCCGTCAACATGATGCCTTACCCTATGAGGAATAATTTATTCACCAAAATACTTATACTGGGTTTAGGTATCAACACTCAACATAACTTCTCAACTGGTTCTGCTACCTACCAAACCCAATGTTGTACTCCTCCCCAAGAACTACTATACATCTGATCTGGCTCACTCCCAAATTACACTACCACTATCCCAAACTCGATTCCAAGAAACTGACTCTAAACATTTTCCAACATGAATTATCAAATTGGGTCCATCTAATCCCCAAAATCTCATTTCCATTTCAACCATCCACTGAGCAGTTTCCCTACACTCATGACCCGACACGATGGTCATATACCCAACGATTGGTTTGATGCTCCCCACCATATGATTATCCTAATTATCACTCTATTGAACTGATACCTGATCTCCACCACCCATGTCCCACCCATTACCATGTGTAATGACTCTATATAACTAACTCTCTCATACCCAAGTTCCAACCCATGATACTGATTACCAACTCCATGATGGTGCTCAACCACACCCATTGATCCCAAAGCATTAAAGTGTAAACAAACAACTCATCCCAAGCCTTATGGTTCTCTCCAACATAATAATTCTATACCAATATCCAATACCAAACAGTATTTATTTCCACCATAGTAATAAACCACCGAAAACACAATTTAGTCAGTCCTAACCATAGACCTATAAAAATGAACATCATGTAGTCCAACCCACAAAACATCAAAACACACATCAAGGTATCTAATCCATGAACCCTCCAAAATCACATATGACTCCTCAATATTGAAAAAAAACATCCACCCCTGAGCTATCCATACACAACACTATAAAAACACAAAACTCATGATCTCTCCACAATAGGACCCACTGAACATCCATAATGTACTCACCAAATGTTCAAACAACCACCAGCCACTCTCGGCCAACCATCAATAGTCTAGAAAACTAGCCTACATAGACACCAGTTTCTTTCCATGAACCACAAAATCCAATCCACACACACTCACCAACCTCACATGGTAGTTTCCAAACAACCAATGGCATGCAATCCCTGAAAACAATTAAAAAATTCATATCACCCTATTCAAATACTCAAAATCTAAATAGAGTTGTTTACAGAAGTACTAATAACTAATTTTTGAAATATCTACTTCTTATTTTTCAAAAAAACCCCTTGGTATAAAAGGGAATTTCACTAAAAAAGGGAAATAACCCATGATCCTATATCAAGAAGGTCCTTTTTCTTGAAAACCATTTCTGTTTTCAAAATCCATTTTGAAATACAGTATCAGAAATCATTTTCTTACATTTTTACAAAACCCAAAAATCCTAAACCATTTAAAAATCACCAGAATCATAGAAATTTTTAAAAAATCAATGTTCAAAATCATTTTCCACAAGTCTCATGCTTCTATATAAGTTTTCCTTTTCAAAACCATGTTTTCCCAAAAATGAACCATCCTAAAAAACCATTTCCCTTAGTCGACAAATAAAGAATAATCACAATAAAACAACCAAACCCCTTGTATCCATATTTATATAATCAAAACATATAATATATGTGAAAAATATCATTTATATTATATGTTTCTTCAATTAATATGGAATCCTATGGGGAATAATGTCTAAAAACACCACCCATAGACACGTGTATCATGCCACTAGCATGCAACTATCATGATTCATTATGACTCAATAACTCCCCAAATGATCACTATAACTCATCCCATGTCTCATCCATCATAAATTGGTATTCTCAGTCAAAACCAACACCTCACGTATCCTATAATGATTATTCCCAATAATGGAAATCCCATCAGAACTCCAGTCACAATAGTGGTCAATCTAGATAAGCATGCACTCGATCCACCTCTCGAGTCCTGAAAACCTATCTCTACCTATATATATACTACCCATCCTTAAATATATTTTGATACCATATTTTATTACATAGAACCAAGAATAGTGAAAAAAACCTGAGCAAGGACACTACGTAACCTCTGGCATGCCTCTCCATATGCTAGAGGCAGCGGACTAGTGGCAATGGCCTAATATAGTCATGGGGAGAGTATGAAATCAATATAAATCCCAAGGGTCATGCCTGAATCTACCAAATATTTTGCATCATCCATCTATATGATAGACATCCCAAAACCTATAAACTATAAACATGGATATAGCAGGCCCCTATAGTCCATTATAAAAATTGGTAAAAGGTATATTTGATGCAGTAATCAAAACATAAAAAATAGATAAAGATAATGTTCTACCTACTAACCAAAGATGTGAATCACATACAATCTCTATTGAATAATCAACCTCTATGAACATTCATGCCGATAATATGTGTCTAGATATAATATATAAAAATTTCTTGAGATAAAACAGGATGATATTACCACGTACACTAAAACCCATGACATGTACATGGGTAGGGGGTGAGTCCAATGACCCCGTAAGTATCCCCAGTGCCTCAACAATACTGAGTATTGATTTGATCAAGTAGATATTCCTGAAATATATATATATATATAGGTGGATCAATGTGTATTAAATACACCCACCTAAAAATATAACAAAAAATTCACACACAAGCATACCTACATAGAAACCATGAAAAGATCCACCTCGAACCATGACCTGTAAAATACCTTATTTGACACCATGTTATGATCCATGTCATACCATAACCCTACACTACCTACTTCAACACCATGATAGGAGGAAGTTGTCACGTCATAAAATAACCTATACACTACCTACTTTGATACCATGCTATAATCTTGTCGATGTGCCTCCGACCCATCCCATACATGAGGACATTGGGAAGGGTGTTGTCTAAACCTTGACCCACTTCCCTAAGGTAAAAGCCATAATCATACATTCATGAGCCTCTACCCATCTTGTATCACTAAAGGGAGGTCCATCATCTATAAATAATGTCAACCAATTCCATATCATGTAGGATATGGTAAGCCTAGTCTTCTCACTCAATGAAACTACCCCTTCTACATCTAATATCCCATCACTATGGGTATTGACTCACATTATTCAACATATTGAACCAATTCAAATTTGGAATGGTCCTCAACCTAATACTCAATGGACTAGGGCGTGATCATCCCACTGACCCATCCTCATAACATCTAGGGAGGTCCATCATGCACACTGGCCCATCCCCATAGACACTAGGTAGGCCACTCCAAACACACATTAAAAATAGAAAAAATGGAATACAAACCATCACACAACTCATCACCAGATAACTAGTTCCTCAGGACGTTTTCCTATATCTCAGACACATTTGAGACCCATCTCAACCCTGTAAGGGGACCATCATGTCCATCTCGAATAACATACACTTTTTTACCACAAGAAAGGTTATCACATGGATACCTACACAACCAATATTATAATTCAACACATGCACAAAATGAAATCAATAAAAAGGGAAAATTCTAGGAACATAGTGCTTTATAAAATCAGGTAGTGACAATACATGGTCAATTGAACCAAAACCAACCCACACCAAGCCACCTGAGCTTCTTTTGGAAACCAAATCAAAATCTTATTTTCCAAAACACTTTAAAATGCATCATGTTCCAGTTTAATCATGCTAGGATCTTATCTAAAATCTTATCGACATCCTTTGGAGAACTCATTTTCCATTTTGGCATACTATTTCAAAAAACATTTCTCAATTCACCAAATTACTTTTAAATTTATATTTTAATTAAACCCTCATTCTAAAATTTAATTTTGAAAAGAAAGAATTTCCCTTTTGAAAAAAAATTCATTCCACCAAGAAAAAACCATAAGGAGGGATACCTGTACTCATTCAACTAAGGCACCCCCACCAAACCATTTAACAAACTAAACGTCCATATTGACGATTGGGCCAATATGAGCTTATCCCAACATTATGGAAACTCAAAAAATACATGAATTATGTTTTAAGATATAATAATTAAGGCACATGAACATAAAATAACCAAATAACCAATATAATAAAATAAATTCATAGTGCCTTACCTCAGAAAAATACATCTTCTTTAATTATGTAGCCTAGCCATCACTGCCTAGGCTCACCCAAGAATCACATAAAATTCTGAGGAACCTATTTCAAGTCCCATCATCATGATTAAATAATTATAACACTTGAAAATCAATTAATCAACTCAAATTAATTAATTATAATAATTATAATTAATTTTTCAATTTAAAGAAAATAACCTCAAAACCTAAAACCTGACATAACAATCCAATAAATTCATCTGAGGTTCATGATGATCTCTACTATGTCCATGAACACCTGAATCATCTGAAAACATGTTCAAATTAATTAATTAATTTAAACCAATCTTCCAACTTTTAATAACTGGTGTTAAACCCACCTGATAGTCTAGTGGCATCAGAATCATGAGAAACCAAGTGTGTTATACTCCTGACGTATCCCCTATCCTTGGAAATAAAAAACCACAAAAATAAATAGTCAATTCAATTACCAATTTCACCCAAAAATGGAGAAAAACCAAAATAATTTACCATAGAAACATAAATTACTTGAAATGAGAAATGATGACTTGTTTAAAATGTCTCAGGACATCATCTACTTATCACACACAAAACCAAATCCATTTCAGTTGATTATACCATGCTGTAGTGGAATAAATACAAAAAAATAGTGCTAAATGTGTAAGAATCAGTGTCCAACTAATGAGGAAGAAATAGAGCAAATAAAATGGGTAAATATACCTCATATCATCTCTATATTGAACCAAAACTCATCCCCTTGAAGGGGTGTAAAATGGAGGGAATAGGATGGGGGGAGCTAACCAAAATGGACTCCCCAGGTCACCCATACCTCCTAAATACATAGGGTAAATGACTAGGAAATTACCAATCTACCCCCATTAAAAAATCTAAATAGACCCCATAGGTTAGCCAGTGGTTTATCATCTAGATAGTTTAAGCCCACTAGAAGGCCAGTGGCTATAGGAAGTGGCCTAGGATACATGAAAACCGACTAGAGATCTAGTTCCCTACCCCTAGCTATCCAATGGAAGCCTACTACTAAAATTCATTATTAGGTCCACCCATACATTCTCTGAAACTCCATTTTATCCTTCATGATACAAAATGATCATGAAAAATCATCCAAAAAATAACTCCTTAAGATAGCCCAAATCTCAGAAACTCATTCTGGATCGTGATTCTCAAAATTAACCATCCACAATTCTGAAAGATAAAATTACTGTAGAAACATACAACCTTTAAATATGAAGGTCATTATAGGTACCGATATATAAGTGGTGATTGATGTATTAACATGTAAAGCTTCATGAATATCTTTCAGGTGATTGGATATATTAGATATTTAGTTAATATTTTCACATGGATATGTCGTAGGTTAGGAAAACCCGATAGTTCCTATGTTTGGAACTTGGGAACATGAAATTTATTTAGTACATGAAGAAATTTAATTTATTGGTTCACTTTTTATTGAATTTAGTAAGTAATGAAAATATAAATTCATAGAGGTTTGAGATATGTCTTTGATCTAAGATTCATTTGAATATTATTCCATTATATTTTTATTCCCAAGTTAAGGCAATGAAAATGGTGTCTATGGTGGAAGTAGACATGTTGGAGGCTCAACATGAGGGTGATTATCTTCATTAGCTAGATGGGGGTAGAATTATTCTCATGGATTGAAGAGGAAGAGAAATTCCTTCCAAAAGATATGTATCCAAAATAAAAATTTGAGTTCTTTTTTATTTAGAATGATGTATCTAATTAGGATGTTATTGATGCATCTATATGGTATATTTGTGGAAATACTAGCCAAATAATCTAATTAAATTTAATCAATGTGGTAGATAAAGATATCAAAAGAATTATTATATAAATTTCTCCTCAGAATCTAGTGCTGGGACATCAAACCAAACTCAAGATTTAATAATTTCATCTGAAATGTCTAGAAATACTGTATATGGATCACAAATGAGGAAATTTGGTATCCCTTATTAAGGCCTTAAATAAATTAATAATGGTAAATTATTTATTATGAAGTATATGCCATAATATTTCAAGGATGTATCTATGATAATATATGGTACCCTTATAACTACATCAACTTTGATCTATGAATTATTTGATACATATATGTCCCATTTATTCATATCTTCATGAGTACTTTGTCTATTAGTTTTTTATATTGAATTAATATTTTATTCTATTAAGTGTGCTATGAATTATGAAAAATAGGGGATATAGTATATAAATGATCATATTATTCCATCATGATAGGTAATTAAGAGAATAATTGGGATTTTTCGGATCTTGATATGGAAATATTTGAGATCATATTTTTGATGGATTAGTTACTAAAATTTAAGGCTCTTATTAACTTCCATGACAATATAGTTTCTCTTAACTTTCTTGATGGGAGTGTTCTCACTACATTAGGATAGTGTCACATTAATTAAATTCATGAAATATCCAATTACAAAGGACATTGAATATTTTTTTTATCATTTGGAATGGTTTGTTATTATAATGTTTGAATCAAGATATGAACTCAAGTTGTCAACTTTTATATAAGAGTATCCATATTTTTTCCTAAACAAATTTCTAAAATGAAACGGAAAAGGGATGTGGATATCTTTATCGAATTCGCACCAAAAAAGTGTCTTATTTAATCACCATAATATAATATAAAATCAATGGGGTTGTGATGTTTCATGATATAGTATAATAATATAGATAATAAAGGAATTATTTAGTAGATTTATTCACTTTGGGTAATAACTATTTTGATTTTGATGAAGGAAGATGACAATCAACTATTTTGCATTGACAATTGAAAGTTGAATCATATTATAGTGAAGAATAAACATAAATTCACATGAATCGATAATTTTTTTGATCATGTATAGGAGGTGAAGTGGTTTTTAAATGTTGACATGAGATGAAGGAGTCACATGGTAAGAGTGAAGGATGGATACATTACAAAGATGAATTTATAAAGACAATATGTAAATTATGAGTTTTTAATTATGGTTTTTGTTGTTACTAATGATTTTATAGTCTTCACAACTTTAATAAATTGTATTTTACATAATTATATCTAATTCATAATTATATTATTTTTTTATAAAATCTTAATTTATTCTAGATTAGAATTATACCATGAAAGACACATTGAAATTATTTTAGAAATATTGAATGGATGTGAAATTTACATTATGTTTTCTAATTTCCATTTTTGGATCTAATGATTTATGTTCTTGGTGAATATTATCTGAAAGGAAAGTATTATTTATTGATCCCAAGGAAGCAAAGTATGTGATTTCCTGGTAAAAACCCAATAATGTTTTTGATATTCAAAGATTTCTCATGGTGGTCAAATATTACTTATACATTATCTAAGATTAGTTGAAGTTAACGTCACCAATGACTATATTAACCTTACAGAGTGTAAAGTATTATTGTGATGAGAAGGATTTTTATGAATTAAAAAGGATACTTACCTCAGTCCAGTATTGGAATTACTAAAGTCTATCTATGGATTTTTGGAATCTATGATGCATCAGGAGAAAGGTTGGGAATCATGCACATTAAAGAGGTGCTGTGGATTAATATTGATCATGATAAATCTAACATTATTATAGGAACTATCCATCATAGGAATTAAAATTTACTATGATTTTTAGTTCTTTAAATGCCTGAATACATTATCTGTTTGGTGAGAAGAGGATAGCGTATTCATACCATAAAATTTCAAAGTATAGTTTCATTCTATAGAATATTAAATGGAGGTAGTGAATGTGGGTTGAATATATTTATACTATTGGATTTGAATTTTATTATTCAATTGAAAAGTGTAATGCTTTTATATATTCAATGAGTAAAAATTCTCAAAATCAAGTGAGGAAGGAAATAGAAATCCAATGGAGGTTAATGAATTTATGAGTAGATTTACATCTTGAGGTGAATGAGGAGGGTGACTATATGATTTTTCCTTATCTTTATTTTAGTTACACACATTAGGATTAGATGAAGGTGGTATAAAAATCATTTTTTTTGATTTTAAGAGGATACATGAAACCTTAAATATTGATTGACTTCTTCATCCACTTTATTTATTAATATTTGTATAATTAGAAATACCACCATATTTTTATAATTATAATTTATTTCAAGCATTGTGAAATTATTATTTTATTTATTCCATATAACTTGAGTATTATAAAGGTATTTCTTATTTAAATCTTACATATCTTAAAAAAATTAATCACGTTAAATTAATTTTTAAATTATTTGTTTAATAATAATATTAAATTAATTATTAATTTATTGATTCAATGATATTTAATAATTTAATCCTTTAATCATTAATTGTTTAGTGTTTATCATGTTTTAGTTGTTATTTGTTTATAATTCATTATTAATATTAATTTATGTTGTTTTTTGTGGTTTTGTTCTATGTAAAATTTATTTTATAATTGTTCTTGAATTTTTTCACAAAGGAATTTACCTTTATAAAGATTGAAAATCCAAGATTTTACCTTTAAACTTTTTTGATGTTACCTTTATGTAGGTTTTAAATCTTTTTTACCCTTATGAAAGTAAATCTTTACCATTACATGAGATTTTTCTATTGTCGTACATTTACATAAAAATAGGCTTACCCTTATGAATGTTGAGTTTAACCTTTACAAGAAGATGATTTAACTTACCTTTATGAAGGATTTTATAATTGAACTTTATGTATGAACTTATCATTACATTTATTTGAACATTACCTTTATACAGATTATATAATTTAGGATCTACCTTTATGCAGAACCATGGAATACCATTATGCACTTACATTTAAATAGAAGTATGGTTTTTACTATTTATATTTGCATAGATTCAAAGTGCGTTTACACATCCATGTAATCTTATAATTATTCATTCATGTGAACATACCTTTACATAGCCATGTGAAACTACCTTTTCATAGCCATACCAGTTTAAATTTATTCAACCTATACAAATGACCTTTATATATAATTCAAAATTTAAATATTATTTGTTTTTCTTATTATTTCACATACCAATTTATTTTAAGTTTATAATAAATATTTTTATTCTTTATTTATTTAATAAATTCTCATTAATCATATTGAAACTATGATAATTTATTTTGGAGTATTTTATGTATAATTAAATGAAGAATAAATTGGGTTCATTCATGGTGTGATATTCAAAGAACATATTTATATTAGATGGATTTGAAATCTAAATCTCAAAGAATTTGAAGAGTTTGTCACACATGATATCATGGATTATTTAAAGCAATTAAAAAGTAGATTATTATGGGAATGATAATTAGTATTTTATGATATTGAATTTACAACTTAATTGTTTGTAGTATATCAAGACTTCTTCCATGTGAATAATTATTATTGATATTTATTATATTATTACTATGACATTTACATTGAATATTTATCATGTAATTTATTGTTTATTCTAAAAAGTTATATACATTCCATTCATAACTTTTTTTACAGTGTATCAAATATTTTTAGATGAAATAAAAATTCATTTTTTTATTATTCATTTATGAATTAGATCATGGAATTTTGAATGAAGAATATGAATATTGAAATTTGTTTTATTTAATGAGGAAAAAGTTTAGAAATTCAAAGGATGTATATGACATATGATACAAAAATGTGAGCTTTTGTATACTATGCTACAATTTATTACAATAATCCATATAACTTTAAATTATTTTTCTCTTGAAAAATTTCGTTCTACTAGGATATTATTCATCATTTTCAATAAATACCTTGTTCCATTTTTCATATCGCCAAAATTATTTATTTTCAACTATAAATAGGTTATGTAATACTATTTTGGGTTTTTTTGGGTTTCCATATTAAATTTTTTTGGTTAGTACTTTCTATAAATATATGAGTATATGTATGAACCCATAACAGGTTTTTTATCTACTCTAGAAAAAAGACATGGGGTTTTGGGCCATGAATTTAGTTGTTTAGAAGTTAAGATTTAAATTGTAGTGACTCTTCTTAATAAGTTAATATTCATGTTGTAGGTTCCATTACCCTCTATGTTTTAAAGTAGTGAAGAGTAGGCATAGGATAACATTGATCAAACTTTCTATAAAAAGTCTTCTTCTAATTACTTATTTTCTTGTATTTAATTTCCATATATTTCTCATATTAGTTTTGGATGAATTGTTTATTTCCTGAGAAGATCAATTTCTACATTATAAGATTAAAATCTATTTATTTTCAAATAATGATAATTCACCCCCTCTTGTCCATTTGAACCACCCTTTTTAGACATAATAATTGGTATCAAAGATTTTCTCATTTAAAGATTATTGCACTTAGTTTCTCATATTATTATTATTATTATCATATTTTGGATCTAACTTGTTTATCCTAAAATTATCTCTTTAAGGGAAATAACTTTTTCAATGATGGATTGAAAAGAGAATATGAATATATTTAATCCTTCCCCCCACCATACATAAATGGTAGTAACTATTATCAATGGAATATTATGGTGGAAAATTATATAAATATTATTTCTATTTTATTATCGGTCATTTTGATAAAACGATATGATTTTTCTAAATTTTACCCGATATACGTAAGTGGTTTAGATGTTGGAAAATTTCATCTTAATTTAAAAGTTATTAATATTCTTTATCGCTCTCTTTTTGAAAATATTTTCAATAATATATCTATGTATTCCACAATTTATGAATTTTGGAACCATCTTGAGGCAAAAAAACTATTACAGAAGATTAATCTAAGAGGATTACTTTTTTAGTTGTAGAAAAGTCAGCCATAATCATAAAAAATTCCCTAAAAAAATTAAAAGAAGAAAAAAAATCAAGAATTAGAAATATGAAATAAAATTTCATTATGTATAAGGTAATTTTAATAAAAAATTATACTATTCAATTCTAACCTGTTATGAGTGTAGAAAAAAGGGACATATTAAATAAAAATTCCCAAGGGTAAAAAATAAAAGGAAATCAAAGGTGAAATAAGTGAATGTTGTGTCTACATTGAGGGATTTTGAAAGTTATAATTTAAATAATGAATTTTAAAAATTATATGAAATTGGTAATATTGACTATCCGGAAAAATATTATATGGTAATAAATTCACCTTTTCATTTTATTTATTTAAGTGATTTTGGTTAATCTGAAAGGAAACATGTGAATATCTATCTAAAGGTAATATGGATAATAGTTCATATTTTTATTCTTATAGTATTTCTGAAAATTAAATTATTAAAGAGTTAGAAAAAATGTAATATTCTTATGAGGATCAAATGAACTAAATGAAAGATATATATATCACTTAAGGGAAATTTAGTAAAGTTCAAAAGAAAAAAATGATTTATATCTTGAACTTAAAAGGCTAAAAAAAATTGATTCTAAAATTTTGTTTCATAAGATGGAAAAACTGAAAATAAAATATATAAATGAGGAAGAGAAAATAAAATTAAATGAGTTGGTGGATGATATGTTTAAATTGTAAAAGTAACATAACAAGGTTAAGAAAGAAAATGAAAAATGAAAAAGTATATCTTCTAATTATAATAGTGTTTTTTGATCATTTTGAGAATCTATAATGGAGGCTTCAAAGATTAAATATTATATACATATTTGGAACAAAAATTTAGATAAGTGAATAAAAAAGAATAAACCTGATTATAACCCTTCATTTAAGAATCAACTTATTAAAGTAAAGTAGATTATAATTTCTTTTGATTACTATAATAAAATCCGTGAATATGGAAATTATGCATCTAAATGTCCATGAAATTTTATTCAACTAATTAAAAATAAAATGGATTTCTTATAAAACTGATTTTAAGGATAAGATATCAAAATTATTAATGGATTTTATTTCTATGAAATTTTGTTCTAATTAGATTGGACTAAAAATGGTTTTGATGCCAATATAAAATGGGTCATTGGTATTATGGACCACATGATTGATTGATTTATTTTATTCTTAACGTATTAGAATGTGATTTAGAAATTCTATTTAGTATTTTATTATAGCTATCTTGTATATATATTTTTCCTCTTTTATTCCAGCATATGCTTCTCTATTTTTTAATGTTTTATTTTTTTGCTTAGTAAGTATGTGAAATCTGTTTTATCATTTATATTAATTCAATTATTCATAAATTATTCTTTAAATATCATTTAATATGTATAATGGATCCTTGTTACTTTAAATTAAACACCTATAATGAATTATCATCACGATAAAATTCAAATTCTATATAAATTTGTTTGTTTATTCAAATTAAGTTTGATAAAATTAATTGAGAGATTCACCATTTAAAATTAATAATGCTTTAATTGGTACTCATATATAATTAATCAATTATGGGTAGTATAACCTCTTTTTCAATTATTTAATATTACTGGAGAAAGATACTTGTTTTAATTATTTTTCAAATATGTCAAAATCATATTTATATTTCATCCCGAGTAGTCTAGAATTTTAGATATATATTTTAAAGCATGTTAATGAAAAGGGAAGACTAAATATTTTATTATAGTTCAAATATATTTAAAATTAATCAATAATATAATTTAAATATATGCAGATATCAGTTTTTAAAATTTAAGATCTGTTTTATATTTTTTCTTTTTTTGTACTATAAAAATCACAATTTTATATCTTATACAACATGTTTATTTTGTTTCAATTAAGTAAAATTAAATATGGAACCCCAAAATTCCATTTTCTTATTTATATTTTCGGGATAATGCTAATTATACGTTCACTACACAATTTTGTAAACCATGAGACCTACTTGGTTTTGGGTATTTTTTTATTTCACCTTGTTTTTATTTTGTGATTGTCCCAAAAGATTCCCCACTAGATGATCTCATCCATGGATAATCCCAAGGTCCTATATTCCTTCTCTGACCCCCTCCAAGGTTGATTCTAGGTTATTTCTTAGTGATTTTTTCCCCAGGCTAAGATTTTGGGATTCCTCTTCCTTCTACAATAATTCTCCCCCTTTCCCCATCTCCTCTAACCATAGTGGGCATGTTTGTAAAAATATTTGTTTCTAAGGTTGTTATAAATTAGATGTTTTGGTTTCTAATGGTCTTAAGACATCTTCAGAGACATAATCACAAGGTTTCTGTTAAAGGTGAGATGGTTTCATCACTTAAGGTAGGTGTTTCCATTACATTTCATTTTATTAAAAATTTAATTGAATTTTGATGCTCTAAAAGTGTTTTAAAACTTATTTAATGATGTATATTTTATCAATTTTGGATTTTCAAATGTTTTTAATGATTGGGTGAGTTTTCCTCAAAAAAATGTGTGAATTTCATAGTTTAATAGATCTTTGTTTTCAAATGATATTTTATACATTCTAAGTGTTCAATAAAATTGCATTGATGATTTTCTATAATAAAAATGATTGGTTGATGGTGTTTTGGAAAACATTTTATTTATAAATTGATGTTTTTTTGTTTAATGGGGTTTCCTTACTTTTAAAAGGGTGCTTCCTTTCTATAAATAGGGTTTTCTTGTTTTAAAGGCGGGTTTCCATGTTAAAAATAATGATGTCTTGATTGATGTGATTTTTAGTGATTTCCTTGAATTGATTAATACTACTCTATGATATTAATGTGAATTACCTTGGATGTACACTATTATAAAGTTAGTTTTAATTTTTTTTCCAAAGGCTGGTTTATTAGAAAATGGTATCAGATCCATCTTTTTATTTGTGGGTTGATGGTAAACAAGAGTTATAACTATCAGATATTGAGTGGTGGGTGTAGATGATTGCTTGGCTAGCTCTTCCTTATTCTAAGCCTTGATATTACTTGGGTGTTCGAGAGTATTCTTTTGAATTATGGTTTTAAGGCTAATTATTTTTGATATATGGTATATTTGTATGTGTTATGATACTACTATAATTTGTTGGAATAGTCTAGGATAAATCATAGAAAATTCATAAATTTAGAGGGAAAATTGATGTAATCCATAGGGAACCAAGTTAAGGAACAAGGTATTTCAAACCATGTTCATATCACATGGACCATTCTGGAAAACTTTCAATGACACTCACATGGCTGGAACACGTTCTGAAAAAACTGTGCATAGTGGAGAAAGTGTTTAATTTTGGATGTTTTCTTTCCATTGAATTATTTATCACCTATTATGTTTTATGATGTTTTTTGCGAGTGAAAAGTGAATATTTTGTGGTTTTGAAGTTTTTTAATTAAGTTTTATTTTTTTATTCCTTAGTAATAAAGATTCTTTGAAACCATTTTTAGGTATTTTGAGTTTCCTTGAGACATGTTTTTGAACTTTGGTAGGAATGATTTAATAGGATGAAATGATTTTGGATTTTGATTATTTTCAAGGAATTAATTTCATATTTTTTATGTATGGTTGAACACTTAAGATGAATTTGGTGTGTGTGGTTAAAAGGGGAAAATGGGATTCAAGAAGTGTATTACTTTTGTTGTTATGTTTGAAATGTTTTGAGGTTTTTGAAATGGATCCTTGAAAAATATATTTATAATCCTATGTGGTGTTTGAAATAGAAATAAGTCCTTGTTAGTTTCTTTTGAAATAATATTGTAAAGTGGGTTTATAATATTATTTCATTTTATTTGTTCTTTCTTCCCATGTATTAAGATTTGTGGTGGCCTAAATAAATGATGTTTTTTAGTGATGCTTTAGAATGTTACCCCCAAAATGAATAAATATTTCAGAAGGAAATCTCTATAGTATTCATTGTAGTGATCCAGATGAGGCCTTCCTAGTATTTAACTCTATATAAACTATTGATTGATTGGCATGGATGTGTTCTTTTTGTCTTTTGGATCATTTATGAGTGTTTATAAATTAGTTTCACTTAGTTTTTTTCGTGATCATGGACCCCATGAGGTTTTTGAATGTCTAGATAATATCATAGAGATATTTTAGTCACCAAGAACTTCAAGAACCTCTTGGGTGTGATTCCCCGCTCCCCTGTTTGAGGGTTTGGGTGTGGATTTGTTGGATTGAACTATCCATAGCCAATAGTTTGAAAAGTCTTCTTGGGGATATTTCAAGGCCACCTTTATCTAGTAGTTTTATCCTAAGGAAGTGTTAATTTTAAAGGATATTAAATTCATTAGTGTTCCCCATGGATATCATTCGGTGAAGTACCATGTTGAATGATTCATTAGATTTTACCCTTTCTCGCTTGAGTTGGGTACATATGATTTGAATAAGGCTTGGTTATTTATAAGATACCTTCATCCAAATATCTATTTGTTGGCGTTTCATTCTTCTCAGAATAAAATTGTAGAAGTTATCTATAAATCCATAATAAATGAGATATAATTGTTAGGGAAACCTATGGAAAGTAATGTATTGACCTCTTCTGATGTCAGTAAGGGTCATCTGATTTGCATGATGAAAAAACCATTGGTGTTCTTCCAATGTGGGAATTCTGGTCACATTAGTCCCTCTTTTCTAACATCTCTAAAGAAATATCATTAGTATGTATGTCTTAGTCACATTTAATGTTTTTTCAGGCTCAATGTGAATTTTAAGAATAAGTGTAAGACCCATCTTTGATATGAGCCATTTTTTGGGGTGTTCCTTCCATGGGAGAGAAAAAACTATTTTTTGGTATTGGGTGGGCCCTATTTTGTGGCCTTCTATTTTGTTTGACTTTGTTCCACCTTTTTTACACCCCATATATTTCATTTTTTCGATTGAAAGATCTATTGTCTCATGTGTTTCTTTTTTGAGTTGTCCATGCCTCATCTCTTTTGGTGATTGTTGCTATTTGTGCATATTATAGACCTTCGTTTGTGGTTTGTTTGATAGATTAAATTGGAATGAATTGGGTATTTTTTTGAGGGTATTATGCATAATATTTTTTATTCCAATTATATTATGAGATATATTGGGAATGGATTTTCTTGAGGGATCACAATGAATAGGTGTTTCAGGAGTTTGGACTCGAGTTACACTTCATGTAATTTTATGACCTGATGTTATAACCATGCCATTCCATGTTAATGCATGATCATGCCTTGGGTGTACATAATTTTTTATGTAGTGTGTTATATTCTTGATATGGACTGGTGATATTATTAGGGGTTTCTCAAGGATATTCTCTCTTTTACTATTTCGAGCCGGTTGTCCATGGTTGATGGAATTTTGTTTCTTCTTCTAGTGAGTTGTGGAATCTTTTATTCTTTGGTAATGATAAATATTTTAGGTTTGGATATCTATTTTTTCATCATTTTAGATGAATTATTAATGGTGGATACACCTTTACCTAGACCCACTGCACTTTTGGTTTGGATGTTTCATTTCTTCTAGTTATTGAGACTTTGTATGTTCTAGAGGCGTGGCCTTTATTTTTTGCTATAATAGTGGGTTCTCTAGACCAAACATGAATTGTAATTTTCTATTAGCATGTCATGTATATAGCGAGTTATTCCTGGTGTATTGTTAGCATAATAGTTTTTATATTTATACGTCCACTATTTATATGGTAATTTCCTTATATTAATTTTCATATCAAACGGTTATTGTAGTTCCCATGACATAACGAGATCTTTGAGATACTATGAAACTAATATTAAAAGTATATATTATAGTCCAGAAATATCACTTGGATAGGAAAAATATTATGTATGACTATAATGAACCATAATTTACATACAATTATATTAATTAGAAATTTAAGTACATTCATTACAACATATAATAAATCCATGATAGGACCGTATAGACATAATGTCTTCAGAAATTGGGAATCATAAACTACTAGTTCATAAAACATCTACATTGTCTCTCATTTATTTCTTCATAACTAGACTTCTTTATGACATAGATTACTTAATACCATTCTTCATAACCTGTGGAAATGAAACATATTAAAGGGTGCGATCAAATTCTCAATAAGGGTATACAAGGGAAATATCAATCATACCATAATCATAAGGGATAAGAACATAACATTTTAAAATATTATCCTGTATACAAAATATCATGATATCATGTTATGGGATAAAATTTATAAGAATTAATGTACATAATCCCAAAATTAATAACATAAGACGTGATGCTTTTTTGACATAAACATAATCATAGAAAATAATTTCCATATTAGAAAAGTCTCTTAGCCAATACCATCATAGCGGACAATGTCTATTATTGATCTGGTCTTACTTGCTGTTCTATCCCTCTATTACTGAACAATATTTACATCCCATTACATTAATGTCTATATCATGAGATATAAATCATTACAAAATTCATTGGAGGGAGATATTGGTCCCACCAATCACATAATGGCATCATTCTTACATGTGACACCAAAACATAAATCATTCATCATAACATAACCCATGAAATAAAATGGGTTTCTTAAACATAATTCCATAATAATAGAAATAAAATAAATGTATTTCATAAAAATATTTCCATAATAATAACAAAAAAATCAAAGTAATAATAGGGGTAGAAACATAACACTATGTCATCTTAGATGGAAAATCGTTTTGGTAAATCACTTGAATATAATTATTGGGGAAAATATCCTTTCTTTTTCAAAAACGTTTCATTTTCTCAAAATACCATTAAATTTTAAAAGAAAGGTAATTAGTTTAAAATAAACATGAAATAATATAGAGGAAGATTCATTTAAATAAGGTATCATGAAACTGTAAAAATCCATTCATTTCGTATATGTTAAAAAAAACATTATCCTCGTACTTTTGCTGGAAAAGTCAAAAAAGTACCTCAAATCGAATAAAGACAAAAGATTCCGTTCATAACATTAAATAAAAATTCACCAAAGGGTAAAATTAACTTTAAAAAATTGTATAAGAATATAAATAATATTACATACTTAGGAAACATGGATTTGGATGGTAGTTATACCCCATAAAATACTCACATATAACCAATATCCGATAACAAAATGAGATTTAAAAATTACCCCTTACCTTAGGTCTGATATCCTTCAAACGTATCTGAACCTGCTATATAATTATTTAAATACTTTTAATGACTTATTACAGAATCATAATCATTTTTATGATATCATATATGATTATTTTATCATCTGTTTGTTAGTAACATTTCATTGTCACTCGTTATTCGGATATTGACTTCTTTATCTTCTTATGCATGTTTTTTCGGGTATGTTCATATTCCACTTATTAGTTGATAGTTATAAAATTTATATAATGATATTAGAATAATAAAAAATATATTTATTCATTCCATTTAGGTATATAATCATGGAGTAATGAAGATCATGTATAATGAATCGCATCACATCGTGGAGACGGTAGGTCGTACGTACGCACAAGGGACGATATAATTTACTTAATAGTTAAATGATTTGGAATTTGATGGTATATTAATTGTAATGAATAATTATCATGTTATACTCATAATTTAAATCCATTATACTAGTCATTATACCCATCCAAATAAATTATTTTTGAATAAAAAATTACACCACGACGTGGAGACGGGAAGACGTACGTACGCACACATGGTGATATTGTTATTCGTAGGATGGATAAATAGAGGTATAAGGTTGTAACATAATTATAATAACATATAATAATTTATAAAATAACATATTTATTACTATATTATGGATACAACATAATTAGAGAAATTAGAAGAAGAAAATAATTTTAAAATATGTGATAAAACAATTACCTCTTTTTTGAGTATCTCATTTTAATTTGCACAAAAGGTCACTATAGGATGGATTTATGCCCAAAGTGTGGCCTCTAAAAGTAAGGTAGGTATTTTGGGAGATTATATGAAAATACTTTGGATGATACAAGGGTCTTGAAATGTGTGATTAATTGGGCAGAGATGGTGGCCTTTTACAAGAGGGAGGAGGGGCACTTTAAGAAACTTTTAAAATATTATTTTATTATAAAATTATTTTAGAATTATAATAGTTAAAAAGTAATAAATTTAAAGTCTAAGATGAGTATGGGTTTAAATAATCTCAAAAAATATGTTTTAGAAAATTTTAGGTTACAAAATTAACCTTATCTTTTAGCTTTAACCCTTAGTTAAAAGCATTAAGTCTTACAATGTCTTCTTATATTTTTACAATATATGGTTACTATAGTTACTATAAAATGACAAGAGAACCACAAGTGTATAATTAATTAAATTTATAATATTATACAAGTTATTTTTCTGAATCTCATATTTTTAGTACTATTATATCATTTAATAATATAGTATTTGTTTTAAAAACTCATTTCTGTCAATTTTGACACTATTTAGTAAATGATTTTTATTAAAGTCATAAAATCATTATTAATTAGAATAAACTACATAAAATAAAATATAACATTATATATTCATCCATAAAATTAGTTTATGGCATCATAATGTTAAAATCATATTTATCTTAATATTTATAATATCATTTATTTGAATCATTCATTAATAAGGTCATCACTTCATCATCATTGCATTACAAATAAATTTTTTTATTTAATGTCTAAAAACTATAAAAAAATGACATGATGTATTAAATATTATTATCTTTATAACTAATGTTTATAGTAAAATAAATCAGTTATATAATCCTATATTAAAATTATTTTAGTAAAAGATACATGATTGTGTTATATTTATCATTACTTTAAATTAAAAATATTAAAAGGTCATTATCACACCCAAGTGGCTCCAAGGGGTCTTAAAATAGACCCCAGGATGATCATGGTAAGAAATATCTCATAAAATAGGATTAGGACATGTTTTAATATAGTTTTATATTATTATAATATTATTTTTTACCCTTATTTACCAGATTTACCCTTTAACCATGGAAAATAAAATAAATTTCTGAAGTTACTGTTAATAATGTCTAAAAATAAAAGGTACCTGTTTACACAATTTGGAAATTATGATTCAAAATATTTATTCAATTTTTCTAAATTCAAAACACATAATTGGAAGAAATTAATTTAAAATCAATCCCGTTTTTGGAATGAGAGTGCGGGTTTTTAAAAGTCAAAACATTGGAAAAAATTGAAATGTTTTCTTACATATGAATTCAATGTAAAATTATTGATAATGACATAAATTATATTCAATGATAAAAATATATTATATTTATACTTTTAAACCATTAAATATTATAATTTAACCATATAAATTATTTCAATGGAAAAATCTATTCTCACATAAAATTTAGTGTATTTTTACAATTCATCAAAACAAGAATGTTATCAGAAAAATATCATAAATTCATGCAAAGTAAATTTTAATATCCTGATTTAATTTTTTTATGTTTTCATATAAAAATTATTAATGAGTCAAAATCATAATTTAAAAGTGTTTCTCCATTCAAATGCTTAATATTACCCTTAAAAAATATAAATTCATATACAAAAAATATAGTTTATTCACACCCTATCATTAAAATATACATTGAATGAATATAAAAATATTTTATATAACATATATATCTCATTATTTTCATTAAAAATAGTAATTCACTCAAGAATATGAATATCTAATTTATATTTTTTCATATATAATTGATAGCCAATTAATTCAAAATGAATTTTCGTAAGTTAGTTATACTTATTCCCACTAACCTAACGAGTAGGCAATAATAGTAATTTCGTACTATGGGAATCTCAAAGTTTGTTCAAACTCATGATTGTATGTAACACAATCTACTGAAGAATAAATAATATTTAAATAAATTATTTCATAAAAACATCGAGGTGTTACATTATACCCCCTTAAATTGAATTTCACACTCGAAATTCGTCACATGAAAACAAATAGATGAGGATACCTCTCTGTCATCATATCCTCAAGTTCCCATATACCTTCTTCAAATTTTTGGTTCCACCATAATACTTTATCCAAGTGAGTGGTCTTGTTTCGTAGAACTTTTTCTCTATGATCTAGAATCTATATCGGTTGTTCTTCATAAGAAATATCTTAATCCATCGGTATAACTTCTATGTTTAGTACATGTGAAGGATCATGTATGTACTTAATTAGGAGAGATACATGGAACACATAATCAACTTGAGATATATTCAAGGGAAGTTCCAATCAGTAAGCTACCTTCCAAACACGATCCAGAATTTCCAAAGGACTGATATACCTAGGGATCAACATTCCCTTCTTTCGAAATCTCATTACTGCCTTCTAGGGAGATATTCATAGAAACACCTTATCACCCACTTCAAACTCTAGGTCTTTTATTTGGTTTCCATCATAACTTTTTTTCGACTCTAATCTTCTCTTATGTGTTGTTGAATAGATTTGACCTTTTCTACCATTTCATCAATATGATCAGGTCCTAATAGCTTTCTTTCCCCAAATTTATCCCAGTAAGTTAGAGTTCTGTAATTTTTTCCATATAGGGCTTCACAAGGAGGAATCTGAATACTAGAGTGGAAGCTATTATTGTAATAAAATTCCACCAATCGTATATGTTGATCCCAAACACCCTTTAAATCCATATAGAAAGCTATCAACATTCCTTATAGAGATTGAATTGTCCTCCTAGAATGATAGTCTATCTGAGGATGATAAGAAATGATGAAACATAACTCTGTATTCAGATCCTGCTAAAGAATTCACTAGAACTTTGAGGTAAACCTCAGATCCTGATCAAATATAAGGGAAAGTGGTACTCTATAAAATATTACCACTTTATTTAACATATATCCTAGAAAGATGGCCAAGAGAGAAATCCTCTCTAATAGCAATGAAGTGTGCCGACTTTGTAAGTCGATCAACTATAACCCAAATAGCATTATTTCATTATGTTGTTTTGGGAAGTCTGACAATAAAGTCCATAGTGATGTTTTCCCATTTCCAATATGGAATGGGTAATGGTTGTAACATACCTTTAGAATTATATCTCTCAGCCTTAAATTTCTGACAAACTAACCATCGAGAGACATATTCAATGACATCTATTTTCATACCATCCCAATAGAAATACTCTTTGAGTTCTCTATACATATTTGTGCTTCTAGGGTGTATGGATCATGAAGAACTATAAGGCTCATACAATAGATCATTATTTAATTCTAATATGGTATGAATACAAATCCATTTCCTAAACCTTATTATTTCATCACAATCATGTTTGAATTAGGAACATTTCTTACCTTCTTTTCTAGATCTATATCTGTATTATGAAATTCCATAATCATAACTTGTATAGATGGTTAAAAATTCATTTGAGAAAGATAATATTTCACCCCTTCCTTTAAAATCTCAAGATCCATACTTTGAAAATCCATAAATATTGGATCTTTTGTGATCCTTATCATGGATAGGCTAGCGTGGTCTTGTTGACTCAAATCATCTTCCTCCTTGTTTTCTTTCCCAGGGTTGTGATGTATTGGGAAGTCATAATCTTTAATCAACTCTAACCATTTTTTGTGCATATTCATCTCTTTTTGTGTGAAAATATACTTTAAACATTTATTATCAGTATAAATATTACACTTTTAACCATAAAAATAATGTATCCATATCTTTAATGAAAAGATTACCACAGGTAACTCCAAATCATGAGTTGGGTAATTTTTCTCATGTATTTTTAATTTACGTGAGGTATAATCTATCACTATATCATTTTGAATGAGAACACATCCATTCCCCTTCTTAGATGCATCACTATAGATTAAAAATATTTATCCACTATAAGGAAGCGTGAGCACTAGTTCATTGGATAACCTTATTTTTAGATCTTTAAAACTATCTTCACAATATTCTATCTATACAAACTTAACTTTTTTTGAGTAAAATTGGTGAGTGGATTAGATAATCATGAAAAATATTTCACAAAATGTCGATAATATCTATCCAAATCAAGCAAACTTCAGATCTCAGTTACTGTTTTTGGTCTCATCAAACTTTCAACAACTTCTATTTTTGATGGAACCAAGGATATCCTATCTTTTGAGATAATGTGTCCCAAAAATGAAACTTTTGGAATCCAAAATTTACACTTGGTAATTTCTTATAAATATTATCTTTTCTCAAGGTCTTCAGTCTAATTCTCATGTGGTCTTCATGTTCTTCCATTCCCTTCAAATAGACAAGAATATTGTCTATAAATACTACCAAAAATGATCAAGATATTCTCTAAATGCTCTATTAATTAGATCCCTGAAGATAGCGGGGGAATTAGTAAGACCAAAATGAATCACTATAAATTCATAGTTTCAATACCTTGTATGGAATTTCGTCTTTGGTATATCCTCCTTGTTGACACTTAATTGATGATATCCGGAATGAAGATCAATCTTGGGAAAGCATTAATCTCTACATAGTTGATCGAATAAGTCATCAATACAGGTAAGAGGATATTTATTCTTGATAACGACTTTTTTATGTTCTCAACAATCAATATAGAGTCTCATTGATCCATCTTTCTTCTTAAAAAAAAGAATAAGTACTCTCCAAGGTGATGAACTGGGGCATATGACTCACTTATAAAGAATCTCTTGGAGTTTATTCTTAAATTTCTACAACTCAATAGGGTAAATTCTATACAGTGTTTTTGAAATAGCACCAGATATGAGTTCTATTGAAAAATCAACTTCCTGATTTGGTGGAAGACCTGGAAATTCCTTGGTAAAGACATCATCAAACTCCCATACACTGGGAATATTTCTAATAGAGAGTTTATCTCCAACCATTGGAGATAAATAACGTTTTTTGTAGGATTCAAAACCCATAAGATAGAATAAATTTCTATTGGATGGTTAGATTCTTCCTTGCATCGATATATGATCATAGATTGATTTGTAATATGAAATGTGACTTCCCTTCCTTGGAAATTTATATGATCTCCATATAGAGAAAGACAATCCATGCTAATAATCACATAAAATTCCACTATTGGAGGGATCACAAGATTTACAGGAAGCACTTTCCCAAAAACATCAATGAGAGAGGAATGATAAACTTTTGATGCAACTACTATGACATTAGGAGTCATCACAACTAACTCAACATCAAATTGTTGAGGTAATACTATGATATAATTAGAAAATTCTTCAGAAATAAAAGAGTGGGCGGATCCAGAATCAAATAAAACATTTTCTACTTTAGAGTGGATGGTAAGTTTACCTGTCATGACTACATTATCATACTACACATCACTGATAGTGATTGCATGTGACATTCCTTTGTCTTTGGACTCAATATTTTGTTAACGTTGATCATTATCAATAACCCCTGGATTAGGGCATTGATTGGAAAAATTCCCCATTTCCTTTCACTTGTAGCATTTAAATATAGGAGATGCATTATGCGTATCAGTTTCTCTGTTCACATCATTAGACATCTTTTTCTGATCACTTCGGCATTCAACTACCTGATGACCTTATTTTACACACCTAAACATTTACTAGTCCCTTTAAGACAATTTACAACATGTTTCTTTCTACACTTTGAGCAAAAGGGGAAACTCATATTCTTTTCAGTGTGGTCTTTAGATTTACCTTTGAATTCCATTTTTCTCTTCATATCAGACCCATATAACTGATGGGTTACTCCAATCTCCATGTCAACCATGAGAGTACATCGAATGATTTCCTCATAGCTATTAAAATAACTTGTGGCCAATTCCCTTCAGAGACATGGTTTTAAGACACTAAAGAATTGATAAATTTTACTCTCAAGTAGGATAATAATTCTAGAAGCATACCTTGCAAGCCTTGTAAAATTTTCTTCATTGGTACCAATGGATTCATCATCCTTTTTCTTAAGTTCATGGAACTCCTTCTCCATATTTTTTCATAGAATACGAGGAATGTACTTATTGAAAAATAAGTTCTTGAACTCGTCCCATTCCATAGACACAATTTCATCTCTTTGACTCGTATTCTTAATAATATTCCCCCATTTATCAGATTTACCTTACAAAAGATAGACAACTAAGGTGAATTTATCATGTTTAGAACATTTTATAACTAAAAATATATTTTCAGTGGTACTGATCCATTGTTCATCCAATAATGGATCAGAAAATCCACTGAATGAAGGTGGATTCTACCTCATGAAGGACTCAACAAAATGTTTCTCCCTCATTTACTCATTTGGAAGTCCTACATAATTCATATTTTGAGAATTTTTTGTGATCATGAAAAAAATATTTTACATTCCATCTCCCATAACATTTGTTTGATCATGGAGACAATCATTGCATTTCCTATCGCATTCAGCATTAACGTGGTTCCTTCGAGTTCAAGCCATTGACTGAAACCAAGAAGAATAGTGTGAAAAACATAAATAATAACATGAAAACCACATAATAAAGAATAAAATTTCAATTTAGGACACTTTAGGTTTTATCCTAGGTTATTCATGGTCATTTTTTAAACACTAGGATTGTAGACTATACCTAGACATATCCTTAGTGTTCTTACTAAGGCTTTATAATCCTAGTTTCCAAAGGTTAACTATACCTTTACTCTAATACCAACTTTAACAACCCATACTTTACATACATTGATATTAATTAAAAATTGAAGTAAATTAATTACGTCATATAATAATTCCATGACAGGATCATATAGGCATAATGTGTTTAGAAAATAGGAAACGTAAACTATTGTTTCATAAAGCATCTACATTGCCTCCCACTTATTTCTTCATTACTTGAATCCTTTCTAACATAACATACTTAATACCCTTCTTCATGACATGGGGAAAAGAAACAAATGAAAGGGTGAGATCAAATACCCAGTAAGTGTATTCAAGTGAAACATCAAACATATCATAATTATAAGACATAAGAACATAACATTTTAAAATCCTATCATGTATACGAAACATCATGATATCATGTAATGGGATAAAAGTTTATAAGAATTAATGGAAATAATCCCAAAATTAATATCATAAGACCTGATGTTTTGGGTCATACACATAAGCATATAAAATCATTTTCATATTAGACAAGGCTCATTTCCAAGACCATCATAGTGAAAAAATTCCATTACTGGATTAGGTTTACTTGTCGTTCCAGCCCTGTATTACTGAGATAGATTTACTTACCATTACATTCATCTATATATAATGAGATATAAATCTTTACCCAATGAATTTGAGGGATATATAGGTCTCACCAGTCTCGCAATGAAATCATTCTTATATGTTCCACAAAAACATAAATCACTCATCCTAGCATAACCCCTGCAATAAAATGGGTTTCTTAAACATCATCCCATCATAATACATATAAAATAAATGAATTTCATAAAAATAATTCCATCATAAACAAAATAACACTAAAGTAATAATTGGGATAGAAACATAACCCTATGTAATCTTAGATGGAAAATAGTTTTGATAAAGCACATTAATTTAATTATTGAGGAAAATATCTATTCTTCTTAAAAAACGTTTTATTTTATCAAAATGACATGAAATTTTAAAATAAAAGTATTTGGTTGAAAATAAACATGAAATAATGTAGAGGAAACTTCATAGAAATAAGTCATCATGAAACCGTAAAGATCCATTCATGTCGTATAAGTTAAAAAAATATTTTCCTCATACTTTTGCCGGAAGAGTCAAAAAAAGTACCTCAAATTGAATAACGACAAAAGATTCCTTTCATACCGTTTAAAAAAAATACACCAAATGGGAAAATTAACTTAATTTTTTTAGAAGAATAGAAATAATATTACATACATATGAAACATTTATGTGGATGATAATTATACCTCGGAAAATACTTATGTATAAAAAATCTCAGATAAAAAAATGAGATTAAAAAATAATCCCTTACCTTAGGTTTAATATCAATTGTATGTATCTGAACCTCTTGTATAATGATTTAAATAATGTTATTAAATTATTCTAGAATAATAATCATTTTTATGATATCATATATGAATATATTACCATTTGTTTGTTAGTAACATTTCATAGTCACTCGTTATTTGGATATTAACTACTTTATGTTCTTATGCATGTTTTTTCGGGTAAGTTCACATTACACTAATTTGGTTATAGTTATGTCATTTAAAAAAATTATATTAACATATTATATATCATATTTATTCATTCCATTCATGTATATAATCATTGTTTAATTATGATCATGTAGAATGAATCACATCATATCGTGGAGATGGTAGCTCGTACGTACACACGAGCGATGATATCATTCACCTAATGGTTAAATGATTTGGAATTGGATGGTATATTAATTATACATAATAATCATCATGTTATATTCATTATTTAAATCCATTATACTCATCATTATACCATTTCAAAAAAAGTATTATTGGATACCAAATTACACCACGACGTGGAGACGGTAAGCCGTATGTACGCACACATGATGATATTGTTATTCAGAGGATGGATAAAAGGAGGTATAAGATTTTCTCATAATTATAATAAAATATCATCATGTATAATATAATTGGTTTATTACTTTATTTTGGAAAAAACATAAGAATAGTAAGTAGAAGAAGAAAAGAATTTTGAAAGAGGTGATAAAACAATTACCTATTTTTCGAGTATCTCATTTTGATTTACAGAAAATGTCTTGATAGAATGTATTTATTCCAAAAGTGTGGTTATAGAATTATGAGATGGATGTTTAAAGATTATTTTAGCATAATTTTTACAAGCCTATGGGATTGAAAGGTGTCAGTAAGTGTGTAGAAGTGGTGGCCTTTTATAAGAGGGGGAGGAGCACTTTAGGAAAGTTTTGAAATATTATTTTATTATAAAATGATTTTCGAATTATAATATTTCAAAAGTGATAGATTTAAAGGATAATATAATGATTGGTATAGTTTCTCTCAACCAATAGGTTTTATAAAAGTTTATGTCACAAAAGTAACCTTATCGTTTAGCTTTAACCCTTGGTTAAAAACATTAACTCTTACCATGTCTTCTTGTATTTTTGTAATATATGGTTACTATAGTTACTATAAAATTCCAAGAGAACTAGAAGTGAATAATTAATGAAATTTTTAACATTATATAAGTCGTTTTTCCTAATCCTACATTTCTTGGGCTATTATATCATTTAATAAAGTTGTTTTTTTAAAAACTTATTTATATCAATTTTGACACTATTTAGTAATTTATTTTTCTTAAAGTCATAAAAATTTATTCATTAAAGAAAACTACATTAACACAAATATAAAATGTCATATTCATCCATAAATTTTTTATGGCATCATAATGTTCAAATTATATTTATTTTAGTATTTATAATATCAATTATTTGAATATTTCATTAATAAGGTAACCAGTGCATCATTATTATGTCATAAATAAATTTGTTTATTTAATGTCTGAAAATTATAAATAAAATACCATGATGTATAAAGTATTTTTATATTTATAATTAATATTTATATTCAAATAAATCAGTTATATAACCATTATTAAAAATGGATTAGTAAAAGATAAATGTTTAGGTTATATTTCTCTTTACCTTAAATTAAAAACTCAAAAAGGTCTTTATCACACCCAAGTGGCTCCATGGGGTCTCAAAATAAACCCAAGGATGATCATTGTAGGATATATCTCATCCAATAGGATTATTACATGTTTTAGGATGATTTTATATTATTAAAATATTATTTTTTTACCATTATTTACCAGATTTACCCTTTAACCATGGTAAATAAAAATAATTACGGAAGTTACTATTCATAATTTCCAAAAAATAAAAGGTACCTATTTACACAATTATGACCTTATTATTCCAAATATGGAATCCTTTTTTCTAAATTCAAAACATAAAATTGGTAGAAATTAATTTAAAATTAATCCCGTTGTTGGAATGAGAGAACGAGTTTTTAATAGTTAAAACATTGAAAAATATTGAAATATTTTTACATATGAATTCAATGAAAATTAATGCTAATGACATAAATTATGTTGGATGACAGAAATATATTCAATTTATACTTTAAAACCATTCACTATTTTAATTTAACCATATAAATTATTTTAATGAAAATAGTTTTTTTACTTAAAATTTAGTGTATTATTACTATTCATCAAAACTTGAATGTTATCAGAAAAATATCAGAAATTAATCCAAAGTAAATATTTTATATCCAAATTTTAGAAAAAATTGTTTATTTAATCATATAAAAATTATTATTGTATCAAAATATTAATTTAAAATTGTTTTTATATTCAAAGGCATTAGATTATCCTTAAAAAAATATAGGTTTTTGATAAAACAAATAATGTTTATTCACACCCTGTGATTAAAAAATCCATTGTATGAATATAAAAATATTTTATATAACATATAAATCTCATTAATTTCAATACCAATAGTAATTCACATAAAGATATGAATATCTAATTTATATTTTTCATAAATAATTCATAGCCAAAGAATTCACAATGCAATTTTATAAGTTAGTTATACGTATTCCCGCTCACCTAACAGCTAGGATATTATAGTAATTTTGTACTAAGGGAATCTCGCGGTTCATTTGAACTCACAGATACATGAAATTAAAGCCACTGAAGAATAAAAATTATTTAGAGAAAATATTTTATAAAAACATTCGGCTCTTACAAAGACTACCAGGTTCATAGAGATAATAATCATTAATACTTATTCACATGAAGTTAACACTTGATAATATTGAGTGAATGAGATAATGAGTACTGATCCACCAATAGGAATACCACATGTTTTAGGTTTCATTGGTAGTTCTTATCTACAAACACATATAATTGTCTACTGACTTGAGATTATTATCAGTCTATATTATTTGAACACATACTTTGATGAAATGAAAATAATATGGAATTGATGTCATACTGAGGTAGTTTTTATTGGGTGAATCATTGGTTGTATGAAATTTATTGAATAATCAATATATAATTTTTTACTTCTGAAAGGAACTGATATCTCCAACCTAGTTGAGTAGGCTGGTAGTAAATTCATTAAAGTCATAAACATGTAAGAATAATGTAATTACATATAGAAAGGATATCTAATAATAAAACAATTAAGGATGATGAAATTATGTGTGTTTCCATATTAATGATATATCACAAGATAATGATATTATATTATATGACACATGTTTGTTGAAACGTTTGTGATCTATAGGGATTTTTCTTAATCTTTAGGGGCCTTTATGGGTTTCTATACACCAATTCTAGTCCATTAATAATATTCACTATTATATAGATTATAACACCCTGATATTTTAAAAGAAGAACAGAATGTTTATTAGTGTATATGACATGCAAGACGAAGCTTAAATGACCCGCAAAATATATTATTATTATAACCTAGCCATTAAATTGGAAGGTGTGAATAATATTAACTAATTTATGATATATATATATAAAGGCCATAATAAATAAAAATTTATTGATAAAATCTTTATAAAAATGAACACAACTTTTAATAAAGATATTTTATTCTGTAAAAAATACATTTCCTAAAAAAATTATTATTATTAGTTTTTGTGATAAAATATTATAATCAATTAGTGGAGATATTAGCAATTAAAATTTATAAAATTAAAATAATTTTATAAAATTAAAATAATTCTTCGAATAATCATATAAAAATTAACTTATGGTGAAATTTTGGTATTTTTCTAAAATGTTTGATTTTTCAGTGAATAGTGAAAATTACCGATTTTTCAAGTACTAAAATATATTTTTATTAAAAAAAATTAATTTAAAGTTCCAATATATTTTTGTTTTTATACTTAAGTGAAATATGAACCATTTTATTTATAATATTTTATTAAATTTCATTTTAATCACCAATTTTCATGATTTTGATATAAATTTAATTTTTATGCTTAAAAACAAGGTTTTCTGTAAACTGTTTTTAAATACATAAAGTTTATCTATTTTAATTAATTAAAATTAACTTTTGAAAGAAAATATTTAAATTAAAATAATACATTATAAATATATATATATATAAATTTAAATTAATATAATCATGATTTGTAATCATTGATTTAACATAAGATCATCTATTTTTTGAAAAATTCATTTATTGAAAACCCATTTTGGACAAGTTTTGTGGGTTTAATTTTAAATTAAATTATAAAACATATGTGAATTGAATTTGATAAAACGGATTGAATATTTTTTATAATAATAATGAATATTATATAATGAGTTTAACTTAATTTTGGATCATAATGAATAGTAAAAATAGTAAAAATCAGGTACCACAGTTAATGTTAAAACCGGTTTATGGAGGGGTTAAAATAAAGAAGTAAAGATATTAAAATGGTTAGAACACATTTATTTTTAAATTTTATAGATGGGATCAACCATATAACCCATAATATCAATTATTTATCAATTTTTGAGGAACTTTTCTTGAGAGTGACTTCCCATCATTGAATAGTTTTGGCTATTTACAAAAATGTCAATCTTTCTCAATTATAATAGGGTAACCCTCCCCTCACTTATTCACACATATCAAGCCATTTGTCTCAACCAAAACATATTATAATATCTACCAATCATCCTTATAAAAATTATAGAGCTTTTTTTATTCCCAAAAGTCCAACCTTAAGGTCTTTAATAAGAGATCCAAATGTGGTTCTTCTAAGAGAAGGTAATCATCTTCACCGATCTCCATTTTTTACTTATTATTTTTCCACCTTAAATTATTTATTAAGAATTAAAATATAATAAAACTAGTATATAATACATAATATTATTTTATTATTTTGATTTTATAATATTTATCTATATACTCTTCCATCAAATGGGAAACAAAACCATCGTTTGTGTGTATAGAAAACTACCACCTTGCGAACCGATATAATTTGTTTCCCATCATTGCCTCTCAAAAATATTCTTGATAATGGATTTAATGTTTATATATTATATTAATTAAATATTAATCATTCGTTAAAAGTAACATATCATATAAATTCTTACCTTAAAATCCATTTAAAAATGATAACATCATTCGTGTGTACGGTGGACTACCACCTCACGAAGCGAGGCGACTGATTTTTTTATTACCGCATCACATGGATGGTATATATCAGAGATTTTAAATAAATAATAATATATTTATGATATAATTATCATTATATAAATATAAAAATAACTTTAACATCTTTCTATCATGATCTTTGGAAAATGGAAACATTACTCAGGCGAACGTACGACCTACCGTCTCCACAATTGTAACATACCCAATTTTTCATAAAAAACAATCATAGTCTGTTCTAAATGTATAATTAATGAATAAAAATTATAATTATGTTGTGATTGTTATTTTTGATTTTATGGAACAATGAAACTTTTACCATGTTCAACAAACAGACTCTGTTTTAAAATTATGAACAGAGCATCCTCAAAACACCCAATGTAGACATAACTGAATAAGTAATTAAATATGTCATTAAAATAAATGGAGTAAACAGTTTAAGTATAAGGGATTAAAACAAGAAACGGTTATTTATAGTGAAATAATTGATATAAGTTTATTATATAGGATATAAAATACATATATGAAAATTATAGAATCAAGGTAAGGGTTTTATCTCAAAGCATTCTTCATTGGGACACATGTTCTTTTATGCACCTCTTTTTTTAAATGGTGTATATACTTCCCATTTACATATTATCTCACGACTAATTAATAATTAATGATATTTTAATTTATAATTAATTTACATCATTGATGTTATTTAAGATTCAAAATTTACCAAAGCGGTAAGGGTTTACATTTCAATCTAATTTTAGTCGGGATTTCTTATGCTTGAATTTACATTATAGGAAATTATTTGATCATTTTATAATAAAAACCCTTATTTTTGCATTCAATTTTTATTCAAGAAATATTCATGCAATTGTACAATTCACCTCCCTTTGGTACTTAAAATGATTGAGAAAATGTTTTAATGAAAATATGACTTCATTTATCTCTTTGGTCAAAAATATTTTTTATTCCATGTCAATATTTTCTAAAAATATTATTAATAATGTATGTAACATTACCAAAATTATTTACATAATATATTTTGACCCATTATTTAATTTTTACAACTTTTTTTAAAATAAATCTTCTTTTAATTTTCCATACATGGAACTTTTAATCTTTTTATAACAGTGTGAATGTAATATTTTTTAAACTTATAAAACATATAAATAATTATCCATAGTCATGAAAACTAAATTATTTGAATATTCCTTTATAAATTTCCATTGATATTTTTAATGTAAATATTTTCTATAATATTTTGGAAATTTATATATTTTGAAGAAATTATTTCAAACTGAAAATGGTATTTTCCTTACGAAATATTACATGTAATCATTTAAATACATTTTTATAAATAAAAAAAATATTTGATGTTATATATTAATTCTAAATTATGTATATATATCTCTCAAAAATATTCATAGGTTACTATCCCTTACATTTACAGGGTAATACAATCCTTATGTTCATATTTCAAATGCCTTCATTACAAAATTTCCATTGATTATGATACAAAACATTTTTATAAAACCCATTACTTTCCACGGATAATTATTAAGTTTATATCTCATGGTTGTTTTCATTTTCTTGGAAGACAAACTCATGAGCATGTTATGATGGGTGATCCCAAATATTTCTCCAATGTATTGGGTAAATATTTAGTCTCATGAGGTGTCATTAATTGGATTTGGGAGTAAACCCAATCTATTACGGGACATTGTCTACCAAGTGATATTGTTTTGGAAGTTATCCTTGAATAATGTTTATGTCATGTTATATTTTTCCACCACATTTGTAATGATTACATGATCTTATGATACAATTTTATTTATATTATTCTTCCACATGATTACTCATGATCCTTATTATTCAGGATATCATGTTATACTTTGACTCACATGTTATTATTTGTTATCATGTTTATTCCCTAACTGGGATTTTTAGCTCTTTCTTTATGTCTATGAATTCCCCAGGACATCCCATATAGTTTTAGGATATCTAATGTATTTAGTATATCAATATAGATAATAACAAAATGATGTTTTATTTTAGTCTCACTTTGATGTATTATGAACCCTGTCATCTAAAAGAATTAGGCCCCATGATCTTTGGGTTGTAATTATTGTATGTTTATATTATAAATCATGGAATAATATGCGTAAAATCATTGGGTATCTATATAGATAAGGGACTACAGGTTCGCACACTAAGCGTATTCAAAATATTTCTCTATTCTGATGAATAAGAGTAAAGGAAATGGGGGCCCCACCATGGGGTTTGAGAGATTCCCAAGATTGAATGAACACTAAGTAATAAATACATTCATAATATTAGATTTTAGATTATTGGAGTTGAGTTTATTTATTTAATGTATTTACAAATATTAATTGAATACATGGGAAAAATTATATGAACGAATATCATTTCAATATTCAAGGTTAGTTTAATATTTCTAGGAATGATGAGTTGAGTCAATTAATTTATTTTATCATGTAATAAATTTATTACATTATAAGTAAGTGATAAAAATATATTTGATATTTATAACTGAGTAAGTTAATAATAAGAAGTTTTTTATCGCTAATTTAGCTTGCATTAAATATATATGGGCTAGGGATCCATTTTTAGGTATTTAGAACTTCATTATGAAAGGGAGAAGGAAGCTCTCACGTAGATAACTATTCACTGCAAGATATGAGATCCTCCCTCTCCTCTCTCCCACTTCTTAGAGAGAGGAGAAACTGATCAAAGCCTTCGATCAAAGTTATACTTCATGTATTGATGGATCGTCACTGTGGTGATCATCTGGATGTTGAAAGAATATTATAATTTTCCCACTATAACCCAAAAATTTGATAATAGACATTCCCATAGACTTTAAAAGTTTGAGTGGATGATCTAGAGGGATCTAGATTCAGTTATTTTGAGAAATAGTCCCTACTGATGAGCAGATGTTGAACATAAATTAATATGAAATGAGGTATTTTTTGATTTAATTTGAATTTTTAAAATCCCCCACATGAGATACATAGTAGTTTTATTAGGCTACACTTCACTAATGATGATTTTGTTAGATCCATCGTAAGTGAAAAAATGTCAAATTCTTGGCTCATCTACATCAATTGTGCGCATCGGTACCTTAAATTGGTATAAGAGGGATCAAATGAAATCTTTAATCCATGAAAAATGAAATTCATAATATAAAATAAAATATATAAAAAATATGTGAAAGGGGTCCTCCCACCACCTTCCCTATCATCTAGGCATGGCTAGGTCACCCCATCTCCTTGGCTTGACAACCACATCCTGGACAGATCTTCTAATCCAGCTTCCCGCGGGTTCCCCATTCCCATCATGTGGATGCCACCCCTCCTACAGGTTCCATCACCCATATTCCTTCCAACACTTCATGGAAAACCACTGTGGCCCACCAACTTCCCTCTCACCAGTACACCATCTTCATGCTGAATATTTCTGACTTGTCATGCACTGCCCCCCCCCCTTCGTGGCCTCCCCTTACTGGTAACCCATTCTTGGCCACCCTAGCTGGATGGCCCACCTTCCATGCTTGAACCTTACCATTGATGGAAACCCCTAGCTATCCACCCCTATCAGCATGATCTCATCATAAAACATGAAATATTCCCCCTACAACCAGACCATTGTCCTCCCACTATCCATGTTATCACACCATCTCTGTCAGCCAACCCACAACCATTTCAAGTCTTCCCATCCCAGGCCAGGGTGATCCGAGTCCTGCCCAACTCATGAGACCCATTTGTGCTCATTATTGGGCCTAAAACCCTTTTATTGTATTTTATGGGACAATGGGGTATGTTATTTTTTTTTTCAAAAAACAAGTTTAATTTTCTTGAAGAAAAATTAATTTTTTATTTGAGACCAAGAGACATTATTTTAATTAAAATTAAAATTATATGTTTAAATTCATTTTAATTATCCTCGATATATAATTTTTTAAAAATTTAATTTTTATTTACCAATTAATTTCTGCACCAACTGATCGTGAGCATAAACTAACCAATTTATGTTCGGTTTTAAATTTATTTAAATATTTAATCATATTAATGTGATGAATGTAATAAGTAAATTTATTTCGATGATCTGCACATCATCTTTCCTCGTTTAATATTTATAAGTGCCTTCATCTTTGTAACGCCCCGACCCCAGTTACCCAGAGTCGGTGCATTATTTTAATACATTGGCATGATTACAAGGAATCAAGTCCCAAAGGACCGATTAGTTTAGCAATCTTGGAAAATAGATTACATACATGAATGTTACATTACACTTCATAACATACAAAACAACATAAAGAATCCTTTATGAATGCCATTATTCTCTTGTCTTAACCCTTCTTATCAATCACAATATACTTCTTGGAATCCTGGAAAAAAATAAAACATAGAAAAGGGGTGAGCTCAAACGCTCCGTAAGGGTAAGAAATACAGAGAAAACTTTCATAAATAAGCATAAAAATTTAAGGCAATGTATAACTAAAACAAAAGCCTTTTCAAATAGAACTTCAACATAGTATGGAAAAAAATAAAATGAAATAATGTCATTTACTTATTCACATGGATATTCTACTAATCGAATAATCACATGCAATATCAATAACCACTTTCATAATGATGGAATTCATAATGCCAGACTATCATAACCACATAGCCAAGGCCTCGTTCCAAGACTACAAATAAGATTTTTCCAAGGCCTGGTGCCAAGACACTAGTTTGTCTCATGAGACCTACCGATGCATCGAGGAGCTATAGAGGGCTCCAACCGTCACTTACTAAGTCCAATGCATTCCCATATGAAAAGGTTTAAACAAAACATAAACATTCGTATTAAAACTAGCATACGAAATTTCAACACTTTCTCCATAAACCATGAATGGTATAAAAATAACACATCCACAGTAAAACATATCCCAAAAACTTCAATACAATACAAAAGTTTGTATCATAATAAATCAACATCAAATAAGCTTAAAATCTGTCAAAGGATGTTGACATAGATGAAATCAAAACTATTTGAGAGAAATATCTCTTTTCTCGAAATCATTGAAAAGTAACACATTTATAAAGGAAGTAAATTAAAAGTGATTTTTGAATCAAAGTGTCTCATACCACTTTGAAACTTTTGAAAAGAAATTTCATTTCAATGACTTCATGTCCATATAAATAAATCCTTAAAATCATTTTGAAAACATGGACATTAATTAAAAGATTTAGAAAGATAAATCTTTAAAACATTTAAAATTACGATCTTGATAAAGAGTACCTTTCACAAATTCTTAAAATATTCATTTTGAAATCATTTAAAAGTCACATAATTATAAAATAAAACATTTACATTGAAAATATTCTTATAAGCTTGTAAGGGAAGCTTTGACGATTTTATAACGGCGGTAAATAGCCGCACCTGCCGTATAAGTTAAAAAAAACATTCTTACCTTAAATTTGTCAAAAGGTTAAAAGTGCTTTGTTTGGAAAACGACGGAAATATTCCTTTAAAAACACATAAGGGTATAAATGACTTTAACCCATATTCTTTGTAAATAGTAAAAATGTTTTGAAATACATTACGAAGAAACAAGGATGTGGATGATAAGGAAATCCCAGCAGATTATTACATATAAACAACCTCGGATAATGAAGAGATTGTGAAATAAACCCTTACCTTGTACTTTTCCTTGGTTGGGGGTAGGTTAACCTCCTGTATAATGGTGAAATAATTGTTATTAAATTATTCAATAATCATATACATTAATATGATATCATATATGATCTTTTAACATTGCTTTGTTAATAATATCTTAGAATTATCGTCGTTTCGGGTGTTAACTTACTCGTTTTCTTTTATATGTTTTGTTACGTAATCCATGTTTTTCATGGATAGGTTGTATATTATTCATATCCAGAATGATATCAAGTCCTTAAACATTATTTTTAAATAATAAAATGTTAATTATACTTGAATGGATACGATAGAGAATGAATCTCATCGCGTTCGTGGAGACGATAGTCCGTACGTACGCACGAGCGACAATATCAATCTTTTGATATTAAAATAATATATAATTGGATGGTATATCATATATACAGAATAATTATCATGTTATATTTATTATTTACATGAATTACACATCATTATTATACCTATCCAAATAATAATTTATTGAATAACAATTACACCACGACGTGGAGACGGTAAGTCGTACATACGCACGTATGGTGACATGTTATTCAAAGGGTAGATAGAATACTGAATATGGTTGTACCATATTTATAATAATATTATAGTATATAAGTGATACTGGATTCATTATTTTATAATATAAAAAATAAGGAAAGAAGAAGTTGAAGAAGAAATGAATTTGAAAAAGGGTGGTGAAAACATTACCTCTTCTTCGAGTTCTTCCTTTTGATTTGATCAAAAGGGATCTTTAGGTTGGCTTTCTGATCAAACTAAGGCCTCTAGGATGTAGTGAGGGAAGTTTAGAGAGTATTTGGGAAGGGTTTAGCCGAACCAAAAGGCTATGAAGGTGTGAAGTAATGAGAAAGGGGAGTGCCCTTTTATAAGAGGGGTGAGGGGCACCTTTGGTAATGCTAGAAATATTAATTTATAATAAATTCATATTCGGTTTATAATGGCTCCAAAGTTGATTATTAAAAATTCAAGGTGGGGATAGGTCGAAAGCTATTCAACCAATAGAATTTAGACAGGTTTGGGTTAGTATATTAACCTTATCTTTTAGTTTTAACTCTTAGTTAATTAGTTTGACATTTACCATGTAACTTTGTATTTTTATATTATATAGTTAATAAACCTACTATATACATACAATAGACCCCCAAGTGGTCCATTAATGATACAACTATCATAATATAAGTCTCTTGGCCGAACCTTAGATTTTTACAAATTTAATATCAATTAATAATATAATATTTGTTTTAAAAACTCTTTTATGTCAATTTTGACACTATTCAATAGTTGAATTTTTTTGAAACTCATAACAGATTGATTACTTCGACAAAAGTTAATTACATAAATCATAATATGTCATATTAACATAGAAAATTATTTTAATTCCTAAAAAGTCTCAAATTATATTTATTTGGGTATTTATAATATCAATTTGTCCAATTTTTCATTAATTAGGTAATTACCGCATCATCATTGTGACATAAATAAATTAAATGTTTTAATGTCTAAAATTTTTAAATAAAATATAATTATGTAGGAAATCTTTTTATATTTCTAATGAATATTTAAAATCGAATTTATCATATGTATAACACTATATTAAAAATTTTTTAGTAAATAAACTTTGATTTTAACTCTATTAACTCTTCTTTGAATTAAATAATAATAAATGTCCTAATCTAATCCAAGTGGACCTAAATAATAATATTTTATTCCTAATGTTGTTTTTTGGTCGAGATAAACTTGTAAAATAGAATTAGGACATGTGTTAGGGTAATATTAATATCATTTTTACCCTTAATTACCCTATTTACTTTTAACCGTGGTAAATAAATGTAAAAAGTTATTATTCACCAAAAATTATTTTCATCTCATTGAACCAAATTTTACTTCTTGATATTAACCGCGTCTCTCGGATTTTTGAAATTCCATTCTCAGAAGCGGTAAAATTAAGTTTTATGAAAAATTCAGTTTTTTTAACTACCACTTAGTAATTTCACTATTCATAAAAAATTGAAGTTTTTCAGAACAATGCCAAAATTTCACCCTAAGCTATAATTGGTATTCCAAATTCAAAAATGATATCTATTTTATAAAATGCCAAATATATAAGTTGCATTAATTAATTTTATAATTAATTCCCACTGTCACAACAAATAGCGTGTTTTTAAGAAACAATATATATCAAAAGATTGACAATTGTTTAGGTCCAATTTGGAAGTGAAATTAATTCTAATGAACACCATTGGATAAAATGGTAAAAATATATTCTAATTATACTCTAAAACCACTCAAATTCATAATTTATCACCATTAATTATTTCGATTAAAAAAGTTGTTTTTAATTAAAATTTAGTAATTTTCACTATTCATCAAAATATTAAAGTTATCTGAAAAGTACCAAAATTTCACCCTAGGCTAATTTTGATATTAAAAATCCAATAATGAAGTCCATTTTGAGATATAGAATTTATAAAATTTTAAAAAGTAGGTATTAATATTCATAACGGCTAGTTTGGTAAGTCATGGTGCACTTTAACTCGGTGTTGCGTGTAGTGCAAGTTATTGAATTATTTTGAAGAAATAACACCCTACAAAATCTTGGGGTGTTACAGTCTCCCCTCCTTCAATAAATTGAGTCCTCGCAATTTGAAATTGTTCTTCGAAAATAAAAGGTTGAAAATAAAAAATATCTTTTTGGGAAAACCCACATCGGAAATTGGGTTACTAAAATTTAGACTTAATATGAGGAAAAAAAAGAAATGAAAGGGTTACCACCAAATTATGATCTCGATTAGGAGAACCATGGTGGCAATTAGAGAAATATAATTGGAGGAAAAATTTAAATATTTATAGGTAGTGATTGAGGTCATCAATCACAAACAAGTTTAAAATTGAGGTCCTTAAATTAATCAATCTATGATGATTTAAAATTCCATCGATTCAACAAAACATAAGGTATTAGGATAACACATTTTTGATGTTTCAAAATATCTTAGTTGAAATCCCACATCGAAAAATGAATTAATGGGGCCTCTATTTAAAATAAAGAGTGGAAAGTATGAAGATTACCGAAAATAACACATACTAGGGTTCCATGTAGGAAAATATGGATATGGAAGAGAAATCTAACAATCAATTATCTGATGGAGAGTGGTAGAGAACATGGCTATGAAAAGGCCAACAATCTCAAATCCATAAATTAGTGATGATTTAAGGTACCATCTAGGACAACATTTTTGTTCTTTGTTCCTTTTCTTAATGTTGAGGAATTTAATTATGAGATTGGATAAGATCATAAGGAGATATACTTACTTTATAATTAGAGTTTTATCCATTAATAAATTTCTACCACAAACACATCTTTCACTCTAAAAGATAATAGAACGTAAAAAAATTCTATTTATACTATTCGTATAGGGTTCCAAAATAAACGAATTTATAATTCATCTACCAGATCTTTTAAAAAAACTACATTATTTAATCCAGGACATCTCTTGGGCCAGTGGTAGGTGATACACCCTTGTCGCCCTTCAGTTGCGGGTTCACGTCTTGCGGCCTTGCCGGTCGCAACGGGTTGCCGCCCGACCTCCGGGTTGTCCTTTTATGGAAATCCAAAATTAATCTCAAACTAGAATTTATCCTAAATACTTCTATCCAAACTCATTGTCCAACATTTATAAGGAAGGTAAACATAATGTAGATCCTTTTTTCCCCATAATAGCATATGAATACCTTCATCATTTATTCTTTTAAAACACTGAAACAACCTGAATTTCCATAATCCTTATTGATTACATTCATGCTCCCTTATTCCATATAGAATGATGGGTATACTTCATCAATCCAAAAAATGTTTTAAACCCCAACAATGATGGAATATACAAATCATTAATCAGCTTCAAGGTAGTCAAGAATATCCAATATAATTTATCCAAATCAATCATATATTATTCTAAAATCACTACCTCGGTATCAGAACCATATTATGGTTTATCTTTCTCTCAACCATATATTTTCCCAAAAATTTAACCTGCTATTGAGTCACATTTCTTTGTTCCACACAATCTCAAGTCCTTAATGAAATTGTACTGCAGTACAATCCTTATATACTCCATAATTATTATAACAAGTACATTGTTGATACAACACTCAAATGACATAATCACCATAAGAACTATAATCATTCCTCATCATCTGTGGTAGTATCATAACTTGATTATTATCCAATAGCATCATTTGCGGCATAGTATGATGACTGGGACATAGGTTCACATAGTGTCCAAACTCCTTGAAAATGAAACATTGTACATTTGAAACCATTTTCTTACCCTTACAGTCACGTAATTTGTGCCATTTTCCTCCACACTTATAACAAACTCCCATTCCTTTCAGGCAAGTTCCAGGGTGTTTCTTCCCACAGTTATCACATATGGGAAAATTCTTCTTTTCCCTCTTCCCTTTATCCATCTTTCTCTCTTCCATCCCTTTCTTCTCTTGCTTCCCTTCAAAGCCATAGGACTCAGTAAACTCTTTACTTATCTTATCAATACATGATATTATTTCTTCATATGATGATAATACATGGGATACTATTTCCCTTCTAAATGATGTCTTAGTACCATGAATGATACGATCCTTCTTACTCATTTGATCATACGTATTACTGGAGTTCACATTTCTTCTACTGGGCGCCATTTATATACAATAGCATAAACTAGGTCAGTTTATGAATTGCAATAAATGATTCCTAATGAAAATTGAACAGTTTATGGATATAATCCATAATCAGAAAAATGTTTTCTTTGAGTAAGTATATACTCATGAGCCTTTCATAATGGTTTGTAAATAAAATGAGAATTATCCTAAGCATTTCCCCCGGGAGTGTCATAACAAAGAGTGTAGCAAGGCCCGTTGTCATGCACCAGTTCCCGTTCGAGTCTAGCTCAAAGAGGTGTTTTCGGGTTTTTCCCCTAGGTACATCTGTGCCAGAGCCGCCTCTACCTCCTCGTATCCAAACAGGTATATATTGCTCAGAAAACTCACAAAATCTCTACAATACCAAAATTCTAGGAAGTTCTTCTATACTAATCTTCAAAGTATATCTTAGGGATATGTGCTCTAATCAGAGTTAATCTAAATCTAGTTTCCAAGGTTATTTCTAAACTTCCTCTAATACCAACTGTAACGCCCCGACCCGAGTTACTGAGAGTCGGTGCATTATTTTAATACATTGGCATGATTACAAGGAATCAAGTCCCCAAGGACCGGTTAGTTTAGCAGTCTTGGAAAATAGATTACATACATGAATGTTACATTACACTTCATAACATACAAAACAACATAAATAATCCTTTATGTTTGCCATTATTCCCTTGTCTTCACCCTTCATATCAATCACAATATACTTCTTGGAATCCTGGGAAAAAATAAAACATAGAAAAGGGGTGAGCTCAAACGCTCTATAAGGGTAAGCAATACAGCAGAAACTTTCATAAATAAGCATAAACATTTAAGGCAATGTATAACTAAAACAAAAGACTTTTAAACATAAACTTCAACATAGTATGGAAAAAAATAAAATGAAACAATTCCATTTACTTATTCACATGGATATTATACTAATCGAATAATCACATGAAATATCAATAACCACTTTCATAATGATGGAATGCATAATGCCAGACTATCATAACCACATAGCCAAGGTCTCGTGCCAAGACTACAAATAAGATTTTGGAAAGGCCTTGTTCCAAGACACTAGTTTGTCTCATGAGACCTACTGATGCATCGAGGAGCTATAACGGTCTCCACCCGTCACTTACTAAGTCCAATGCATTCCCATATGAAAAGGTTTAAACATAACATAAAATTCGTATTAAAACTAGCATATGAAATGTCAACACTTTATCCAGAAACCATGAATGGTATAAAAATAACACATCCATAGTAAAACATATCACAAAACCTTCAATACAATACAAAAGTTTTGTATCATAATAAATCAACTTCAAATAAGCTTAAAATCCATCAAAGGATTTTGACATAGATGTAATGGAAACTATTTGAGAGAAATATCTCTTTTCTCGAAATCATTGAAAAGTCACACATTTATAATGGAAGTAATTTAAAAGAAATTTTTGAATCAATGTGTCCCATACCATTTTGAAGCTTTTGAAAATAAATATCATTTCAAAGACTTCATGTCCATATAAATAAATCCTTAAAATCATTTTGAAAACATGGAAATTAATTAAAATATTTATAAAGATAAATCTTTAAAACATTTAAAATTATGATCTTGATAAAGAGTACCTTCCACAAATTCTTAAAATATTCATTTTGAAATCATTTAAAAGTCACATAATTATAAAATAAAACATTTACATTGAAAATATTCTTATAAGCCTGTAAGGGAAGCTTTGATGATTTTATAACGGCAGTAAATAGTCGCACCAGCCGTATCAGTTAAAAAAACATTCTTACCTTAAATTTGTCAACAGGTTAAAAGTGACTTATTTGGAAAAAGACGGAAAGATTCCTTTAAAAACACATAAGGGTATAAATTACTTTAACCCATATTCTTTGTAAATATTAAATATGTTTTGAAATACATTTCAAAGAAACATGGATGTGGATGATAAAGAAATCCCAGTAGATTATTACGTATAAACAACCTCGGATAATGAAGAGATTGCGAAATAAACCCTTACCTTTTACTTTTCCTTGGTTGGGGGTAGGTTAACCTCCTATATAATGGTGAAATAATTTTTATTAAATTATTAAATAATCATATACATTAATATGATATCATATATGATCTTTTAACATTGATTTATTAATAATATCTTAGAATTATCGTCGTTTCGGGTGTTAACTTACTCGTTTTATTTTATATGTTTTGTTACGTAATCCATGTTTGTCATGTATATGTTGTATATTATTCATATACAGAATTATATCAAGCCCTTAAAAATTGTTTTTAATTCATAAAATGATAATTATACTTGAATGGATACGATATATAATGAATCTCATCGCGTTCGTGGAGACGGTAGTCCATACGTACGCACGAGTGACAATATCATTCTTTTTATATTAAAATAATATATAATTGGATGGTATATCATATATACAGAATAATTATCATGTAATATTTATTATTTACATGAATTACACATCATTATTATACCCATCCAAATAATGATTTATTGAATAAGATTTACACCACAACGTGGAGACGGTAAGCCGTACGTACGCACGTTTGGTGACATGTTATTGAAAGGGTGGATAGAATACTGAATATGGTTGTACCATATTTATAATAATATTACAGTATATAGGTGATACTGGATTCATTATTTTATAATGGAAAAAACAAATAAAGAAGAAGTTGAAGAAGAAATGAATTTGAAAAAGGGTGGTGAAAACATTAACTATTCTTCGGGTTCTTCCTTTTGATTTGATCAAAAGGGCTCCATAGGTTGGATTTATGATAAAACTAAGGCCTCTAGGTTGTAGTGAGGGACGTTGAGAGAGTATTTGGGAAGGGGTTATCCGAACCAAAAGGCTATGAAGGTGTGAAGTAATGAGAAGGGGGAGTTCCCTTTTATAAGAGGGGTGAGGGGCACCTTTGGAAAAGATAGAAATATTAATTTATAATAAATTCATATTCGTTTTATAATGGCTCCAAAGATTATTATTCAAAGTTCAAGGTGGGGATAGGTCGAAAACCATTCAACAAATAGAATTTAGATAGGTTTGGGTTTGTATATTAACCTTATCTTTTAGTTTTAACTCTTAGTTAATTAGTTTGACATTTACCATGTCACTTTTTATTTTTATATTATATAGTTAATAAAATGACTATATACATCCAAGAGACCCCCAAATGGTCCATTAATGATACATCTATCATTATATTAGTCTCCTGGCCGATGCTTAGATTTTTAAGAATTTAATATCATTTAATAATATAATATCTGTTTTAAAAACTCTTTTATGTCAATTTTGACACTATTCAATAGTAGATTTTTGTGAAACTCATAACAGAATGATTACCTCGAAAAATGTCAATTAAATCAATCCTAAAATGTCATATTAACCTAGAAAATTAGTTTAATTCATTAAAAGTCTCAAATTATATTTATTTGGGTATTTATAATTTCAATTATTCCAATTTTTCATTAATTAGGTAATTACTGCATCATCATTGTGTCATAAATAAATTAAATGTTTTAATGTATAAAAATTATAAATAAAATATAATTATGTATTAAATATGTTTTTATTTCTAATGAATATTTACAATCTAATTTATCTTATGTATAACCCTATATTAAAAATGTTTTAGTAAATAAACTTTGATTTTAACTCTTTTAACTCTTCTTTGAATTAAATAATAATAAATGTCCTAATCTAATCCATGTGGACCTAAATGATAATATTTTATTCATAAGGTTGTTTTTGGTCGAGATAAACTTGTCCAATAGAATTAGAACATGTGTTAGGGTAATTTTAATATCATTTTTACCCTTAATTAACCTATTTACTTTTAACCGTGGTAAATAAAAGTAAAAAGTTACTATTCACCAAAAATTATTTTCATCTCATTGAACAAAATTTTACTTCTTGATATTTACTGTGTCTCTCTATGTTTCGAAATTCCATTCACCGAAGCGGTAAAATTATGTTTTATGAAAAATTCAGTTTTTTAACTACCACTTAGTAGTTTCACTATTCATCAAAATTGAAGTTTTTCAGAACAATGCCAAAATTTCACCCTAAGCTATAATTGATTTTACAAATTAAAAAATGATATCTATTTTAAAAAATTCCAAACATATAAGTTGAATTAATTAATTTTATAATTAATTCCCGCTGTCACAACAAATAGCTTGTTTTTAAGAAACAATATATATCAAAAGATTGACAATTATTTTGGTCCAATTTTAAAGTGAAATTTATTCTAATGAACACCATTGGATATAATGGTAAAAATATATTATAATTATACTTTAAAACCACTCAAATTCATAATTTATCACCATTAATTATTTTTATTAAAATATTTTTTTTAATTAAAATTTAGTAATTTTCATTATTCATCAAAATATAAAAGTTATCCGAAAAGTACCAAAATTTCACCCTAGGATAATTTTGATATTCCAAATCCAATAGTGAAGTCTATTTTGAGAGATAGAATTTATAAAATTTTAAAATGTAGGTATTAGTATTCATAACGGCTAGTTTGGTAAGTCATGGTGCGCTTTAACTCGGTGTTGCATGTAGTTCAAGTTATTAAATTATTTTGAAGAAATAACACAATATGTAATCTTGGTGTGTTACAATATTCACAAGAGTTGTATTTCATATGTATGAAAAATACTCATGACCCCCTCACTTATGTGTGATTTTTTATGTATTACAACAAGGATAATTCGATATGAGGACCATGAAAATATGAGGTGGTATTACTGATGAGATGGTGTTACATCAGACCAGGGTATGAGCTATGATATGAGTCAGATACGAATCAATTATTTTATCCCTAGAGTAACGGTTGATCCATTGATTGTAAATGGATCAACCAATATTAAATTATCAATATTTTTATTTCTATTTATTTAATTTATGAATTTATTATTATTATTTTGTGAGTATGGAAGTGAGCGTGATCACATAAAATAATAAAAAATTAATTCATAGTTTAAATCAAATTTAAAATTGATGAATGTTTTTTTATTTACAACATATTAAATTGTAATTTAAATAACATAGTATGTTCATGTAATATAGAAAATTAATTACTTCATTGAGAAATAATAAAAACACTCAAATTAATATTAAGTCGTAGAGCCTTCCGTTGTTCAAATATGAACAAAATCGTGTGTATGGGGTGATAATTATCCTTAGTTGAGGGTGCCTCCTATTACCAGAGAGTTCTCATTAGAACATTGGGTTGAATTAACTAAATAGGGCAGAAAATATGTAGCCATAAAATATTGTTACATATTTATTAGAAAACCAATGAGTAAATTAGGATTATGTTTTTCAGAAGCTGGGGATTCACTCAACAGTTCAAGGAGCCCCAGGTTAATGCAGTTATCTAGTGAAATTCCTACCTTGAAACTCTCCAAGTAGTGGCTTAGTCATAAATTAGACTATGAGGAGTGATTTTAGGGATCCATTACACTAGAATACTCTGGTGGATGATTATTTCGAGTATATTAGTGAGGGGCACTTGGGTTAGATAAAATAATAGGAGACATTTAAAAATTTAATTAATTAGTAATGTCTAATTGGTAATCAATACAAATGTATTAATATGATAGTGTTTTTTATAGAATAATTGAAATTAATAAAACATATATATTATAATTATTATTTTATAAATAACATGTCCTTATCTGCAGGAGTTTACAAATAGCAGTACGAGCGCATGTATAAAGTACTATGATATAGGAAATTCATAGTGATGGATTCCCCAATACTTGTTGAGCAACCTCAAGAAGGGAGTGTATGATAGATGCTTATGAGAGACTCATGTATGACACATTTTATGTTTACATCATAATTATTTTATTAATGTTTAGTGATTTTTGGAAACAATATCAGGACATATATGAATTCATATATTGTCGAATCTCCGAGAAGCTTGTAAGGTGAAATGGAAGAAAAAATTTAATGGGTGATGATTACAATATATACGTGTTAAATGAAAGATATATTATGATATTTCAATACATACCATTATAATATCAACCAATTACTATCTTTTTTCAATATTAGAAGACAAATATTTTGGTCAAAACACTTCATTACCTTTTAGCTACTATTTTCCAAGTTAATAGGAACTTAAAGAAAGTTTAATATTTAGTTCTTATGTTTAAAAATGGAAAGACAGGGAAAAAAGGCCAATTGAAAGTGTGATTCCAAAGGAAACTTCACAACATCCTTCAAATAGATGATTCTAGTTATCATACATAAAATTATTTGCTTTGAATGTCATGAGATAATTGTATTGAATATTACATTAAATGAACTAAATTAAAGAAGCAAGTAGTCCCTTATTTTTTATATATATTCATCATTTTATGTAATTTTTATGTTGTACTACATGGGTATTAAAAATAATATACCTATCACATATGTGTATTAAAATACAGTAACAAAGTATGAAAAGAAATGTTACAAGAAGTAATGTGAATTCTCCAAGCTGCTGAAAATGGTGATTCCTAAGTCAGCGATGAGATGTAAACAACTTATAATTATCTTGAATAATGATTCTAGTTTAAATTTTATTAAGGATAACCAAAACCTTAATCTCACATGTCTAATGGACACAAGGAGACATTATTCTAATATTGGAATGAATTTTCCTTATAAAGTATAATACTCAACTAATAGTCCAGGAATGCTTGAATCATTGACAATAAATGATTAATAAAAAATGTAAGACTATAATACCAAGTAGTGTAAAGTTGATTATTTGTATAGTAAAACTAAAATTAGTTGTCAAAGATATACACAATAGTATTTTTATACATTTCTTAGTAAAATAACTTTGGTATTACCAACACATTTACTTATTTTGTTTTGAAAAAATAAACCTTTTTAAATAAAGGTAAGTCATAAAGCATTCAGATTTATTTTAGTTATAGAATGTGAACTATATAAAGGGAAAGATAGAGGTAAATAAATACACTTTATAAGAATCCTCTAAATGTTTCTAAGGAATTTAAAATTAATGTATGAAATATGAATGGCCAGAATATATGTGTTACTTCATGCCTGTATGCCAAAGAATATATTGACCAAGCAATAATCTATCTTGATCTTTAGAGTGGATTTATTACTAAAATCACATTTCATTGTATATCAAAGTTATTATGTTAGTAAGGTGGATCGATGATAAGTCATACATGAAAAGATTAATCATTAAAATATAGTGTACACAAATTCATAAATTCACATTTACTTTTAAAAAACATAGTCATGAGGAAATTAAAAGGAGAATGGCTGTTAATATTTATATGCATTGAAGATACTTCCATTATCATTTGATACATTCTTCTCAAATAACAGTGTGAACCCATAACTATAATCCAACTATACGAAAAAATGGATATAATATGAGTTATAGTTCTATATATATCTATTTTGTCTTAAGAAGAAATTTGTAGATGCAATGATTAATTTAAAATATAAACAAAATTGAATCATGAAAAGGAAAAATGGGCATCTGAAGAGATTATCCTAAATTTTTCTAAGGATATTACAAAAATTTATATGACATAATTTTTATAGTAAATATATAGAATATATTTCTATAAATGGATACACATATTTATTTGAGATAGAAGGAGAATGGTTGACTTGTATTTAGTCAATAATGGAGATACACAAGTGGTTGGAACATGAACAAGTTCTATAAGAGCCTATGGAAACAATGATGTTCTAGAGACACATACTTAATTTTAAGGATAAAATCAATGTAATGGTTTTACATTCACCAAGGATGGTGATAATTTATTCAATGAGAGTAATGAATCTTATCATTATGTAGTAAATGGAAACAATATAATATTTAAAAGATCAGTTAAAATAAAATAATGAATTCCAGGTATCAAAATATAAATGCTTATTATTTTGAAGACAATAATGGGTATTCAAGTGATATTATACATGGGTGGAACAATAATGGTACCAATAAGGATCAGATGTTAATACCTTGTCATTATACCTATATCCATTAGAAATATACTTTCCACATCTACTTTATATGAAAATTAAATTGTTCATTAGATTTCAATACCACCAATCTTGGAATGATTCTATATGATGCAATGAGAAAGGGTTGGTGACACAATAGATTTCTAATAAGGTGTGAAATTTACAAAAAATCTAGTTTAGGATTTAAGTAATAAATAATATCATAGAATATTTATTTGGAATGAATATTGTCCATGTGTCTACACGAGGTTATTAGGAGAAACACATTTTTCTAAGTAAAATATATTTGATAACATGCTAAAAATAACTATTGGTCTTATAGTTAGTTAAAACCAGAATAAAAGTAACTCTCAATAGATTTAATTAAATTAAAAATCTATGTTCTAGGGAGAGAGATATACTATGGTGGATTTGATAGTTTATTTTAAGTATTCAATAGTATATATATTGAAAAGTTATTGAAGAAGATAAGTTGGAAAAATTCAAAATATAATTGTTACCAATATCACATGGCATAAATCTATATGAATATATGTATGAGACATATGAGGAGATTAATGTGGTGAGTAGAATTCCATATGCTTATATGATGGATCAATCCCATATTTCATTCTATGTACACGATATGATATTGACAATATATACTTTATGGTTTGAAGATATTAGTTATATCAAAGACAAATGCCTGAGAATTAGTAAGAACTATCCAATTTTACTTGAGAGAGTACAAGAGTTATGTTCCTTGTACTTGGAGAGAAAGCAACACTAGTTAAAATAGGAAACAAAATAGTCTTACATTAGAGAAATATGATCAAATATAATAGCTAAGTTATTATAATATGTAAGAGTACATCCTTTAATCTAGTGGTAGACATATCTACAAATATTAATTGTGTTGTGGCTTCTGATGCAGCAAAAGAAGTATTCTAAAATACAAAAGATTTATTTTCAATTATTGGAATATCTCCTACTGAGTGAAGTTTATCATAATATAAATCTTAATAATCCAACTACTAGTACTAGAAAATATGTCAAGTTTTTATAGTAGACAATTGGAATATACTCAAGGTTATCATCTCTTGAGGAGTGTTACTCAAGGATATGATGTTACAGATAATAGAATTTCCACCCAGTAGAGACGTGGCTAGCCCAATGACTGAATCCATAACTCCACACATGTATGATTTTATCATGTAAGAGATAACAAGGATTGTTAGCAAGTTTGATCTTGTAAAAGTGGGAGTGTTGTAATATTGGGTTCCATATAACCAACATAAATAGTATATTTAAATTACCATATCATGTATACAATGAGTTAGTCATGATATATTCTTACCATAATTGTTTTTATATTCCACATACACTATTTAAATGATAATATCCTTAGATTAAATGTCGTATAAAAAGGTTATAACAGTTTCCAGGCTATAATGAGAACCTTGAGATACTATGACATTAATCATAAACATATATGATATGGTCTAGAAAAATTAAAATGAATGTACACAGATGATGTGTTACTATCAGGTGAAGGGGTATAATAAGCATTGAGGCTTTTTCTCATGAAGTTTTTACTTAGAGATATCAAGTAGATGTGATCAAGAGAACTAACCCACCAAAAATGAAAACGATATGTTTAAGGTGTCATGGGTAGTTCCTATCCATGAACATGTGAAATGATATCCTAACTTGTGATTATTATTATTTTATATTATTTGATCATGTACTTTGATACAAAGTAAAAACAATGGCATTGATATCATAATTAAGTAACTTTCATTGGGTGCATCATTTGTAGTATGGAATTAATTGAATAATCAAGATAGAATTTATCACTTATGAAAGGAAGTGATATCTTAGGTATAGTTGATGTTGATTCTATTACCTTCATTAAATACATGTACAAGGTAGAAGAAGGTATGTCCATCTAGTAAGGTCAACAATTAATAAATCATGTAAGGATTATGATATAAATTGTGCATTCTGCTTTATGAGATATCATGAGGAAAATAGATTATATTATACGGAATGTGTTTGTAGGAAATGTTGTCATTTCTATGATGTTTCCTTATTTTTAGGGGTCTTGATGGGTTTTGAGAATTCACTTCTTGTCAAGGAATAGTATTCACTACTATCAAAATAAGGGCATTGAGTATCACACACTAGAGTATTCAAAAGCCTTCCCTATTTTGATGAATATGATTATAGGATATGGTGGGCCCCACCATGGGGTCTGGGAGGTGTCCAAAAATTATATATTTCCAAGTAATAAATAAATTCATATTAATTGAGTTTAGAATAATTTTATTTTAATTTATTTAAAACTATCAAGTGAATAAATAGGAAATATTATATGAATGGATATTATTTTAATATTTAACATTCATTTAATATTTGTTGGAATGATGAGTCAAATAGATGGATCAATATTATAATGTAATATATGTATATATATTATATGTAACTTTCAAAAATTTAAATTCTATATATGACTTAGTTAGTCAGTCATAATATTCCATTTATATCTAATTTATTGGGTATTAATATCCAGGGGTTGTGGGGAATTTCTGGGTATCTAGAGGTTTACATTAAAAGTGAGGAGGTAGCTCTCATTTAAATAAATATTCTAAAAAAGATATGATATCATCTCCCTCATATCTCTTTATACCTAGATATTTGATTAGAAAAACTAATCATTTGGTTAAATATTTTCTTCATGGATCGATGTATTGTCACAACGGTGATCATCAGTACATCAAAATCAACATTGAATCTCCACATTAGAAATTGTAATGTAATGAACGATGACCTCGTGTACATCAAAGTGTGTGTGGAAGATCAAGGGGTATCCATATTTGGTTCCTTATCACTAGTGAGGAGTGTTCGTACAACAAGACTTCAAATCAAATGAGGTATTTTTTTATTCAATTTTTTTAGTTAAAATTACCCATATGATATCCTCCGTAGTTATAATGAACTATGATTCACCACCAACAATTTAATTAAATCCATAATCAGTTATAAATTCTAAATTCTAGGATGATCTTCCTCCACTACATACCCTGGTAGCTTCAATTTTTTCTATGATATGGTTCGGGATTCGAGAAGTTCTTATGAGTTACGTTATGCACCTGGGTTGGAGTTTCCAAATTTAAAGTAGACCACAAGATTGGAAATTCCAATTTTTTTTATGTTTTATGAATCTAATTTTAGGACTCATAGTGATCCAATGGTTGGTATATCACTAATTTTTTGTTGGTTATCCTGATTAAGTGAGGTGGGATGTTTAGGTCCCGTGTTTTATGTTATTGGTTTTATGTTTCAGAAGCTATACCCTTATCTAGGACCTTTGTTTTATTGGGTTTTTATTGAACTTTCCTTTGCATATTTTTTCATTGAACTTTTAGGGAAAAAATTTAATTGTTGGGAGAATTTTGAAACCTAAAAACGCCAAATGTTTATTTTTATTTAAGTGATTAATTTCTCCCATGAGTTCGGGGTGTCCCAGGGTGAGGTTTTGATATTTTAGGAAATTTTCTAGGGAACGTTATTAGGATTATTTTTTAGGGAACCATTCATTGAAAATAATGTGTCATATGTAGTTTTGGGATAGTTGAGATCACACAGTCATCACACATTTTGGTAAACTACACGAATTTCCCTGTTTTGGGTATTTTTTTCATTTCACCTTATTTTTAATTTGGGTTTCTTCCAAAATATTCCCCAATAATTTCTCACCAATATAACCTCACAAGGGCCAATATACTTTCTCCAATACCCTATAAGGTAGATTATTGGTGATTTATTTGTGGTTTATTCCCTATATAAACTGGTTATGATTTCTCCTTCCTTATCTTTTAGGTTTCCACCCTTTTATCCACATTATTAGTACTTATTGGTCATGGTGGGACGATTTTGATTTATAGGGGTTTTTCTAAATTGGGAGTTTTGGGTTCTATAAGTTTTGATCCATCTTAGGAGACTAAATATGATGATTTTTGTTGAAGGTGACATGGTTTCCTCTCATGAGGTTTGTGTTTTTGGTTATATTTTTGTTTATTAAAGAGTTCCTTGAATGTGATTATTTAAAATAGAACGTAAGTAATGATGTATGTGATATCTAGTTTGGTTTTCTTCAAAGGTTTTCCATGCTTATATTGGTTTCTTCTTTGACATAATTGATAAATTACATATATAAATGGCACTTTCTTTTAAAATGGAATTTTATACATTCTATGTGTTTGCTAAAATTTAATTGGCGGTTTTCTACAAAAAAATATTGGATCATGGTGTTTTCTGGAAATTTGAATATATAAAGTGGAGAGTTTGTTTTTTTAAAGGGAGTTTATTATTATAAAAGGACTATTCATTTATCTAATGGGGATTCCCTTTTTTTAAATGGGGTTTCCTTATTTTAAACAATGGGTGAGTTAATTGATGTGATCATTTAGTGATTTCCATGAATTGATTGAGATTATTCTTTAATATTGTTTTGTGCTTCCTTAGATTTAAACATTTGTTTTTAAAAAAGGTTTTAAAAAGAAATTTTATAAGGTGTGGTTCTTAATTTCTTGGTTAAATACCCTTTGGAATCAATTTTGAAAGATGGATTTTATGGATTGATGTTACACCTAATTTGATCCCTGTTTTTACCCATTGATTATTATTCTGATCATGTTCTAAGGATGGAATAAATTGTGATGTATCTTATGTGGTTTGGGATTGGGGCTCATATTTTGAGGGGGTATGTTAGAGGTGGGATGTATATGATGGTTTTTCTTTTTTCCTTTGGGATATATGATTTTCATGTGATTAACATTGGCTTGATAGTGAACCACCATAATTATATATGACATGAGGAACCCTAGTATACTAAGATGGGAATCGAGGGACATTAGATATTATAGTTTAGAGTTATGCACTATATATTATCCCCTAGTAGAATGTTATGTCATTTCTAGGGGATATTTCACCAATGAGACATGTTAAGAGTGATTAGTTGTGCGAACATTAACCTTCTGGTTGTTGGTTTCACCTATGCACATCTAGTACTTGTCCCATTAGTCCCTAAGGTGTTGTCTCATGATATATGTATTATGTTATGCATCTTTATTTCATATTGGATTTAAATTTTCTTATCTCTTATTTGGATCGAATTTTAATGTATTCGTTTTCTATGATTGAGCATTATTTTTAAAAATATGTCATTATGTGATTATTTTTATTTATTTAAGACTCTCCAGGAATTTTATTTTATCATAATTTACCTTTTTTCTTCACAATTTTTTGAGGAGTGTGTGTGTTAAGGTTTTAAAGGTAACATAGGTGGTTTTTTTAAAAATTCAATCCATGATAAAATATATTTGAAAGAGAATTTAAACCATGATATGGTTTTTTAAAAGCATTGTTTAAATGGAAAGGGATAATTTAACTTTGTTATTTTAGAAATTTTTTTAAAAGGTGATGGTAGGTTTTTGAAATGACATTTCCTTGGTAAAGCATCTTTGTGAAATGATTTATAAATGGTGTGTTTTATGAAATTATATAGGCATTTTTTGTTTTATTTCCATTTTATGAAAAATAAAACGAAAAATTATTTTTCAGTCACCATTAAACAAGTGTACATAGTTTATTTATAAAATTAATGTATTGAACTCATGGGGGGATCCTACTAGACTTTGCATCTCACTCTACATATTGACGTTAGTGGGTATGTAGTATTAATGTTCTTTTATAGGTTTCAGGTTATGTCACGCATGTTGGTTTCCACCACTCTTAATTGGGAAGTGGATGTTTCTTTGGTTCATGGTGGAGACTTGGGAGTCGTATGGTGATGTAAGGGTTTTCCTCCCATGTATGTTTGACCAATTTTTTTATGTGGTGTATCGGCCTCTCCGAACTCCTGCTTTGATTTTAGTGTTGGTCCTTTCTTGTATTTTTAAAATCATTACATAATAATGATTTCTAACATGTAGAAAAATGTTTTGGAAAGATGTTTGATTTTATTAATTTTTAATGTTATTCCATTTTTGGATGTTCTGGTACTAGAATTTCTTATTTATTATAAAATGGTTGTCTAATACATGGATAAATGATTCCAGGTTCCTGGTTGGAACCCATTATTGATCCTGGGTTTTCATGGGGTTAAATCATTCCCACATATTCACTTATGATTCCTTGGAAATTTTCTCCAACCTGAAGTGATTGAGGACACACATTGGGCCCTGTGACAGATTGATTAGATCATGTTAATTGTACTGTAATTGTTTTATAATATATATAATCATGGGTAGAATTTTTTTTGGAAAAATATTAGAGTTTCTAAGATATTGTAACAAGTGAATCCATCATTATATCTTAAAAGTTAATCATGTATATATTTTATTTTCAAAATTATAATTTTATATAGTGTAAATTGTGTTTAATTTTTTTAAAAGGGAAAATAAAAAAGTTTTAAAATATGGTTTTCAGACTTAAATTAAGGGGGATTTAATATTTTTAAATTCCATTTTGAGATTTGATGATGCTTGGATTAATTTATTTACTATTTTAAAACTATTATTAGTTAGACTTTTAAGTTAAAATATGGTAGTCTAATATTGTTTAAGAATCTAGAAACACTATTTTTAATTTTTCTCAAAAAGATACAGTTTTTTTAGATTTTATGAAACATAATTTAATATTTAAATATATATATTTAAGATTCTTAAATATTATTTAAGAGGTTAAAAATGATTTGTTTATGGTTTTTAAGATCTAATTTTAAAAATAAAAAAGTTAAGTTTCTATGATTTAAAGTATCTTTTAAATTATTAGATATATGTAGTCTTTAAATTAATCAATATGTTTTGTAATATCAAAACTATATATATTTTAGATTTTATCTTTCAAAAATATTTTTTTACTATTACATTTATTGAGATCTTATAAGTAATATTTTTTGAAAATTATTATTCTAAGACTTTCTTTAGATTGCACATATTAAATATTTTTTTGATATGATTATGGAATGTTGAATTTTTTTATTTGAATATGATTATTTATATAAATTTTTATGTAGATTTTTTATAGGACCTGAGAATGATTTTTTTTATATTAAACTAACGAGTAGTTTTTACATGGATTTTTAAATTCCAATTTTAAAAATAATACTATTTTAAACTTTTTAATTCATTTTTTATATGTTTTAAAAAAAATGTTTAAATCTATCATGTGTTTATGAAATATTAATTATATTCATTATTTTGGTAGAAATTATCTTTAATATTTATTTTTGATTTTGAGTTTAATGTATTATTCTAAAAAATTATTATTTTCAAAGAATAAATTCACTTATACAGTTATTTTATGAAAAAAAATCAAACATTATTCAAAAAAATAAAAATATTCTTATTTGTTTAAGTGGGGGAGAATATTTTGTATGGTAATTATGTTTTTAAATATTTATCTATTTGAATAATTCCAAAATAGGGAGAAGTTTCTATAATTTAATTTTTTTTAAATATAAAAAAGGGGGATATTATTTATTGGTACCTTGATCCAATCAATTTATTTATATTTTGATAATTACCAATACCTCATTATTTTTATAATTATAATTTATTTCAATAGTTATTAAATTCTTATTTAGTTTATTTATTTTAACATGAGTATTATAAATATATTTATTGTTTGAATCTTGTATTGCTTCTAGAAGAAACTAATCATGTAAAATTAATTGTTAATTTATTGATATAAATTTATTTAATCATTTAATTATTTTTTATTTAAAATTTATCACCTTTTAGTTTTTCATTAATTATTATTTATTATTAAAATTAATTATTGTTATTATTTTTAATGGTTTTTTTCTGTGAAAAATTTATTTTATAGAAGTTATTGAAATTTCTAATAAAGGCATTTACCCATATGAAGATTGAAAATCCATGATTTTACCTTTATGAAAGTTTGATGTTTACCTTACATAGATTTTATATATTTGGCTTACCCTTATACAAGTAAAGCTTTACCTTTACGTGAGCTGTGTTTGTTGTCTTAACATTAAGTTAAAATATGTTTACCTTTACATGAGTCATGTTTCACCTTTACATAAAGATGAATTAACTTACCTTTACAATGGTTTGATTAACAAAAATTTACATATTAACTTCTCATTACATTTACTTGAGTGTTACCTATATGTGGATAATAGAACTTATGTTATACCTTTTTGAAGAACCATGAAATATATTTATATACCTACATTTACATAAAAGTATAGTTTTTTCTATTTACCTTTAAGTAGATTCAAAATACCTTTACAAAACCATGTAGAATTACCTTTATGTAGTCCCGTGAACTTACCATTACAAAACCATGTGAACCCATCATCAATTGGTAGACCATCTTTCATTTATATAACCCATTATCTCATCTTTATGCAACCCATACAAATAACCATTATGAAGAATTAAAAATTAAAATATTCTCTATTTTTCTTAGTATATGACATATCAATTTACGATAAGTTCATGATATTTTTTTTAAAATATCATTAATTATGTTGAAATTATGAAAATATATTTTGGAGTATTTTATGTAGAGTTAAATAAATAAAAAATTGGTTTCATGGATGGTTTGTTATTCAGGATATATATTTACAATATGTGGATTTAAAATTTGAATCTCTTAGAATTTGAAAAGTTTTTATTTCATGATCTTAGGTAGTATTCCAAAAAATTTAAAACATTATTATTTTGTAAATATTATTTTCTTATAATATTGAATTTACAGTTTCATTTTTGTAGTATATTGATACTTCTTATATGAGAATAATAATTATTTATTTTTATTATATCATTACTATGATATTTACATGTAATATTTTTCATTTAATTTATTTTTTATTATAAATTTTTTATAAAATATATTATTCATTTTTCTTATAGTGTATGAAAGTTTTTTTGAAGAAATCCATTAATAGTTTTTATTGTTCATTTATGAATAGGGTCATAGAATTTTGAATAAATAGCACGGACATTGTAAATGTTTCTATTTAAATAGTCCAAATCCTACTAGTGTTAAAGAAGTATGTGAGATGTGATATATAGGGATGTTCCTTAATATACTTCACTACAATATATTATATTTATCCATAGAGATTTAAATTAATTTTCTCTTGAATATGTTGGTTAACCTTGGATATTCTTCTTTGTTATCAATAAACGACTTATGCCACTATTCATATAAATAGTTCTATTTATCCACAACTACAAGTAGGTTTTGTAACACTACATGGGGATTTTATCGGTTTCGTTTTTTTATTTTTGAGGATAGGAAATATCCTAAAAATTATGGGTCCATGTATGAAATCATAAAAAAACTGTTCGTATTCTCCCAAAAAAGAAAAGGGTTTTTTGGGTTGTTACTATAGGTGTGAAAGAGATAGGCTCTTAAGGGTAGTGATTCACATTTTAAAGTCATTATTCTAATAGTGTGTTCCATGCATCTATTCCTTTGATAGGATTGAAGACTAGATATAGTATCTTATAGATCTAAACCACTATAATGATTCTTGTGTTTACAACCTACTTTCCTTCAATTAATTCCCATACATTTCTCATTTCAGTTATGGTTAAATTTTTTATTTTTTATACTGATCATTTTATACATTACAAGTTTAAATTTTTATTATTTTAAAATAAATACAATTCACCCCCTCTAGTCCATTTCCATCACCCTTTAGGGACCTAATATTGAATAGTGTGGAGACCATTCATTGGTGGTCTCTTATAGATGATTTCATATTTTATTTCCAGAATAAAGTTGTGGTTCCCTTGGTTTGAAGGAATACATTATGATGATTTTCCACAAATTTGGTTAGGTAGTTGATCTTAGAGATACCAAGATATAGAATGATGCGACCTAATGGTTTTTCAAGATAAGACTAAAGAAAGTGATATATATATATTTATATTATTTTTCCAGGTATTGGATAAGCACCAATGATCATGTGGATATTAAAATATTTAACCAATTATATGTGGAAATATGGGAACATATCAATGTTTTTTCGATTAGTCTGTAGAGATTACCATAAAGGTATGACATGATTTGGGTAATTGTAGTTTAGTTTATAAATTCAGCGCATTTATGACACATTTGAAGGATGCTTTTAGTTGATGATTTGGGAAATCCATATATAAAATAAGTGGTTAGGATTCATTAGATTCTAACTACTTTATTATTAGTTCAAGATCTTTATTCTACATTATGATTTTCAAAATGGGTTCATATTATATGGGTTATTAGTTGAAGATGAGTATGAATTATCATAATTAAATGAATATATAGATAAAGTGACCCATAAAATTTTTGGATGATATGTTTTAATCATTCCTATTGAACTTGAGGGGATCTTGAGAGGTCCGTATTCCATTGGTGGAATTTAGTTATAACAGTATTTTTAGACCATTAATTTGTAAGACACCTTTTGAAGAATTGTGTGGTAGACCATGAAGAGAACCAATTTATTTATATGTAATATGGGAGAAGGATCTCCTTGTACCTAGTCTTATCTTGAAGATGACTAATTATATTTTTTGGATACATGTATAACATGGGAAGTAAGGTAAGGTAGATCCCTAGTATATGGGACCTTTTCAAGGTTATGTAATAGATTAAAGAAGGGGTATTTTATTTAGTGTCGCCAAAGTATGAGGTGATTCATAAATTTTTTCATGTTTCCTAGTCAAGAAATAATAAAAAATATTGATCAAATTTGTTGAACTAGTAAATGATTTAGTTGTAAATATTTTTTTGATAAACTGAAAAAAGGGTTTGTGTTATTGACCAGAAAGAGAATATCTTAATGGGTTGGATAATATCATTCAAGTATTGTGGAACCATGATAGATTTCAAGAAAACAAATATGTTTAATGGACTCATATACAACAACAATGGAAAAATTTGTTAGTGTAAGATTAAAATAGATGAATTTATAAGGGCATTATGTCCTATATTGTTGAAAATTAAGACACCCTTGATCATGTATGTATATATTCCTTGGTTTTTTGGTAAAATATTAGTTAGAAATGGAAAATTTGGTAAATTTTTTGGTAGGTGAAGGTTTAGGTTCACATTTAGTTAACCATGTGGTCTAACTATATAAGATTTATTAGATATATAGTTGACTAACTATGGGATAACTATAAAGAGTTGGTTTAGAGGGATAAAATGGTTCACATTTGGTTCTTGGTTTACTAACCACACGTGATAAGGGAAAATCCATGTTGTCAGATTAAAATTCTTTATTTTCCTTTTTAAACCCCAATTAAGATCCTAAACTACATTTGACAAATAAAATAGAATATATAGAGTTTTTTTAGGGTTTCTAATGATAGAGTAAAAAAATTTCTTATGGGTTGGAAGAATTGATACCATATAAATGGTAAGTAATCTATGATCTATTTTAATCTTAGAACCCACTCTATCTCAATCCCATATCACCCTTTTGTAAACTCTTTCATGGAAGACTAGATTATGAAGGAATTAGATATTAGATTTAAATTAAAATTTTTGGTGGTAGTAATTGAAGGAGTGAATGAAGAATGTTATCACCAAATATAGATCTTTGGGATTTATATAATTCTCATCTAAGGTGGGAGAATTATATTATTTATTATAATGGATGTGATCTTTGAATTGTTAATTATTGTGATTTTTATTGGATGATCTTGAATTGGAGTTATCAAATAATTTTTTGAAATTTATTTAATAAAACATAGAATATAGGTTTGAAAATTTATTTTTATTTTGATGAAATTAATTAAATGAAATTTGATAAAATTATTACATTTGATTTGGTTAAATCCTGATTTTTTTGAAGACATAAAATTTAGTTTTGATTTTTTATGGAAATTCATAGAAAATTATTTTGTGGGGGAAATGGTGTTTTTATTTTAAATCATTTCTGGATTTAAAATATTATATTTTTTGAAAAATCATTTTGAATGATCATGTTTTTTGGAAATAATTTTCAGATTAATATGTTTTAGATAAAAAATGGAAATGGGACCTGAGAAATTGATTTTAAGTAATAATAAACCTGGGAAAAAGAATAATTGAGGATCGGATAAGAGTACCATGTGATATGGGTGGTGGTAAAGGCACAAATGAGGATAATTATGAAGGTATGCCCTTAGATGTATGGGGATTCATTACCTGTGACTCAATGATCATTATTGCATATATATTTTTTGTTCTTTTCTTTAACCCCTCTAACATTTATAATATGGTATGATATAGAATTGATATATATGGAGATGCTTCCAATGTTCTTTAATGGTGATACGGGATTACCCCATAGGGTTACCAATGTTTTATAAACTCTCAGGTGAGTTTGTTTTGATGTAATGTTTTATTCATTTATAATGGTTTTATTAAAGGATAGTCTTATAAAGTAATAATTATTTTCATAATTGTATTTATTTTTTAATCATAGATAGGTCATACATGGGAACATATGAAAATAATTTGTGGGAGTCCTACTAGGTAAAGTTTTACTCGCCCTTACATTCCTACCTCAATGTGAATTTAGATGTTATATATCATGTAGTAGAAAAAGGAAAGACTTATTTAATCAGTGATGAACCTTAGGAGTTAATGAGAAGGATGGATGTGTATGTGTTTATTTTCTTATCCATGTAGGATATGAATTAGTCTTATTTCACGTTATTTTTTATTATCTCCAAATACATAGTTTGATTTTTTTTGCACACTGTTTTACTTTAAATTTAATTGAATTAGTTGGTTTTTTTATGAATAATTTCATTTCATGTAACATGATGAGTTTTTTATTTTAGAAAAACTAATTCTTAAATGGTTTATATTTATTCCTTAACAGTAGTTTCTAGAATATAGTGATTATGGAATGTGTTTATGCATATGTGGTGATCCAAAATAAGGTCATGGGATTCAGGTATCTGGGCCAGGGAATGACACATTTAATATTTACAATATTTACAACACATGTGTAGATTATGGATGAATATATAGAAACAAGAATATATATATATATCAGAGTTATTCCTATCATATATAATGCAAATAGGTTTTAAATGATCATCATGTATTTATTTTTGTCGAGGTTTTTTCAAAAAAGAGACCACATTATCATCTAATTACCCCACTACTTTTTATTCATGACTATCTGAGAATTCTTTACGTCCATCCTCCCACTAATTAATTTAATGAGAAGGTTTTTATGAAGGCTATGTTTTAACCATATTCATGAATACTTAATTAAAAATAACCTTTAATTAATCTAAAACCATTCATTTAATACATTTTATTATTAACATATATAACATCTTGAAACATTTTCATCTCGCTATTAAGTCTGAAGTGAAACCCTAGTTAAAATATTGAATTTCCATTATTCGATTAGACACTATCATATTTGAAACTCTTACAACAATAAATTCCATAACTCTAAATAGAATGAATATATCTTTTCTCATTCTTATGTTTTAAAATATATTCTTGATAATAATCAAATTAATAATTTAATTCTTATGATATCAAATATAATATTATCATTTATTTATGTATTCAAAAAATTAAGATGTTTTCCAACAATTAATAAAATATTTTTCCTTCTAATGGGAATAAAAAATAATTATATGAGATATCTAATAATTAAGGATTTATCAGATTTGTGGGTTTTATTTTTGAATAATTTTAAAATCATAGTTATGATTCAAACCCCCAAATAGATGAATAAGAAAATTTGATATAAATTACAATCCATATCCTATACTAGGTTTTATTTTTTTGATATGAAACACTATCAACCATTAAAACATATATTTTTAAAGTATAATACTATAACCAAATAAAAAATTAGAATGATCAATATCTGTTTTTTTTATATTATTTATATATTTAAGTATTCTTACTTTGATATGATTGAAATGAATTAATACTATCACAATGATCTTATTATTTATTCATGTCGAAGATTGTATTAATGAAGTCCATAATATGTAAAATATTATCTATGAGCTTGAAAACAAAAATTTCTCATTCCCATAAAGAATTTTTTTTACTTTATTATAATATAAATCCTCTCTTATCAAATAGGAAATAAAGAGATAAAATTTATTCAGAAAATAAAAATGATTTTGTAAATTATTGAATAAAACTAAGGAGATGATATGGATTTCATATCACCCCTCCTAATATAGTAACTCACTAGTATTTATCCTATACATTTGAATGAGATTTATTCGATTCTAAAAAATAACCCTTTTAAATTGAAATATATCCTGATAAAATATTGAAATAGAAAGAAATTCTAAAATATTTATTAATTAAAGAAAATGTAATAGATAACACTAAGTTAGTGCTATATATAACAGTATTTTCTAGTAAATTGGAAAATATAGTCTACTGAAGTACATGATCATGAAAAATGTTATTTAGTCATTCTGTTTAGTCTATTTTTTATCTTTGTTATTTTCTGATGTCAACTATTTTAAAATTTACTTAGATATTAATTTTCCTTGTTATAAATAAAATATTCCTTTATCTATTTTTGAAAAAATTTCTTCATCAAATTCATGGTGTAAATATCCCTATAAAGAATATATTAAGGAATAAATTTACGAGATTTGATAAACTAAAGAATAATATTTTTATGGTAAAGAATAAAAAACTGCATGATCATGTGTTTTGTATGGGATAATGTTTTCAAAGGAACTCGAATTTTTCATTTAGTGGATGGGAAAACTGAAAATAAATCTTTGAAATGAAATTATGAGAGTTGGAACACTTTAAATTGTTTTTATGGGGTTTAAGGACCAACAGGTGTATTAGGAGTCCAAATTAGTTTTGATAGAATCAGGCTTCAAAATCCTGTTTTTTGAAAGAAAAGGTGTGGAACAAGGTTAGAACATAGTTAGTGATAGAAATGATGATTTTACCCTACCACCTTTGAGCTTTAATACACGATTTCTACACCTTTATTCCCCAAAAAATTACCATAGGAGCTCCCTCCTCCCTCTCCAAAGGATTTTATGTTTCTCCTACATATGACATTTGATTTGAGTTCTATCAGTCATGTTTGATCCCCTTCGGTTAGTCTCTCAATACCCCACTTCGTTTCTCAATTTTCCTTATCGTATTGGATGCTATCCTCAAGATATCTCATATTCACTATTTTATGGTGTTTATATACGTCTTTTATTTCTCCCATTCCAACTTGAATCAAAAAAAAATATTGGATTAGTAATGATTCCTTGGTATAAGGTAGGTGGTATATGTATTTTCCCTAAAAGTATCACATGTTTATAATATTCTTCCATTTTTTCAAATGCTTAACTTTCCACATGTAACTCCTACAATTTGAAATACATTAAATTAAATGTTTAGACATTATACATGATGTTTTTTAGACCCCTTGAAATTGTTTTTGGTTGATAACTTAACATGAACCACCCCTTGGGTGTGTTATGTCATATGGACTTGATGAAAAATGAATTTAAATAACCAAAACACCTCTTGGTGTGTTTGGATTAACTCTGAAAAAGATAATTGATTAAAATGGACTGAATTAATTATAAAATGGAATGGAATTATACTTTTCCATATCCAAATTCTAAATGTAATTCCTAAATCCTTTTCACTCATACGTGAAATGGTAAATTGAATGAAATAAATTGTTGGTGTGGGTTGGATAAACCCCTTCTTCCATGATCTTTTACTTTATGTTTGACTATTATGATAGACCGAAATAAGTAGATAAATTGATTGTATTATGGAATATATACTTACATGTCCTTTTTCCCAAATATTTTATTTATTTTATGAAATGATTAAAGTAATATTTGATCATAAATAAATATTGATATCTCTCTTGGATTATGTGCATATATTAAATTAATTACATGATTATTAATGTTAGAACTCGGTTAGGGATGTTGGACGTGATACTTCAAATACCCTTGGTTTAGGATGATATATATGACACTACTCAACATTTATTAAGATGTTGGACATGAAACTCATCATCATTCCTTGGTAATTTTTGGACCTCATTATTAAGGCTCCCTTGGTTTGTACGTTGGAAATGACACTACACTTCATTGATTTTGATTGTTGGACATGACATTCCGTATCCCCGATTCGATTAATTGGGCTGATTCCACTTGATTTAAAACAAGTAAGCCCTTTTTATATATGGTTTAGACATGTTACACCATGATTGCCTAGATAATTTACTAATACTCAATTAGTACTACTATAATGAAATAGATAGGGTTTAACCCATGGTTCACACTCGGTCCCCTAGAGCTAGGCTGCTTTATTTTAATGAGTTGTGTCAACCTCCCAAGGGTGAGGATGCCTTAGTTTCACCTTGGTCCCTCTATTATTATTATTATTATTATTATTATTCATGAGAAACACGAAAACTCTCATTAGCTTATTTATTGAATTATAAGGTTTTATGTTTAGAGACATCTAGTGTAGGATCAAGTAGGTATAATCGTCCGAGCATCCATGAGGAACCCAATCCTGACTTGGTTTACATTGATTATTTTGTTACACTTCCTTATTATTATACCTTCATACTGCTTCATTTTATATTCATAAAGTTTATTTTCATTATATATCATTGGGGGTTCCGAACTGAGTTTTACTCATACCCAGTTCAAGCCACCAATTTGTAACTAGATAGTTCTCTTGACTATAGGTTTGGACTTGGCTCATGCTACTTTGTTGATTCTATCTTATGGGCTAGGAATTTCAATTGGAGCAGTGTCTGAGCATGTACATAGGATTCCTTTGAGAATATGGGTATTTTATTTATTTATTATTTTTAACTCTATCCCTATTGTATGTATTTCCTACTGTATATTTACTACTTGTATTTATGACTAAACATGTTAATGCATGGATATTTTATTGACACATTATAGGTAATCTATTGTTATTAACTTTCAAGGATTTATTTATCTTCCACTATTTATTTCATTTATTTATTTCTTCTATTGTATTTAGTACTTATCCAAATGGTACCGTCTCCCCACTACCATTATTCCCTCATTACTAGTCGATAACTGATGGCGTATGGGGATGCACGATTGAGGCCTTATAACAAAACATCCCGGTTAGTATTTATATAGTGACAAGGACGGGGTATAATAAAGTGGTATCAAAGGTTTCTTATTCTTATCTTAATATTTTGGGATGGTTTAAAGTAAACTAAGAATGATTCAACAATTGGTAAATAGATTGTGTCTGGGAATAGACAACCCAAGAATGGGGGAATGATCATGTTTCATGGGATATGACTGTTGTTCATGATGTTCATTATCATAGTTTATTATTTGAACTTGAGTGATTGGAGTACTTTTCTGAGATATTTATTTATGATATTTACATCTTGGATCATTATGGTAAGGGACAAGGAGTGTTAATACATCATTTTTAGCCACATAGGGTTCACTTATCATTAGCGTTCTTATCTATATACCATGCCGATGTGACTATTTGGTATGTTTATCTGTATACCGTGCTTGTGTGTTTCCCTTCCCACATGCTTGTAATCTTTGCTGATGTGGTAACTTCACTTGTTATATTTCGGGTATAAGGGCGAGTCAAATAAAGTGTCTGCATGAATGTAAATAGTGTTTTACCATATAACATGATGGTGAAATTCTATTTAACCAGCCTAAATTAATTAAATAAATTAAATGGTTATTGAAATAAAATGGATGAATTTTTTAAATGTTAGAAATGTGGATTTTATTTAATAAATGATTCATATTCATCCATGATTGATTCTAGTTAAATGGTGTGTCAATTACAAATAATGAAGGCTATTAACTTAAAAACATGGGTATAGAAACACCCATGATGGAATCCGTAAATGATAAAATTGACCCAAGTAGGTTATTTTTGGCATGTTGGTTCTTTGATATAAATGAAATTAGGTTGTTATAAATCATTAATAAGATAACTATTTTGGGTGTCACTTAAATGGGTTGCTAATTTTAATTTATGGAGTTTTTCCTCCATAATCGGTAATAAATTCCCTTATAACTAGACCCAGGATTTCATGAATTGACCCTTGTAGTTCAATTGTATTCTTCTTATTCCGTGGAAATTAACCCCTTGCAGGTGCGTTTATATTAAATGGGATGGTTATTTAAAGTGTCACTTTCCACTCATATAGTGTTTCATATAAATTTATTATGGAATATTACTTGAAAATCCCCTTTTAAATTGATAAAAGACCTTTTGTTTTCTCTTCAAGATTTATTGATATGAGGCGTCAGTTATTTAAAAACTAAACTGATGTAATGGCTTAAATAAATCATTTTCATGATGTTGATAGTTAATAACCCTCATGTAAAGGGATTGTTCTAATATTTCCTTGAGATAATCTTTGAATGAGAATGTGAGAATTTCATGTTGGTCTCATTGGGATTCTCCTTTTTGTGGTGTTGTACTTAAAGGCTTGGTGGTAGAGCCTAGTGAACTTTCAGGCATGAATCCAGTTTTAAGTCGACACCTTATGTTAAAATTATGGGTTAAACTATTGTGGTAGTGCCCTTATGGATAGGAATATATTATACTTTTGAGCCAAGTTTCTAGGAATGTAAAGTGTTGTAATCTTGATATTTTGAGTTTTTTATGACTCTTTATTGGTGAAACAACACCGCATGTAGGTGGGTGGATATCTGGTAAGTTGAACCTTCATTGGTTATTATCATGTATGGATACCCATTGAGTGTTATATCATTATCATTTTACACTGATGTTGTGACCCTCTAGGGAGAACTCCCTTATGAGGATTCTCAGAGAATATCTACGAATAGCAGGCCAATTCTTGGTTGGTGATGTTGTTACGCTTATATTGATAGGTATTAACCCTCATAGGATGATTATTTCTTTACCTTCTTTACTTTTTCCTCCCTTATAGAGAGTTTATAGGTGAATTAGATTCCTTGTAATAAAGTCTCTTAAGTGAGATATGGTTCTTATGTGAGAGACATTAGGGCTAGGCAGATGGACCTAGTGGACATATTTGGATACTTGATTAGTAGGTCTAGTTGGGAGATGTAGAGGCCTTTAGTTTTGACTTATAACTTAATGAGGCAGCCTTTGGTTTGATCCGGGGAAACTCGTGAGAGATGTTGGCCTGATGTTTATGTTTTTACTAAAGTTAGTGATCTCGGTTTTATATTCATATTGTGAATGATGCACGAGATTTTCTTAGGTTATACTATATATGATAGACGATAACTATAGTTTTAGGGGAAGAAACTAGGGTGCTTGTGTATTAATTATAGATTTAATGGGTTGGACTGTTCGAGTTCCCAACCCTATCGACTAGTGTTTGTGTTGTTGATGCTTTAATTTGAGAAATTACCCCATGATGTTGATGGTCATTTGATAAATAATTTCACATATGTGGTTCCAGGTTTTGAATAGGACTTCCATGGGATCTCTTAGAATGTTAGAAGATGACATTACATGTAGTATGTTCATCTTATCCTTGTTTTATGAATGACTCATTGGAGCATGATTTGGGTCAAGAAATGGGTGGTACAAGAGTTTATGCCTACTGTGCTATGAAATTTTAGTTCACACTGGTTACATATGAAACTTTTTTAGAGTTGAGCATCAGTGAGTGTATGGGTGTAGACTGAGGATCAATAGTTTTAATTATGAAACCTCTACGAATGGTGACCCAATGTTTTGGGTAAATTAATGAAATATCCCCTATGATGAGGGCTATATTGTAATTAAATAAGGTGATGTGAGACATTTGACCCGTGGATGGACCTTGGAACCAATTGTTGGGGGATGTGGTGTCATGGGTTGGTTAATGAAATTATAGTCTGGCTTGATGTAACTTTGGATTGAGGAGAGAAATACATGAATATCATTATAATCTTAGTGTAATACTAGTTTAGAGATAATAATTCCCTATATCATGACATCATCCTAAGTAAGATGAGAGGGTGTTAGTTATGTGCTGATCTATATCAATATCTTCTACTGGTTTGATGAAATAACTCCTTGGGAGTTGTGTTCGAGGAGTGGTTTAATGGTAAGCTTGATGGTGGGTAGTAAACCATTGCCTGTTTGAGGGTGGTGACCCTTATTGTGTGTTGAAACTTAGTGAACACCATATGAACAATTATTAGGAAGCAAGAATGTGTTATGAGTGATGATTATATTAGTACTCAAGAATGAGTGGGATTTTAGACATGCCATTGATTATTTCCAAGGATGGTCAGGTCATGGGTTTTCGTAATCATAAAATATTTTCATTGGTGTGATGATGGGAATGATATTAAGCTGGGGAGTGGGATATGATAAGGTTCATGGGAATTTCAGACTGGTTGTGCGATTATTGTTTTATATTTTAAATTAAATTGGATAAATTTATCAATGTATAATAGGATTTATCAATAAATTATAGGTATAGTTTCAAATATTAACTTGGTGGAGTTTGAGTGTGGGAATTTGAACATGATGGATTGAGGAAATCCAAGGGTTTGGGATTGATTATAGGCTACTGCTTGTGTTGTACCATGATGACTGTATTGAGTGGGTGATAGTTCAGCTAAGAGACATCACATGAAGTTATGTATGAGATTTGGTGAGCATAGTCGAAATGATATCATCATACCATGTGACAAATGTTTTTTTGGAATTTTGGTTTTGTAATGAATCAACAGCAAAATTTGAATGTTTTTGAATGTATACATATAGAGGTGGTTTGAATTGAATTCCTCTAATAGTTTGATTCAACTGGGAAGGATCCACATAGAGCATTCCATTGGGATGAGACAGGCATAGTCTAAAGGATTACATGATATTTTTAATGGAAAATATTTGGAGACCAAGACAACTGGATAATTTAGAATTCGATTTTTAGATCAATCGAGGGTTGAGAGTATATTACTCACATGTTATCGTGTGGAGTAAGTTGGGAATCTTTTTAGATGTTTCGTTAGGATGTTAAAGAGATGATTCAGCAAGAACCTTCGATGACATAAGTACCATGGTTTAGAATTTACCATTGGAATATAGAACCTATGATGGGGAGATCCATAGGTTGTTTGATGGTAAATACAGTGACTTGATCATGTATCACGTTATATGGTCTGAGGTAAGTTACATGTTATTATTTAATAAATAGTAATGAGTGTTTTATCTGGTTTTGGTGGTTTAAGAACCATATGCATAAAGTGAAACTCGGTGGAATGTTGGGTGTTTAGAAATGAAACAAGAAATTTTTAGTGGGAGATTCACAACCCTATTAGGTCATGTGATGTTTTTATTTCCCCCTAAGGCTTCTTAGGGAATACTAGTTATAAGGCGGAGAGGCTGTAAGATCCTGTGTTTTGGATGGATTCAAGTTTTCATATTAACTTGATTTTTTCATTTAGTTGATGTTAAAAATTGAAAACCAAGAGTTTTAATGAAATTTTAAGAATTAAAAGATTGTAAATTGTTATTTTTGGAAGGGTTTTAAGTCTTGATAGGTTTCTTGGGAGCATGGATGAGTTTTATGAGCATCGGTATTTGAAATCCTAGTTTTTCGAAAGTCATGGGGAGGCACATGGTTAGCACATAGTTACGATGAACATGCACCGAAACTATGAGACTCTATATGGGTGTTACATAGTTTTATAAACTATGCGTTCAATTTTACATGACCATGAAAGACCTATAGAAAATCTAAGTTGTGAAAAACCCATCTTGCACATGGTTTTTCTTACCATACACCTAGATCATTTGGGGTGAGGGGTGAGAGATAGTAACAAACACGTGGTTTGTGCATAATTTGTCTAACCATGCACATGTACCATGTGAGGGTGTTTCTCTTTGATAGGACGAGTTGAACTGTTTGGAAAACTATTTGGGAAAACCATGAACACATTTAAAATAATAGAAATTAAAAATTTTCTAATACCACATTTAACCCTTAAGCCACAATTTCGTCTCCTCCATTTGCACAATAACCACCCATGGGAGATTCCTACTACCTCTAAATTAGTATTTAATGTTTATCCTCCATCTGACATCTATTTAAAGAACCATTGGTCGTATTTGATCCCCCTTTCTTAGTCTCTCAATCTCTATATTTATTTTCTCCATTTTTATTCCCGTATTTGATGTTATCTCTATATGGGCACATATTCCCTTTTAGGGAATTTATATACCTCTTTTATTTATCCATTTCTATCCTAAATTAAAGGTTTATATTATATTAGTGAAACTTCCTTGTTATAATATAGGTGGACTATGTATTTTCCTTAAAATTATTGTGTTTTTATAATATGTTCTTATTGTGTCGTATGTCGAACTATCCTCTTCTTTCTCCTAAATTGTGAAATATCCTAAGTTAAATGTCTAGACCTTATAATTGATGTTCTATAGATTCCTTAACATGGTTTTTGGTTGATACCTCAACATCAACCACACCTTGGTTTTTTCATGTTATATTCCATAGATGGAAAATAAATATAATTAACCAAAACACTACTTGGTGTGTTTGAATTGACTCTTAAAAAGGGAATTGATTAATTTGGAATAAATGAATTCTCAAATGGAATGTAATTCTTGTTATCCCTCTCCAAATTACTAATCTAATGCATTAATAATTTTCACTCATAAGTGAAATGATAAATAGATTGAAATGTATTTTTGCGGTGTGTTGGATAAATCCCTTGGTCCTTGATCTTTTAAATTATTTATGACTAACCTAAGTGGATTAATTGATTTTATTATGGAATGCATACTTACATGACCCTTTTTGTCACATGTATGCGATTTATTTAATGAAATGATTATAATAATGATTGATTGTAATGTGAGATCAATATCCCACTCTTGGATTATGTTTAACTATTAAATACAATAATTGATTATTACAGTTAGACCTTATTTAGGGATGCTAGAAAAGACGCTTCACACCCCCGTGGTTTAGGATGATGGAAATGATTCTCCACATTATTTATTAGGATATTTAAGATGATGCTTCACATTATTCCATATGAATTTTTGTACATGATACTTCATGATCCCTTAGTTATGATGTTGGACATGATTCTACATATTATTGATTGGGATTGTTGTACATGACATTATGTATCCCTGATTTAAATTCTCAGGATGATTCCCTTTATTTTAAAAATGTGAGACCCTTTTTGTATAGGGTTCAGACTTGTTACCCCTGTATTACCTAGATCATGTACTTGGAATCATTTGGTATTACTATAATGGAATGGAAAGGGATAACCCCTTAGTTCACTCTCAGACCATTAGAGGTAGACTGCTCTATTATTATGAGTTATATCAGCCTCCTAAGGTCAAGGATTCCATGGTTTCACCTTGGTTCATATATTATTATTATTATTATTAAACATGATAACCTTGACTACTCCCATTAGTTCCTTTACCAAATAATCATTTCTTATGTTAGAGACATACAGAATTAGAAAAAATAGGTATAATCATCCAGTAATCCATGTAGAATTTGAGAACGGCTTAGTTTAAAATGATTATCACACTACACAACCTTATTATTATATATGTACAATACTTAAATTTATATTCACACACTGGATTTTCATTAGACACCGTTGGTGGTGGCCAACTGAGTTTTACTCACACCATGTCCTGGAAACCGATTGGTACTCAACCAGAACTCTTGAAAACAAGTTAGGACTTGTATTGTGCTTCTTTTTGTATTTTACCTTTTGTTCTAGGAATTGGCCTTGGAGTAGTGAATGATTGTAACACCCTGATATTTTGAAATATGAACATCATATTCGATTGATTATGTGTAAAGAAAAACCAAGATTATAAATAGATATAATATATAGAATCTTTATAATATATTTAATATTTTAAATAACTTCAATATATTTTATATATTTCAAGGCACACAATATTGAGTTATCTTTCATTACAACCAAGAGTAACTTTATTTGGTGGCTTGCGTTATACACGAGACTTAGTTTTACCAAATACAATAAATATAAATATTTAAAATTAAAATTTTCTACTGGCCATTAAATATGGGGATATAAATTAGATTAACTAACTTATTGAAATATATTTTTTAATTCACTGGTTACTAATTAATTAGAAATAAATATAAAAAAATTTAATATAAAAGAAATATTTTTATAAAAAACTATTATTATGCTCCCAAAATAAATTTATCATAACAAATTAAATTAATTATTATTAGTGAATAATATTAATAATATTTATATAGTATATATTAAATTAAAGGGTTTTACATTAATCCAATAGATTTTATATATATATTATACAAACAAATCCAAATGTACACATAAAAAGTTGTAGTTTTCTAAAGGTAGTTTTTTCGCCTTTTAATGGTGCACTTGTTTTAAAACTAAATTTTGAAACATTTATAAATTTTATTTGAAAAAATAAAATTTATTTTGGAAATATTAATTTCAAAATTATCTGAGGTTTATTTTTTATTATTATTCTGAGAAGTTTCATTTTTTATATTTAATGAAAAACTCTGAATTTTAATTGAAAACATATTTGTCATCTAAATAATTTATAATGTGAAATTATATTTTTAATTGGGTTGAATGCCAATATATATCAATGATACTTATATTAATCCAATTTAGTTAATTTGAATCATTTTTATATTGAATTTAGATATGGAAACTATGTAAAACTTTGAACATTTTTACTTTAAAACCTTATTTTATCGACAAATCCATGAGACTAATTTTAATTTAATTTATTCCAACTATGTTATTGGAATTTGTAAAAATGGATTCCATATTTTTAGATCACCCAAATTTATAATTTAAGATAATTTAAACTTAATTTTTTTATCAAAAATATTAGTGAAAATTGTTAAAATTAATTACACCGATTATGAGAAAAATTAGTTTACTAAGGGACTAAACTGTAACTTAAGGTTCCAAATGACCTAGAATCATTCCCACAACATATTTAATGGAAATATTTTTTATCATATAACCTATTTTACCAAAAATGGATCATTATTTTCACATGATTCGAGGGATACCTCCCAATAGTGATTACCTTTTTGGTATTTATAATTTTTACACATACCTCCCTTATAAAAGTTCACCACCTCTCCCTGTATATTCACAAATATAAAACCCTTTACCTCATACAGAACCTGACTGAATAATGTAAAAAATTAACTCCCTTTATCCCAGAATCCTCACATTGGTCAGAAATCTATCCAATAAGGCCTTTAGTGCAAACCAATAGGAGTTACCCGAATAAGAGGTAAAACTCATTAGCGTGCATATTTTTTTTATTTATTTATCCAACCCATTAAATTATTCTTATATAATGATTATATAATAAAATAAATTTCATAAATATAATGATATATTTTTATTTTATGTTCATGAGCTACAACTTCACAAACATACATCAAATGGGATACACAATCATCGTTAATATGTACGCCAGACTACTACCTCGAGAACCGATATCGTTTGTTCTTCCATTACCACCTTTCATGGTTAGGGATAATGATCGAAATTATATTTTTATATTATATTTATTATATTTAAATTTTATTCATGCATCAAGATTTGTTAAATGACACATAACTTTATACTTTACATTTTGAGGGAATACGATAATGTCGTTCGTGTGTACAACGGACTACCACCTCACGAAGAAATGCAATTCACCACAACTTTACATGTAATTTATTAAGAATGGTTTTAATAAACATAATTTATAAATATGACATAAAAATGATTCTGTAATAGTAAGTTAAATATATATAATTTACTTTTATTTCCTCTAATACAATAAGAAAATGGAAGTAGCGTTTATGCATATGTATGACCTACCATCTCCATGAATGGTGCCTTCCATTTCCTATCAATAAATTTTATGGATTAAACCAAATACATATATAATTAATATATATTATATTTTTATCATGTTTTAAATTTGTGAGATTAACATATCTTGATATTATTAATAGGAACAAAAAAAGTCAAAAACATACTTGAAAAACAAGGCAATTAATAACCCAAACGACGAGAATAATGAAATATTATTAATTAATATGTAATAATATGTAATAAAAAGATCATATGTGATATCATAAAAATTAATATGGTTTTTATATAATTTAATAACATGTTTAAAATCACTATTCATGATGTTAAAGTAAGTATGACTAAAATTAATGCTCAAGGTAAGATATTTTGTCTCAATTTACATTCCATTGAGACTTATTTTTTATTATAAAAAAATTCACTTTCATGAGGTGTATATATTTACCTTTGAAATGTAATATCATGATTCATTCATAATTTATGATATTTTATGTTTCACTTTAAATGATTTCATCCAAGTGGATAGGAATTGAAAATTACCAAGTGTTAAATGTTATAGTAAAATCTCACTTTCTTTTGTGATTGTTAATTTTCTCTTAAAACAATAAATGTAATGTAATAATTTTTCACTGGACATTAAATTTATCAGAAATATCCATATTATTTCATGATTTATATGATTATTTCCTAATCTATATAATAATTTTCACATACAATGTTTACTTTGAACGTTATTTGATTATCAGGGGAAATATTGGTAAATATATATTCTTTAATCTATATGGATATTTGATGATAAGGTACATTGTTTATTAAATAAAATTGATTATTTGATATATGATTATTTATTTGGACGTGAATAGATGGGTATGGCCAAGTTTAATATATCCCCTCAATGAATCAAAAGTCTCATGAGATGAATCAGTTTCCAAAATCTGATTGGTTTTTACCTAGTAGTTTTAAACTATCTTGAGAATAGATCTTGAAGGTAATGGTTCCATATACATGAGAAACACGATGTTCAATAATTAATATTTTTCAAAATTTATAATTCAGTTTTTATTATCCATTATATTTTCAAAATGAAAAAATATATGGATGTATTTTGTTCTGAGATTTTTGATTCAATGGAATGTGTGTTTATTTATTTACCTTGACATATTGATTATTACTTATCCAGTTATTTAAATGGATTTTTTTTCACTTATTTACCTTTCTATATTGATTATTAATTACTTATTGACGAAAGTTTCCACTGTACTTAACCCTTACTGAGAATTTTAGACCAGCCTTATTGTGTTTCCTTTCCCTAGGCTAGGAAGAAGAATTATTGGGATGAGTTTCAGGATACCAAGATTTTAATTTTATTGTGATTAATTTTATTCTGCCAATGTAATATGGGTATCATGTATGAAATCTAGTTTCCAAAACTACTAAAATTTTCAGCCCACTAGGATTTTATTTTTTGTAATCATGCCAATGTAATAATGTAAGGAAAAGGCTTTGGGCTTCTAGGGTTGGGGTTGTTACAGTTGGTATAAAAGTTTGTTTAGTATAAAACTTGAGAACTATATTTAGGAAAATATATATTTGATAACATAACCCCATGATGTAATTTGAGGATAAGTATAGAATAACATCTAAAAGAAACAATTTTTATGATTATTAGATTGGGTACACATAAAATTTTCAATTTATGTTAATAATTTCACTAGTTTTTGGAATTTTCTGTATTTTTTATAATGATATGATCTAATAGAGTATATATAATTATTTATAAATGGTTCATAGAAGGAAAATTGGTATTAATACCCATGTAAAATGTAGATATTTCCTTATCGAGGGAACTAGTACAACTAGTATTAGAACATAGAAAATTATGACTATATTATGGAAGCTTAATTAGGTTATTAAAAAAAATCTTTCATAGATAAATAAACCTATTCCATAGTGATACTCCCTTTTTTTTGGATTGTTTTATGTGAAAAACACCCCTATTATTTAGTGGGACTACAAATCCAATTGATTCTAACCAATGAATTAAGTCTTTATAGAAGATATTTACAGTATTGGGATGCGGTGAAAAAGAAAAGGCCACACTTATAGTGTATTTCCTCAAAAGAGATTCTGAAAAATGGTGGTCATCTATCCAAAATACTTGGAAGGAATAAGAAATAGAACCCATGGAATAACATTCTTTTTTGGATACTTTATTCTAAAAATATATTTTTTCATGTGGAAAAATCAAAATAAATTTAATATTCCATAGCTTAAAGTAAAAGGAAGATGAAAATGTTGGTGATTATGAGTCTACCTCTACAAGGTAATCTATGTATTCCATAGATTATATAAGTAACACAAAGTTCAAGATAAACAATTTATTCAAAGGGCTTAAGCCTTGTCTCAGAAGGGAGCTGCTATCTCAAAAATTTTCATCATATGATGAAATAGATTTATGTAATATCATGTAAAAGAATGAATTATCCAAGTACAATGTATTTTAATTGATGTAAGAGAAGAAGAGGACAATAAATAAAAATATAGATAAAAGGGATAAGGGAAAGAATGATTTTTCCATATGTGATAATTGTGGAAAGAGTAACCCTGAGAAATAATTAAAGGTATTGGGAGTTTGTTATAAATATGGATATAAGGGTCGCCTTTTTAAAAAATAAACCGGTAATAAATAAGTCAATGATGTATAGTGATTCAACTATAGAAAATGGGGCATTATTCATAGCAATTACCCAAGTGAAAAGGGAATCTACCACGAAATAAGCCAAGGGATCAAGGTCATGCTTATGTTATTGATACAACCGAAGTGGAATGATTAATGTGATTTTGTATTTTGATCCTTTAGTATGGTTTTAAATTTATTTTATTGATTATATCTTGGTAATAGGTATTTTAAAATGTATAATGATTATACTACAATAATTTTTCATTGAGGATTTGAAATCATATGTTGAACGTTACAAATGGCCAAGAATAGTGATTCATTTGAATATTGAACTTCTTGGAAACCATGTGATTGAGGGATGGATTACCCTTAAAATAATCCTAATGTTGATATAATAATGTTGGGTTGAAGATATAATTGATACGAATAAAGTAAATTAGATATTACTGACAAACTTGGAATTGATTAATGATATATTATCAAAGTTGTTCGTACTATCATTAATGGAGTTAAAATTTTTTTTGGATTCAAGGAATATATCAAATAATTTATGTTTTACTTATTTAATAAGTAAGAATTAATATTTTTAATAAGTTTTTATGGTTATTCATGTTATCACCATGTTTTAAGAGAATACATGATGAAGTTATTCACATGTTTGGTATGTGAAAATTTAGAGCTACTTCATGTTGTTTGATTTAAGGATAAGTTCATTTTTCAAATTTATTGACCGTATAATATTTTGGATGTTGAAACATTGTAATGGACATAAGATTAACCATTTATTAATTTTTTTAAGTTAATATTTGGAAATGGTTTTAGATATTAATATATTACTTCACCATATGATACAACATGCGCTAAGAGATGAAGTAAAAATAGTTCAAGGAACAACCAAAGGATAATATCATGCTTATGAAATATAAATGTATCAAGGAAGAATATTTCATTATAGTAATAAATAGTTAAATAATTCCACAACTCTTGGAAAAGGGTCTTGAAACAAAAAATTTGTCATATTATCATCATTTTTTATGATATGAATGACATTTTTCATACCTCTAGTTTATGAATTTTCTGCTGTTTACTTTCTCATGAACATTTTATCTATCTATCTCCCTTAGTATTTGAGTGTGAGTTTTCTCTTAAATTTCCTTGTTTTTATTTCAAACCTATGCTCTTCTAGTTTGAAGCCTAGTTATGTGACTACTCTAGATAACTTATGTACTTCCTTTTCTCTCTTATTAAGATGATATTTTGTTAACTCTTTTATATTGTGGTTTTTTCAACAATGTTATTTCAAAATGTCAAACCATTTATTACCAATATCATGTTTAAATTGTGATAATTCATTTTATTTAAGGTGGGTAGAATGTAACACCCCGAATTTCCAAAATATGAACATCATATTCAATTGTGTATGTTACCCACAACACCTATCATAGAAAGGGATATAACATCCTGATACATTGTAATTTATTTTATATTTTAAATAAATTCAATCTATTCAATAGATTTTAATGAATGAAATATTGAGTTATATTGCATTACATGAAAAAATTTCAATATTCGATGGATTGCATTACACGTAAGGCCGAGTTTTACCAAATAATATTAATAATATTATTAAAAATTAAAGATATATTCTATCTATAAAATTGGTGGTTATAAATAGGATTAAATAACTTATGGAAATATATGGTTGAATTAATTGGTTACCAATTAGTTAGAAATTAATATAAAACCCAATTAAATATAAAGGAAATGTTTTCTTAAAAACTATTATTATGTGCCAAATGTGATTTATCTTAAAAAATTAAATAATTAATATTATTGAATGAAATTAATGAAATTTATATATTATATATTTCATAATTTTTTAAATTATTACAATATAGTATATATGAATATGATATGAAAAAAAAATCCAATTTTGCAGAAAAAAATGTATTTTTCTAAAGGCATTTTTGCAGCCTTTTAATGTCACACTTATTTTTGAACTATATTACGACACTTTTATAATATATATTTTAAAAAATAAACTTAATTTTTGAAATAATTATTAAATAATTATCTTAGGGTGAAATTTTTGTATTTTTATGAGATGTTTCATTTTTTGAGGGATAGTGAAAAATACTGAATTTTAATTGAAAACGGTTTTTCATCTAAATAATTTAGAATGTAAAATTATAATTTTATTTGGTTTTAATGTAAAAATTGACAAATAATACATATATTAATCCAATTTATGTCATTATAATCATTTTTATATTGAATTGAGATATGAAAACATAGTAATATTTTGGCCATTTTCACTTTAAAAAATCATTTTCTCAACACATCCACGAAACTAATTTTAATTTAATTCCTACAAACTCTATGATTGAAATTTGGAAAAATGGATTTAATATTTTGAATCTGGATAATTTAAAATTTATAATAAGTTTAATTTATTTTTTTAACAAAAATATTACTGAAAATATGTAGAATTAATTACAATGATTAAGAGGAAAACCAGTTTTCCAAGGGACTAAACATTAGCTTAAGGGAAAAATGACCTATACACAAGAAAAAACCCATTTTATGGACATATTTTGACCATATACCCTATTTTATCTAATAGTTTTCATTATTTTAGGCACATGATGTTATATATTGTTCTCCAATAATGTTTACCTTTTTGGTATTTACAAGTTTTCCACTCACTTACCATATAAAAGGCCACCACATATCCCCTATCTTAACATATATCAAGCCCTTTATATCATAAAAAACCTGACCTAATAAACGCTTAACTTCACAAACTTCGTTATATAAGACTCACATTGGGAATAAACCCATCCAAGGAAGGCATTTGGTGCAAATAAGTTAGAGTTACCCGATGAAGAGGCAACTTTCATCAACATTTATCTTTGGTTTATTTATTTCTCCACCCCCTTAAATTATTATAATATAATGATTATATAATAACCATAATATCTTCAATATAGTTAGATTTATTTATGTTAAGTTTATGACATAAAAATTCACATACTTTCATCCAATGGGTACACAGTCATCATTCATGTGTACGACAGACTACTACCTCGCAAACTAATATCATTCGTTTATCCATTACCACCTTTCATTGTTAGGAATAATGATGAACATACTATTTATATATTATATTTATTATATTTATGATGTATTAAATCTTTTTTAATTATTATATAAAACATACCTTCATACTTTCCATTTTGAGGGAATATGATAATGTTATTCATGTGCACGATAGACTACCGCCTCGCGAAGCAATGTGATTCGTCCACACTTTACATGGAATGTATTATATACGATTTAAAACTATTATGTGATATATATGTCATAAAAATTACATTGTAATAATAACATTAAAAAAACATGCATATATATATATATATATATCATTTAATTTTCCTTCTTTGAATATGGTAATAAAATGGAAGCAACATTCAAGCATACTTATGACCAACCGTCTCCATAAACGGTGCATTCCATTTCCAATCACTAAATTTTACAAATTAATCTAAATACATATATAATTAATACATAAGATATTTTAATCATGGTTTAAATTATGAAGATGATGATATCATGATCGTATTTAGAGGAACAAAAATAAAAAATCAAAACATACTGGAAAAACAAGAAAATTAACAGCCAAAATGATGAAAATAATGAAATATTTTTAATGAAAGGATAATAATATGTTATAAAGGATCATATACGATATCATAAATATTAATATGGTAATTGTATAAGTTAATAACATTTTTGAAACCACTATAATGGAGGATAAATAAACTAATATTAAAAGGAAAGTGTAAGGTAAGGGATTTTGTCTTAATTTACATTCCATTAAGAATTATTTATTATTATGCACCAATTAACATTTATGAGGTATATATACTACACTTTGAAAAAAAATATCATTATTAATTCATAATTTATGGTAATTTAAGTATTAATTTGAATCATTTCATCATAGGGTTTTTTAATTGAAAATTACCAAGTGGTAAATGGTATTGTGAAATCTCGCTTTCTTTTGTGATTGTTAACTTTCTATTGAAAAAATCACTTTCATGAAATATTTTTTCATTGGAAGTTAAATTTATCTTAAATATACATATTACTTCATGATGGATATTATTATATTCTAGATCTTAAACAAATTTTTACATATGGTGTTTACTTTAAAAGTTATTTGATTAACTCGAGAAATATTGGTAAATTTGTATTCTTTACTCAATATAGATATTTGATGATATGACACATTGTTCATTAAATTAAATTGATTAATATACATATGATGAATTATTTGGACCTAAAGAAATGGGTGGGTCCCAGTTAATGATATCCCTTGAATGTATAGGTAGTCTCATGAGACGAATGAGTTGGCCAAATCAGATGGGTTTTTCCCTAATAGTTTTAAACTTTCATGAGAATAAATATTGACAGTAAAGGTTCCATGTAACTGAGAAACATGAAATCCAATAATTATGAATTTCATACTTTAATAATTCAGGTATTATTATCCATGATATTTTCACAATGAAAAAAAATCTATAGATGCATTTCTTTCTTAGCTTTTTGATTAAATGAAATGCATATTCAGTTATTTACCTTTCCATATTGATTATGCCTTATCTTGGTTTTAAAATGGATTGGGTGTTCAATAATTTACCTTTAAATATTGATTATTCATTAATTAGTAATTATTTTTTGTATTTTATTTAACCCTTACTGATCATTTGAGTTCACCCTTATTTTGTTTCCTTTCCCTAGGATATAAAGACGAGTCCTGGGAATGAGTTTCAAGGATACCGAGATTTTACTTTTATTATGAATTATTTTATTTTCCTAATAAAATATGGGAATCATATATGTAATCTAGTTTCCATAATTGCTATAATTTTTGGTCCTTTAGGATTTTATTCTTTATAATCACTCCAATTTAATAATGTAAGGCACCAACTCTGGGCTTTATGGGATGAGGCTGTTACAATGAGAATATAATCGAGCTGCCTTCTAGAGTTAGAGTATCTTATTTATTTATTACCTTTTTCAACATATCTATTTTGTATATATTACCAACTGTATGTTTACTAGTTTCATTTATGACTCAACATGTTCAGGCATGTATGTTTTATCAGAACTTACCAGGTTATCTATTATTTTTATCTTTCAATGATGTATTTATCTTCCTCTATTTTTTAATTTCTTTATTTAATATTCTATATTTTATGCTAATCTAGAGGGTATATTATCTCTACTTTATGACCTTTAGACCGTCGTTTCTAGTCGAAAACCCCTAGTGTATGGGGTGAATTGCTTGATTACTTGTCACAAACTTGTCTGATTACTCTCTATTGAGTAAAAAAGGTTTGTATGTGACAAATGAGTGCATAAAAAGGTATGTAAATATATTTAGTTTATTATTTTCATAAGTTATCCTAGATATTTTTACTGATGAAAATATAAAATTGAATTTTTTATATAGTACATACATGTATATCAAAACTGAAGCACCTAAATTAATGAAATTTACAGATGAATATATTCAACAAAAACAATGTAAATTGAATTATCTACATGATATATGATATCAAAATATTTTAAAAGAAAAAATATTTATTGAAAGAGTAAAGCATAAAGAAACATAATCTAAAAGTTTAGAGGTTTTCTAGTGAATAAATCAATCCAAAAGTTTAAGTTATTGAATAATTTATTGGAGTGAATAATTTGAAAGTGGAATTTTTGTTTCTACTACTTTATGATTTCATTCATGTTAATCTAATTAAATAATAGTGATTTTAATTTTGAGAAGATAATTTTTCTGATAAGTGATTAAATTGGTCATGTTGAAACAACTTAGTAATTTGGGAGTTACCCTAGTGAGACAAATTAGTAATGAATAAACTGTAACTATGTAACTACTATAACCAAACTATAAAAAAAATGAATTAAATTCAACAAAAAATATTTTCCAATCATACAATATAGCCACATTGATTTTGGATTTGCAGAATTTATGTTTTTTATGTTACGATCAAAATGATTCATATGTATAGAAATTATAAAATAGAATTTTGAAAGGAAGTGAATAAAGTAGGTATTTTTAAATATATATCTTAAAACATTTTGAATTGAATATTTCAAATTCGAATAAAAAAAATCAATTTTGTTGAATGTAAACAATTTTTAAAACTAGATGAATAATGATCCAATGCGTCTAGTTTTTTATGTTTTTATAAAAGAGAATTAATTCATGAATTATGAATGAATTTATTTTAAATATGTGAAATTTGAATGAATCCATTTTGAATGTATAAAAATTGAATGAATACAGTTTTTAGTAAATCTTTATTATAATGTTATCCAAAAACATGATCTATATATAATTTAAATTCATAAATTTTGAATTCATAAAGTTTGATTAAGTCTCTATTATATAGTTTAAATCTTGATACATACAGTTTAAATGCATCCAATTTGAGTAAGTATTCACTATAATGTTCCTCTTAGAGATGAAATTTATCCAATTTTAGTAGTTTGATTACGTACAGTTTTTAATAAATGGTATTTAATCAGTTTATTTAATAAAATGTATACCTAAATTTTATTTAATAAACTACATCTAGTATTTAAAAAAATATTAATTTGGATATAGTATAGTATGTTTAATGGAGTGTATGTAGAATTGGTAAAATATAGTGAACAAAAATCATGTACAATATAATATATGTAGATTTCATGAACTGTATAAAATATATGTGTATAATTCTTAGAAAATCTAATATTAAGTTCATAACAATCTCACTCATATTCAATACATTTTTTGTTGATTCTAAGTGAAGCATTATAATTGTTATACGAGTTTTTTTTCTCATTTTGTTTTTCTGTTTTGATAAATTGAAATCTTTTTTTACTGGTTTTGTTAAATATAAAAATATAGTATTATTTTTTATTGTAGAATTTCATGTTTATTTTTTTAATTAAACAAAATTTATTTTTAAAATGGAATTGTTATTTAATTTTTTTATTAAGTGGAATTGAGTAAAATTGGTCCATCCTTGACCAGCCTAAGGGTTTACCACTTCAACAACATTGGGGGACCTATAGGTCAATCCGCTGGGAGAGCCTGTCCAAGAGCCAATCACAGAGGAAGGTAGGTGATTGGGGGAGTCCTTCTATAAGCCCCATAGGAGTGCACCTAGGTGTGGGTGTATAGTTTGGGTGAGGATACCATTGTGAAAGTGTGAGTTGGAACACACTTGTGTGGAGTGCAGTGTAGTGTAACTAGTGTTGATCCACTATAGCCAACTCGAAGTAGTGAAGGGAGTGGTTTATTGATATATAGAATGCCAAAAAATACACAAGTCCGATGTGGGACAACTATTCGCACATACATTATTCATCAATTTTAAAAATATGGACATATCCTCAGTTTTCTGATCTGGTGCATCTAGAACATCTAATTAAGACAACAACCATCTTATTCGTCGAGAAACATCAGGGTATTCCAGTACCTCAAAATAGATAGTTTAATTTCCAATGATTAAACTGAGTTTATCATAGATGTTCTATGATCGAGTTTTAGAGTAGAAGAAGATGATTCGGCATGCCTAGAACTTTGTTTTCATGAAATATTTGAATAAAAATGATTCAACCATAGATGATATGAAGAACCATGTGGCTCCTTCCCTATGTTTCAAGCATGGAAGATTCAATTAATATTATTTCCTAAAAATTTTATGGAGACCACTAGTGGCTTATCTATTCTGTTTTACAACGTGAACCTTCACTCAGTGCTCGACTAGTTTGAACCGACACTGACAGCCTTATCATCTCCAGTTTTGAATAGAGATAATGACTTCTACGATAAAGATATTTGAAGTAACCATGTGATTGTGTAAAGTACCTATCGTGTGGGAAGTGAACATACTGTGAGGTTCAGTATGTACTTACCACGAAATGGTAAGTGTACATAAAATGAGTACTTATCATGGGTGAAGATGAAACTACCATGCAGGTAACCATTTACCATCAGTTTCATTTTAAAGTTACCACATGAGTTTTTTTACCTATCGTGAAGTTATAATATACAGTTTCAAAAACCTAATTTCTACTTACCATGATGAAAATTAATCTGTCTATATGGTTAGTATACTGACTATGCATGGTCAATATACCAACCGTATGAGAAATGCATCAGACAATCAATATGTTTCATGGATAACAATTTCCTTTTCTTATTTTTCTAAAATTTATATTTTCAAAAGGATATTTATAAAATTAGTTTTATATATTAATTAAATAAATGTGAATTAATTTTTTTTATCATTCTTATTATTTTTACAACAGTTATAAATTATATAATGTTCATGAAAATTATTTGGTTGATAGAATATACCAAAAGTATTGTGGAAATAATAATTTTCATAATAATTATTTTATGCTCTGTTTTATATTCTTTTATAATTTATCAAACCACTATAAGATTGTATAGTTATTTTTTTTCTTTATTCATTTGAATATTTATGATTTATCTTAATGATATTATTTAATGTTTTTAAAATTTATTTCATGAAGAAGTAAACGTGCATGAACAATCTCCAAGTTTAAGCGCGGTGTTTCAAATTTATGTAACAGTATTATTATAGGCATTATTATTTTTCGAATCTAGATGTCTAAGATTATCCAATTTGATGGTCTAATATCTTTGGATTTAATTACATGAAATGAGCTATTTCAATGTAAAAAAATGAATGTGATAAAATAAACATGACAAAGTTTATTCAAATATATTTTTTGACGATGAAAATTCATATAATCATAGAGAGATAACAATACCACTTTCATACCAGAATTGTGAAGTAATGCATTTTAACTATGAATTAAATTCCATAATTAGGATTATGAATTAATTCATTGATTTCATTATCCACTACAAAAGTGGTAAAATTTATTTTTTCGAATCAACTTTCAAGATTAGCTACTCGTCTATAGTTATTAATTTCTATCCGGTTTTAATTTTTATATTTCATCATATCCTTTGTTTATTCACTAGAGTCAGTTTAATATTTTCCTATAATAAAACTATTTATTGATTATTCCTTCCATATAAAAGGAAGGTCAGGTTGTGACTCCCAGAAAAAAGTCATGTGTGTTGTGACTCATGTTAAAAGTCTATTGGGGTTATGCAACCAGGTGAGAAAAAGGTACATATATTGTAATTAGTTTATCAATCCTATCAAATGTAAGTAATTAGTTAATATTTATCTTCTCAATGAGTAGAGAATAGTTAAGATCATACTATGTCTTGGTGATTTAAAAAACTATAAAAACATCATTTGTTGTTTGTTTTTATTTTCTATACACAATTATCACTCATAATCACTCTAAAAATTAAATTAAATTGATTAAGTTTAAAGAGTACAAGTCACTCCCTTGAGTCAATATTTCCATATACTAGGGCCTAAAAATTGGTATTAGAGGGTGGTTTATTTTTATGGAATTGGTTTAATTATTTCATTATTTTTCTTTAACTAATCAGTATCCTGGACTTAATAAACTATGGAAAAGTTCCACAGTTTTGTAATGGAATGTTAGTAAATTAAGATGATGAATCCCATCATACCAAAACAATTTAATGGAAGAGACTATGTTTAGTAGAAGGATCTGATAGAGGTATTTCTAAAAAATATAGGTCTTCAATTCTAGGATATTATGTAAAAACATTATAAACCCCCTAAAGTAGATTTATAATCTTTAACTAAAAATTATTATACAAAATGTGTTCTAAATTAAAAAGTTATTAATTAATTATATTTTGATTTAAGTATAAATATGTATATAATTTTTTCATCATGTAAAGCTACTTATGAATCCTTGATGACTTTAAAATTCTCTTATCAGGGAACTAATAAGTTGTAGAGATCAAATATGTTTTTCAGAGAGTTGAGTTTCAGGAATTAAGAATGACACATCAAGAAAGAATCAATGATATGTACAACAGATTCAAAATAATTATAACCAAAATTGATACACACTTGGAGAACATGAATAATGAATCTATAATCAAAATATTAATTTAATCTCCACCAAAAATATGGAATTCAAAGAAGGTTTCTATTTAAGAGAGTAAATATTTCACTAAATACTCAATGGATGATATGATAGGAAATCATCTTCAATATGATATTGAAATAAAGAATGAAAATTTAAATGATTACAAAAAAAATGAAATGTATAACATTCCTTGATAATATAAAATTTATTGATAGTTATTTTTCTTTTAAGTTACAAAAAATTTAGAAAGATTAAATATCAAATTTTAGTAAATGAGTCTATATGTAAATGAAAGAAAATAAAGGATTTAGGAAGAATCCCAAAAGATATCAACAAAAGGATGAAAATAAGGGAAGTAAAAGAGGTAAAATAATAAATATAATGTTTTAAAATTAATATTCTATGAGAGAAGAAAAAAAGGACATATAAAATTAGATTTTCAGAAATTTAAACAAGAAGTGAAAGATAAGTAATACAAGAAGGAGATAAAAAGAGCATATCATGCTGGATGGAGTTGAACAGAAGTGTCAGACAAAATTAGTGATGTTTCTGAGAGTGAAAACGAATCAACTAATCTTTTATTGAAGTTAAAAATAATGATTGAGGTAAACAATGATTTTGATTATAGTCCTATTTATGATTCTAATATTGAAAATGTATGTAAATAATTAACTAATGAAAAGGAAAATTTTCATAGTGATATTTTTAAAATTGATGAACTGTATAGAGAAATGAAAAGACCAAATAAGAAATTTATAGAAGAGAAAAAGTTTTAAAATTATGATCTAAATATGTTAAAATATTAGAATTAAAGAAGGAAATATTTCATGTTGAAAAATGATGAAGGTCAAGAAAGGATATTTAAATTAGTTTATAATGATTTAGATAAATTTTAAAAGGAATGTATGAAGATTAAACATTAAAATAAGAAACTAAAAAATATAGGATCTTGTTGAACTGTGAAAATATGAGATGACCTGGAAGTTATTAAAAAAGAGAATTAAAATCATAAAAGGGAAATAACTGAATTAAAATAAACCCTATCTTTTTTTTGTTTAAGGAAATGAAAAATATGATAAGATGTTAGATTTGAGAAAATATAATTAAGATAAAACTACATTTGGGTATAGTACCCAGATTCCTAACATGTATAAACCTACTTTTGTTAAAATCAATAAAGTAAATGTATAAAAATTTACCTGTTATAGACGTAATCGGAAAGGTAATTATGAAATGAAATGTTCTTTAAGATTTACCAAATAACTAGGACACACCAAGAATTTTATTTATAATAATATAAAATATAGATTAACCTATAATAAATGTCTTAAATCTGTATGGGTTCCTAGGTGTTTTATTAAAAATCCATTTGGATCCAAAATATCTTGGGTACCAAAACAATTATACACTTAATCTATTTTACAAGAAAACAACCTAAAGTGTTCTAAAGATATATGGAATATGGATATTAGGCACTCCAAGAACATGGATGGGGACATATTTAGCTTTTTATCTTTTAATTATTTTGATGGAGGCACTGTCACTTTTTGTGGAAACTCTAAATGTATGGTCGATATTTTTTAGAAGTAGGTATATTAAAATCTATTATAATTTATAATATACCATATATAGAAGGATTAAAACAAAATATAATTGTAATATCACGAAATTTTTATGATGGAATGAGTGTACAATTTGAATATAATAAATTTATTTTTTATAATGATGATAATGTTTCATTTTATGCCATTATAAAGGAAAATATTTTTCTTATATATTTTTTTATAACTAACCCAGAAAAATGAAAAGTTATTTAATGCTATATAAACATACCACATTCTTTGAAACAGATGGTTAATACATGTTAATATTCAATAACTATACATGTTATCAAAACATGGGTAGGTTTTGGAACATTCTAAATTTAAAGCAAGTAAGAATTTTATATGTGATTCTTGTCTGAAAGGTAAGAAGTACGAAGAATTGTTTAGATCTATTAATATGGTTAACACCGATAGATTCGTAGAACTTCTTCTTCCTTATTTATTTAGACCCATGTGAACTAGTAGTTTAATTAGTAAGAGATATATGTTTTTAATTGTAGATGATTTCAGTATATTCACTTAGACTCTTTTCATATCCCATAAAAGTGAAACTATAAAAAAATTTATTAAATTATGTAAAAAAATTAAAAATCAAAAAGTCTATTTAATTACATTAATTAGAAGTGAAAAATGAGGGTAATTTGTAAACATATAATTTGAGAAATTCTGGGAAGATAATGGGTATATCTATAATTTTTTCACCCACAGATCACCACAAAAAATAGTGTTTTAGTGAGAAGAACAAACCTATTCAAGAAATGGAAATGAAAATGCTTAATAAATTCAAATTACCAAAATAATTTTGGATTATACCAGTTAAAAAATATTTCAATATCTTAAATAGATTTTACATTAGACACCCCTAATAATTTTTTAATGAAAATAAACCTAATATTGGATACTTTAAGATATTTAGTTATAGAGTTTATATTAAAAATACTATTGATAATATGAAAAAATAATGCAAAAAGCAAAGAAGTTATCTTTTTTTGCATATGAAAATAATAGTAAATCGAATAGAGTATATAACCATAAATCTTTGTTAATATAGAAATATATGTATGTAAAATTCATAAATAATAATAATAATTTTTTATAGATTCAATTGATTTTGATGACTAATTTTGGGAAATCAATTTTGACAGAGATAAGCCTAAAAGTGATAATGCATCAGTTAAGGGGGAGAATATATATTCTCAATCTAATCCTATAAAGTGTAAAAAACATAGAGGCCCTTGAATAGAAAATTTAATAGGAAATTATGAATATGTAATTAGTATTAGAAAATTATTTTCTAATTCTTGTGCTAATTCTTCCTTTGTAACTGATTTTGGGCCTATTAATATTAATGAATATTTAAAATATTCAAACTGGATAAATTCTATGCATGATAAAATTAACCAATATTATTGTAATAAAGTATATAATCTAGTTGAGTTACCCAAAATTAAACTATATAGTAGAACTAAATGTAGTATTCAAAATAAAATGGATGATTATGGTAATATAATAAAGAAAGTCTAGATTAGTTTCCTAGGTTTTTTATGAGAAGAAAATATTGAATTTTAAGATTCATTTTCATAAGTTTATAGATTTTATTTTACCCTTATTTTATTTTCTTTTTCATGTTATAAAAATTTTAAACTGTTTCAAATAGATGTAAAAAATTCTTTTTTAAATGGTGTAATTTTAGAAGAGATATATATTAATGAGACACCTGGTATTGAAAATGATGAATTTTTTAAACCGTTTTTTAAAACTATCCAAAAAATTATATGGTCTAAAGTAATCTCCAAGAGCTTGGTATGAAAGAATAACAATAGTTTTACTAAAAAATGATTTTAATAATGGAAAGGTTGATCCAAACTTATTTATAAAAAAATTCTATTGATATTTTAATTGTACAAATATATCATTATTATATTGTATTTGGATTGATAAATTATATACTTACCAATGATCATTAAAACTTAATGATTAATGAAATTTATATGAGGATAATTGGGGATTTAAAATTTTCCTTGTCTTTCAAATTTTACAAATTAAATATGGTATTTTTCTAAATCAAAGAACAAATGTTAAAGATTTGGTTAAAAATTTAATATTGATTCATGTATATATATGATAAATATATTGGTCACTAATTCTAAACCGGATATGGATGAATCTAGAAATTCTTTAAATCATAATTCATATTGAAGAGTGATAATAATCTTATTGTATTTAACTTCATCAAGGCCTAATATTATGTTTTATGTATGTATATGTGCTATATATATATCTAATATTAAAAAATATTATTTAAAGGCCATTAAAAGAGTAATTAGAGATGTTAAAGGAACCATAAACACAGACATATTTTACTCTAATAAGAACTGTGTTAATCTATTATGATTTTATGAATCTAACTTTGGATACTGCAAACTTGACGGGAAGAGCACATCAAGTTTGTATCACATATCTGGTAAATGATTAGATCATGGTTTTCGAAAAAACTAATTTCCAGTTTCTTTGTCTATAGCCGAGGATGAGTACATTGATACCAATAATTTTTGTTCTCAAAGACTATTGGTAAAATTAGTTCAATGCAATTTTAATGTTTACTTAAATAAAATGCCTATATTCTATGACAACACGTCTGTAATTTATATATCTAAAAACACGTTACTGCATTCTAGGAATAAATAGATAGATGTTATATTTCACTTTTTTTTGAGATCAGGTTAATTATGGGGATATTATTTTGGAATAAATTCCTAAAAAAAAACAACATACAAATATATTCAGAAAAGCACTAGATTCTGTGAGTTTTGAAAAATTAAAATTTGAACTAGGCATGATGAAAATTTAATTTTTGAGATCCTGTTAAACACTGTTTTATTTTTTATATATATACATTGTTAAAATTTCATGATTTTAAAGGGAATTATCCCATGCTTAATATTTTTCCGTTATTAATATTTTTTTTTTATTTTTTTGATAAATTTGAAAGTTTTGGTGAAAATTGGGGATAAAATAGGGGATTTCTTAAAATTAAAAGTTTTGATTTTTTAATTTATAAAAGGAGGGTGTCACGAACCAGGTCTTGTCACCATCAAAATCGATACTATACTCGGCCCATGACAAGGTCTGAATGGCATTCCTAATCCCCACATTCTGGCACATGTGACTGGGTATAATTAACTGAGAATTGGGAATGATTTATGCAAGTTTATAAACAAAAAACAAAAAACGAATCCAATAAAATGAATCTGGGTTTTTCAAACAAAATAATCTTTTAAAAACATTCATAATTGAATTACACAATTTATAATAATTTTCAAAGACCATTACAAAGGTAAAAAACCAAAAATGACAACCTAAGAACCTCCACATGGAAAGAGGCACCGCCCTCAATCCATCTCCATAACACCTCATCACGATGGACCGCTAAAAACACATACCATTGGCACAAAAGTTGTACCCAAATGCATGTAAAAAAATAACCAAGTCTACTTACACCCAAAGGTGTAAGTAGGGTGTGAGCCAAAGCCCAGTAGGATACCACCACTGAGAGACTCCATGCGATAAACTTTCAAAGACAAAAATCTTTCATGTTTTCATAAACATGAAATGCTAGTTAAAATTTCTAAAAGATGTAAATTTAAATAAAAATAGTTTTCAAGTTGGCTATTTTAAATAATCAAAAATTTTAAATAAAATACCAAAGATACTAAATTTTCCATCCAAACATATCGTATGCTGACGATAAGCACACATTATCCAATGATCACAAACAACGGGAAAATAACCCCTAGGCACTGGCACGTTGTGGGTCCCAGGTACCTCCTATCTCTGTGAGAGTAACTGTCACAATATCCATTCTCATGCATGAGCCACTAATAAGGAATACACCCATAACCTAGTGGTCCCCAATCATCACCATCATCATCATTATAGTTTGTTTAGTTTTGTAATCTTCAATATTTCTTTGTGAAACTGAGGCCTAACCCCATGGGATCACTAGCATACTAGTACACGTCTACCCACCTAGATACCCGAGTTTCCCTATTGTTCTCAAACAAGTTAAACATGTCATGAAATAGATTTTTCACATTAAAATACCAATTCCACATCACACATTAACCAAAAATCCCACATTTACAGCAAACAAGTCACATCATCCCCCTTTTCATTCAAATTGATTTTGAAATCAAACTCACACCAAAATAGCCCACAACACATTTTTCATATCTTTCACAATTCAAAAAATCCTCTAATAATTTTATAAAATATTTCCAAATATGATAAAAATAAAATGACATCCCACTCACATGTTACATAATACCCTTTCCATAAACAAAAATTCATTTTTCACACCACACTCACACAAAACAGCCCACAAACATGTTTCACACCCACATCACAATTTCATAAATCACCTCAAAAAATTACAAAACTTTATCAAAACGTTTGAAATAAAAAATGAACACTGTATCTTTTAAAAACACATATTAGGTTAATACACTCACCAAAATAGTACATATATATCCTTTTCCCACATTCATTATCCCTGTAAAATATTTACAATTTTCATAAAACAATCCCAAGGGGTATAACTATGTTTTTCACACAACCCATTTCAAAACCCTCTTTCATATCCAAAATCAGACCAATACCAATCCAAACCAATAATTTCATCCCTAGAAAATATTTATTAAACTCCTCTAAAGTATTATAAAATCTCCTCGAATAAAACAACAAAAGATGCACATGAAAACACACATTTTCATAAAACAATTTCAAGAGGCATAACATGGTTTTACACATAAAACCCATTCAAAAAACCTTTTTAAAACCCAATGTCACACCAAGAACCTACCAAATCATAATTTTCAGCTCACAAAAAAATTTATTAATCCACTTTCATATGTTATAAAATACACCTGAATACTACCCCATGAGTTACACATGAAAAACAACCAATTTAAAGCTAAAGTGAAACTATAAAATTAAACGCTTAACCAAATCAATCAAAAACAGTTTTAACACCACATTAAACATATTAGTAACATGGAAATACATAAATAAAGCATTCTAACTCATTAATAATTGCTTACACATGGAACCACCTACCTTTTTGCGTCGAAACCCTCATAACATGGTGTGAAACATCAACCGCACCACCGCTGCACTAAAAGGGGTTAAAAACCAACCCTAAACCACAATATTTTACCAAAAAGACAAAAAAAACCCTAGGTTCGAACCATAACTTCTGGAAATTTTATAACATCATGAAAGTGAGAGGAAACCCTACGGAAAATGGAAGAATCCAAGAAAGAAAACACTTACCTTGAACAATCTTAAATAAATCACCCCAAATCCACCAAAGTTTGAATATCCAAGCAACGAAAACTGATAGGTTGGATCAATTGAGGACGAGTAGGTTAAGTGGGGAATTAAATGGGGGAGAAAAGGTAAAAATTGAATGGTTTATGAATGAATCAAATTACTTTCTAAATACTAGAACTTTTGAGAAACCCTGATAAGATTATCCCTAATCTGAGATCCTAATGAGCTCTAAAGCAGAAAAATAGATAACAAGAGTGAGCCTCTGGTTTTTGGATTTGGGTGGGAGGTAGAATAATCAAGAAATATAAAAAAATGAATGCGATGTTGAAAAATTAAAAATCAATATTCTAAACAGGAAATGGGCTTACAGGCTGGCCCAATACCCTAATAAAAACTCAAATCCATCATTATTATGGATTGATATGGGGTCAAATTGATATTTTGGTTTTAATATACAAGGGTATTCTATTTGGGAAGTGGAATGTGTTTAAAATGTTGAAATAATGAAGGAGTTATTAAAGGAAACAAATTATTTTTAAATCTGGAAATGGGCTCACAGTTTGGCTGAAATTTTGAAAACCCACCATTTCCACCAAAATGCATGGGAAACCCCCATGTAAAAGTATGAATAGAAATAAAATGAAAAATAAATTTAAAATAAGTCATGTATATGGAAATTCTACCCACCATAAATCCATTCTCCATCAGAAATCCACAACAAGGCCTAAAGCAAAAGAAACCAAACCTAACCGAAAGGCAGAAATTGACTCCTTTGCCATGTTTAACCGCCATAGAAAAGGTAAGATATATCTAGTAGATCAATCAAGGAAGGAATACAATCCCAATCCAAATCTTACACCACATTCGTATAATGATCAAGAACATTCATAATTCATCCAAAATGAAACACCTCAAACACCATCTGAACAAGACTCAAGCAGATTCCCAAATGAACAACAACATCGAACAAGGTTACACTGACCTTACTTTAATAAAACCATTGGGTGCTCTCCAATCCCAACATTTACCCAAGGAGGATATTGGTTGTTATATAGCTTTGAACGAGACTACCTGCTGCCAATCCAAGAACAAGGAAAAAACTGATTTACTGATATGGGGAGACACTAATGGGCTCCCCACCGTAAGTGAAAACTTCAATTTTCCAGAGAGGGAATTGGGACACTAACAGGGGGAGTCCCGAATGGACTCCCCAACATAAGGGGTATAATATCATTATATTTTTCCAAAATAACTTACATGAGATCCATAATGGGTCTACCCACCATAATAACCAATCATCTAAACTGACTAGAAATGTCCGACATGAAAAGACCCCAAAACATAGAGAGTTGGTGCGACCACACGGTTAGTCCACACAGTTTGGGAAACCCCATGCTAACAGTGAAAAGAATTATATCCAAAAGGGAAAATTTTCATGGTTACATGGGCCAAGGAACATGGACTTGTGGTAGCTACTATCTCCTATTACATGGTTCCTTAGTTCGGTGCACGATTACTACTAAAAGTGCACAAACCGTGCGCTTTAATCTGCCTAGCCCAAATTTCCAACTTTTCTCAAAAAACATATAGAAACCATAGGGGGAAAATATTAACATAGGATACATCATGGAAACAGGGTCCTCCCACCTCTACCACAGAATGTGAATAACTGGAACAATATGATGACACTAGAGGTTTAAACTATTCCCAACTTTCATAGTGAGGATAGTAATTTGTACAAGTGTTTGAACGACCCCAAGATTTCCCCTGACTATGCGCCAGCTTCACTCCTAGACCTATGGATGGAGCATGAATGATTGAGAAAAATTCTTCCTTGCAGTTAGGCTTTGGAAACCCCCTGAATGTAACTTATTTTTATGGTGCTACAAAAAAAACTACACCACAACCCTTGATGGGTTTACCAATACATGACACATTCCAAAACTCACTTTACCAAAACCAGACATTTCACTGAAGCAGTTGATTCGAATATGAACAAACATCACCCCTTGTTTCCTCGGATGAGAAACAGAAAGATGAAAGGATATATAGAAACACTGTCCTCTAAACAAAGAATGTTGATATCTCTCGAAACAATACACACTTATGAAAAAAAAGACTCACAAAATATTGTACAACTTCTCCTTTACAATAAAATGAGCACACGACATCACAACGTGTCACCGAACATGACCAATGCGACTAATAGAAATAATACATGGAGGGGGACCTTATACAATGTCCCCAAACATCACAGAATTGTACAAAGTGGACATAATAGCCTCTCATGACCAGAATTACCACATGTATGATTTAACGTGAAATCCTGCTTTGTAGAGACTACAAAGAACCAAGAGGCCCTCTTTGGAACCATCTAGGTACTCATCAATACTAACAACCCCAGACCACTTCCACCTTCGAAGAATCAGATAACTTAAGAAACTAAGTTTTATTATAACCTTCCATGAGCACTCTCCCTCTAGAAGAGGATCTGAAAAACCAAGAAAGTAAAAGAGTGTAGACTCAATCTATAAATCTCGAGAAAAATATTCCTTATATTGATCAACTGGAGGATTTTTCAATGGAGAAACAATCCGGGTTGCACTTCAATCTTGCACTAACACTTAGTTGGGGCGTAACTCATCCAATGAAAGAACACAAGGACCCAACCCAGCTTGTCCATAGGTTAAAAAGTGCCACAAACCAGAACCAAACATGTGAGGGGAACCACCGTAATGGATTCCCAATCATTTCTTAGAAGAGACCACAAACCAGCCCTTCAACCCAGCTTACTGACAAAACACAAACCCAAAACATGGTTCAAACTAGAGGGGTTTATAGACTCAAAACATCCCAAAATATCAACATTTTCAAGAAAAAAATAATACAAAACCTCCCAAAAAATTTATCAATACATCAAGTTTTCCTTTAAAAATATTTCTTTGAAAACAAACGGTTCAACATTTAGCATATCCACCAATGGTACCCCATGGGCCTCACACATGCATGTTTCCGTTCCACACTGGTCACCCTCCTCATATCTATCCCAGCACTCATCCAGTCGTTCCATTAACCATCCATAATCCCATATAACCCCTTGAATGTGGTCTCTCATGAAGATACCAAGGGTTAAAACAAAAATACTTTCAACTTTTCAAAACCAAAATAGTCAACCAACACATACTTTTTCTCAAGACCACTAACCATGAGATCAAAATCCCAGTTTACAGCTTACAGAACATTTCAGAAAGGCACAACCATTCATATAAGAACTAATTTTCAAGTCATTCACATCAATTTGAAAGAATCTCATCCCATTAAAACACCTTTCTACAGTTTAGATAATAGTATTGGAAACACTTTTTTCAAAACCAACTTTAACACAGTTCCCATTTTCAAAAGAGGTGTAAAGACACAATTTTACATTTCAAAAACAATTTTGAAAACTCAGTGCCACAATTTCACAAATCTAACCATTCCCTATTTATTATAAAATCATTTCAAACTAACCTTCTGATTCTTAAAACCTAGTCATTTTTTCTTTAAAACCGAACTTCCATGATTTCAAAACAAAAAGGAAACAAGACAATGAAAGAAGAAACTAGTTTCAGTGGGTGAATTGGGCACATGGTTAGTGACCATAAGACAATCAATTCACCATCACAGATATTGTTCTAGGGAAATATCCCTGGCTCCACACGGCTTTCTAGGACTAGCTAGCTCACTAAGACCATTAACCTGACTCTATTTTCATTTCCCCTAATCATCATCAAACCATGAAAACCAAACGACACATACAAATCCCAACATCCCCTGGAAACTCGAATCCCATCCTGAGGTGTGCTAGCCAGGAACACTACCCATAACTGAAATGTAAAGTCCCGATAGTCCTAGCTCTAGACTATTCCAACTCTTCCCCAAATAACACAACCCAAAGAGAGTGAATCTCCTCTGATACCATTTTGTCAAGAACAAGATCTGGTTACCATCAAAACTGATACCATACCCAGCAAGTAACAAGACCCGAATGGAGTTCCAGATCCCCATGGGCTGGAACAAGTTCCCAGGTATTATAAACTGAGAATTTGGAATGATTTACATAAATTTATAAACTTAAAACAACAAACTAATCCAATAAAATAAATCTGGATTTTTAAACCAAAAAAATATTTTACAAACTTTCAGAATTGAATTATACAATTTAAAATAATTTTAAAAGACAATTACAAAGGTAAAACACCAAAAATGATAGCCCAAGAACCTCCACATGGCAAGAGGTACCACCCTAAATCCATCTCCACAACACCGCATCACGATGGACCGCTAAAAACCCTAACCATTGGCACAAAAGCTATATCCAAACCTGCAGCAAAAATAACCAAGTATACTTACACCCAATGGTGTAAGTAGGGTGTGAGAAAAATCCTAGTAGGATACCACCAATAATATATTCCATGTGATAAACATTAAAATATGAAAATTTTGAAAGTTTTCATAAACATGAAATGCTAGTTAAAATTTCTAAAAGATGAAACTTTAAATAAAAACAGTTTTCAAGTGGGATATTTTAATGAATAAAAACTTTTAAATAAAAAACCAAAGCTACTAAATTTTCCTTCCAATCATAATGTATGCCGATAGTATGAAAAATTATTCTAATGAGCACAAACAATTGGAAAATAACCCCTAGGCACTAGCTCGTTGTGGGTCCCAGGCACCTCGTATCTTGGTAAGGGTAACTACCATAATATTCGTTCTCATGCATGAGCCACTAGTAGGGAACATACCCATAACCTAGTGGTCCCCAATAATTATCCTCATCATCATAGTTTATTTAGTGTTTCCATCGTCAATCTTGCTACGTGAAACTGAGGCCAAACCCCACAAGATCACTAGCATACTAGTATAAGTCCATCCACATAGATACCCAGGTTTCCCTCTTGTGCTCAAAAAAGTTCAAGAAGTCATGAAATAAAATTTTAAGATGAAAATACCACCTCCACATCACACATTCACCAAAAATTCCACATTTACATCACACAAGTCACATCATCCCCCCTTTCATTCAAATTGATTTTGAAATCAAACTCACACCAAAATTTCCCACAAAACATTTTTCATATCTTTCACAATTCAAAAAATTATTTAAAAATTTTATAAAATCATTCCCAAGATTCTAAACATAACATAACCTCCCAATAACATGTTACATAATACCCTTTTCATAAAAAAAAAAATCCAATTTTCACATCACACTCACACAAAACAGCCCACAAACATGTTTCACACCCACATCACAATTTCATAAATCACCTTGATAAATTACAAAACATTTTCGAAATGTTTGACATCATAACTGACCACATTATCTTTCAAAAACTCAATTTAGGTGGACAAACTCACCAAAATAGTATATATACATCCTTTTCCAAATTTCTTTAACCCTATAAAACATTTACAATTTTCATAAAACAATCTCAAGGGGTATAACTATGTTTTGCACACAAACCATTTCAAAGCCCTATTTCAAAGCCAAAATCCCACCAATACCAATCAAAAACAGAATTGGAATCCCTAGAAATATTTATTAAACCAATCTCAAGTATTATGAAATCACCTTGAATAATACCACAAAATATGCTCATGGAAACACACATTTTCATAAAATACTTTCAAGAGGCATAACATGGTTTTACACATAAAAACCATTAAAAAACAATATTTTTAACCCAAATTCACACCAACACCCCACCAAACCATAATTTTCATCCCAAAAAACATTTATCAAACCACATTCATATATTATAAAATACACCTGAATACTACCCCAAGAGTTACACATAAAAACACTCAATTTAAAGCTAAACTGAAACTATAAAATCAAACTCTTAACCAAATACATAATTTTTTTTGCACCGCATAAAGAATATAAGGAATATGAAAATTATTAAATCAAGAAAGCTAACCCATCAATAATTTTTTACACATGGAACCACCTACCTTTATGTGTCGAAACCCTCAAAACATGGTGCAAAACATCAACCACACCACCGTCGCACCACAAGGGGTTAAAAACTAACACAAAACCACAATATTTGACCAAAAAGACAAAAAAGAAAACCATAGGTTCTAACCCTAACTTCTTGGAATTTTAGAAAATCATGAACCAGGGAGGAAACCCTAAGGAAAACGGAAGAAACCAAAAAGGAATCACTTACTCTGAACAATCCTGACGAAATCACCCCAAATACATCAAATATTGAATCTCCAAGCAACAAAAACCAATAGATAGGCTCTAATGAGGATAATTAGGTTATGTGGGGGCTGAAATAGGTGAGAAAGAGTGAAAATTGAAAGGTTTATGAAAGAATAAAATTACCTTCTTGAATCTGGATGATTTGAGAAACCTTGAGAAGTTTAGCCCTAATCTGCAATCCAAATGAGCTCAAAAAATCTAAATAGATAATGAGAGTGAGAATATAGTTTTTGGATTTGGATGGGGGACTAATCACAAAAAAACTGTAAAAAATTAATGAGATATTGAAAAATAAATAAAAATATCTGAAGAAAAAAATGGGATTATGGGTGGCCTACCAGACTAATAAAAACCAAAATATATAATTATTATGGATTCGTATGGGGTACAAATTGATATTGTGGTTTTAATATACCATGTTATTCTAACTGGATAGTTTAACGGGTGTAAAATTTTTAAAATGATGGAGTTATAAGGGAAACAAAATTTAATTTTAATTCTAGATGTGGGCTCACGGTTTAGCCCAAATTTTTAAAACCCACCATTTCCACAAAAATTAAAGGGAAACCCCCAAATCAATGTAAGAATGGAAATTAAATGAAAAATACCTTTAAAATAAGTCATGTATGTGACATGGGATATTTTTTATTATAATATTTTTTCCTATTTGTTTAATTATTTTTAAAATTGAATTATTTTATTTTATTTTCATATTTATTAGTTTTTTAAAATATAAAATAATATTATATTTTTTATTATAGAATTAAAATTTTAACTCTTATTTTATTTGATATTTATTTAATTGAATAAAATTAATTTTTATACAGTATCATTGTTTAAATCTTTCTTTAAGTGGCCTTTAGAAAAATAAATGGACCAACTTTAACCAGCCAAAGACTAATCCCTTAAACCACATTGGGGGACCTAGAGGTCAAGCCTATGAGAGAGACAACCTAAGGTCCAACCACAGTGGTAGGAAGTTGATTGGGTGGGCCCATGTATAAGCCCCGTATGAGCATGCATGGGTGAGGGTGCATAGTTTGGACTAGGATGGTGGTGGGCCAACGTGGGACGGCATAAGCCTATATGGCGTAAAGTACAGTGTAATAGCTATTGATCTCCCATAGCTAGATCAAAGTGGTGAAGTGAGCGGTTTATTGATATACCAAATTCTAGCACAAACATGTGGGTCCACATGTGCTATTTTCATAAATCATCTATACATATGTGCTGGCATTTGGTATATCAATAAACCACTCCCTTCATTGTATTTAAAAAGGTACGTATGTTGTAATCAGTTTATCACTCCCTATAAAAAGTGAAGAATTAATACTTCTAATAACTCTCTATCAAAAGAGAGGACTTAGTGAATACCCCACATCTCATTGAGTATAGTATATTGAATAGTGGACTAGGATATTGGTGATCTAAACCACTATATAAAAATCATGTGTAATTTGTTTTAAATTCCTCTCTATATATATTACTGTTAATCTCTCCAATAATTAAATTAATTTGATTAAATATTTTAAAGAACTATTTACCCCCCTCTAATCAATATTTACATATACTAGGACCTATCAAATACGACCTACTACATTTATAGAAATATAATTTTAAAATCATTTAATTGTTTTCCAAAACTCATTTCCTAAATTATTGATACTGATAAAAAACATATGAAGTTGGAATTTAAAATTATAATTATAGAGCATAATTTTTTTGAGGGTTTGTAAGTCAAATTAAATTCTATTATAATATTTTCATTACTATTAAATATATATAAATAATAAAACTATGAAAATATAATTTTATGTGTTTTTTATAGTTAATTATGAATAGAAACCATATAGACAATGAATATGGTTTTGAATTATACAATATAACAGAGGTTGTAATAAGTTATAAATTGGAAATAAATTCTACCTATATTATTATAATTGGAATTATTTAATAAAAAAATGAACAATATAAGAAAATTCTCAAAATGTGTTTCTAATATAGGGTTTAAAATATAGTATAGAATATGTTATGTACTATTGGGTAAACAAAATGTGACAATCTATTCGTGATTGACGATATCCGAGAACTTTCATAAGACGAAACACCATGTAAGGAAATAGAAAATCAGTGTTATATAATGACTTATTATATTCCTATAAACAGTGTATTATTGTAATTCAAGTAAAATAGATTTTTTTCTTCTAATATAGTAAATCGGTCAGAAGATTTTCACATTTCATTGGTGTGAGGTATTATCAAAATCTCTAATTTATTGGGAATTTTCTGAAATAATGAGAGCTATGAAATTATTTTGTTCACATGATTTGTGTTGGTTTCAAATATTGAATTATTATATTTCAACGCTCATCAAAATTGTTTTATATTTACATCAATCAACTCATTTGGAAACCCAAACCCATCATTTTCCAATAATGCATCGATTTACTAATGTTACAAATTCTACACTATATTAAAAATAATTGTAGGGGGATATTATTGAATTTCTAAAATGAAAAAATATTTTAGTTATGATAATATTTTTTATATGAATTGTATTCCCTATTTAATGAAAAGGACAATGGAGATAGATCCATTATTGTCATTGACTAAAAGTTTCACTAGGTATAAAAAATTACATAATATAATTAGTTCATCTTATAATATATAACGATTATACTTGGATATATTTTCATGGGACCTAAGTACATGGAAATATATTATATAAGATCAAATGTTATTACTATAAACTACAATAAAATTTATATTTTTCCAAAATTTTATTACTGTATAAATTATAAACTGTAATAATAATCAATAATTGTAGTCATGTAAATGTTGGTCCTACCAAAATATTATTATTGTATGATAGTCAATAAAATTTATTCCTAGTTCATCTTATAAATATTTTTATATAATTTTATGAAATAATATGTAATACCTTGGAATAGTCGATTATGGGGATATGTTACAGTTTTTAACCAAATGTTTTCTATAATACAACCTACAATCTTTCTACAAGAAATAAATAATTCATAAAAAAATTGCAGCTTCTTTTATTTTTTTCCATATTGGAAAAGTGGTACGCTTAGAAACTTGTAATAAAAATTCAATGAAATTTATTCTATGTTAGAACTGAAATTATCATATACGTTAATATATGACTAAATATTTTAAGAGATCTTATTAAAGTCATAAATTAACTTCATACAAGAACTAATTTCAAATAAATATTTCTTATTATCAAAAGAATTCAATAGTGTTCTAGATAATCTTCTTCAAACCAAATACAATGTGATCATGTTTTCACATCAATTTCAAGGGGTTTTATTTATACTTTTTAGTAATAGATGTGAATGATTTTTTTTATAAAGACATCAATAATGCAAAGGTCAAAAATTCAATGACATATTTATAAAAAGGAGAAAAAGTTGAAAATGTATATTTGGGAAAACTTTTTATGGTTTCCAATTTGTAGATAGTATGAATCATCAACTACCTTGTTGTATTATAACCTTCTAAAATTGTTGAAAACATAAAAAGAAACAGTAATCCAAAATTAATATTTGGTTAGTATTAATAATACAACAATACTTTATGATGATGTCCAGTGTTTTAAATATTGTAGTAAAAGACATCCTAATGGAAATATATAATCCTGAAGAAAGGATAAGGTAGGAAAAACATTAAGTCTAAATAATTTTTTTAGAGAATTGGAAAGATACACTAACATTCTTAGAGTCAATGCACTATTAGAATATCAAGATTCAATAGTATATTCATGGAATTTAATATTATACTAACAATAATGGTATCTAAGTCATTGGTAATAATTTTAGAGGAAATGAAATAATATTTTATGATTTATATATTGATATAAAAAATGATAGTAAATTGTTTTTGAAAAAACATAATAGTGAGATTCATTTCATGAACTATATACAAGGAAAAATGTTTATGACTATATTTCATTTACAAGTACTGTATTCCGGTGTTCTATAAACTCATCTCATAATGTTTAACTAAAAGTTACTTATTTTTAATATTTAATTATATTTTTTTATTAATAAACTATTTATAGTAGATAAAAGTTCATAGAAATATTATTTTGATATTACCACCAATCCCTTAAAATAATATGTCCCCCCGATTTATTACTCCCCCTTGGCTACATTGGTTTATGGAAATATATATTTCAAATAAAATTTAATTTAACATTCAAATTGATGAAATTTTGAAAGAATAAAATAAAACATTAACGTGTTATTGAAATTTATTTGTAAAAAAAAGAAATTAAATTTTGATTTTTTTAGGAAATATTATCAATGATTTTATATAGTTATGAAAAAGGAATATTCTTTTTGACAGAATCCTACAAATATTTTTACTAGAATGTAGTAGTAAACATGGAAGTTAAGTTGATATAAAGGGAAAATATGTCAATTTAAGTAGAAAAAATTACATATATGAAAACAAAGATAACATGAAACTTGTAAATGTTGAGTGAATTTGATAGAGATATACACATAAAGAATTCTTCAAAAATGTTATATTATTTGATGTTATCATATGGAATAAATTGAATTATAAAATGTTTTGAATGTGTCTCAAAATGTATAATATTATTTGTTTCAAATAGTCTTAAGAGAGATAGGTATTCTAAAATTTTATTCTATTAGTACAAAATAAAAACTATATAAAAGTTATATGTTAAATTAAATAATAAAAAAACGAATTTCACATTTAATTGATTAAATAGTAATAATACGTAGTAGAACATTAATGTTAATAATAACGTGTATATTTAATGTAATACATTTTACTAATTTTTAAGTAATGTATATGAAAAGAAATATAAAATATTCATCAACAAGGAGTAGGTCAATAATGACTATGTCCTTTAGGTATTTTGAATATTTTATGTGACACATTCATATAATTCAAACTTGAATCCTCAATATATCGTTATCTTTAATTGATATATTTCACATATGAGTAAAACAATGTTCCATTTGAATAGAACTATATGATAACACATAGAATAATGTTATTGAGTACATATATAATAATTTACAATATTTTTGAAATGAAAAAAAAATCTAAGAAGGTAGTAATGATGAATCACTTTTAATTGTTAAAATTTATTATATTTTAACAAGTTGGGGTCAATAACAATTATTAAGGAATAAACCCACCTTTTAAGAGGGTTGAGAGGAAACCAGTACATGACATGTTATATGGATTAATAGCCCAAAGGCATAAGGGCCTGAAACATAGATGATCCATAGACCTTACAATTTAATGGTCTGGAGGCCATGTGGCTTGAAATTTATTTTCTTAGCCCAAACGACCATTTCATAGACCAAAGGACCCTTTGAAGAATGGTATTGTTATAGTTCCCACAAATTATATAGTACTATCTACAGTACCTTCCATTGCTACAATACCTGTTACAATTCCACCACTTCCATAGTAGTACAACTTCTACTATAGTCTACCACTACTACAATACTTCTATCGTACATGATTTAGTTCCCTATTAAAATACAAAAAATCTCTTATATACATAATGTATGTATTTTAAAATTTAATTTAAATAGTATTTTTTAAATAACTCATAGTTTTTTTGTTTTCATGTATCAATTGTTTATATTTTATTACTGTAAGATCTAAAGACCGAGACATTAATTTGGCCATGAAAAAATAGGTTTTCAAATGTATATTCAAATATAAGAAAGGTATTGTCATTGATTTTATTAATATTCATTTCATATGAAATATTTAATGGATATTTGTTTCGTTGAAGATCGAATGATCAGTTAGAATCTAAGTCTGTCATATTGATCCTAGGCATGAAATCCTAATTTCCATTACAGGTCCCGGATAGAATTGGTTCTCCAATGATACGATCTCCCAAATCTATAACAAATAAACATGTTCCATTATAATGTCTAAAATATTACTAAATATTCCTTAGAAATATAAATTCCACCCCCACTTTCACAATTAATTTATCACATGGAAAATAAGTGATATCAATACCATTCATAATCTCTAGTGTGTATATGTTTTATGGAGTGTCTATATCTAAACATGATTTACACACTGAATAAGAACTCATATAAAACTACTCCTCTCCAGAAATAAACATTAACATGCAGTCATTTAGTTGTTTCATAATATCACATGTATATTATATGATAATCCATTATTTTATGTAATATATAATATTGTAGTTTTCTAATATACATGGGTATGTGTAATGAACAATCAACTTCAATGGTTCCTGAAATGCAGTTATTAGATAATATTTATAATTTAAATGTATATATCAACATCATTTAGGTCACTAATCATGAAATCGCATATAATAAGAATCTAATTTTTAAATTATTTTAATTCCAAAGAGTCAACTATTGTATTAGAATAAAGAAGAATTTTTTTTTCTAATGACCCATAATTTTATCAATAGAATTTACACCCAGATTATATAACTATGAAATATTTAGTAATGTATTATTATATAGGGAAAATGTTCCACATGATAAATCAAAAAAAGTTTATTATAATAAATTGAATGACACATTTATATAATACAAATGGCCATAATAATTGAAAGTATTATAATAGGATAAAAAATAGAAAATAAGATAATTATAACATAAAAATTTGGAATTGTTCAATCCCCAGATTAATCGCACTCATGAAAACACTTTAGAAATGAAAAAAATATTAGTAATGAAAAAGGAATTTTGAAAATTAAAATATATATAAACCTGAGTTAAGATATATTTTAATGAATAATTAATGTAATATTAGGTATTTATAGGAAGTAGGGAACCCAACTAACCGTTACAAATCTAAAAGTTGGAATAGTAACTGAGCCATTGGAATAGTAATATGACCATTAAGAATAGTAACATGACCATTAGAATAGTATCCTCACCTATGGAAGTGTAAAATAATATTTAGGTATCTTATAAAATTAAAATATGACATATTTATATCATTATAAAAGTAATTAAATTTTTCAAAAATGATAAAACAAGTGTTGATTTTTTTGTAAAACATAAATGTTTTGTATTCATTTTTATAAAAAAATATAATGATTTAAAATAAAGGTTAATTTCATAAAATGAGTTTATAAATTAATATTAAGTAGTTTTATAATGATAATATAATTTTGTAATACTATAAATAAATTTTCAAAGGGTTTAAATATTGATCATAATATTTAAAATACTAATTTTCAAATAAATAGGGATATTATTTAAAAATTAAACAACACATATGTTTTATATTAATTTTATAAAATTGATTTAATTTTTTTGAATATATTTTTCAAAATATGGATAGGGTGAAATTGTTAGATTTTTGTTAAAATAATGGAATTTTTTTAATAGTAAAATATAAAAAAATACAACAATTTTCATTTCAAGAAAAATACATGCCAAAATGAGTCATGGATAATATATGTCACCATTTAATCAGGCTAACATGCACTAGTTACTGTATATAGTCAAAATAATCATCACTATTTGTTTCATTATGGAACAATAATAAACTAATGAATATAATTTTCAAAAAACCCCTCTCCTCCCCATATAAATATCACCTCACACCACCCATTCTCATCATATATTTTAAGCCTTTGAGATTTATAAATTCCTACAAAATTATGTTCCCAATACTCTCCCCCAATTTATAGTGATTCTAGTCTCACCAAATACCATTTCAGGGAGACTTAAGGGGTATCCTTAGAGGAGTGAACCAAAGGAAGAGGTAAAATTATTGGCTAAAGCTCTTTCAATTTTATTTTTCTCCTACTATGCCATATGTTCTCCATCACCTAAAAATAGTAACATAAACACCTAAATTTATTGACATATTTTTATTATTATTGTGTAAGACCTTTATTATACTCTCACCAAAATTAATTCATAAATTAAAACATTGTTCACAATATGGTTGGTTCACCACCTCCATGATCAACACAATTTGTTTTTCTCCATTGCCTTCAAGAATGGTAAAACATTTATTATTGGTAAATAAGATGATAATAAATAAATTATAACTTATTTTATGTTTTGAAAATAATTAATAATCATATAATTAAATAAAATGAATCTAGTTTTGAAGGATGGTAAATCCACCAAAATGAACGAACCATTTAGCATTAATGTTTTCACTTAAATAATCTATTATAAACTCCTTGTTTTAATGATAAAAATTCAGGATTCATATGTTTATAATGATAATAATGTTTCGTGATTGTAAATTATTATTTTTAAAAGCATAATTTGAATATAATTGGATATGTATAGTCCTGTTCCACTGTTAGTTAAAATTATATAACCAAAGGAATTCTAAAACCGTTAGAGTCATGCCACCTCCAACATTGTGATAATGATGGAAGTGTGCTACTATAAGGATTTCCACCATTAGACTTCTACCACCACTAGGAATCAGCTACCACTAGGAATTTCCTACCTTTAGGAATCTGCTAGTGCCATGAATTTCCCACTATTAGGAATTTTTAACCACCAATCATTAGAATTTAATAAATTAAATGGCTATTTATGGAGTTATTTCATATGGAATCAGGAATATTTAATTAATTATGATTCCTATATCATTGCATGGTTGCATTGAAGATCAATTCATAGTTTCATGATTTTTTACTTAGTATGAGGATCTAGGAAATATTTAATATAATTAGTCAATGGATAAATAACCTACCATTGATATTTATTTCAAAATTTATCCCTCATGCATGATTTTTGATAGATGATGATAGATTGAGCACTTACATGATAAATACATGACACCGTGAATGAGTGGAAGACATAGCAGATACTTTTTTTATTACACCAAAACAAGAGATGATTTTCAGAGAATCTTCATAAAAAAATAGAACATCACGACACTCTATTTTCATATTTTTTTTGATAACTTGTTCGAGATCTCACCAAGTAAAATTTGAGGGCCCTCATGCACCTGGAGCATTATAGACTGAGTAGCACTAAATCTTCTATATCTCTTTACTTCCCCTCTCTATTTTTTTCTTTAATATCAAGTAGTTTGATTTCTTTCCTCAATATATTTTTACACATCGAATCCTGCATATAAAATAGAGAATGAATAATATTCACTCAAAAATTTTAAACCATTTACCAACAGAAATTGTTGAATAGGTCTTCTATGGACTATGTTGTTTTTCCCATGTAAAACAGTGGAAGTTTATTTGAGCTTGGACAGCTTGTGATTATGTTTTTATACTCGATACAGGATTTGGATCACATTATTTTCTATAATAATCTTCTTGGAAGTGGGTGATTGAAAAGTGGAGGGGATTAGGTCTCCTCTTGAGACTGAAACACTTGTTTATTCGATTTTTTGTTTTTTTATTTATTTCAAATCTTGAGATTAATTTTTTTAATCTATGAACAAAACTGTTACTTTGATACTTAGTCTAAACTAGTGTTTATATATATACTTGTTTAAGATGATCAACATCAAAAGTTAAAGTAATTTCAATTTTTTTATCTGATCACTAATCATTCATTGAGAAATCTATTGAATGAGAAAAATTATATTAATTTATTTTTTTATTAACTAGGAATTTTTATTTAAATTTGTGGATTTTTTAAACTTGTTTTTAATAAAGATTTTATTGGGAATAGAAATCGCCCACTCTTGAGTTACTCACTCTGACCAATATTTGATATCAAATGTTTTTCTAATATATTTAAACAATTATTTAGTTATTGTTTAAATATCATAAATTTTTGTTATTTATAAATTTAGTTCTTTATGTATAATAGAAAAGTGGGATCTAATACTAATATACCTCATTATATTAATGGAAAAAATTAATCTTAGTGGAAAATTAAAATTAAAATGCATACTGAGAGCATGATTTTTGAGATATTGTGCGCTATTATAGATAAATATGTAATACCTAAAACTTATAGATCTAATTGGGATGATCATACTAAATATTCGAATAATAATAAGGGTATATCCATGAATTATTTGTATTGTGACGTGGGTGATAAGGAATTTAATCGAATTTCTACCTACAGAACTGCTTTTGAAATCTGGGGTACTTTTTCTATTTATCATGAAGGAAAATATAATGTCACAAAAATGTTCTTAAGCACATATTCTATGGAATATGGTAATTTTAAAATAAAAATTGATGAGCCTATTTATGACATGTATATTATGTTTAATGGGATCATGAATACAATGCACTCATAGGGGAAACCTTCCTATAAAAAATATCAAGTGATATAACTATTGTGGTATCTTCCGGATAGATGGAAAAGAACCTTATTGTTAATCATATAAACATTTGATGTAATAACATTAACTATTAAGGACGTGATAGGAAAACTGGTGATGTATAATGAAGAACTCAAAATTAAAAAACTAAGAGGAGGATGAACCAAAAATAAAATAAATAGTCTTAAGATCAACTTATTTATAACAGAAAGTGAAAATCCAAGATGATAGTTCAAGTGATGAGGAATCACCTAATGATAGTGATGAATAGATGAACCATATAGACCAATGAATCAGAAGGCATCACATGAAAAATAATTTCTTTAAGAAACCCAACTAAAAAGGAAAATATGAGAATAGATGAAACTGTAGAAAAGATTGGAAGAAAGATGATGCTTCTAATCAAATAATTTTTTATGAGTGTAAGAGGAAAGGGAATATCAAAGATTACTATATTAAGATGAATCTAAAGAAGAAATATGATGATAAGAGGTATAAAATTCATGAATTACACATGTAGTGATTCTAAAGGAAACTCAAGTGATTTAGACTTAACTAAATAGGATAACCATGGCATATCTAACATGTGTTTTTATTGAAAAACACACCTGAGGTATCCAATGTTTTCCCATCTTCTCTTATTAATATTTCTTTTCATTTTGGGGATGACAGAAATGATGATAACATGTATAATGATGATATGTTTGAATAATTTATCATTCTGTAAGATACATTAAATGAATTGAAAGTTAAATATATGATTTTAAAGAAACAACATTATTTGACTACTAGTTTCAAGTGTGACCTTACTAAGGAAAAACAGAAAAATGATTAACTATTGAAATATAACTATGAATTAAAATTGTCTAATGAGAAACATAATAAATATTTTTAATTATTCACCAAAGATAGAAATACTCTTAAACAAATTCATGGAAAGAAGGCTTCTCCCCAGTATACTACCGGTATAAGTTATCAACCCCGAAAAATAAAGATTGTTAAAAATAAATTTATTGCAAGTTTTATTTATATACTAGTTTTTATTCATCTATAACCAAGAAATTATTTATCTCTAAATGTTATAAATATGGTTATAGGAAACCTGTTAATAAAATATTGGAATCTAAAACTCTGATTACTAAAATTTATGGACCCAAGAAGACTTTGGTACCAAACTAATTGTTGGTGTAAAATTTATTTTGTAGGAAACATACTTAAAAATATCTAGTAAGAATTTATGGTACCTGGAAAGTGGTTTTTCCATACACATTACAAGATATTAATCAAGATTCAAGATGTTGATAAAGGATAATAGTGAACTTGTTAATTTTGGTGACAATTCTAAAGAGAAAATTATTAGCCTAGGCCATATCCGTAATTATAATACTAATTTAATTTATAATGTTTTATTTGTAGATGGTATAAAGTAAATTATGATTATAATTTCATATATATGTGATGATGTATTTCATGTTATGGTTCAAAATAATGCATTTAATTTGTTTTACTCTAAAATTAGTTTAGTTCATACTGCCTTGAGATATGACAATGTTTATACTGCTAATTTAGATTCATTATTTTCCCAAAATATTTCTTGATTAAGTGACTTTTACAAAGAATCGTGGGTATGGAATATGAGACCATTACTTTGAAATATTCAATCAATTAGAAATATAACTAGGAATGGTTTAGTCAAATATCTACATAAACTAGAATTTCCAAATGAAAATTTATATAACCCATGTCAAAAAGGGAAACAAAAAAAGATCTCTTTCAATTCAAGGAAATAAGATTCAACTTATCAACCCCTAGAGTTTGTTCACGTGTATTTTTTTAGACCTTCTAGAGTTTCTTGTTTAAATGAGAAGCACTATGTTTATTTTATTATAGATGAATTATCTAGGTAATCTTGGGTATCATTTATAACTCAAAAAGGTAATGGCTTCTCTTATTTTACTAAGTCTGCTAAATATATAGAAAATATTAGTAGACATAGGTTTAACAACTTAAGAAGTGATCATGTCCATGAGTTTTAGAATCTAGACTTTGAATATTTTTTCTCACAAAATGTTCATAATCATAAACTTTATTCTACTAGGACCCCAAAACAAAATAGTGTTATAGAAAGGATAAATAGAACCCTTAAAAAAATTTACCAACCATGCTAAATGAGTATAACATACCTATTTACTTTTGGGTAGATACTATGTATATAAATTTTTATATAATCATTGGAGTCTTAATTAGACATATCATAAAGAGAAATCCTTTTGAATTTTGGAATGGTAGAAATCCATAGGTTAATTACTATATAGTTTTTTGGTTACAAAGTCATTGATCTTAATATTAAGTAAAATCTTGATAAATTTTATTCAAAGAGTTATGGAAGAATTTTCAATGGCTATTAAAATTTTAGTAAATCATATAGGTTGTTTAATAAATGAATCATGATTTTGGAATAATCTGTTAATGTTATGTTTGATGAGACATATCCCCATGATCCTAAGACCCCTTTAGAAAAACTCGAGTATGGTCTGTCAAATAGGAATATCAACACCAAATCTTTTGAAAATTCTGTGAAGCAAGCAGAAAAATAATCCATCTAGGTGAAACAACCTAAATATGAACATGTAGAAGACAATGATTTTACCGACCCTTATTTTCCTAAATATGGTAGTAGTTTTTATACCATCCTCAAGATAATGTAGTTAGAGATCTAGATAGAGGTACATATACTAGAGGTTTGATGTTTCTGATTTGTGCTTATCTTTTCATACATGTTATTGAGTATAATAAAATTTTTCCTCAGATTCTTGTTGTTTTGTGGATAAAATGATTCATTTCAGTGTTCTTGGTGATTTTTAGGATATTATAGAAAAATCACAAATCAGGAGTGATCATAATGAAAATTGAAATATAAAAAATGTGAACTTTATAAAAACACATAGTGTACCTCTTCTCATACATGGTTTGGACAGCCCAAGTACATGCCCATATAGTCGACCATAGATAATACATCTGGTACTCACTTTTAGAACACCAAGTATGCCCTTCCAAAAGTTATTGGTGGATGTAACAGACTCTACAAGCCATGTGTCATTTCCCAACACGTCATGTACCCCGCCAAATGCTTCCAAAAATGTTGAAATCAAAGGGTGTCCTAGATGATCAACTACCAGTGGAGAAAATAATGGAAAAGTTAGCTGAACTTAGTACACGACATGTACTTTTGGGTTCCATTCATGTAGTTTAATTTTCAATAAATAGAGAGGACGTCCCCTTAGTTTGAGGTTGGACATACAAGTGGAATGTGCTGCTGCTCAACCACTTGATCTCCCCAAAATCAAAAAATGTTTGTTTTATTTATATTATTATATCCATTTTAGTGTAATTTTCCCCTTTCCCCTTTCTCCTCTTATATCCATGGTAGGGAGTGAGTTTATGTTCAACTAGAAGACCATGACTATGGTCATAAGAGGCTAGGTTTCTTATGTTTGGTTCATAATAAGATTATGAGTATTGTGTCATTGTAATTCTGAAGTATTTTCTATTATAATGATTTTTTACTTTATAATTAATTTAATGTAATTTTTTTCTATTACAACAATTGTGTCATATCAAACAAAGAATGAAAAAATTGGGGAAAATAATTGAGTTATAGTAGCTAAACCCATGACCATTGGGTGAGCCCGTTGCTACTGTTTTGGAGGTGATGATCATGATGTGGATTTGGAAATTCAGTCACCAAACCAAGGTATTGGTTTAAAAATACCAAAATACCAATTATGAGACTAGGAAATGGTGTTTTAATAGAATCCCTATGTTAAAAGTATTTATCAAATAATTTTAATACTAAAGATTGACTTTTTCAAAACACTCTAATCAAATTTCAACCCCAAAAAACTAGTTCCCTAATTTTTTCATCCTTTCCTTCTTGTTTTCATATAACTTTCACAAATAGTGTCACTTTTTCATCCCACTCCATTCATTCATTTTTTCTGGATAATCAGTGGAGACCCACTAGCTTAAAATGATAATTTATTCTCCATTTTCCCTATGGGATCGACCCCGACTACTTCTAGCTACCTAGTTAGTTAGATTATAAGGGAATAATACATTTTATCTTATACACCTCATAATAGGAGAGGTCAAATTAGGACACCATTATTGGGGAGCACAAGAAGTAGTATTGTGAGTCTGAGTTGAGGTTGGATTACCTAGAATTTCCCATTTTCTTTTCTTGATTCTTCTCTTGGGACCCTCTACCCCAAATTTTGATAGATTATTATATGACTGGTGATTGGTACGATCCACATGGATATGATTTTTATCCGATTTATCTAGTGTTATTCTACCAATATCTAGGAGAGCATTATCAGTACATGGATGATGGGTCTGAATATGAAGAAAACCCATGTATATACTTCACCCCAACAATCTATTTTTCTCTTCTAGAACCATGTGTAGATAAAACTAAAACACTAATATCATTGATTTAATCCTTTACCACATGCTAGTTGGAGCAAACCAGAAGGGTTGGAAGACTTGATACTATGGTTGAGCCGCTTTGAGAGATAATAACTCATTTGAATACTATGGTTTAGTTTAAGACTGGTTGTTCTAACCCTTTCAACTGAGGAGGCATGTTATGATGTGGGATCCACTTTTAATTCAATGATAATTTCTGAAAATGATTTTATAATCACAAATTTTGAATATGAGAACACCCCATATCATGTTAATACTGAATCTGATCAGAACTTTATTTGTGAACCCTTAGTTGATTAGTTACCTACTCTGAAGAATTCCTGTAATTATTTTCATGATTTAAACTTAATGGAGTAAAAACCTCATGAGGATGAGGACATATGTGATTAGAATAAGTCATAATTCCACTTTTGGCATCTACAATCCATGAAGCACAAATATTTCAAGACGCCACTGAGGCCACCTGAAATTCAGAAATCATGGTTAATAAACAAGGGCAGACGACATATGTGGTGGTTCTCACAGTGGAAGACACATTCTCCTTATAATTATGGGAAAGTACCCAACCTCATGTCGATCCAAAGACATAAAACAAAAGTGCTGTTCGGGAGGAAACCCATTCACTTTTCTCTCTATTTTTTCTATTTTTAATAAGAAAATGGAATTTAATTCTTCTCCACATTTTGAGTATAACCCATTTCCTCTAGCCACTATTTGAATAAGGATAAAGTGAGGTTACACATAGTGTGAAATTAAATACACAGTGTGTAATTTTCAATTTACTTTATATTGAAATATATCTTTTAGTATAAGTAAATATTAATTATGTTATTAAATAGGTAAGAATCTTGTGGTGATGGAAAGGTCATTTGAGTGTATCTAATCCATCGCTGATTCGAATCACTCCACACATTCCATTGTTAAATGTTTCATTCTTTTCAATCACATGTTTTAAGTAAACGGAGTTTGTGATTTTTTAAAAATTAAATAAAACCATTTCAAAATAAAAGAAAACTGATGGTGGGGCTGAATTTTCTGGCAGGGTCATAGCCCACTGATCCAAAATACTTAGGTTTGAGTCCTTATAGCAAATTCAGTTCCATCCATTTTCACTAAAATAAAACCAGACATCGTGTAGTTTAATAGATGTTATGTGTGATGTTCCACATTTTCAACAATAATTTAAAACATTTTCAAAAATATGAAATCAACAGAGGTTGATGTGGGTTTATTGGAAGAGTCGTATCCTAGGGATTAAAAGTCCCTAGTTCGAACTTGGCTAATCTCTCTACCTCATCCCAATCATTAATAATTAAAACTATACACCACGAACCCTTCCCTTCACCATGTAGTACTATATATATATAATTAAAATATTTAAATATAATAAAATATGAAACACTACAACCTTTACTACAGTGGTTGAGGGCATGCATTTGGATCAGCTCAGTCACCAATTTGAATGTCGTCCTGAGCACCAGACCCATGTTTCTAGTTATCTTTTTAAAATTTTAGAAAACATGGCATGTATTTCCTTGATACCCAATGTGTATAGGATTATTTTCATGTGTAAATGTTTATTTATTTTTAATTTAAAATAATAATTAATAAATAATTCATAATAATCCCCATATTTTATGTATATAAGAATATTAATATAAAAAAGGACACTCACATGGACTGTATGATAATCTACATATCGTGTGTCTCGATTATAAAAGCTATGATTTTTTATGCACCCCCTCTCCCTGCTTTCTTCTTGAGGCTTCCACCATATGCCTCTTAGCCTCCCCCATGTCAATCCTCTATTCTACTTCGATTCAGGCCGCGTTTCCTTCCTCATTTCGATACTCAATCCTTGTAAGTTCTTCAGCACCCTGATTTTCTGTGATTTTCTTTATTTTAGGTGATTTACGGATTCTGGTGAGAATTCAACCAAAATCCATAGTAAATTGGAAAAACGATGAACACACACTTTGCACCATTAGTACATGTCCACATACACTCTGTTCGAAATTTAAAAACACATTGTGTGTGCATTTGGAACACACTATGTATTGTACCTACACCCATCCTAAGGTAAAACCATGTCCTAGAACATTCAAGACCCTAATTATAATGTCTATAACATAGAATGTGTATTTGTCACATGCTGTGTAAACCATCTTCGACGACTTTTTGTGTCATGGAATACACGGGATGGATTCCATGTTCGCAAAAATGGAATGTATGTTTGGTATATGTCATGTGCTTCTATATTCTGACCCCTCTTGGAAGAGGATATTTATAAAAAACATTATAGCTAAGATCCTATGTTCACCCGAACAACATGTGTTGAACCTAAATGTTCTTTAATATTCTTTTTCCAACCACACACCCACTCGGTGTGTGTATCCGAAGAACACGTGTTCACAACCCAATCTGACTACATGCCATTTACTATAGATCCATACATCATGCAATTTTAATATTATGATTTATAACTATTTTTTATTTTATTTTTAATCTTATTTTCAATTTATTTCTTCTTTTATTTCCTTTTTAGATTATGGTAGATAAAGAAAAAGCTAGTGGGAAGCAACCCACACCTACTACTCATGGAGAGCGCCCCAAACCCTATTGGATCAATATCAAGACTTCAGTTGCACCTTTGGGGATATATATCCCAGTGTCTTAGCCGTCAGCCTTGAAAATTCTTCCACCACCATCTTAAACTACTCCTTTGACAATAGCCATTGAGGGATCCACTATAGCACACCCCCTACTAGCACAGCACCATAGTGTGAGACTGTACCACCATCTACACCTTCCAGTCCTTCAGATCCATCCACAACCACAACTGATCGACCCACTACCACGATAGCCATGAATTCTACATTAGAAGATGATGCTCCATAAAAGCCAACACCACCAGCTTCCAGATCCTAGTTACACCTTTGCCTGATCATTGATGAGCGAGATCTTGTGATAGACAGGCTATGACGATTTTCAAGGAGGAGGATTTAGATGGGCGGTCTCTTCCTTGCCATCAATGTCCCTCAATGCTTGGGAATCTAGGAGGAGATTGAAAAGATCCTTGGGTACACACATCTGATTTGACACTCCAGGTCAACACTACTACATCCATAGATTTATTTTTTGAGTTTACTATTACCTTTGAGTTAGACGCTCACAACTAGAAAGGGATTCTTAGTAACACAATGACTCATATCCGATTCAAGTTAGACATACACCACTTTTATCTGACTATGGAATTTCTCTTATGATGGTGTAGTTTCTAAACTCTTTGAGCCACCCCACACCCTATAGATTCCCTCACCTTTACTAATTGTTTTGATCTCATCTCTTTGTGGCGATAGATTTCTAGACCTGACCAAAAGTATGCTCCCACCTCAAAGATGATCAACCCCATCATTTCCCCTCCCCTCCGTTTCATGCATTGGGGATTTAGTGACATTATTTTCTACCTCTATGAGGACATGGGTGTCATGTATAAATGGTATATGGATCTCATTACCTATATCTTCCGATATTATTACACTAACCTACCCTACCTCTCCGCCTCCTACTTCAATTCCACGATCATTGGACATCAGGGAAACTTGAATGAAATATTCTATACCACACGATTAGCATCCAACCTAGGGGTGTTTGATACATTTATATCTAATGATCACATAGGTTCTCCCATTTGGAAAGACTTCATCATTCTTATTCTCATGAGGATGGTTAAGAGGTTGAGATACACCTGTGTGCTTGTGCAGGACACTATATCACCAACTACAGTGAGATATGACCCTACTTCCCTTGATGATACTAATGATCTAGTAACACTAAATCCACAAATGGATATTACTTCTCCACCATCCACACTTCTTACTCCCATCCCTCCTCTTCCACCACTCCTTCTTCTGGACCATCCACTTCCCCACCTCCACCTGCACACTCAGATGATCTTCCCATCTCCCTACACCTGGCCTCCATCGATCATCTCTTGGACACCTTGGATATAGAGACACTCACTTTTCAAACATTAAAATTACAAAACTTTTACATAACACTTAATACATTATATAAATAGATTCCAAAAGACCGTTTTAGTTTAGTGCCTTTGGAAAGTCAGAAAAATAAAAATTGATACATAAGTTAACTACATTATCTTCCACTAGGTTCATCATGACTATCAACCTTATTAGACACAATATACTAAATACATGTCTTCATAACCTGGGAAAGGAAACATAAAAAGGGGTGAGTTCAGATGCTCAGTAAGGGTAAACAAGGGAGACATGTAAGCATAAAAATGAGAATAGTGGTATGAGAACGTGATAATAACATTAGATGATCATACCCTACATATAATAAGATTATAAACATGAATCATGGTAAAAATATTGAAAGTTCATAAGGCATGAATCATAAGGAAATAAGTAATATAAGCCATAAAATCATAACATGGTAATAAAAAATGGAATAATGGAATAAAAATAAGCATATAATAATTATTTTCATAGTAGTCAAGAATTGTTTGCAATGCCATCTTAATAGTACATGTTAACTCTCCATGCCATCTTGGTAATCGTGGTTCACTATCATGTCTATCTTAGTAGCATGATTTCACTCCTCATAACATGTTGATAGTCATGAGTCACTCCCATGTCCATTTTATTAGTCCAGGTTCACTCCAAAGACCATATTAGTCTATCTCATGAGATATAAATATTTACCCAATGCATTAGAGGGAGATATATGTACCACCATATCATAATTAAATCATACATAAATGTGACACAAAATCATAAATAATCATATCATAACCCCTGAAATAAAATCGGTATCATAAACATGTAATCATATCATAACCTGTGGAAAAAGATACAGGTTTCATAATAATTTCATCAAAAGCATAACTCATGAAAGAGAAAATTATTTAATAAATATATAACTCATGAAAGTTAAATTATTTCCATAAATACCATGACATTAATCCTATCCCATTCATTGAAACAATATGAACGAAACCTTAAGATCATTTCCTAGAAATGCATGAGTAACATCAACATATGTCATCTTAAAAGGAAAATAATTTTGAAATATCTTTTAAAAACAAATATTGAGGAAAATATCTTTCTTCTTTGATAAATGATTTTTAATTCATAAAACCATTTGAAATTTATTTTCCTAAAAAATACCTCGAAAAATTATAAAGATTACTTGAAATTGTTCTGAAAACCTTTTTCCTTGAAACTTAGAGAATATGCTTTAAAACATTTTAATTTTTTTCTTTGAATACAATTTGAAAACATTAAAAGAATTCTTGGAAATGTTTTGAAAAACCTTTCATTGATAATAATTTGAAAACTTATAAAGAAATATTGAATTTTATTTGAATACTAATTCTTTGGAAATAACTATGAAAACATGTAAAGAATGATTGAAAATGATTTGAAAAACATTATACGTGAAAACTTAGGAAATAATATTGAAAACATATAGAAAAATATTTCATTAAAAATAATTTGAAAACTTATAAAAAAAATCATAAAAATGTATTGAAAACAATTTCTTGGAAAATAACTTCAAAAACATATCAAGAAATATTGAAAACGTTTTGAAAAACTTTTTACGTGAAAACTCATGAAGGAAGATTGAAAACATTTTGAAAACCATTTCAATGAAAAAACATTAAAAACATATAAATAAATCTTTAAAATGTTTTGAAAACCATTTCGTTGAAAATATATTTGAAAAATTGTAAATAATGCTTGAAAATGTTTTGAACAATTTTTTACTTGAAAAATTATGAAAGAGGATTTAAAACGTTTTGAAAACCCTTTTTCCATTGAAGCATTGAAATAAGATTGAAAACATTTTAAAAACCATTTTCTTGAAAACTAATTTACATAATATTTGGAAAAAAATTCTTTAAATAAAACTGTTTAATATTCTAAATGATTCTTCAATGGAATAGCGGTCATGATGGTGGGTAAATCCGTACGTGCAAAACATTCCTTTTGTACTGATTTTTTTTAGAAAAGTACCTCGACCAGAAAATGAAAATAAGACTAAATTTTAAAAATAATAATTATTTAAAAATATAAAACATAGTTAAATATTTCATTTAAATATAATAGGATAATATTATAATATTTTTGGAATCCCGTTATAAATATATGGTATTGAAGGAACACAGAGTTCCGACTGAAGAGAGAGGTAAATTCAGACTTTCTTAAAAACACTTTATTAACTATATTATGTAAAAAATAGTGGAAAAATGATATCAATATGTGAATATATAATTAATAAATATATAATAAGAAAATATATTAGTGTTCTAGATAGATGGATCATAATATTTCCTCAAATGAAGCATTATCATAAACAATATCGAAAAGTGATGAGATTGTTTTAATAAACTCTTGCCACATGGTAACTTGGGGTCATACTATACATGTAAGAAAATTAAATTACATGAGGATTTATATATCCGTAAATGACATATATTTATGATATAAAATTTCATATGGAAGTATATACACCTCAAAAAATAATGTAGGTTCATAATAAAACATGTGTCTCAAAGAAGGAAAATTGAGACAAAACTATCTTATCGATTTGGAACCTTTTAAAACATTAACAACATGAAATAAAGATCATAGAATGGATATGTAAATACCAACAAATTTAAGTTTAATAATAATTGAATACATCCGTTATCATTTTACACACCACACAAAAGGAATGGGTTGTGAATAAAGCATGTATCTTATAGAAATAAAAAGTGAGACGAAATCCCCTTACCTTGTGTCTTGAATCTCTTTGTTCTCATAAGAACCTACATTATAATAAATATAATTTTATTATATGTATTTTAAATAACTATATTCTTATATCTAGTTACATATATGGTTTCATTGTGACTTTATTTTACCTACTTGTTAACAATTATTTGTTAAGGTTACGCTTCGGGTAATATTTTCTTTGTTTTTCGCATGTGTCTTAATTTGCAATATATTTAGTCCTTATACTTATATCATGATTTAAATAAATTAAAAAATGATATAAATATAATTTATATACATTATATTTGTATTATATCAATCTTTAAAATATAGAAGAATGAAATGGAATACACCGGTCATGGAGAAGGTAAGCTGTATGTATGCAATAATGTTGTTTCTATTTTTATTGTCGTATTAAAAGAAATAAAATGAAATATTAGTATATATAAATATGAATATATATCACTGTTCCAGTATCATTATTATATCTTACATATCATATATGCTAACTAAACTTATCCGTAATAAATTCCATGTAGTGTGTGAACGAATCACATTGCTTTAAGGGGGCGGTAGTCCACACTTCCTCAAATGAAATTATCATATTTACACCAAATGAAAAGTATAAATATATTTGTTTGAAAAGGATTAAAGAAGCTTAAATACATAATATATATAATATATATAATATATAAACATAGTTTTCATCACAATGTCCACCATGAGAAGTGGTAAAGGAAAAATGAACAATCATTATTTTGTGAGGCGGTAGTTCTCCATAGATGTAAACAATGTGTTCATTTCCCATTAGATGAAATTGTGTGTAAGTTTAGGAGTAAAACATAACATAAAACATAATTGTATATTGAGGATACTAGTTTTGTTATAAAATCATGAAATAAGAAAAGTTTATAGAGTGGAGAATGTTTGAGGGAGGGTGTTACCTCTTAATCAGGTAACTTATTTTGGTATTCACCAAATGGATACCTTGGAAGTTTGTCTGAAAAAATAGAGGCTTAAAGGAGGAATGGATTGTTTTTGGGAAGTTTATTTTTCAGATATTTTTTGAACCTAATCTGTTTGAGAGGGGTTAGGAAGTGGGAGAGTGAATGTCTTTTTATAGAGGAAGGGGGGCGTCACACTTGTAAATACCAAATGATATTCATTAATGTTAGGTATACCTTACCTAATGTGACTCCAAAATGGATAAATAATGGATAAAAAATGAATAATTGTTGATAAAAACCTAAAACACACACACATACATTAATGTTTAAAAATTTAGTTCCTTAACATCTATGTTTCTCCAATTTTCTTATTTCAGTTTTTATTGAAAACAATAGTTTTCTAACCTATGTAGTTTAACCATTAAGGATATATTGAAGTGATTTTTTTATTTAAAATATAGATCCAATTAATTATAAATATTATATAAATTTTAAAAAATAAAATTCTCATATTTTTAGGAAATTAATTTTAAAACAAGCACACGTGATGTGCAAAATCACTACTTTAACCCGGACCGTGCTAAAAATGTTTTTACAATCTATGGGTAAATATGTTAATTATATAAGATAATTTGGTAAATTAATATAACATATTTCATATTTTTAACACTTAAAAATTATGTAGAAAAAATATATTATTTTTTTTAATTTTAATTCATTTAATGAAATGTCATTTATTGTAAAATAACAATAATGTCAATTTTGGTATCGTTTTTTAATTTTAATTTTAAAATATAAAAATAATATTGTAATTAAAATAATATACTTTTAAACATGTTTAAAATAATATATTAATCTTTAAAAAAAATTAAAGACAACAATTCAATCAATTCGCTTCACTTTTAACATTTATAGTACCATTTATTATGGATAATTGTAAACTAAATGATCACTATGATAGAGTTTAGTAAGAATTTTAAGTATAAAAATATTATATAAAAGATATTTATAATTTATTATGATAAAAATAAATCATTTTTATTTAAAAAGTTCCATTATAACCGAAAATATGATATTTTTTACATATCTCAAAATTTTATAAATGTTAAAGGTAAGGAAGGTTCTCTTTTTTTTCTTTTTCCTTACTTAACCTTTTATATAGGGAACATCCATTTAATAATATCCCAATAACCCATAAATTTATAACCAAGAGGTTATATGCTTGAATTATTGGATGAAAATGGATTTTGTAGAAGTTTCCATGTGATTTTGGACTTTATGATTATGTTTTAGTCTTTAATTATGCTTAATCTTACCTTAATCATTGTGATTAATTTTAATCACTTTCACTAATATTTTTGGTAAAAAATTAATTTTATCTTATTAGAATAAAAATAATATACAAATTAAAACTTTGTATTTCCATTTTTCAAAATTCAAATCATAGAAGTGGGAAAATTAAGTTTAACTCTAATCCCACAAACGTGAAGAGAAAGCATGTTTTTAAAGTAAAAACTTTCAAAAGTTCAATAAGTGTTTATATGTAATCTCAATATAAAAATGATTAAAATGAACTAAATTTTATAAATATATTTATAATTGATCCATTGTGACTTTAATATCCAATTAAAAATATAATTCAGCACTAATCATTACTCAATCAAAAAGGCTGTTTTTAACTAAATTAAAGTATTTTTTTACTATTCACTCAAAAATGACGTTTCTCGAAAAAATACTAAACATTAACCCCAGAAAAATTTCATCATTATGAATGAAAAAATAAATTTTATTTTTTCAAATTTAAATTCAATTATTTTATAAAATTAATTTTATTATTGTCTGCAAAATTATATAAAAATAAGTTTCTTTAAGAAATTATTATTTTTAAACGTATAATGAATTTATGAAAAATTATACATTTAATTAGAAATATGTTTTTACTTATGTGAAAAAATTATAAATAATATACGAAAAGTATTTATTAACATTAAAATTACTAGGACTAATGTCTAGGTTATAATTATCTCATTTACATAATTATATCAATAAAATGATCTTTCGTAGAAACTAAGTTTTCGTGTAAAACACACCATGTCAGTGTCACATGTAGCACAAACCAAGTAGGTTCCATGTGAAACGAATATCTGACTTAGTTCAATGAAATAAATTAATAAAAATTAATTCATTTGAAAAAAGTCCATAAAAATTGGAGGTGTTACATTCAACCCCCCCCCCCCTTAAAATTTATTTCTACCTCGAAATTAAAAATGTTTATCAGAGGTTTAATAGTTTTATTTTCATTTAATAGAAAATATAATCATAAAAATGAAAACTAAAAATTAATTTAAAAAAGAAATTTAAAACCACAACGATTAACCAAAGTAACACAGAGATGGGTTTCCATGTAGAAGAACATAGGTGGAAAGTGAAACAAGGACATGGAAGAGAAATCTAAATATAATGTTCTAGAGGAGTGTGATAGAGAAGTTGGTCTAAAGAAAGTTAAAAATCAAAAATCCATAAATCTGCGATGAACTAAGGGACCTTGTGACTCATTATAAACTAGGATACTGTGACTAATTTTTTCATTTGAAGATCCTTTTTCATAAAGTTGAATAATTTTCATAAAAAATTATACTTTCATGATTTCATGACAATGTCACACGTTGTTTTATCATTGATCTAGTTCACCTATTTATCTAAAATAATGGTTACATTTCATTCCTAAAGTACTAACAGATCATGAGACCCATTATATTCAATCCCATCCATTATCATTAACATAAAGTGGTTTGAATATGCTATCCAATATGCATAAATCCTTATATAGAGAGATAACACTTTAATCTCAATGACTTTATCTGAAGTTTAACTTAAAATTTCCATAAATGGTTAATCTTATAAACCTTTCGAAAATGAAAATTCAAAAATTTGGAAAGAATTTCATGGAAGCATCTTAACATTTATCCGCCAGATATCACAAAGTACCACTTGTTTGTCACATTCCAAACATGTGAATACCCCCATTATAAACTCCCTTAAAACATGGAAACAACCTTAATTACCATAAATGCTTTTGGAAAACATGCATGATTATTTAGTCAGGTAATTATTAGATATATTTATTATATCCAAAAGGTTGTAAACTTCATCCTTGATGACATAAAACACTTTTTCAATAATCAGTTCCAGGGTAATCCGTATCGTCCAACTTACATATTCATATCTAGCATATATTTATCCAAACATCATTATCTCAACGATAGACATTAATTAACAATTACCTTCCCCTAATCAAAATATCACATTCCAATGAAGTAACATTTCTATATGTTCATCACCATCAAAAATGTCCTTTTATATCCTTAATGAGAAATTATGCTGAAAGTACTTATATATTTCAGGATTTATATAACATAATCTTTGAATTCAAAAACATAAATACTTCATTAATCTAACCTTATTATTAAACCATTACTAAAGATTCATCAAATTATTCATTAATAAATATTTCCTAGAATATAAAATATGAATCATTATTAAGTTTCCTCAACCTCAATATAATCATGCTTCAAATGTTTAATGTAAACAATACTAGAAGAACATCACATATATTTCACATTTCATTTGATTGTTCATTATCTTCAGAAGTATAACCAATACTCATACCACCTTACTGATTCTCTTTATGTGATTTCCACTTGGTAAATTGATTTACATAATGTCCACACTTTCTACATCTGAAAAAATTAATGCTAACCATGTTCCTTCCAGTTCTCTCTATTGAATAAAACCAAAAATCATAGTGTGAAAAACATTTATCATATTGGGATACCATATAACAATGAAAATTACCTTATAGGGTACCTAAATCATGGATCCTATATATTTAATCTATGGAAACATAGTTTCATCCTAGGTTATTAATTTTAATACCTTATTTAAATCTTTTATTATGGTTTATAAAGATTTTTTGAATTCCCAATGAATATCCTCTGTGAGTTTCAAATCAGGTGTACAGCAAGGCCCATTATCATGTAGCAAATTACCCCGAGTCAGGACTGAAACATCTTGTTAGAGTTATTACTCCGAGGTAGATCTATTATAGATCCACATTATCCTGTAGTATCTATATAGTTATATATTTCTATGAAATTACTTACTCCACCCTTTACCAAAATTCAAGGATATTCTCCTAGACTTTTTCTTTATCCTTAGATATATTCTTAGACATTTCCTTAGGGTTCTCAAATTTTTTTTATCATCCTAGAATCAAAAGGATAACTAAACCTTTTAAATAATAATAACTATATAAATCCTATATTTCCATACATTAACATAATGTTTTGTAATATTTAAAACATAATTCAAACATTCAACTAATGACTATATCATTTTAATTAATTTTGAAACATGGAAACAAAAAAATTGGTATATAAGTGAACTAAATTATCTCCCATTAGGTTCTTCAAGACTATTAAACTTATTAGAAACATCTTATTTAATATATATCTTCATAATCTGGGAAAGGAACCATAAAAATGGGTGAGATTATATACCCAGTAAGGGTAAAAAAGGGATATATGTGGGCATAAACACGAGCACAATGGTATGAGAACGTGATCATAATATTAGATGATCATACCCTAAATATCATAAGATTATAAACATGAATCATGGAATAATGTTTGATTGTTCATAAGACATGAATGATAAGAAAATAAAGAACAAAATACATGAAAGCATAACATAGGAATAAAACATGGAATTATGGAAAACACATTAGCATATAATAATGACTTAAATAGTAGTCAAGGCATTACTTCTATTTCCATCTTAATAGTATATATTCACTCGCCATATCATCTTGGTAGTCATGGTTAATTCTTATGGACATCATTGTAGCATGAGTGCACTCCTGATACCATCTGGCTAGTCATGGTTCACTCCCATGACCATCATAGTAGTCAAGGTTCACTCCCAATACTGTCTCAGTCAATCTCATTAGATATAAATCTTTACCCAATGCATTGAAGGTAGAAATAGGTCCACCCATCTCATAATGTAATCAGACATACATATGCCAAAAAAATCATAAACAATAATTTTATAAAACAAGAAATGAAATGGGTATCCTTAACATGTAATCATATCATAACCTATGAAAAAAGATACAAGTTTCATAATTATTTAATCAAAAGCGTAACTTGTAAAAGAGAAATAGATTTCATAAACTTATAACCTGATAAAGAGAAACAAGTTACATAAATACCATGACAATAATCATAACCCATTCATAGAAACAACATGAATGGAACCTTTAGATCATTTCATATAAATGCATGAGTAACATCAATGGACTTAATATTAGATGGAAAATAATTTTCAAATATCCTTCAAAAAAAATTCCTTAAAAAAAATATCATTTCTTTTTGAAAAAGGTCTTTTAAGGCATAAATTTTTTTTAAAATCAATTTCTTATAAAATACCTTGAAAAATTGTAAAGAATACTTGAAATCATTTTTAAAACCTTTTTCCTTGAAAACAAATAGTATAAGCTTCAAAACATTTTGAAAAAATTTTTTTGAAGACAATTTGAAAACATTAAAATAATTCTTGAAATTTTTTGAAAAATATTTCATTGAAAATACTTTGAAAACTTGTAACGAAATCATAAAAACTTTTTGAAAACCACTTATTTGAAAATAACATTTTAAACTTGTAAATAATGATTGAAAATGTTTTGAAAATTTTTTTAATTGAAAATTTTTGAATGAATCTTGAAATCATTTTGAAAACAATTTCATTTAAAATAATTCGAAAAATTAAAAATAAATATTGAAAATTTTTTGAAAACCATTTCTTTGAAAATAAAATTGAAAACTATATTGAAATATTGAAAATGTTTTGAAAACATTTTTACATGAAAACATATAAAATGGGCTTGAAAACATTTTGAGAACCATTTCATTGAAAATACATTGATTTTTTTTTTAAAAAAGATTGATTTTTTTTTAAAACCATTTCTTTGAAAATAACATTAAATTTTTTTATATAATGTTTGTTTTTTTAAACCTTTTTACTTTAAAACTTATGAAAGAATCTTGAAAAATATTTTAAAACCCATTTTTACCTTGAAACTTTTAAAATAAGATTGATAACATTTTGAAAACCATTTGCATGAAAACTAATCATAAAAAAGTTCCATAATATTTGGAAAAAATTTTCTTTAAATATTTTTTTTATATTCTAAAGGAAGCTTTAATGGAATAGTGTTCATAACGGTGGGTAATTCCGTACATGATGAACATTCCTTTTACACTGTAAAAAGTTTAAGAAAGTGCGTCGACCAAAAAATGACAAGAAGATTCATTTTTAAAAACTATCTTCTTAAAAGGTAAAACATGGATAAATATTTAATTTAAAGATCATAGTATAATAGAAAAATATTTTTGGAAACCTTTTAGAAAATATGGTTTTAAAGGAATATAGATTTCTAACCAAAGAGAGGTAAATTCATACTTTGTTAAGAGCACTTTGTTAAATATGTTATCTACCAAAGAATGAAAAAAAGTTACAAATATATAAAGATGTCATTAATAACCAGAGAAGAAGATAATTCATGAGTTTTCTTGAGTGATGGATCATAATATTTTATCAAAGGAATGAAAATCATAAACAATCTCAAAAAGTGATGAGATTTTTTAAATCAACTCTTACCACATGGTAACACGGGGTAATACTCTCAATGTAAGAAAATTAAATTAAATGAAGTTTAAAATATCATGAAATGATTTATATTTAATATATAACATGTCAAATGGAAGTATATATACATCAAAAAATAATGTAGGTGCATAAGAAAACATGTGTCTCAAAGAAAGAAAATTGAGACAAAATTGTCATACCGATTTGGTAGCTTTTCAAACATTAACCCCAGTAAATAAATATGATATATTTAATATGTAAATACCCATAAATTTAATTATAATAATAATTTAATACATCCATAGTATGTATACACACCACACAAAAGGAATGGGTGGTGAATATAGAATGTATCTTAGAGAAATAAGAAGTGATATGAAATCCCCTTAACTTGTGTCTTGACTATCTTCATACTCATAAGAACCTCATGTACAATAGATATAATTTTATTATAAATATTTTAAATAATTATATTATTATATCTATTTCCGTATATGTTTTTATTATGAATTTATATTACCTTCTTGTTAACAATTTTATGTTATGGTTATGCTTGAGGTAATATTCTCTTTGTTTTTGGCATGTCTCTTAATCTGTTATATCTTTGGTCCTTATAAGTATATCATTATTTGAGGAATGTATAAATAGATATATTTATATCATTCATATATAGTTTATTTTTATTATAATAATCTATATAATATATAATTATGAAATGGAATACACTATTCATGGAGACGGTATGCCGTATGTACACATGAACATTGTTTCTGTTTTTATTGTCAAATTGAAAGAACAAAAGAAAATGATATATAATTATCTATATATTTATATATATCATTATTCATGTAGAATTATTATATCATATATATCATATATTTTCACTAAACCCATCTTTAATATATTCCATGAAGTGTTTGAATGAATCACATCTCTTTGAGGGAGAAATAATCCATACTTCCTCAAACAAAATTACCATATTTACACCAAATATAAAGTATTAAGTTATGTGTTGTAAAAGGATTAAATAACATTAAATACATAATAAAAATATTATATAACATATATAAACACATTATCCATCATAATGTCCACCATGAGTGGTGGTAATGGAAAAATGAACAATCATCATTTCGTGAGGTGGTAGTTCACCATACAAGTAAAAAAGAATGTTTGTTACCCATTTGATGGTAGTGTGTGTATGTTTTGGTCTAAAAATTATCATAACACCATTCTAGTTTATTTAGGATAATATATTTTTATACAATCATGTAATTATAAGAGTTTATGGATTGGATAATGGATATTAAAAAGGAGCTTTAGTGATGGTGTTACCTCTTAATCCGGTAACACCTTTTTCATTCCACAAAAGGGAGTACTTAGAAATCTTTATACAAAAATAGGAGGATTCTAGGAGGAATTTAGGGTTTTTGGGACGTGTATTGGGTATATCATGGCCAAACCTAAGTGGGTTTATTGGTTTGAGGGAGTGGGAGAGTGCTTGCATTTTTATAGTGGAAGGGGAGTGACACTCTTGTAAATACCGAAATGTATTCATTAATAGTAGGTACACCTAACCTAACGTGACTCCAAAATGGAAAAATATTGGAGTAAATGCTAATAATGGTCTAGAAAAAACTAACCCACACCAAAATATGGTCATTTTAATAATTTTGTTTACTAACATCAATGTATATGAAAGTTTATCATTTTGGATTTTATTAAAGACAGTAGTTTTATAACACATGTAGTTTAACCATTAAGACTATATCAAAGTGATATTTTTATCGAAAATATAGATAAATAAAATTATAAATATTATAAAAATAAAAAATAAAAAACTCATGTGTTTTGGAAATTAATTTTAAACCAAGCGCATGTGTTGTGAAAAAACACTACTTAAACCCGGATCATGCTAAAAAGATTTTTACAATTTATGAGTCAATATGTCAATTATAAAAAATTAATTGGTCCATTAATTTTCTATATTTAATATTTTGTAACACTTAAAAATATCTTTACATAATATATCATTTTTATTAATTTTAAATCATTTAATTAAATATTATTTATTGTAAAATAAAAATAATGCCAATTTAGACATCATTTATTTAATTTTAATTTTAAAAAATCAAAATAATATTGGAATTCATATAAATTAATTTTAAATATTTATAAAATTATATATTAATCTTAGAAAACAATTAATGACAACAATTCTATCAATTCACTTCACTTTTAACATTTATAGTATCATTTATTTTAGTTAATTATTAACTAAATAATTAATATGTTGTTGTTTTGTAAGAATTTAAGAAACTAAATCATATCTAAAAATTAATGATAAATTATTATTAAAAAAATAACCCATTTATATTTCAAAATGATGTGTATAAAAAAAATATGATGTTTTTTACATATCTCAATGTTTTATAAATGATAGAGGCAGGGAAGGTTCCCTTTTTTGTCTTTTCCTTACAAAACCTTTTATATAGGAAAATTCCATTTAATAATATCCTAATTACCAATAAAATTCCAAAAAATAGGGGATATGGTAGAAATATTTTAATCTAATGGATTTTTTACAATTTTATAGGTCATTTTGGTTATTATTATTAAGGTTTAGTCTTTAATTAAGCTTAATCTTACCTTAATCACTATGATTAATTTTAATCACTTTCACTAATATTTTTGGTAATAAATTAAGTTAATATTATTAGACTAAAAATATTACACTGATTAAAACCATGTATGTTAATTTTTTAAAATTCAAATCACAGAAGTTAAAAAATTACGTTTAACACTAATCCCGCAGACGTTGCAAGAAAACATGGTTTTAATGTAAAAACATTCAAAAGTTTAATAATTGATTATATCTAATTTCAATATAAAAATGATTAAAATGAACTAAATTAGATTAATATATGTATAATTGAAATATTTTTAATTTAAAATCTAATTTAATAGTAATTATTACTTATACAAAAAGGCAGTTTTAACTAAATTGTAGTAATTTTCATTGTTCACTCAAAAATAATGTTTCTTTGAAAAATCCTAAAAGTTCACCCTAAAATAATTTCAACATTCTGAATTCAAAGATAAATATTATTTTATCAAATTAAATTTATATGAGTTTTTAAAATTTATTTTACTATTATTTACAAAAGGACATAGAAAATAGTTTCTTTAAGAAAATATTTTTTAAACATTTAAAGAATTTATGAAAAATTATACATTCCATTATAAATATGTTTTAATTATGTGAAACCATTATAAATAATATTTGCAAATTAGTTATTTCTAATCATATTAGTATGTTTTATGTCTCGGTTATAATTATCGCATTTAAATAATTATAACAATAAAATGACATTTCGTAGTAACTTAGTGTTGCGTGTAACGCACGCCAAGTAGGTGTTTCTTGTAGTGCAAACTATGTCAATTCCATGTGAAAGGAATATTTGACACAGTCTAATGAAATTAATCAATAAAAATTAATTCATTCAAAAAACTGTCCATAAAAATAGGGGGGTGCTAAATTTGATCTTCTCTAGGACATCATGGAGCACCGCCCGGGTATCATGGAGCAAATACTTGACCAGATTGAGGGCATATTGGTCCATTTTCTTCATCATCCTGGTATTCCATTCTCCTTAGTCCCTTATCCTCATCTAGAGTCTCAGCCATCCATAGTGCATGCACTATTCATAGAACTGTACACAGATTCAGTGCTCCTATATACTATTGGACCAAAGACCATTTATATTTCTACGAGCCCTAATGTACTAGCTGAGCGAACCCCACTGAGCATGGAGACATTGCCTCCATCTTCTACTATAGATGCCCCTACTCTGTGAGATCCCCTATTTCAGATATCACCACATTTGAGATGACATAGTGACTATTTCTACACACATTTTTTACTATATATATCTATTTTTTATTCTTACAATTTGATGGTTTTTGTGTACACATAATTTCTTTTTCATTTAATATACAGTCACAGGTTCTTTGGGAAACATGAGAATCTCATATTCATCTTCTTTCCCTATTTTCGAGCTCTCCATGAGGGGGGTATTATTTTGCTGTTTATTTTCCTTACATATCATTAGATTTCATCTTAAATCCTCCTCCTCACCCTTGACCATTTTTGTTTTACCACATCCACTTATTTTACTTAGTATTGCACTTGGAAGACCATGTTCAATATTATGTGTGGGGGAGATTCTCTTGACTAAACTGGTATTTTTCCTTAAAGCAATCTAGGAGACATCATTAAATATATGGGATATTTAAATCTTTATTTTTAATTACTTTTAATAATAAAGAGATAGTTGGGAATTTTAAAAGTCACATGATTATTTTAATTTTAAAAGTATTTTAGAGTGATTTCTTATACAGTTTGATTTTTTATTTAAATTCTTGGACATCTATATTTATTATACCAATAATTTGTATTCATCAAATGACATAAATAACCCATTATTATCCTCATTACTAAGAGTTGTAATTTGATCCCTTTATCAAGTTCTTTTTTATAACCTATTTCTTGACTTATTCTTAGTATATTCATGGCTACTAGATCATGAAAGCTTTTCTCTTAAAAACATGAATATTTTGAATCAAATTAAAATGACTGAGAAATTTGATTGATATTTTCATCCCCTTTAACCTTGATACCTACTCTATATATGAACTCTATAAAATCCTTAGAAACCATAAAATACTTGGCTAGAAATCCACTTTACAAGCCTATTTATCCTTTCTACCACAATTCATTAATAATGTTGCATGATTATTCATTTGAGCCTTAAAGAGGGACTTTAGAGATTAATGGTATATTCTAGTGAGAAACCACGAAATTAAGTTTGGGGGAGAGTGCTTCTATTAATTTGGATACAAAGGTTCCAAAATCAACTATTCATCATATTAATAAGTGTTCCCTTTTAAAAAATGATGAAAAACTCAAAAGAGGAAAAAATTATTTCACTACACTTATTAATGGTTTACAAACCCATGTTGGTAAGGGAATTCCATAGTTATGGTGACCTTTGATATATCTTTATGGGGATTCATTTTTCATTTAGTTTTGTTGTTGAATATCATGCATTATTATTTAAGAATTTGACCTCCATTTTCAAGACTCAAAGATTATTTTCACATCATTACCTTCCTACCTTTTTCCTTAGAAACATATGTACCTTATTGAAAGACTTCACGACTATTGTAATTTAATTTCTTTGTGGAGAATGTGAATACTTAAAAGATTAATGATAGATTTTGTATACTTGAGATTGAGGATAACTCTGATTTAATGATATTGAGTGACGTGTGTGACATTTTCAAGCAAGGAAAATCAATTAGTGGCATGTTTATTTATGAAAAGATGAAAAATATGAATAAAAGAGGATGTATGTCTTTAATTTAATTGTAAAAGTGGCATTATTAGAATATCATTGGAATTGAAAATTGTTTTTTTTCTAATAAAATACTATTCGATAGATAAAATATTTATAACTATATTTAATTGAATGATTCCATTTTTAGTGTTTGGTTCTATTAATTAGATGTTGAGACTTTTTTTGAGGGAAATAAAAGGTCTATGTGTGGGGGAGTTTTATGTGCTTGAGTTGTGAGTACCTTTTAAAAAAAATTATTGAGTATAAAAACATTTTTTCACTGGATATATGTTTTCTTGTGTACAATAGGATTTATTTCAGTGGTCTTGGTGATTTTTCAAGAGATTCCATCGAAAGTCACAAATTGGGATTGATAAGAATAAGAATTGAAATATAAATTAAATTTACATTCTAAAAACATGTTGAGTACATTTTCCTAGACATGGTTCAGCCAGCCCTAGTACATTCCCATGTAGCCGACCAGAGATAAAACACCATATACTCACTATTCACACCCTATGTATGCCCTTAAAAAGTGGTTGGTGGATGAAATAGACTCAAATGCCATGTGTGGCTGTGAAACTCACCATGTACACCGTCACTTGATCACCGACATATTGAAATCAAAGGGAAGAATAGTAGATCACATTATTATAGATAAAATAAGGGAAAATTCAGTTGACCCAAGTACATAATGTTTACTTTTGGGTACAATCCATAAAGTATAATTTTTTATAAATATGAAAGAAGTGATTCGAGTTCACGGTTGGACATCCAAGGGTAAGGTTCTACCTCTATGTGATTATATCTCCCCAGAATCCAAAAATTTGAGTTTATTTATTTTTTTCATTTTCATTTTGGTGTAATTTACCCTTTTCCTCTTTCTCATCTCGTATCCAATATAGGGGTTGAGTTTTTGTTCAAACCGCACACCATGAACATGATCATTTGAGGCGAGGTTTATTATGTTGGGGTTATAATAATATTATGTGTGTTTTTTAATAGAAATTATGAAGTGTTTTCTTTTAACAGGATTTTTAATTTGTAATTTTTTTAATGATAAATTTTTCCATTACATCAGTTCTGTCATATCAGACCAAGAATGATAAAACGCGGGAAACTAATGGAGATACAATAGGTAAACCCATGACCATTAGGTTTTATCATTTCAAATATTTTAGGTGAAATTATGTTGATGAGTATTTGAACATTCAATCCCCAGAATAATGGGTTGGTGTTTAAATTAAAAAAATACCTATTATCAAACTCAAAAACCGTGTTTTAATTTAATCCAAATGGTAAAGGTATTTCATAAGTAATTTTAATACTAAAGAATTATTTTTGAAAAAAATATAATAAAATTGAAAACATGACACATTTGTTACCTAATTGTTCTATCCATTATTTCATTTTTTGATTTAATTTGTGAAAATAGTTTCACTTTTTCATCCCATACCCCTAATTCATTTTTTCTCGATAACCGAATGTGACCCACCGACTTGTACTAGTAATTTATTTTTTGTTTTCCTTGTGGGATCGACCCCAACTACATAAAACTAAATATTTAATCATATTATAAGGGAAAAATAATTTCAATTTTCTACACCTAGTGATGGGAGCAGTCAAGGTTCTATTAGGAACCAGGTTGAACACCAAGCATTCTTGTCATATAATGATCCTAAGAACATAAATGATGTAATTAATGATGAATTCTAGGTGATTTCAAAGAAAAAAGAACATAATAAGTTTGAAATGAATAATGTTTGGGAAATAGTAGATAGACCTATGAACACTGTGATCATTTGAACTAAGATCATGTTTAGAAATAAATTTGATGTGTTGGGAACTATAGTTTGAAATAAAGCTAGATTGTCTACAAAAGGATATTGTCAAGAAGAGGTAGTTGACTATGAGTAAACCTTTTCACCAGTGGCTACACATGAGTCCATTAAAATATTACTTGTCTCTGAAGCACATCTGAATTTTAAACTATATCAAATGGATGTTAAAAGCACATTCTTAAATGTTTATATATTTGAGGATGTTTTTGTGGAACAACCTCCTGGATATCAAAATCCTCATTTTCCAAACCAAGTTTTTAAATTTACAAAAGTTTTATATGGTTTAAAATAATCTCCTAGAGCTTGGTAGGATAGGCTTAGTTATTTTGTGATTTAAAATTGTTTTTCAAAAGGCATAGTAAATCCTACCCTTTTTATAAAATGAATTTCAGAGGTTTTATTAGTAGTTAAAATTTATTTTGATGACATTATTTTTTAATATTCTAGAAATTGTTTGTGTACAGGTTTTTCCAAGATGATGCAAAGTGAATTTGAAATAAGTTTAATGGGTGATCATAAATTCTTTCTTGTTTTTTAAATTTTTTGAAATAAATATGGAATTGTTTTAAATCAATGTTAGTACACTAAATACCTTCTAAAATTATTTGCTATGGATATCACTAAATGTAGTGATACTCTCCTAAGTATCACTAGTACATTGTATCTTGATGAATCTATAAATCTAGTGGATAAAACCAGTTATAGAGGTATTATTGAAATATTTCTATACTTAAGTTCTAGCTGACTAGATATTATGTTTAGTTTGTGTATGTGTTCTCTTTTTTAAGAAAATACTAATGATTATAATTTAATTTATGCTAATTGAATTTCCAAATACCTCAATTATACAACCAATTTAGGACATTTCTACCTTTGGGGATAATTATTTGATTTATTTAGTAATTAAAATTGGAATTTTTTGGATGAAAGTCTAATAGAAAAAGAACCTTTGAAACATGTCACCTTTTGGGAATGTCACTAGTTTCTTGGTATAGTAAAAATCAAAATTCTATGGCATTGTCTACTACAGAATCCAAATACATAGCCATTGAGAGTTTGTTTTAGGAAAATTTTTAGATAAAACAAACTCTTCAATATTATATATATCAATTATGAAATGTCCCTATAAAATGTGACAACACACGTGTGATAAAAATTTCTAAGAATCATATGTATCATTATATGAAAAATCATATTGATACAAGACATCACTTTTTGAGAGATAATTTCCAAAAGGGTGATATAATTCATGAATTTATTGGAACTGAACATCATCATGATGATATTTTCATAAATCCCATGAATTATGAGAGATTAATCTACATAAAACATGAAATAGGAATCATAAATTTTGGTTAGTAATTAATCTTGGTGAATCCACCATTGGAAAATCCACAATTTTACAAGCCCATAATTAGTGATACTCAATGTCTGATCCAATATTGGTGATTTACCATTCGTGATCCAACATTGGAATGATCCACTATTAGAAAGAGCCATAATATGGATATTATTAGTATATCGTTTAATATTTACTACTGGTCTTGTTTTTCAGTTTTTAATTTTTTAATCATTTTATACATTTTTATTTTATTATATTTTCAATTTAAAATCCCTAAATGATATAAATTACCCTTAAATCCAAATTTTAGACACTCTCCCACTCGTACCTACCCCTTTGAACTGTTTCGACTTCCCTTTCTCTCTCAAAAATTTGTCTTCTTCATGCTCTTGCATCAACTGTTGTTTCACTGTAATGGTGAGAGTTATTCATCCTTCAATTACATCTCCAAAATCATTGAGACCTATGAAAAAATATATAAGATAATTGATCTAAGATTTTGAAATGATGAAAACCCTCTCTTATGAATGTCATTGTTATATCTAAAAAATAAGTAGTTGTTGAATGGTTTCTATAGAGATAGTCGTAGGTTATTTGAGTGATCTAGGATAAAGTATGGATAAATTGGTTATTTAGATATGATATAACATTTTATCATAGGTTGGTTTATCAGTTATACTAATACATAGAGTATAGTTTTGTAGTGAATAATGATTTGATTCAAAGTACGATTCATGGGAAATAGGTTACTTTTTCTTCAAAATAATGGTTTAAGTATATCAATGTGCCTCATTAAAAAGTTTATGAAGATTAGAAAGGATTTATTTTGAGTGATAGTACAGTGTTTGTATAGGAATATGTGATGTTGGATCTAAGTGGTGATGGTACTATGAGATGGCCCAGTACCATTGAACTATATGGAGAATGCAGACACCCGTTCATGTTTACTCAGTATATGTTGTGTCCCAGAAAAGGGGAGTTCAAAACAATGAGGTATCAGGAAGTCTATTTTTATTCCTTATGAAAATTGGAAATAAAGTTAATTTATATTGATATTTTATGGTGTACATGGTGGATATGTGTAATAAATCTTCTAGGTCGAACTATTTGATTTACCCTAAGTTGATCTTTGCCTTACTTCAAGCCAAGGGATTGGTCGATGAGAAATTAGAGGCCAATGTGAAGTTTGGATAGTTCTTTTCAAGTAAATTTTGATATAAATGTATGAAAGTGAATTAATATCCTCAAATAAAGAAGTTTATTGAATATAATGTTAAAATATATGATTATTTTAATCATATAAATCATACTTCTAGACCTAATAATGTAGTGGATCATGGAATGGAGCCATATGAGGTTGTGGTTAATTCAGATGAGGAAGAAGATGTTGATATTTTTGTGGTTGAATAAAAGGAAATGGAAACTTTTTTGAATAAGGTAGTGATGCTGATATTCCTATGAGCCTAGTTATGTCATTTGGATATGCTAGTCTAGTTGTTTCTCTCTGTACTAGAGAAAATATTTTAAGTGAAATGAATGATGAAGATAATAATGTCTCAACATATGCACAATTTAAGAGTTATTCTGAAACCTATATTGAATTTTTTGAATTCCCAGATGTTTCTATGGATAGAGATAATAGAGATGATGGAAATGGTGATAATTATCATATTGATGATAATGATTTGGATGGAAATGGTGATGGACATGCTCTTGGTGTAAATGATGAGGTTTAAAGGACTCATTCAAATCATCTGTATCCTATTGGTCCAACTTTAATTAGGTTTATAGAGAGACTAGGTTTAGCTAGATATCTATGTGTGGAGAAATATAATCATGTTTAGCTAGTTGGTGATGAAACCTCTATTAGAGGTGAGGCAAGGCATCTATTGAGGGGGATGAATCCCCAGGTTCTTTCAGTCAATGAGTTGATCCTATACATCCTAGTAAGGTGAATTATTCTGGAGTTGAATTGGTATCCCATGATGAGTGGGAAAATTTAACTGTGTATATATAGATTGGACTAGACTACTCAGAGTCCAATGAAGTCCGATGAGATAATGGAGATCATAGAGATGCACAAACCAGTTCTTCCTTAGCATAGGATGAGGTATCATCCAAGGGGGATCCATCCCCTGGTACTAAATTGCTTGGTATTTCCTATCCAGACTCACTTGGAGATAATGGGAGTGATGATGATCATATAAGTCCACCAGATCATGGTTGAACTGCTATATTGGTTCATGTTGATAAAGATCCTAAGGGATATCTTGTAGAGAAGATTGATGATGCTCGTGAGATTCATACCATTACTTATGGTGTTTGAGATTCTTTATTAGATCAGTTTGATGTTTTTATTCCTAGTACTGAGAGTAATTCTTCTTCTTTTCCTCCTTATTCCTCTATTACTTTAGAGTTTTTGACCAGATATGATTTATTGTATTTTATATAAATATTGCTTTCAGATTTCAGTGCTATTTTGAGATCTCATGCACCACATGTTACTTATAATATTTAGGATAATAACAAACATCTATTTGAGTTGGTTGTTTTACATATTCAACGCATGCTGTTTATAAATATTCAGGAAGTCGAAATTGAGAATAGAAGGATTGATAGTTAGATGAAAGCTATGAGATCTGTTATGGAAGATATGGGGGCTTCCTTTTCTGCTTACTAGGATACTTTTTTTGGAGAGGATTAAGAGATTACAAGCTATTGCATCTACATATTCTGCTCCACCAACATCAACCTCATTTGATGGTGAGATGCCCAGATCCATTGTCATAGATGAGCAACAGACCGTTTTGGGTGATACCCATACATCTCATTAGGATAATATTAACTAAATTCAACAACATGGTGATCATATATAAAAAATGATAAGAAGATGTTTGGATAAAACCCAAAGTGATAGGGAATACATCTCCAAGTCTATCAAATAATATCTTATGATATATAAAAATCATTAGTTAAATATTAATTTCATGTTTTTAGTTGAAAGCCTAATAATTCCACATGTTACTAGATACTTCACAGAATAGGTAAACAAGATCATGGTTAAGACCCCTATGTTCATGTTTTTCTTAAAATAGAAGGACTTATTTAGTGCTATAAAGAGAGGTGGAAATATAATAATGGATTTTGTGAACCCAATGAAGCCTTTATTGTATGTATCTGGTACAACAATTTTTGGACTTGAGGTAATTCCCATGTCACCCATCAGCACTACACTATATATTTCTCCTTTTCTTTATTAGTATCATGCATTCAATATATCTCTAGCTGAAGTAGTAAAAAATCTCATACTACTGGTGATCCTAGACTCGCCTCATACTAAATTATCTCCCTCAACTTCTAGCTTAGTTCATCCTACCTCAGGAAAAAGTAAGGGACCTATTGATCCTACCTCTTGAGAAGAGATTGATTTTGATTAGGATTAGCTTTTGATAGTGAATTTTTTGTATTCCCTTGTTTCTTTTTGGTTATAATCCAATGAATTTTTTTATTAATGAAGTTTATCTCTTATTATTAATGAGTTATTTATTTATCTTTATTCCTTATTGACTTATATTTTTTAATAATCCTAGAAGGGGGAGAATTATTTGGATGAAATTTTCCTTTCAAGTTCTTGTTTATGTTTTTAATTTAACATTTGTAATTCTGTAACTCTATTTCAAGTGATTATGTTTTGAAATTTAATTTCAAAATATCACTTTATATTTTTAATTGGTAAGAAGATATTTAATTCATAAAATTCATCTATTTATGCCTATGATTTTTTATAAAATTCCATGATTTGTGACCATAAATATGGGGAGATTATTAGAACCTCTTTGTTTTAATGATCAAAAATCATGATTCCTATTTTTATAATGATCATAATATTTTATGATAATATATTATTTTTTTGGTAAAGAAAAATTGAATGAAAATTGTATAAAACATGTTCCACCATTAGTTAATATTATGTTACCACTTGATTTCTTCTACCATCAGAGTCATGCCAACACCATCCTTTTTCAACCACTGGAAGTGTACTATAATCTAGATTACCACCATTAGACTTCTGGTACCTCTAGGAATCTGTTACTGTTATAAATTTTCTATCACTAGGAATCAAACACCTCTAAAAATCTGCTACCAATTGGAATTTTCGACCTTTATAAATATTCTACTACCAACCATATGCTAATGTTCCTTTTCTACTTTATTCAAATTTATTTCATCTAATGGATACTTTATGAATTTAATCTAGATGGGATCACATGGATTTCATTAATGAATATTCCTAAACCATTTCACAGAATAATTGAAGACCAATTCAATGTATCTTGATTTTCTAATCAGTATGAGCATATACGAAATCATTAATTTCAGTCTTCAAAGTATAATTATCCTATTAGTGATATTTATTTTGGAACCTCCACCTCATGCCTGAGTGTAGATGGATACTGATAAGGAGGGAACTTACATAATGAATACATGCCATTGTGAAAGAGTGGAATACATGAAAGATCAAGTTACTTTCTTACACTGAATGAAGAGAAAACATTCGGACTATATTCACACATAAGAGGGAAATCCATGACACTCTATTTTCCTACAATTTTTGGAGAACATGTTCAAGATCCTCACCAAGTAAATTCTGAGGACCCTTAAGAACCTAGAGCATTAAAGATCAAGAAGCACTACATATTCCATATCTTCTTACATTAACTCTCTATTTTTTTCTTTACTTTCAAGTAATGTGATTTTTTCTCTCTATATCTACACACACTAAATCATGTGCATAAATTGGAGAATAATCTATATTCAATCAATCCTTTTTATCTGTTTACCCATGGAAACTATTGAAGAGGTCATGTATGACCTATGTTGTTTTTATTCCCATGTATAAGTATTGAAGAGGCATTTAGCATAGAAATTTTTTTCTCTTGTTTGTATATCCAACCAAGGATGTGGATTAGATTATTGGTTATAATAATCTTCTTGGAAGCATGTGACACCCAAGTGGAGGGGATTTGGTCAAATATTAAGACTGAACACCTTGTTTATTCTACAATGTGTTTGTATTTTGTTTTATTTATTTTAAGGTTTAAGCTACATTTGTTTTTAATCTATAAAAACATGTAAATTTATAGTTAATTGTAACTAGTGTTTACATAAATTATTATTTAATTATATCTATTTTTAAATTATAAGTAATTTAAAATATTTTTTAACTAAGCCTTAATATTCTTTTGAGAAATATTTTGAAAGAAAAAACAAATATTAAACACTTTATTTGATTTAATGGTCATTTTTATTTAAATTATATAATTTTATTTTAACTTATTATTAACATAAATTTTCTTGGGAACCCAATTCACCCCCTCTTGAGTTACTAACTCTGACTAACAAAATCATTATATATTAGGACACATATAGATATTTGGGACCATTTAAATATTATTTAGGACATAAATTTAATTAAATCACACTTCTAGAGTTTTAGTCCCATTCAACATGAACATAAATAATTATCAATAAGTGTTCAGACCATGGAACCATGAAATTAACACCCTCAAAACAATGAAATAAAAAATTATATCTAAATTAAATGGATTTAAATAAAAATTATATAACTATAATAAATAAAATATAGATGTAAATGGTTATGGATTATTCAATTAATGAGATTAATTTTGTAATCTATGATGTTAAGTGCAAGTGCATAATGATTTTAGAACCTCAGGTAAGAGATCTCTTCAAAGCACTATATTTTTTAGTGTTATGATTTATCTATTTATGTCAATTTATCACTATATTATTCTTATGTATTTATTATATATTCTTTATATAAGTCCCACACATATATAACTAGATAAATGTACCTTTCCAGGATGTGTATATACATATATTAAATTTTATATTCAATATTTCATTATTTAAGAAAAACCAATTAAAGGAAACTTCATTGTTTCTTACCCCATTTCAAGTACCACTCTATAAATTTTTTTATACAATCCATGTTTTCAAAAATTTAAAATTTTAGTATGGAGAAATATTTTATTCTATGTCAATTTTTAAGGAGAATAATATGATCTTTCTCTTTTTTCAAGTCTCTTTACCTTTTTCCCTTAAACCCCACTTAAAATAAATATTCACAAAATTATTTATCCACTCCTTTTTATGTATTAAATTCACATGGAAATAATTTTCATGTCATATGATTCTTTTTTAAACTAATAATTCCCAATAATGATTTAATCCCTTATTTCATAGAATCCATTTGGATATTCCATCTGGTAATTCTATAAGACATGATTATGCATCACATTTCATTACATGTGTAATACTTGAGTTTATGCCTTATATGTTCCTAAGTTCTACACATATAAAGATATATGTTATGATGGGAATTTTAAAATGGAACTCTAATGTTCTTGGTAATGTTTATATCTCCCGAAAAAATATGTATTTAATTAAGAAGTAAACATAATCCATGATGGGACTCAGTCTAGTAAGTGATGTTGTCTTGGTAGTTAGCCTTGAGTTATGATTATGACATGTTTCATATTGTTGACATATTAAAATATTTACAAGATATTATGTTTCTATGTTAATTATTGTATATGGGCTGAGATGACATGGAAATATGGGTGTAATGAGGCCTTGATAAAAACAAATTTTGTATAAAAATATAATTGTTAACTCATACACTTATAATCTTGAGAATTTAGATTTACTTTACAAATAAATTCTCAGATGAGAAATATGAGGGTGCATTTGTATATAGTATAGTGATTTTACCCTTAGAATTCTATAATTCAATTTTTCACTGTTTTCCTTGAGTACAGACCATCACAGTTGCATCATTTAATGAAATGAATAATTAATTAATTAATTAAGGGAAAAATATAGAATTGTTTATACTTAATCGATATTAAGTTTCTTCTCTAGGGTTATACATTCATCATTGACATGAACCCTAGACATTGGGAGGGATATGATATATTTGGGTGGCAATGATGATTGAAAATACACAGTGGTGATGAATGAGGTTATGGATAAATAATGGTTTGAAGAAATGAAAATTACCTATCAAGGTATGGATTTTCCATTCAGATTATTACCTAGTTCTTCATGTTAATTTATGTTTTGAAAACCAACATGACTATTTTTATTCCCTTTTTAATTTTTTTTGTATTTCATAACATTTTTTATTGTTGAAATAAACCTTAAAAAGTTCTTCTTATAAACCTTAATCTTCAGTGTGATGACTCCACAAAAGGAAACTTTATTCTTCTTCTATCATGTACCATCCCAATGGGAATTCTCAGTCCCCATGTTCTACATGGTGTGTGTTTTTATTATATTATTGGGTTATCGGTATTTACAACGACTATATTCCTTTATGAGATGAAAAATCACCACCATCCTTCTCTTAGGCTAGTGGTTCGATCATGGGGATATCAGTAGGGCGACACAATGACATTTGGAAATGATAGTACTTGATTCAGACAAAGAAGCAGTGTTGAATTTTGGGTTTCATTTTCAACTTATTTTGGATCTTTCATTAATTTTCATATTTTTTTTATATTCAAAGAGTTATTAAATGACTATTAATTGATAAAAATTACATAATTACTAATTAGAAATATTTTTTTATTTATTTTATAATCCTCTTTTATTAAATATCTTATAAATTAATATTATATTTCCATAAATCCTTAAAAAACATATTTATAAAATAAATATTATATTTATATCAATATAAATAGATTAATATATTTAAATATTAATAAATAATAATTTTTTTTATTATTTGTGACGGGAATATATTCTCGTCGCAAATAATGTCTTCGAAGAGACTATTTGCGATGGGAAAAGGGCCCGTCGGAAATACTTTGTTGCGACGGGCTCGTTGCAATTTTTTTTTAAAACAACTAGAAATCTATTTGCGATGGGCCCATTTTCCGTCGCAAATAAATTTTTTTTGCGACGAGCCCATCGAAAATACCTATATTTCTAGTAGCGATTTTTGGATTTGGAATATATAATTAGCTTATGGTGATTTTTCTGTATTTTTCTGAAAACTTTCAATTTTTTATGAATAGTGAAAAACAGTACGTTATTGTTTAAAACTAAATTTTTATTTAATTAACTAGTTATTTTATTAAAATTTATATTGGGTAAATATAGACACATAATACCTATATATATTCAATGTAATTCATTGGAGTCATTTTATAATTATATTAGATATATAAAATTTTATTGAACTGTTTACCGTCTTTTACCCACCTTATAGGCGCATTTGAAAATTGGCATAAAACGAAATTTTACTGCTTCTTAGATTTGATTTTCAAAAATAAGAGAGACACAATTGACATAATTAACTAAAATTTGTTTCAATAAGATGAAAATAATTTTTGGTGCATAGTAACTTTTGACTTTTATTTACCACGGTTAAAAATAAATATGGTAATTAATGCTACAAAATGATATTATAATTACCATAAAACATGACCCAATTATATTGGATAAGATTATTTTGAAAAAAATCTACCTTATTAATAAAATATGATCCTTTTGGTCCACTTGGATTAGAGTAGGAAATTTCTTATTATTTTATTTAAAGAAGAGTTAAAAGTGTTAAATTCAATGTTTAATAACTAAACCATTTTTAATATAGATTTATACATAAGATAAATTAGATTATAAAATTTCATTAGAAAGATATAATGATTCCATACATAATGGTATTTTATTTATAATTTTTAAAAATTAAATAATTAAATTTATTTATGACACAATGATGATACAGTAATTACCTTATTAATGGAAAATTAAAATAATTGATATTATAAATATCCAAATAAATGTAAATTTGTACTTCTGATGAATTACACTAATTTTATAGGATAATATGACATTTTTTGGTTTATTAAATTTTTTTTTTGAAAGTGATAAATTTTTTATGACTTTCACAAAAACAAAATACCAAATAGTGTCAAAATTGACGTAAATGAGTTTTTAAAACAACTACAATATTATTAATTGATATAATATTCCAAAAAATCCGAGGTTCGGCCAAAGGACATAGATAAGGTTATATATATAACTAATTAACCACTTGGGGTTCTCATGGCTTTTTATAGTAAGTTTATTAACCAATTATTATAATAATACAAGAATACATGGTAAAAGTAAAACTATTTAACTATGTGTTAAATCTAAAAGATAAGGTTAATATGGTGACCTAAACCTATATAAAACCTATTGGTTGAGTTTTTTTCGATGCATACCCACCTTATCCTTGAAAAAAATTATTTTGGAGACATTATAAACCGAATATGATTGTATAATAAAATAATATTTCAAGCTTTTCCTAATGTGACCCTCACCTCCCTTATAAAAGGGTACTTCCCCTTATCTCAAAATCACACCTCCAAAGCCATTTGGCTCATCCAAACCCTACCCAAATATCCTACAAACTACCCTCACTTAATTATTGTGGAATTCCTTGATCATAAATCTAACTTAAGGATCCCTTTTGATCAAATAAAAAGGAAGGACCTGAAGAAGAGGTAATAATTTCAACACCTCTTTCAAAGTTATATTCTTCTTCCACTTCATCTTTATTTGTTTTTTCCCTACCAAAATAATAACTCCTATACCTTATACCTACTTATATTTTATTATAAATTTGTTACAACCATATTCGTTATTCTATCCATCATATGAATAACAAAGTCACCATACGTGCATACGTATGACTTACCATCTCCACATCGTGGTGTAGTTGTAATTCAACACTTCATTATTTGGATGGGAATAATAATGAGTATAATTGGTGTGAATAATAAATATAACATGTAAATGATTTTTTATATATGATATACTATCCAATTACACACTATTTCACCATCAATAGAATGATATTGTCGCTCATGCGTACGTACGGATAATCGTCCCCAGGAATGCGATTAAATTCATTCCCCACCATAACCATTCAAGAATAATTATCATTTTATAATTAAAAATAATGTATAAGAACTTAATATCATTATGGATATGAATCAAATACATCCTATCCATAAAAAACATGGCTTACGTAACTAAGCATATAAAGGAAAATGAATCAGTTAAACACCCGAAATGATGATACTACTGAAATATTATTAGAAAAGAAATATTAGAAGATCATATATGATAACATATTTATGTATGTAGTTCTTGTATAATTTAATAAAAATGATTTAAATATTATATAGGTGGTTAATGTACCCTTTATTAAGGAAACATACATGGTAAGGGTTAATTTTACAATCTATTTACTTATCTGAGGTTGTTTATACCCAAGTATCTACTGGGACTTCTTTATCATCCACATACGTGTTTCTTAAAAATGTGTTTCAAAATTTTGTTTTCTATTTCATAGAATATGGTTTAAATTCATTTATACCCTTATCTTAATTTTTATAATTTTTTTAAAAAGGAATCTTTCCGTCATTTTCCAAACAAGGTCATTTATGACATATTCGACCAAATTAAGGAAAGAATGTTTTTTAACTTATACGGAGAGTCTTGATATTTTCCAATGTTATAACACCTTCAAAGATTCCCATACAAGATTATAAGTGTATTTTAAAAATAAATATTTTCTCTTATAATTATGTGACTTTCAAATTATTTCAAAATAGAAAGAGATATTTATCTCAAATAGTTTTAATTTCATCCATGTCAACATCCTTTGATGGATTTTACACTTGTTTGAATTTGATTTATTATGATATAATATTCCATATTGTATTTAAGTTTTTTTGATATTTTTGACTATGGATGTGTTATTTCTATTCCATTCATGGTTTATGGTTAAAGTATTAACATTTACTATGATACTTTTAATACGAATGTTTATGTTATGTTTCAAACTTTTCATATGAGAAATGCATTGGACTTAGTAAGGGACGTGTGGAGCCCACTATAGCTCCTCAACTAATTGGTAGATCTTAGGAGACAAACTAGTGTATTGGCATAAGGCCTTGATAAAATCATATTTGTAGTATTTTTATGAGGCCTTGACTCTGTATTTAGGATGTACGACATTATGCATTCCATCATTATGAAATTAGGTATTGATATTACATGTGATTATTAGACTAGTAGAATATCTATGTGAATAAGTAAATTGAATTATTTGATTTATCATTGCCATATTATGATTAATTTTAAATTTAAAACCCTTGTGTTTTAGTCTTATATATTTACTTAAATGTTTATACTTATTTATGAAAGTTTCCTCTATATTGTTATCCATACTGAGCACCTGAGATCACCCCTTTCTATATTTTATTTTTCCAAGATGCGAAGAATTATATTATGACTCACCTATAGGGATATTCTAAGGGAGATGAATGTGTAAAAATGAGAAACAATATTTTTGTTTTTCATTTCTTAATATAATGTGATACTTATGTTTGTATCTATTACTTCAAAGGATACTAAACTGATCGGCCTTTTGGGATTTAATTCCTAATGATCAAGCCAATGTTACGTAATAATGAACTAAATCTAGGTAACTAGGGTCGGGGTGATACAGTTGGTATTTTAGAAATTTTTGTACAAAACATGGAGGCTGGATTTAGAAAAACTCTAACTAGAGAACATTACCCTAAGATAGTCTTTGAGGATTAGTATAAAAGAACTTCCTAAAATTTTGGAAATTTAGAGATTTTGTGAGTTTTCTATGAAATACACCCCTGTTTGGATATGATCAGGTAGAGGCATCTCTTGTATAGATGTACCTAGGAGTGAAAACTCTGACAAAGAGTTTTGGGATTGACCCGGGGTATACTAGTACATGAAAACGGTCCTTGCTGCACTCTTTGTTATAACACTTCTAGGGGATATTCTTAGAATAATTCACATTTTATTTACAAACCATTATGATGGATTTATGAGTGTATACCTCCTTAAAGAAAACATTTTTATGATTATGGATTATATCCATAAACTGCTCAAGTTATGTTAAGTGTTTTACAAGTTTGTAATTATGTATTTCAATTCATAAACTTATCGTATTTATTACATTGTTTAGAAATGGAGAATAGTGGAAGGAATGAAAACCGTATCAACGCACGTAATCCATTTAGTGATTGGCCTCCTACTCAAGATAATTATAGTGGAGTTGGTGGTGTAACTGGTGCTGAATATCGTATCACCATACTGGGATAACTCACTCAGTTTATGAATAATAACCTTACGCATATGGAGCACCCTGATCCACAACAGAGAGGATCAATTTTAGACCGCTTCATGAGGCAACAACCACCAACATTAAATGGGACTAAAAATGCATTTTTAGCTGATCAATGGATAAGTAACTTAGAGAAAATATTTCACAAATTGGGAGTAGTGAAAGGGAGAAAGTAATCATGGTAGTTTATCACCTCATAGAAGATTCAGATCAATGGTGGTAATTGATTAAAAACCTAAAGAAAGATGATTAACTATCAAATAGGGAATGGAGGGAGTATAAATAACTTTTATTAGAAAAATACTTTCCTTTTGACCATCGAGAAGATATGGAAAGAAAATTTCTATATTTGAGGAAAAAGGAGGATGAAAATGTCACAAAGTATGAGGCTTACTTTAAAAGGTTATAAAGGCATGGATTAGATTATATACATAACCCAGAGAGTAAGATTGATCTATACTTTAATGGGTTAAAACCATTTCTCTGTCGAGCATTATTCTCCCAATCCTTCTCATCGTACGAAGATATTGTCTCATGTGCTATCAAGAAATAAAAGAAATTCACTAAGTCTTATGAATATAAAGAAAAGAAATAGAAGAATAGATCTACTGAACACTCTAGAAATTGAAATAAGGTGAAGAAGGGAAAATTTGAATTTCTATCCAGCAGAAAATGTTGTAAGAAACACCCCAGTACTTTCTGGATGGGAATGTGAGTCTGTTACAAGTGTGTTGAAAAAAGCCACCAAGCTCGTGATTGCATGGGAAATAAAGAGACTGTTAATGTTGAATGCTAAAATTTTAGATAAATGGGGCATTATCAAAATGAATATCCTAAGCTCCATGGAGACTTAACTCGTAAAAGGCCAATGGAGCAAGGCTAAGCTTATGCGGTCACTACTACTGAGGTTGATGCTCTGAAAGATGTGGTGGTAGGTAATTTAATGGTTTCCTCAAGATTAACCAATGATTTATTTGATTCTAGATCATCTCATTATTTCATATCTTCCCATATTGCTATGAAAATTAGATATTTCGAATTTTATTTAACAAGGGTGTTTTCAGTCAAAACTCCTAAGGGAATTATAATTGCAATTAATTTTTGTGAATCAGTTCCCATTAGGGCATATAAATGTTATTTATCTTATGATATCATCATCATACCCATTATTTAATTTGATATAATCCTCAGTATGGATTGAATTTCGGACCATGATGCGAAAATTTATTATAAGAAGAAGGAAGTTACAATTTTTGATGATGATAATGAATACCTTATCTTTAGAGTAGAAATGCCATCATCTGATTCTTATTTATATCCACCCCCAGTAGCTCTAATAAATTGAATTATTGGGGAGGAAGAGAATGAAATAACTATGGGTGAGGAAAATAATGTTTGAATAGAGGATGTACCTATTGTACAAGAATATGTTAATGTTTTCAAAAGGATTTACCTGAACAACCTATTAAATGAGTAATTGAGTTTTCCATCGATTTAATTCCTCATTCAAGGCCCATATCAAATACCCCTTATAGAATATCCAATGTGGAATTAGTGGATCTAAATAAACAACTAGAGGAATTGAGTAATAAAGGATTTATTCACCCTGGTGTTTCTCCATGGGGATCCCCTGTTCTTTTTGTTATGAAGAAAGATGGATCTATGAGGTTTTGCATTGACTACAGGGAGATCAGTGATAAAACAATAAAAAACATGTATCCCCTACCTCACATTGATGATTTATTCAATCAAATTCATGGAGCTCAATATTTATAAATGATTGACCATCGATCTAGATATCATCATTTTTGTGTGATGAAGGAATACATTTCTGGAAACCTAAACAAATTGGAGTTTTAAAAACAAAAACAATTATAAATTATAATAAAAATACTAAAAAATATATTTAGAATAAAGACTTTCCAAATTTTATGAGAACTCATTTCGAAATCATAATAAAACAGTTTGAAAGTACACTAATACCACACTTCCACTTCCCTTCTTCTAAAACCTTTCATAAATTCATTTTCAATTAATTTGAAAATTAATTCACACGTGAAGAAGGAAATAATAACAAAAACAATAACCAATCTATCCAATCAAATTAAAAATATATATAATCTATAACTAAATTGGTGATAAAAAATAATACAAGAATAAGGGGATAAGATTGAAATAAAAGGATAATTCCCCTTGAATGACCCTAAATAGGATCCTAGTTTCATGGGATCTAACCAATGGGATATAATTAATTGGTGTTAGTGTGACCTAAATTAATCTATTCTAACAAGGCAATAAGTCTTCATCATAAATTAGGAATCTATCTTAGTCTTCCTTAAGAACCCTTATTCGCAACGTCTCATGAGATCACTCGGTCCCATAGAGAACGTTCCCACTATAGGCTTGCATGGGCCCATGGAAAACATACATTAATTAATCAAAAAAACTATTTTAGGGATTAAAATGAATTATTTAACTGCTATGATCCCCAAGGTCTCCCATGTTGAATCAAATGGAGGTGAATATAAATGAACCATCACATAGATCAAATATAAACCAATTGAAAAAATCACACTTCACATCCCACACCCTCATAGGAAAACAACCTCATCAGAATCAAAGAATAAGTGGAATATAAAGATTAACCAATTTAAAACATCCTCTCATGGGATTAAAATCCTATATGGTAATAAAAATAATCAAACATGGTAAATATGGTCACATTCCATTTATGAACACTCATTTCTCATAAGATGAAAATTGACGTTTTTCCAGGAAACGCTTGTAATGCTAAGACCAAATCAAACCATTTAAAACTAATCCAAATCAAATCATGGGAATAAAATTTATTAAAATATTTTGAAACCCAAATGGGAACTCAAACTTCCATTTAATCTACCTTTAAAAAATTTCAATCCATCAATAGATTTCAAAATATAATTCACACGGGTTAAAACACCCCTTTAAAACAAAACAAACCATTTCAACTTCTTGAATATGTTTCAAAATATTGAAGATTCTTGGTTTTAAAAAAGTCAATTAATACTAATAAAACCCTAAAAAACTTCAAGTTTCTTATCTTAATTAATTAAAAAAAATTATTTAAAATCCAATTAGGAATTTTCAAAAACACTTGGAATGAATTCCCATTCAATTCCAAGGATTAAAACTACCTTAAATCCACATTGAGACACCATGGGTAATATTTAAAGAATATATATAAAAAATAAAAATTTAAAACCAACAAGAATTAATTGAAATTTAATATAATGAAACATTAAAGAAACACCTTCCTTGGATCAATATAAATCAAGATGGAAGTCGTCACCAACTATGGAGAATGCTCCAAAAACATAATATATTCTCTATATCACCCCTATATAGACAGAGATAAGTAAAAAAACTACACAAATATCATCTAAAACCATCATTAGGGTTCATGTATGTAATTAGAAATCATGAGAAAGAGGAAATAGAGCGGGGGAGGTGTTTAGAGGGACTTTCCATGGAGAAATCCACTTAAAAAAGGAGGAACACCAATATTAATGGGTATAAGGGAGGAGACTATACCTACAGGTTCCTAGTAAATTCAAGAAATATGGAAGAGAAAATTAAGGGTAAGGGGGATAAAATTAGTCAAGGTAATTTCTAGAAATTCAGACTTTTAGTGAATTTTTCTAGGTCGCACGGTTTGGCTATACAGTTTTCCAAACCATTTGCCAACCGAGTACAAGACACTACCTAGAAAAACCCACATTAATATTTAACCTAAGGATTCACATGGTTTGTAAAACTGTGTACTATGCATGAAAAATGGAACTATCAAATATTATATCTGGTTCACAATTTTTTCACATGGTTTTCTAAACAGCACACAAGTCACGCACTAGCAGTCTGGGGCCTAAAGGAACATATTCCATTTCCTTAAAAAATTCATGATTTAAATGAACCTAGGAACTATTATTTCAACCCAAAATATGTTTAAAAATAAATTCATGTAAGTATTTCATGATTCCACATAATACTCTTTTTATGGTTTTCCCTAAACTATTATCCTTAATTGTGCACCTAAAAAAAATTTACAAAGTTTTAGGCTGAAACATCTAAAAAACATAAAATGAATCTTAAAAATAAAAAAATAACATAAAATAAACACCCCATTGGTATTGTTCGTATCATAATTCTCCCCACCATGCCACTTTCTTCCCCCCATAAGTCTTGGTTTCAAGTAGGGTACAATAGGAAAAGGATTCCAAAATGAACCTTCAAAATAGTAGATAAGTCCTCAAATAACCAGATCCTCAAACAACACTGGAACATACTCAAGAAAATCCCATAAACAACCAATCAAATAGTCGTTCTAAAAATTCCAATACCTAGCATCAATCATCACACTATTTATAATTAATATAAAATGGTGGAATAATTAATGGTCTCTTTTTCATAAGACAAGATGATTTAATCAAGGAACAACATTAGTAAATTCTCTAAAGGAATTTACCAAAATAAACCATCCAAATCCCACAATAAAAAATATCTCCTGATTTATAAATTAAGGAAATAAACCTCAATAAAATCCTTAAGGTCTATAAAATTGGATCAACAAACCCACTGTATCAAAAAAATCAAAAAAATGAAAGAATCATGAACAAGGCCTAGGAAGAAATGATATGACTCTAACCACAGGGTCGTATCCTATATATGAGGGTTCCTAAATCCAAACATATGAAGTAACATCCCATGGTTACTCTAATAGGAACCTTAGGCTAGTGAAATCCATTAGCAAACTAATAACAAAACTACACCCAAAGTATCCATGAATGCACCCTATATTTTCCATGTCCAAACAAATAAACAAAAACCATATCATATACAGGAAAAATGAATCAATGGGAAACAAGGCACAAATATTCCAAAAAAAACCATCACTGATGATCAGAAACAAAAGAAAACATTTGAAAGTATTTCCTCAATACAACAAACAATGGATACTCATCTATATCATACATCTTCAATTTCAATAAAAAAATCCCAAACTAGAGTTCACATAAGAGACTCCATGAAAAATCAATATTCACAAGTCCAATCATAAAACCAAGTCTCAAAACCTAATCCATTTTTCTAATAATATTTCTAAACAAACTCAATCCACCAACATAGCCTTGAATAGCTCCAAGACACTATACCACGAGGGTTATAAGATAAATTCCCTACCATTTAGATCCTGGGTAGTGTTAAAACTAGAAGTTGGAAAGACCCCTAAGATACACTTTACTTACACACTATACATATATCATTGGCTTATATCAAACCATGAGAGACATGAGATAAAATTGGTCAAGTATCCTAAAGCATACAATATATTCCCAAAATAACATGAGGGAAAAATAAACTCACAATAAATAGTCCTCAAATCATTCATGCAAAAAAAATCCATCACAAGATTTATTTAAATAAGTATAACTATATTTAAAAAAATGGACCCATAAAAAATATTCCTAGAAAAACATTCTAAAAACCAATGCAGCACTAAAATTATTATTAATTTTCACCAAAATACAAACTAAAACCATTTTAAAGTTTCATCCCCAATCCCTAACCTAAACTGACCATTTTAAAACGTTTCCAAAACAAATTTAAAAACAAACAATAAATATATTTTTTATGAAAACTTCCAGGTTTCATAATAATAAAAAACACATATATATTGAAACAATTTCAAATTACTCACCATTTTTATACACACTAAGGGATAAATCCCAAAAAAAACCACAAAACCAAAATTTTTAAATCATTTGTTTCCCTTAAAAAAGAAAACCCCCCTTTTAAAACACAATGTGAGCATGATTATAAAAACAATAAAAGAAATTCAAAATTTCAAAAACAAGTCAATCATTTCAAAAACTTTTATTAAACAAATCCTATCTTAGAAAGAAGCTGTAAGGCCTTATTTTAATTATGAAAACATTTTTGCCTTAAAATATTATTTTTTCACATAGAAAAATTATTCCACAACTCACAAAAAGTCCCATGAACAAAGGATTAATATAATACTCAACCAAAACACATTCCAATGATTCCGATATATCATAAGATACACCTCGAACCTTTTACAGTTTCCCAAATACACTAGAAAATCAAATTGTTTGGAGTTCAAAATAAAAATTAAATCAGGATATAGAACTATAAATGAATTTTCAACATGGTTGGTGGAGACATACCTATAATTCACTTTTCCCTACAATATATTAGGAATTAAGTGTTTGGTTTCAACATTTTTTGTCAGGACTTACAAGATAATCTCTTACTTCATTAACCTTTTTATTCTCCATACCAAAATACCAAACATGATTCCCCCAAGGAAAATCAAGACATTATATTGGGGATAAAATAACTATCACTATATTCATGGAACCATAATACAATAATGACATCAAATGAAAATATTGAATCCAATAAAAACACCCAAATACCCATGGAAGCATGAGTCTCAGAGTGAGAAATAGTAAGAAACACTCTTCCTACATGAACCTCTCATGTCCCAACAACAATTTCTCCACACTACCAACATACCAAATAACAAGAGGTAATACCAGAACATAGTTTCCACTAAGAACCTAATCTATGATACCATTTTATAACGAAACAGACTAGGGTGTTTTCTAACCCAACACCCGACTCAATCCACCACAAGGTCCGAAGGGCCTTCCTGATCCCCATGGGATGGAAAGTGGTGTATAGGAATCATTTAGTATACCTTGATAATTATTCCTAACATATAAATTTTTTTAAATAATTAATGTAAAGTAAATATTTTAACCATAAATGGTAGATAAACATAAATGAATATCAAACCCAACTAGATATCTCCCTCAAAAGATCAACACACATCTCCCCAGAAGATCAACAGTGGTGTATCAAAATTGAATGAAGCTAGAACTGTAAACATATAGGAATGAGCTAAAAAACCCAATAGGTCACCTCCCACTAAATATAAGTCGTTTCTTCATATTTCTTCTTAAAATGAATGTTTAAAATATAGTAGAAAAATATGCATTTTTTATAATTCTTTAAATAAATAAACAAGTAAAACTACACAACCATGCTAAAACTCTTTCTATCATTATTATTAAATAAAAAATCACTTGGAAACCATTTCCCTTGATCAAATCCCACTTAATTTTACCAAATTATCCTTTTAAATTACCACTTTAAAACAATTTTATAAATAAAAATTTATAGATAAAAATTTAAAACTCAAAGAGGATTTCAATTTCAAACAATTTAATAAAACATTTTTTAAATAAAAATTCCATTAGGAAACTAGTCTTGATGGTCTAAAACCATTTTTTAAAACCCATGTCCACAATAGTTTCAATAAACAAAACAATTTCCACATTCTCAACAGTATACATGAAAATCTATTTGAAAAACAATTTTTCAAATTTTAAAATCACTCATTACAAACTAATAATAAAATATTTTTAAAGTACTCTAGAACCATAATCCAACATAACTTATTTTAAAACCATTCATCAATCCAATTTAAAAACTTTTGAAAACAAAACCACATGTGATGAAGGAAGGACAAACAAAAACCTGCACCATTATGTCAAGAAAACAACATGGATAAATAATCAATAACTAAACGGGTTCCAAAAAATAATACAATAAGAATGTTATACAATATAAATAAAAGTATAAATCATGTAAATCAATACTAAATAGGATTATAGTGCCATGCGTTCTAAGTAATGGGATTTAATAAATGGGAACTATCTTGAATTTAAAAACTCACGTTTCAAAAAGAACTAAATGTTCCTAACAAATTTAGATGCTCTATTGGAATTTACTAGGCTCCATTGGTCCCAACCTCCCGTGATCTTTATTATCCCCATTGAGAACATTCCCTGCATAGGCTTACATGAACCCATTGACAATATTTTTAACAAGTTAACAACTGAATTGAGGGATTCAACTGCCCAAGTAACCTACCATGATCCTCAATGTATCCCATGAAGAATCAAATAGAGGGAGAAAAAAAGGAACCATAAAATTGATTAAATAAAAAATATTATATAACCCACACCACACCTCCCACACCCTCATAAGGAAGAAACCTACTTAGCATCATATAATAAGATAAATATAAAGATACACTAATATGAAACATCCCCTCATGGGATCACAAACATTCATAAACATAAAAAAAATTAGACAAGGATAAGAGGGAATCACACCATTTATGAAAAATCATTTTCATAATATTCCAATCGTGAATTTTTCGAACACATGCTTGGAATTTCAGGACCAACCCAAAATTCATTAAAACTCATCCCAATAGACACTTGGTAATAAAATTTATTAAAAACATTTGAAACCCAAAATATAACTCTCACTTCTATTTTAATAACTTTTGGAAACATTCAATCCATTAATGAATTTCAAAACACCATTCACATAGGTTAAAACATCCATTTAAAATAAAATAACCAATTTAGTTATATGAAAACAAAAAAAACACCCTTAAAAACCTCCAACCACATCTCTCCACTACATTTGATAAAAACAATTCTTTAAAATCTATTTAGGTATTTTGAAAATCATTAGGAAAGGAATTTAATTCCATTACATGGGTTAAACCCACTTTAAATCCACTTTTACCATCTCATGGGTCATACATATATGCATAAATTTAATAAAGGAAGAATTTAAAACCAATAATAATTCATTGGAATATAATATGAAGCAACATCATAGAAACACCCACCTTAGTTCAATGAATATCAAGAGAAATGTTGTTTCCTATAATGGAGAATGATAAAACAAGACATGATATTCCATCTACAACCCTAAAAATAAAAATCCCCATGATTAATTCCAAAACGTAACCTCAAACTAGACAACAAAAACATTAGGTTTCATGGAATGAACTAGAAATCAATGGAAAGAGATAATACAATGGAGGAAGTGTTTTAGAGGAACTTACCATTGATAAATCTACTTGAAACCAAGTAGAAGGACCACTGAAATCAAATGGAAGAAGGGAGGAAAGTTTCCTAGAGATTCCTAGCCATCTATAGTGATATGGAATATAAAATGAGTGTTTTTATTTTTTAAAATCAAGGTGGGTAAATTCTAGATTTTTTAATATTTAATGAATGTTGGAATGTCCCATAGTTTGGATAAATGGTTTTCCAAATAGTGATCCTACCATGCATAGGGAACTTCCTAGATGTAAAAACACTCACATAGTTAACCTGAGACCCCAAATTTGTGTAAAAAACATATGGAAACCATAAAATATGGAAATATAAAATAAAGATCTGATTCACTTGCTTGTCACACAATTTTCCAAACTGTGTGCAAGTTGGGCACCAACAATCCATTCCTTAAAGGAAACCATATGGTTTACCAATGAAATCACATGTTCTAAAGAAAATAATTTACTTCCATAGTAATACAAACAGTACATGTTAAAAATGAACTACATGAAATGGGTACATTGTTCCATGTATGGGTATTTGAATGGTTTTCCCTAAAATTTACACCTTAACTTAATGCTAGAACAAAACTCAAAATTTCAAAAGTTTGAGGCTGAAATTTATCAAAAACATAAAATAACCCTAAAACATAAAGTCACATAACTCAAACAGCATAGTGACACTATGAGTGTCCCATGGATTGATATAGGATGAGGTCTCCCATATTGCATGATATGTTTTCTCGGTTCCATTCATCAATCCTTATCTGATTTTAGGTTGTCTTAGAGTATTTTTTTATTTCCACTAGCTTGGAAAGGGTACTGATGGTTTAGTTCATCTTAGAATGGTGTTAGAGTGAGTTTTCCTAGGGATTGTGTTTGGAGTAAATAGTCACACGAGAAATGGTTCAGGAAATCAGGGTAATGATGTTAATGGGTTATTAAGTTTGATTATAAGACCAGGGAGACTTTCTTAGGATAACCAACTGACCTATTAGTCAACCCATATCTATTGAAAATCAATTTATGGGTACCAAAATAAAATTACCTGAATAATGTAGTGGTCAATTTAGATATTTATTGTCCTCTATATGTTAGCCCATCCATATATTCTCTTATCCCTATAGGTATATATTTTCAAATGATGGATGCTAAAAACTAATAGCCAGCTCATGTAGAGAGGAAAGGTCATGATGGGAAAATTCCTATGGTTGTTCCTATCTCCATTGATTAGTGAGTGATGCAATATTTTTTATGATATTTATTTGTCAGGTATCCTTTCCCTATGATCTAAGGTAGTTTCTCTCCCTATTGATAACTAGATTATTATTATTTCATTGAGATCCCTATGCATCCTAATGATCCATTAGTGGAAAATAATCCTCTCAAACTCATATAAGGTCTCCTCAACCATAGTTGGAGTTTGACCTGTTGTTTAGGATAGAGTTTTATTTGAGGATGTGTCACCCTCTATAGGGTAGTAGGAACTTATTTGAGTACACAATAAGGGACACTGACCTTTTGATATTTTCCCTACAAATGTTTTAGTTAGATTTTTTGAGATTATTTGTTTTGGTGGAGACTCTATGGGAATATATAGAAAGATATGGATGGGTTTTTTCAATACCATCTATGTCAGAGTCCCCTTACTGAGGTTTGGAAGATCCAAAATTCTTAGTAAAGATTCACGCTAGCTGCGAGAGCACATTACCTTTTCATTTGATGAAACCTGAGAAATTCTAGATACAGAACTCCACATTGAAGATAGATATTGGTTTATAAAACACCTTGTTATAGACCATGTTAACTATCGAGGTTTTATTTTACTGAACAATGAAGTAGTGAGAGAATAATAGATGATGGGAAAAGTATCTATCCTATCCATCTTTCACCACATTTGGTCAGTTCTTGTTCAATATAGAGTGCTAATTATCAGAGTTTTGGGATGAAGTATTCGATGGATGCTTATGTATACAGAACAATAAAGGTAAATTAGTGTAAAAATATTTTCCATTATTCATTAACCATTATAATATTTGAAACATGCATGATCTATTCATCCTATAACATTTTTTTAGGAATTATATATTCTAGTGGAATCACTAGACAAACATTGGTCATCTATAAAACTTCCACTGATGGTGAATGACTTTTACTCAACACTTAGAGTAAAGTGAGTTTATCCTTGATTGAGAGAGGTATTTTATTATATTACTTCATGGTAGAGAATTAGTGTAGTGATTCCTACCCTTATAAATTGATAACCAATCCATTGTTGTTATCACAATGAGATGGTAGTTGCGTATATGAGGTTGGTTATACCTTCAATAGTGAGTGAGATCCCCTCAGGTGTGGTGATTATTATAACCATTCCTCTAGATGTTAAAATTAGCTACTAATTCGATGCTAATTTTAGATTTTTTTTTTCTATATACATGAGGGATAAATTCACTTCTTATTAATGTGGAGGAATGCATGAATGCTTCTAAAGGGAGACTCAAAGATTTCCCGAAATGAGTGGCTAATGTCTGCACTTGATTACATTGTAGGGAAAATGTTAATGTGTTGCTGAGTGGTATGATAAACACACTCGTGGTGTTTGTAAGTACATGGACTAAATAATCTTTTGTATCAGTTTTTAGGGATCCTATTAAGAATTAGAGGTATATTTCCCTTTTACATCTATGATGAGTATCACATGTGAATTAAAATCTTAGAGTATGATATTTTGATTCATGGAGTGATTTTAGTACTAATAAAGTACATTATATGGTTATTTTTTTAGGAATTAGTGTCATTGAAGTGTCATGGTGGTTTATTCTTCTAGTATAGGGGTATATATTAAGATGATGGAAAAGGATATCAAGAAAATAACTTAGGAGAATATTATTTTTTTCTTATAGAGGGTGATGTTTCTCACCTTTGATCGGTAGTGGTTCCCCAAAATATTCTCATTTGTGAGTGAGGACCATAGTGGTGATGTTAACTTAGTGGTCCTGTGTGACCAGACAATATCATGTGATGGACCTAGTGGGTTTTCCTAAAGTTGGGAATAAAATCAATAACTTCCCTAGGATGATAGTGGTTTTCTATGAGTTTACTTATTAAATATTAGGTTATATATCTTGAGTGGTTACTACTATAGTGAAGCGTGGACCTCATTAGGGTATTTCTAGTAGATCTTTTTTGGAGTACCTGTCACTTGGAAACGCATTCGATGTGACGTAGGATGAATTTTTCATTATAGGTTGTTGATTTTAGTCACTCGTGTAGGTGTTTTCTTGGGTTCTCTAGTAGATGGAGCGGGGTTATCTGAATGGTCAAGACCCTCCACATGAAATTGGGGTGGATTTAGCCACTCGTTAGGTAGTTGTGTGATGCCAAGAAATTTGAGGTGTTTTTTAATATTTCCTAATGTGATCATCAGTATATTTCATAAAAGTGTGATGAAAACACAACCATGATATCTAAGATAGTTGATCTAAACCTATTGGATATTAGGATGAAGATGTATGATTCCCATATATGTGTTTATTGAAAATTATTTCCCATGTCACCCTTGTTCCACGAGCTAGTGACATTGGTGTTTGTGCCTTACAAAGAAGATATGGTAGAGAAGTTTTGGTGAGATAATTGGATAATGCCACCATGTAACTCCTTTTATTCCAGTGTGAGTCCTTGTGAAATGATCTATGTTTGAGTGTAGTTTATACGGGTTGTTATCACACAACCACCATATATAAATGTCTTCAAAGGTGAGGATTGAATCACTCCCACTAGAGGTGACTTTGGTAACAACTTATATATTTTTCAAAATGGATATTAGCGGTTCATGTATTAATTTTATACCATGTTTTAGTAATATCATCCATTAATAAATATTTGGGTATTAAGGCTTGGAAATAATCACATAGATCAAAAACATTTTTATATTAATGAATTAATTTTAGTTGAGTTAGATATGATATCTTTAATGATGAATGTGGATGTTCCCTACATGGGTAGTGGTATACTAGGTTTACTTAGAGCTCTAACCTTAAAATATGTGAGTTGTTCACATGAAGGTGGGTTTTTATTCACATGGGGGTTATTATTTATGTTTCCTTGTTAGAATCTATTGTTGTTTTATTTTTTTGGTACAAAATGTACTTAATAAGGGGAGGATGTAGTGACCTGAGTTTTACTTGAGAAAGACTTAGCTCAATTTTGAGTTTTGGAGTCCTGAGACCTACCAAGTGGTAACATGGTATATTTTCCAAAATATAGGACATTGGAAAAATTATTTGATGGTTATGTTAATTTTAGGGATGGAGTTTATTGCAAGGATGAGTTGAAATTTAATTTGGAGCTTAATGGGTACTTTATGAAAATACATTATGTATGAAAATATTATTTTTATCCCACACACATAAATTATTAATAATTTTTTTGTAGCTTATAAATGGAGATCTTTATGATAAATATAAGGCCATGGATGTATCCAGGATAGGGGTTTTACCATTGTAACCCCATAATTCATGTTTTCATTAGGGACCCTGAGTACAGACCATCACGATTGCATCATTTAAATAAATCAATAACTAATTTATTAATAGAGAACCCTATAATTCCATTTATTTAATCCCTATTATGTTTCATATCTGCTGTTATCCATTCATTAATAAAATTAAACCTAGTGAGAGAGAGGGAGAAACTTTATTTTGGTGGCATCAATGAAAAAAATACACAATTATAACAAGTGGGTCCAAGGCTATGTAATGGTTTGAAGAAAAAATTATTCTCTATCGAGTTAAGGTTTCCTAATCTGTATTATTTCCTGATTATTCATTTAATTTATTGTTAAAAATTCTCTATGATTATTTTTCACTTATTTTTTTATTTATTTGTGTTATCTTAATGTTTATTATTTTTGCGTTTGTCATTTGAAAGATTATCTTCTAAACCTTGATCTTTGGCATGATTATTCCCTATGAGTTAATTCTTTGATTATTTTTTCAAATTCCCACCCAATGGAAGTTATCATTTCTCACATTCTATGATGTTGTATTTTTTATTATATATTTGGGTGGTGGGTATTCTCACCAACTATTATCGTATGTTCCTCTTTGTTTATGCCGTTAATAATCTCTACTGATCTTATCTTTAGCTAGTGAATCAACAATGGGGTGATCATAATGGTGAGGTTATAATGTTAGATAATTAATATCCCCAATTTGGACATGGAATTAGTGTTATAAAAACCTCAGGTTTCATGATGGGGGATTTAGGTGTTACAGAATCATACTGATTCCATGCTGAAAGAAGAAAAAAAAAGAATGGATATTGGGAAGGGCCCCATGATGGTATAAAAGGATGATGGATAGAACGATGAAATGTTTGGGGGATATTTGTGGTGGTGGTGGTTGTAAATTGGGTGGATATTCAATTCTAGGTGAATATCTTGACTACATAGTGTGCAGTTTGTAAGAAAAAACTTTATGTACACCCTGTCTACAACGCTAGGGTTCTAGCTGATATAAATATCACACAACATATGGTATGGACACACATTGTATGTGGGTATACTTAGTATAAGACCAACCATATAGTGTTTAGTCAGGAAACACGACATTTATAGAATATATGGTATGGTTTGAGTGGTAGCACACACACATGGTGGAATTGTATTTAGTACACCATGTGTCTGATAGGGTATGCTATGTAGTTAGGCACTACATGACCTCATGAGATGGAAGTACATGTTGGGTAAAAGGATGAATCAAGAAACCATGCACGTTAGTTCACATTCTATTTAGGTTTATTTCATATACTATGTGAGTGACAATACACAACTAGATAGACATCGGGGTCTACACATCAGGTACCCCAATAGTATATATCATGTACTTTTCTATCCTTAATAGCTTTTCCTATCTCTTTTCCCATGAATCTAAATTTGTCACATTAGTAATAGAAATTCAACTATTTTACATATATAACCTCATGATGTTATTATTTTTAGAATTAGAGGTGAAACACATAGTGATATGAGTTGATTAGCCTCTTTAGTCATGGGGCTGATTTTGGGGTTCAATGATGATGCTTAGAGTATTATTGAGGTTAGTACTCTCCTAGAGGTTTGGTTATGATAGGGCATGATCCCCCACATCCTTTAAATATATAGGTTCTGCATTCCCCCACATACATGGGGAATGGGTCTTCTATCTATGGAGTTGGTACTCCCCCATATTGGAGTTTAGGTGGGGTGCATGTCCTCTATCGGGGTCAGAACTCCCGCATACATCATCTAAAATTCATCAAGGTGTGGTTCCCCCATTATCATTCTTGAAGGGTTATGTGGGTTTCTTGGCATTATTAGTTTAGATACTTGGTTGATGGTATGGTATAGTTGGACAAGAGGGTTTAATTCTCTTTGATTGACCAACATGATTCAACAATGACATAGATCCAATTTATTAATTTGGGTGGTGGGGTAGATGTTAGGATGTTTAACACCTTGATATTTCAATATAAAATTGCCTTTTAAATTAATACTAAGTTCTATAGTGTGTACCACACACAACACTAAGATTAACTGAACCATTATATATTGTGAAAATATTATTATTTACTAATGACTGTTATAACATAATAATTTGATTGGAAGATATGAATAGGAGTAACCACTTTTTGAAATATATATAGAAAAGTTCTCCTACACATAATTTATTTATTAGTGATTTTGAAATATGTTTTAATTTTTTAATGACAAAAATGAAATTAAATAAGGTTAATAATAATTAAAATTTCAAAACCTTTGTTTTTATTTAAAAGAAGTTTTACTGTATATTTTTTTATTTAAAAGATAAATTTATAAATATTAGAAATTGAATTTTATAAAAAAATTATTTCATATTTTTTGTCATATAAAAATTATCTTAAGTTGAATTTTTCGGATTTTTCTAAAATAGTTGATATTTTTATGAATAGTGAAAATATCAATTTTACAAATAATTTCACTTTCATGACAATATCATGATATAAGAATGACTTGGACGGTTATGAAAACATTTTAATATAAAAATATATATTTAATAGGTAATAAAATTATTTTTAAAAAATAATTAAGATATTATAAATCTAGATTCGAAATTTTTGAAATCAATGTAATATTTTTACTCAAATAAATATTATTTTTAGTACATCTATTTTAATCAAGTTTCCACAAGGTTAATTTATATTTTTTTTAAAATTAAAATATGTATTATTTTATTTATCATAATCCAATTGGTTAAATGGGAAGAAATATTATATATTATTCTAGTATAAAATCATTTGTATGCCTAAAACATGCATTTTTCTAAAAAACTTTTTATTGTGTTTTGTAAACTTATATTAAAAATATTTTTTAATTTTTTGAATGATTTTATTTTAAAAAATGTTCCCCATATTTGGAAAAAAATTATAATTTTTAAAAAATTATAGTTTCATTTTTTTATAATGAAAAATAAGAATGGAAAAAGTTAATAACTATGGTAAAGGGGAATATTGGTTAAATGGGGTTAAAACTATGTGATAACGTCTAAAAATCTCTAAAAACATGTATTTATTTCATATTATGAGTTTAGCTTGACCAAATAAATCCAATATTTGAAAATATTTAAATTTGGTGCCCCTTTGATTTGATAATACAATTTATTTTATTTTAAGTAAAGAATAAGAACATTATGCCGCTTTCTTTACCTCTAATATGTTTTCAAAAGCATAAAAAGATATTATGAAAGATTTAAAATATATATTTTTAATAGTAATAAATTAGTTTTAAGATAGATATTTATTTTTAATTTTTTGTTGTGGTATCATTACCAAGAACACTTACGCATCGCCAATGAATCACTTGTTCAAGTGGGTGGAATATAAAATTAAATAGTTTTAAAAATAATAAAAGTGATTTTTATTTGATAAGTTATAGTATTGAATTACTTTTCGGTTCAAAATAAAAGGTATTTAAAGGTTTAAATTTTCAAAATTTAACTCTATTATTATCTTTATCTCTTTAAAGTCAAATTATCTAAATGGTTCTCAAAATGAATTTAATGATATTTAATGTTAAACAATATTGTTTGAAGTTGAATTAAAAATCATAAAAATAATATCATTAATCAAGTGCTCCTCTAAAGATCCTTGGGATACCTCTGGACACACAATATGTGAAAAGATCATCCAAAAAGGATCCTAAATATTTATTTGGTACTCAACCCAAGAAACCCCAACGTCAAAGTCCAGCTCTCCCCAGATAATGACGTACACGGATTGTGCATGAATCTACTTAGCTACAACCCATGGAAGACACTATGCACCTGGTCCCAATGTGGGGTAGATTGAAACAATATTCTACCTTTACAACTATATACTATACTTGAAAGATGGAATATTAACCGTTTAGATAACTTTTTTCCCTGAATAAAAAAACTCCCTAACCCTTGTTGAGGTGAGAACCAATGTAAGACAGTGTCTCCTTCCTTGAACACCGAAGGTCTCCTTCATCTTCCAACACAAAAATTTGGACGTATCTATGCATACTTCATCTAATCATAGATGACCTGTGCCTCCTGCAATCCCTTCCACAACCCGGATGTAAAGAGAGCATCATGATTTGAAACAATTATTAATGAAACTCAATGGAGTCAAACTATATCCTATACATAGAGGAATCCCAAACCATATACTAAACTCTATTCCTGGGTAGTTAGGAAGTGGGATGACTCACTGAGTCGGTCAATGATCACCATGATGGTATCATGTCTCCTGGATGTAGGTGATAAACCTATCACGAAGTCCTTTGATAACCTTTCTCACTCCCCTCCTAGCACCCCAAGGAAGGAAAGATCAACCCTTCCCAAGAACAGGGGCTCGACATGGTTAGTTGAAAAATATTGAAAGTGATTCAAACAAGAATTATTCTTTTAACTCAATAGGTAAGCCCAGATTCAACCTATTCCATCACCCTGATGACATCCTCGTGACCCACATGCATATCCCAATTCATATTTCTAATCTAGGAGTAACTTCAACAACTGTATGTCTTCTGAAAATAATGACGTGCTCTCCACATTTCGAATGTCAATTAGGGGTATTCTCAAGGGATAACTGAGCACATAAAGTCTCACAGTCAGTATCATCATGTTTTGCCTCGCCAACTCATTTAAGAGTGGATGGGTAACAACCAATTACTAGAGATAAGATGCTCCATCTCCATCCATGAAGTATAATCGCAACGAGTCCAACCATTCTAATTCCTCATTCAGTAACTGCTAACTGGATTATTTCTGGGAGCATATTCTTCTACATTCCTCTTCACTGGGTTCACTGCAACTCAAACCTATCAGATGACCTATCCCAGAATAAAAAGACATTCTGAATCTGTGAATGACACTTCAAGAGATGCACTTAAATATGGTGATCTCACAGTGTGTCTAGGACCATTCTTATGTGTCTCATGTGCCCCCCTTGGATGCCTAGTACACTAATATTTCCTCAATGAATATCACCTGGGGATACCTAGGGTGAAACACTCAGTCTTACTATTCCTTCCTCTGTGAGTCCCCAATCTTCACCCCTAGCTCCTAGAGATCTTCAGAAGCTATCTCATATACTGGCATAAATATCAGTTCCACCCTGGGGTGTAGACCAATGCAGAAGTCTAACTATCGATAGAGAGGTGAACCTAGATCATCTTCAAAGAAGATGTCCTTATACGCTGCCTCCATTAGGAAACATGAGGACTCATAACATCCACTGCAATGAGGGTCAGACTATACAACTAAATAGAAATGGGATACACCCTCCTCTGCCTGAGTTCATCAAGAGTTTCAAGGATTTCCCCTTTACCAATAAAGATAAATCTAGTTCCATCACCACGGACGGACAATATCCTTTTTCCTAAAACAATAAATCTGAGAATGAATTGTGGATACTAGCCCATATCGATAATGACATCGTAAGGCCTCTATGCTACTACCAAGAGATCCCAAATAAAACTCTCACCTCCAAGAGTCAGGTCACACTATTGGAACCATTGTTTGGTTATTGGGTATCCTTCAGTAGGATTCAATAAAAATTTGTATCAAGTCAATAGTTTAACTTGAACCTATAGGTACCAAACAAGAAAAGTGGGAGGAAAGAAAATCATAAGTATATGTGTCTATCAACGCTTCAACTATAGTATAAAGACACAGATTGTACCTTGAGAAATTCTTGGAGCTCGGGGGTCATAAGTCTCGAAAATCTACAACTGTCTCCTCCCCTTTCCTCTAGCTACCTGAGTCTGGTATGGACCACCTAGAGGTGGTGGTGGTAACACATAAAAATGTTGACCACCCTCTAATTCTTCCACATCTCTCCTGCCACATCCATGATGTTGTTAATATTTTCATGTTTTATTATATACTCCCATTACTGAATTTATATGAAATGTGCATAATTTGTGTGAAAAATTAATGTTTTAATATTAAGTATAATTTTTGAGCATTTTTAGAAGTAGTCCAATTGAGTCAGTTTACTATTTTATTTATAAATCTCATCCTCATGATCTAAATTGTTTGGTTATTTTTTTAGGATTCCTATTTCAATATACAACAGTTCATTAGAAGGGATCATGATACAATTCTGCCATTTGAAGGGTCATACGGACCACACAAGAAGGACCAATGAATCTGTGAACAAACTGGACCAGCCTTGAAGATTGACTTACTGGGCTCAGTCCAGAAGTCCAAAAACATCAATTCTCCACCATAACTCGGGGGAAACTACATGTCATTTGGGATAAAAATTTCAAGGCCCAAATCCAAGTACAAGGGGCCAACAGATTCATTTAAATCCAGCCCACCATTCTGGCCGATAAATAAAATCAGCACACAAATATTGACATTTCTCCTGATGTGGACATCCATTCTAGCTGAGATTTTTCATTGTGAAATAGGAGATATTCCCGGACAACTCTATTGAATAAATTATTTTTATTTTAGGGAATATTCCTATTCCAAAACCCATTCCCATTATGGGCTTCGAAAAAGTCTAGATTGAAATGGACAGTTTATATTTGTTTAATCAAACCACCATAACATTGGCTAAAAAAGTCTATAGGCGGCCAAATTATCAGGGTGGTTAGAAGAAATAAATATATACATATTTGAAGAAGATACCAGCTCATGATTCATCTGTCTATATTGGTAAATCTGTGGTCCAACTGGAGGGACAGTTTTGGAATGCAAACAGTCCACTCCTTGGGCTATAAATACATCCCCTCCTCTCCTTTCAAAATGGTTGGAATTTCAGAAGAGAGGAGATAATATTGGCACGAACAAATCCTTTTCAGATGTTTGGGAGGATCTTCTATACTCATGTTTTCACTTGATAGACCTTTCCTCCTCTCTTTTTTTTCACTTACTTCCGTGTTCTTCGTTTTTGTAATTTTGTATGTCCTTTCTTTTGTAATTCTGTTTTAATGCAAGTTTCTTCTTCAATATATCTTATTCTCATCCACCTTCGGTAGTTTCATTTTAATGTTCTTAAAATAGTTTAAATTTAGTTGAATCCCCTTCCCTTATTTTGCTTCCTCATTCAATCGAAAATCCATTTTTAGTTTTCTTCATCGTTTGTGTGTGTGTTCGGCGCACTACTCTTATCTTGTCCCTTTATTTTTCTTCTCTTTATAATTCATCACCATAAAAATATATTACCAGATTAATAACCATATTAATGTCTATGTAAATCTCTCATTGGGGGGAGTTTTAATTTAGTTATGTTAAGCGATGGAGAGATTTTACTCGATGAGTATTCGTTGAATTAACATTGTGTATGTTGGACTTAGCATGTCATGGATTTATGACATGTTTTGTTTAATGTGTGGTTTACATGGATTATTGGAACCATAAATACACTACCAGGAATATGTAATGATTGAGATTAGAACCCTATGATATGTTAAGGCATGGATTATGGCCTTAACACTTGGGAATTCAAATCAACGTCAACTTGTGGCATGAGTGTTAATTTAAATGCAATATAAAGCAAAGCTCAATGATATCACAAGATAAACTAACCTCATGATTAACTCACCCCAATCATTATCAATTAGTTAAATCATTCATAATCAATTAGTCATTTCAATTAAGCTCTGCAAAAAACCCCCAAAATCATAATACAATCAACTAAAAACAAACGACTTTTTCAAAGTATCATCGCCGAGGATTCGACCCGAATGCTGCTATACACATTAGTAGAGCACCGAAACATTGACTGGTCGATGGGCGACAATCGGCCACGCATTTCAATCCACCACCAGATGATCTTTCTGCTCTTTCCGCTAACTCTTCCTTGGTGGTTCATCAACCACCTATCTGGATGAATCATGAATGATGGGACAATCTCGCACGAGATTCACCCTTCTATGAAAAGAATATAAAATCCTATCCTTCTGGGAAATAGAATATCCATGAAACTTCTGATGAAACCTTTGGTTCGGAAGTTTACGTTGCACACTTGATATTGGTAGGTCAAACTGACCCTACTCCTGGGCCGATCGATGCCTCAGAAGCCTATGATACATGTTTGAACCCTAAGATTCATCATTTATCACCAAAAGAGTCATCCATGACCCATTATGGAAATATGAATCCACATGAACCACTGGAGGTGGGTTTTCTAACAGATCATTAGGAGAAACCATCACCTGCTAACCATCCTGAAGAAAAAATTCCCTGTAATTGGCTCCCATTATGGAGGCCTCATCGAGCATCATGCCAAACTCCCAATCCTACTTCAGAAACCTTACTAGCTGGTTTTGTGAACACATCCTAAAGAAAATAAGATGTATCACGGTTAAAAGAGTATACCTGGTGAGATGACTCGAGAAGAACATGAAAAAACACAACCCATTCCAATGTGATGCATGTACCTTTATTTCCATTCAACTAGTGTTTTTATGTACCAAGTCCTAAAACAGTTTTTAGAGTCTTGGTGTATGGATATGTCAGCCTCCGCACCAACACTGGAGTCCTTGACCTAAAATACGAACTCTAAACACATAACACTATTACACGAAACCAATATCACAGACTCTCGGTCCCAATGTGGAACCAACCTCCTCTTATACCTCTCTTTCATGACCCATCCCCCAGGTCTCATTCCCTGACTACCCCAAGATCACCTCTGATAGGACAAGGGGTGGAGACTTTCTCTTAGTAGGAATATCCCATAAATGGGAAACATTTTTCAAATAACCTATACACATGTACCAAACTATAATCTATAGGGGATGGAGAGTGAAAAAACTAATTAAATAAAATGCATTCATACCACTACAACCCAATAACTATGTATGAAAGAATGTAAACCAGTAAAGTGAAAGTGTGCCAGAAATGATCCCACAAAAAAAAAGATAACTGCAATGTATAACCCGCAAAAAAGGGAACTAAAGCTGTTGTAGGAAGCCACCAAAAAAACATCAGCTTGCCTGATCTTACAAGGCTTCATCTGGTCTTGGTCCTGGTCCAGCTCTGCATAGGACTCCACCAAAGTTTCAGCCATCTGCAGAAGACATGACATGTGCAGGCAAATCCCATGTAGGGATGAGTAAAAAAATACATAATAGGGGACCCCAAAACACAAAGTAAAAGCACATAAGGGAAACACAACCAAGAAGATACAATAATCTCTACACTACGATATGTCAACATCACATATAACCAAAACATCCATGTATACTCGTAATGGATTTCATGATGAAATGTCTCATCCAATGCTATCCATATGGTTTCACTCATATCATGATTGATTATGAGAGATCCCACTCTTCGGGCTATCTTCAAGAAAACACATAGAACAAGTCTACCAAAAGTATCTGAGAGAACGTCTGGTCTTGACATGTCAGAAAGTTTCCCTGATACATTCGGTTTCACTGAGACTAGGAGTCTTGATATCACAACCAATACTTAGTCACATGATTTTGATTGAGACACACTCGTTCTGTAATAACTCTCTCCTCATGCTATGTAGTCATCAAGAAACCCTCACAGAGGTACTGCTTTATGGTCATGAACCAAAGAGAACAAACTGATAACTACTCGAAGTACTCTGATCAGGTCAAGTCACGTAGCAAGGAAATATCTCGATACATAGATAGGGGTTCCTGCACCTAGGGCTCACTGGGGAACATCCTTGACGTACTGGAATTATCATCATTGATAGGGGATGAGTTCCCATGAAAATATTGGTCACACCCATGCTACAAACCATATCTAAGGTACCATGAAGATAAGTGAGGACCGATCGGGCCTCTATGTGTATTCTATAGCCTACTTAGACCCTCTGGGACACAGAGACCTGTTGAGTCTCTTAGACTCGATGGGGAACTTATAAACCCTTATTCAACTCACATTGGAACATGAGACATTATCTATGGTAGGACTGAGATCCTACATTGAACCTTTATAGAGAATCACATGGTTATAGTCTCAACCTCTATTGTCACCCTCTATGACAGAATCAGGATCTTTCGTGGATCCCTCTGAGGAAAGAAAAATAAAACACCACAAGACCCTACTGGTACAAATAAAACACCACCAAGTCATCTCAAGAGGAACTCCTTGGCTTAAGGGTCCCAATTCCACAAATGGATCATCAATCAGACATACAGTTTCAAATTTATGAGCATTTTAGTAAAAGGGGGTTGGTTGGGATTGAGTCTGGTCTAACCCGAGGGGACCGAACCGACCCAGTCTGGGGTCCGATGACCCGACCTGACCCACTGGGTCGACCCAAACCACCTCAGGTGGTCCTGTACCGACCTACCAGCCCGTCCCACCTCAGATGGGATGTCCGCTTAAGCCCGCTGGGCTGCCCCGTGACCGGGTTCACTCGGTCTAGACTGCGTTGCATGGGCCAATCTCTTTAAGCATGCGGGTTGCCTATGTGCCGCATCTCCCAGTGCTAGGAGGAACTCCACCCTTACCCATCCATTAGATCCACTTACGCAGAGTGGTATTCTCACATGTTATTTTTTGATCGTGTGCCACCGTCTCGACGTAGAACTACCGCATCGCTGGCCTGCCCTAGCCACAGACCTGTCGCCACCCATGGCTGAGCTGCCACTTGTTCCTCAAGCTGCTGTTGATGTCGGCATGCCTATGGGATCTTAAGAAGGCTGTCAGACATTCTCCGGTGGTCCATTTTTTGATCTAAAATACATTCTAGAGTCCTCAAGTTGTGTTCTTCAACACCAGGGGTTTGAATCCTCATTTTGACCCCTTTAACTGAAAAATTATAAAATAATGGTATCTTATGTGCCGCCTCGATCCATTTTCCACCGTCTTCATCGCACCTCCTTCATGCTTCAATGATTCCAGATAAATGATATCAGATTTTTGTTCTAGGAAATGGTTACGCAGTGATCGATCATTCATCATCCCACAATGAACATGAAGAACATGATAGAGAAAAGCACAATAAGTAACCCGAGGATCTAACCTTGGTCGTTTGTTCATTACAGCCCTGATCCAATCCATTACAATGATCAAGAAAATGACTAAAAAACCATTAATCAATCAAAATATCAATCAAACCCAAAATTAAAACCCGCAAGTTGAATCCTCCTGCAAGAATGATCGAACTGCGGGTAAACCTGTTCAAGTGTGGATCCGTCTTCATTGTTTAGAAATCATGATTACGGACAACATACTCAAAAATAATAATCCTTCCTAGAAAACATGATTGGTTGGCATCGGGGTTCGATCGTTATTGGTGACCCGTTAAGAGACTTCACAATTCATCATCTCATCAACCCTTGAACGGTGATTCATCATCATTGTTGATTCTTAATTCATCCCTTTCAAACATAGTTTATCCAGAGCCTCAGAGCAATCTATTGGTTCATCACCTGATCCCATAACTCTGACAATCCATTAGAGGAGGGAACATGTTTTAGTGTTTTTATTACGTTGAGTCATCAGGTCGTTACACTGTTTCATTTATGAAAGGGTGTTTCTGTTACTCTTGAGTTGAAATGTTTTTACAGTATTTCATTTATGAAATAAAACAACTCACTCAACGTTGTGTTACAAAGAAATTTTCTTTTTTAAGAAAATATACTTTCTTAATTTTATTTTAATTTTTATTTGAAATGCCAAAAAAGATTTTTCACTGTCGACCTGCACCGATCAAAGTTAAGTCCTACCTAAGAAAAACCCACTACTCTGAACATAACAGTGCCATCAGATTTCAAATCCACACACTCATTTTAATGTTACTAAAATCAAGCACTGAGATTATTTTTAATAAAATAAAAAAAGTTCAAATGAATATTCTGGGCATCCTGGGCCTCTAATCACATGTCCTCTCAGCACTTGGTTTCAAATTAATCCATATAATTATTTTTAAAAAAATTACATCTAAATTATTGGACATTACAGTAAAAAAATGGGTTATAAATATGTAATAGATATTAAGTTTCCAAGTATTAACTTATAAATTCATTATCATTATAAAATTGACTTTTGAGAATAGTTTTATAAAATGATAAATTCATTTTGATGGGAAAAAATTAAAATTTCGAGGACTTAAATTTTTTAAGAGGGGAAGAATATAACACCAAAATATTTCAATATGTAATTGTACTTTAAAATAATACAATTTTTTGTATATTGTACTACACACAAAACCAAGCTTAAATGAACACAATATATTATAGAAATATGTGAATCAAATATAACCATTATAACCAAGATTTAATATTATAGGGTAAGAATAACAGTAACCACATTATGAAATTTATCTAGAAAAGTTCTCCTAATACAAAATCACTTATTAGTTGTTAAGAAATGCGTACTAAATTCCATATGATAATAAAGGAATCATATATGGTTACGAATAATTAATGTTTTGAAAGGGTTATTTTTATATAAAAGTGGGTTTAATGTATATTTTTTATTTTAATTTAGATGATAAATCTATAAATTTTACAAATTGAATTTTTTAAACATAATTTCATTTTTTGTATCATAGTATCAAAATTATCTTAAGGTGATTTTTTATAATTTTTCTAAAATAGTTTATTTTTGGCTAATTAGTGTAAAATACTAATTTTAAAAATAAGGTTACTTTTATGAAATTATTAGGATATAAGAATGAATTTAAAGATTATGAAAACTTTTAAATTGAAACAATATATATTAAGTAAGTAATATAATTCGTTTAAAAATATAAATTTGAACTTAGGAATCTATGTTTTATATTTTGGAAATGTATGTAATTTTTTTATTCAATTAAAAATTATTTTTGATACAACACATTTAATCAATTTTTCAAAATATTCCTTTTTATTTTTGGTCAATTTTAAATTAAATTATTTATCTTTTTATTTATAATAATTGAATTAATTCAATGGAAATAAGCATTATGCATTATTTGGGTATAAATGTTTTTATGCTTAAAACAAGCATTAAAAAAACGGTTTTAGTGGAGTTTTGTTAACTTATATTAAATTTAATTTTTTAAAATTAAGAAAATTTAATATTATAAGATTTTATACAAATTTTAATCCTTATATCCAATTTTTTTTAATTCAATTTCAATTTTTCATAATGAATAATGACCATGGTAAAAGTTAATCACCATGGTAAAGGGACAAAATGTGTTAAAAGGGGTTAAAAATATGGGATAAAATGTAAAAATATCTAAAAAACATGTATTTATTTTATTGGATGAGTTTATTTGAAAAAAAATTATTCAATATTATAGAAAATGTTAATTTGGTTCCCTTTTCCTTTGATGATGGCATTTATATTTTTTCAAATAAAAATGATTTTAAAAAATAACTCCCATTCTTTAATATTTATAATATATTTAAATAATAATTAAAATGTATTATTAATGATTCTAAATTTTTATTTTTAATATAAATAAATTAATCTTTTGTTAGTAAATTTATTTTTTTTGTGATGGTATAATTACCTTGAAGGTTTACACATCGCTGGTACAATGCTTTTGGAAGAGAGTGAAAAGAAATATAAATTTATTTAAAAATATTTAAACTGATGTGTTTTAGACATGTTAGAGTATTTTTTGTTTTTTATGGATAAAAATAAAATAAAATTACTATTTAAATATTTAAATGCGAACTCCATAGTTATCTTGATATCATGAAAGTAAAATTATGTGAATAGTTCTGAAAATGAAAATAAGGATATTTAATGATGTTAATATTTTACAAATTGAATTAAAAATAATAAAAATACTCTCATGATTTAATTGGATATGAAGGTGGTATATTAAACCACTTATTGTAAAAAAATTCACCACTTTTAATTTTTAAATTATATTTTTACCCTTAAGTATTATGTATTTATGAAAACTCTATTGTTTTTTATTATAAAAAGGGACTTACTCTAACGATTTCAAATAAAAATATGAGTTACATTTTCCCTAATATAAATATATATATATATACCTCTAAAAACATTGCACACCACATTCCCAATCCCCTGCGGTGACCATAAAACTCTCATTCAAAGGCCTTATGTTTAATCAAACAGATGATACACAAAGAAGCGGTAACTGTCATTATCAATCTATTTCAGGTTTATTTTATCTTCCACAAAAAAATATTATATAAACATATTTTCATAATTAATTAATTATATTTACCATACATAAATTTTATAAAGTTAATGTTAAAACCATTTTCTATCACCTTTCCATCTAATGGAAAATTAATACATTGCTCATGCGTACGTACAGACTATCGTCTCCGTAAAGAGATGCATTTATTTTTCATCACCAACTAAAATGGGTGATTATAAAGAATTATTTATTGTATATATATGATATTTATGACATAATAATGATTTTTAAATATAAAATATTACCTAACTTCTTACCCTCAAATCCTTGTAAAATAATAACGTCACATTTGTGTTTGTGTGAACTACCACCTCCACGAAGTGACATGATTCATTTTTTGTTTTAAGTTTACAAGGATGGTAATAAGGATGAATTGAATTAATAAATATGATATTTATAATAATAATATATTTTTTAAAATTTATAAATTTATCCATTTTTTTAATTTTCATCTATTAAAAAAATGCAAACGTCGTTCATGCGAACATACGGACTACTGCCTCCAGGAAATGATGTATTTTTTTCATGACCAATTTACATGGATGATTAATTTACATTATAGAAAATATAATTATAACATTATTAAGATCCTTTATATTATTTATCCATGAACAAGTTTTATGGACCGGGCCCACTGAAACAAAACATGCATAAGAAATAGAATAGTTTTCACATAATAGTTGTTTTTAAAAAAGAATTATGAGTAAATTGGTAAAACTATGTTATGAGTAATGATATAAAAAAGATATATATTAATATTTATATGTTATATATTAATAATAAATATGAATTTATTGTATAGGAGGTTGTAACATGTCTGACCAAATGAACAAACTGTTTCTATGTACGTAGAACTACTGCGTCATGACAAGAAGATTACTCATTTTTTCTTTACCACCTATCATTGATGATAGAAAATTTGATTATATATGTTATCTACAATACTTATTATGTCTTTAATATGATATATTCCTTTTTACAACACATACTATTTTACTTTTCAGTTGGCGTTAATACAATAATCCTGTTTGAGGAAGTGTGGACTACCACCCACTAAAAGCGACGTGATTCGTTCACACAATACATGTAATGTATTATGGATGGGTTTAGGGAACATAAATTATATATATAAAATTATAATTCTACTTTAATTATATTAAAAAAATATAAACTTTTATTTCATTTTCTTTCTTTCTTTTAATATGACAATCAAAACAGAAACAACGTTCGTGCCTACGTACAACTTACCTTATCCATGAATGGTGTATTACATTTCATACATATATATTATTTTTATTATTATAATAAAAATATAATGAATATTAATGATATTAATATCATGGTTTAAATTCTAGAAATCATTATATACATATAATGTCCAAACATAAAACAAATTAAGACACAAGTGAGAAACAAAGAAAATATTACCCGAAGCGTAACCTTAACATGAAATTGCTAACAAGAAGGTAATATAAAGTCATAATAAAGCCATATATGGTATTAGATATAATAATATTGTTTTTTAGAATATGTATACTAAATTTATATTTATTATACATGATGCTTGAATGAGTAGGATGAGAGTAAAGACACAAGGTAAGTGGATTTTTTCTAACTTTTTATTTCCATGAGATACATGATTTAATTACCATCCATTAATTTTTCATGGTGTGTATAATTACCCTGGATGTAATAAATTATTATTATAGATAAATATAATGGTATTTAAAAATTCAATCAATGAAATTTATTTTATGTGTTTTATGTTTCAAAAGATACCAAATCAGTAAAATAGTTTTGTCTCAATTTTCCTTCTTTGAGACTGATGATTTGTTATGTAGCTAAATTAGTTTTGTGGTGTATATATTAAAATATCATGAATATTATTGTTTTAATTATTTTATAAGATTCATGTAAATTAATTCCATTACTTTCATAGTATGATCCGAAGTTCCCAAGTGACAAGAGTCTGTTGAAACAATCTCGTCACTTTTTGAGATTGTTAATGATTATGGTTATTTGTTGAAATATTATTATCCATATCTCAAGAAACTTTATGAAATTAATTATCCTTTATTTATTCATGATATATTAATTTTTTGGTACCATTTTCTACTCTATGGTACATAATATAGTTAAGATAGTTTTTTAATAAATCCTAACATTATCCTCTCTTTGGTTAGAAATCTAGGTTCCTACAAAACCATATTTTCTAAAAAGGGTTTCCAAGAATATTCTACCAATATCATATGATAATTAAAATATATTTTTATCCTTTATTTATTTTAACAATGTTTTCAAATTAATATTCTTGTCTCTTTATAAATGGTGCAATTTTCTATACTTTTGTACTATGAAAAAGGAATATTCTTTTTACCTCATACGACATGTACGCATTTATCATGTGAAGATTTTTTTTCATGTATAAAAAATAATTTTAAATAAAATGTTTTAAAAGATATTTTCAAGGAAAATGACTTTTAAAAATGTTTTCAAGATTATTTTATATGTTTTCAGTGAAATTGTTTTTGAAAACATTTTCAATATTCTTGTATATGTTTTCAAGGAAAATGGGTTTTAAAACATTTTCAAGATTCTTTCATATGTTTTCAATGAAAATGGTTTCCAAAAAAATTTCAATCTTTATTTATATTTTTTCAATGTATTTTCAATAAAATAGATTTAAAAACATTTTGAATATTTCTTTTTATGTTTTCAATGTGCTTTCAAGGAAAAATGTTTTAAAAATGCTTTGAATATTATTTTATAAGTTTCCAGGGAAAAAGTTTTTAAAAATGAATTCAAGTCTTCTCTATAAATTTTCAAGGTTTTTTCTAAGAAAATTATCTTCAATTTTTTTATGTATAAAAAATATTTTTTCAAATTAGACCGGATATTTTTCTCCATAAATGGGTACCACCCCAAGGTTTTACACATAAATTTAATGAAATGAATGAAACACTATATCTCTATGAAAAAACACTTTTTCAATGGATATAGTTATAAACTATCCATAAAAATGATTTTACCTCTTATAAGATTTGAATTTTGATACACGAACATACACAGTTACGATCAGTATGTTATTTGGAGTGTGATAAGACAAACCTATCTTTTTGTAAATAGTAACCTACCCTTATGAATAGTAATTTTACCCTCATAAATAGTAACATGACCCTTATGATTAGTTAACTGGACAAATTAATAGTAACCTCACTAATAAATGTATAATAAGAAATTAATCTTATATGTGCCAATGTGATCATTATATACCTGTTGGTATTTTTATAAGTCATAAATATTTAATTAAAATATTATGATAAATTAAATAATTTAAATGAAAAATTATTTTCATAAAATGTAATCATAAATTATTATTTTATTTTCTTATGTCTGTAATATAATTTTATGAGACATTGATTAATTTTTCAAGGTGTTGTAAAATGAGTTATAGTTTTAAAATTGTTATTTTTTGAATAAATTATTGTTTTATTTAGAAACTAAATTAAACATATTTATAAAATTATTTTGATAAAATGAAGTTCATTTTTGAATTCTACACATCAAAAAATGGAAGGGGGAATTTTTGGGATTTTTTTGAAATACTCGAATTTTTAATGAATAATGAAATACGATAATTTACAGAATAAGTAGATTATATGTTAAATACACTATTTCTAGCATCATGGATGATGTAAGAACACTTGGTTAAAAATCAAATACTCCCTCTACTATTTTGGGTCACATGAATCAAGACTATTCAATGTCATGAGAAAATGTTAAACTAATGATTATAATAATAGAAAACCCACATCTCCTCCACTATAAATACCAACCTCACCCCAATTCCTCTCACACCTCACAAGATTTGTGAATTGTCTAAATTATGTCCAAAAACCTTCCAAAATATCTTACCCACTCTATGACCTATTGGTATCAACAAAATTCAATACCAAATACCTTAAGGAGGATCTCAAGTAGAAGAGATTAAGAGGTAAAAATCACCTTTCATTTTATTACATTTTCTTTTCAATTATTTTATTTTTATTATAATATTTTCACCAAAAATTATCGAAGAGTAATGAAAGTTCCAAAATATTATATATTCAGGATTTCATCATGTTTATGGAAAAAAATCATCAACTTAATTCTTCTCCTCCCCCTCTTATTCTAAAAATAAAAACACCATCCGTGATGTGTCGATTTACCAGAATCGTGGATGATATGTTTTTGACTTGTAATAGTTTCTTAAAATATGTTCATAAAACCATTTTAATGGTTGAAAAATATTTTAACGTGTTTTATATAACCTATTTTATGTTATGTAGGTAACATATATACACAATATTATGTTATATAACGAAAATAGTTCGTGATTAACAAAGAACAACCAAAATGATCTAAACAGATATGACTAATGATTTATCTAATGATTCATACTCATACCATATAAAAAATAATTTATGACATAATTTAATATTCTGGAAACATATCAATACCATTTCATTCCACTTCTGTAGTTTCTCTTCCATTCTATAACAAAATCCCTTAAGAACCGACCATGGGAATCATGTAATGAACACACCCGAAACAATGGAAATAACAAAATATTAATAATACATGGGTCGAATGATGTTATAAAATGATCATATAAGGTGTTATAAACATGAATTCATTTCTAAAAAATATTAATACCACACTTTTAACCATTATATAGGATATTTTAAAAAGTTTTAAGTAAGAGAGAGCCGGGGTAAGGGAATTATTATCCCAATTTCCATTATTTGTGTTAACCTTCTACTTCATTGATTATATGGTTATAAGAATATTTGTGTAATTAATTTTTGTTTATATTATGTTGTATTATGTTTATTTAAATAATATAAAGTTATTACTTTCATTATATTAATTCTCACATCAATTATATGATATTTTTTTAAGAAAAGTGATCACTAAGGACCTCGTATTAAATGAAAATAAAGTTACACGAGTTTGAAAGAGGGGATTTTACCTTTATCACAGATTAAGAGAAGTAGCAGCTCATTCGGAAGGGTGGTTGAGTAGTTTAATCAATTATTATTGACCCCTCAATTTTTAAGACCATATTCAATATAGTTTGCTTCCATGTAAGAGTGAGTGATAAAGTAGTTCATATGAGAATGTCGCTCGAAGTAATTGATCAACTTTACCATCATCTTCCAAGATAAGTGAACATTTCCTCATCTTATTGCTTGCACAAGAGTGGAAGAATCAAATTCTTATAATGACACATACTTTACATACATTTTTAGTACTTCAAAATTGAATTACACTTATTACAACATATAACAAAACCATGAAATGACCGTATAGGTATAATGTCTTTAGAAACTGGAAAACATAAACAACTGGTTCATAAAACGTCTATATGGTCTCCCATTTATTCCATCATATCTACAGTCCCTTTTGGAATATCATAATTAATAACCTTCTTCCTGACCTGGGGAATGGAAACATACAAAAGGATGAGCTCAAATGCTCAGTAAGGGTAAACAAAAAAAATATCAATCACATCATATATATAAGAACATAACTTTTTAAAATCTTAACCTGCAAAAGAGATCATAATTTCATAACATGGGATAAATCATAGTAGTGAAATGTAATCCCAATAATCATAACAAAAAAATGAAACTTTGTGGAATACACACATAATCATAGAGAATAATTTCTTATTATTCAAGACTCATTGCCAGTACTATCTTAGTGGACAAAGTCCATTTCTGAACCGAGTTCACTCCTCGTTTCAGTCCTGGTTCACTGAACCGGTTTAACCTGCCGTTCCAGCCATGTAAATATCATGAGGTATAAAATCTTTACCCAATGCATTGGAGGGAGATATAGGTCCCACACATCTCATAATGATACCATTCTTATGTGGTCCACAAAATCATAAATCATACATCATTGCATAACCCATGTAATAAAAAATGGATTCTTAAACAACATGACATCATAAAACAATTCATATAAGATAAAGGAATTCATAAAAATAATTCCATCACAACATAATCAAATCAATTTAATAATAGGGACAGAAACAGAACCCTATATTATCTTATATGGAAAATAATTTTGATAAAACACTTGAAATCCATTCGTGAGGAAAATATCCTTTCTACTTCAAAAACATTTTCCTTTCTTAACATGTCATACAATTTTAAACTAAAAGAAGTTGATTAAAAATAAACTTGAGAACATTTAAAGGAAGATTCTTGGAAATAATGTTTTAAAAATCCATTCATGCCGTATAAGTTAAAAAAACATTCTTCCCGTACTTTTGACGGAAAAGTAAAAAAGTACCTCGTACGAAAAACGACAAAAGATTCCTTTCATATCTTTTACTAAAAACTCAAAGAAGGGTAAAATTTGATTTAAAAAATTGTAGGTGGATGGAAACAATATTATATATTGAGGAAACATGGATATGGATGATAATATACACCCCAGTAAATACCAAAGTATAAACAATCTCAGATAAAATGAGATTGTGATATTTTCCCTTATATTAGGTCCGATTTGATTCGTCAGTGTCCCAACCTCCTGTATAATTATTTAAATAATGTTATTGACTTACTACAGAATCATACTTATCATATATGGTCATATTCTTAGCCTCGTATTAGTAATATTTCATTACTACTTGTTATTCGGGTGTTTATTTTTTTTTGTTCTTATGCGTGTTTTGTTGAATAAATTATTATTTGTCTTTTTAGGTTATAGATACCACATTTCTATAATGGTATTAGTGTAATATATATCATATTAATTCATTCAATTAATTTATATAATCATTATGAAATGAAGATCATGTAGAACGAGTCGCATCACATCGTGGAGACGGTATTCCTTACGTACGCACGAGCGATGATATCGTTCCCATGATCGTGAAATTGTAATGGAGTGTATGTATACTATTTCAGAATCAATATCACTTTAAAATAATCATATATAGTCATTATTTACACCATTATACCCATCCATGTAAGGTGGTGGTGTAAAATAGATTACACCACGGCGTAGACACGGTATTCCGTACGTACGCACGCGTGGAGATTTCGGTTTCCGTAGGATGGATAGATGGTGAAATTGGGTTGTTTCATACTTATAATAACATATCAGTATATTAGTGATACTGATATTATTACTTCACAATGAAACAACTAAATAAGAAGAAGTAGAAGAAGAAATAGAGTTGAAGGAATCGGTAAGGGACATTACCTCTTCTTTGAAGCGCCTCTTTGAGACCTCCATTTAGGGCACTAAAATTGGTATTTGAAAAAGACCAGGACCTATAGGATGTTTCTAGGGAAGTGGGGAAGTGAAATGGGCAGGGGTTGGCTGAGCTTGAAGGCTAAAATTGGTGTGAGGAGGAGAGGGAGGAGGTTCCCTTTTATAAGGGAGGAGAGGGGCACCTTTGGAATAACTAAACATATTATTTTATTATAAAGTCAAATTAGGTTTTTAATAGCTCCAAATTGATATATTTAGAATATAAGGTTGGTATGGGTCTAAATACTCTCATAAAATATAATTTAGACAAGTTTGGGTCATTATATTAACCTTATCATTTAGTTTTAACTCTTAGTTAATTAGATTGACATTTACCATGTCACTTTGTAATTTTATATTATATAGTTAATAAACTTCCCATATACATCTAAGAGACACCCATGTGGTCCATTAATGATACACCTATCATGATATAAGTATCTTGAAAGAGCCTTAGATTTTTAGGAATATAATAACAATTAATAATATAATATTTTTTTAAAAAACTATTTTATGTCAATTTTGACACTATTTGCTAATTGATTTTTGTGAAAATCATAACAGAATGATTAGTTCGAAAAAAGTTAAATAAATCAATAATAACATGTCATATTAACATATAAAATTATTGACATTCATAAAAAGTCTCAAGTTACATTTATTTGTGTATTTATAACATCAATTATGTCAATATTTCATTAATAAGATAATTATTGCATCATCATTGTGTCATTAATAAATTAAATTATTTAAAGTCTAATAATTATAAATAAATTATCATTATGTAGGAAATATTTTTATTTTTCTAATGAATATTTATAGTCGAGTTTATCTTATGTATAACCCTATATTATAAATTATTTACTTATTAAACTTCAATTCTAACTATTTTATCCATTCTTTAAATAAATTGATAATAAATGTCCTAATCTAATCCATGTGGGCCTAAATGGTCATATTTTATTCTTAAGGATGTTTTTGGTCGAATTACACTTTTACAATAGAATTAGGACATGTGTTAGGGTAATAATAATATCATTTTTACCTTTAATTACCCTATTTACTTTTAACCGTTGTAAAAAAGCAAAAAGTTACTATTCACCAAAAATTATTTTCATCTCATTGAACCACATTTTAGTCCTTGATATTAACCGTGTCTCTCAAATTTTCAAAATTCCACTCACAGAAGCGGTAAAATTACGTTTTATGAAAAATTCAGTTTTTTAACTACCACTTAGTGGTTTCACTATTTATCAAAAAATGAAAGTTTTCAGAAAAATACCAAAAATTAGGCCTAATATATATTTGATATTATGAATTCAAAAATTATGTTTATTTTACCAAATTCAAAACATATCAGTTACATTAACTAATATAAAAATTAATTCTCATCGTCAAAACAAATAGGGTGTTTTTAAGAGATAATAACTATCAAAAGATTGACACTTGTTTATGTCTGGTTTAATGTGAAATTACATTCAATGAACAACATTGTATTAAATTGGAAAAATATATTCTAAATATACTTTAAAACCACTAAAATTAATAATTTATCACTATTAATTATTTCGATTAAAAAAATTGTTTTTAATTAATATTTAGTAATTTTCACTATTCATCAGAATATGAATGTTATCTGAAATGTACCAAAATTTAACCCTAAGCTAATTTCAATATTCTGAATCCAAAAATAAAGTCCATTTTGAAAAATAAAATTTACAAAATTTCAAAAAGTGGTTATTACTATTCATAATGGCTAGTTTTAATAATATTTTAATAGCATATCGTTGTTTAGTGAAACTCGATATTGCGTACGACACAGGCTATCGAGGAAGGCCGCGGTTGAGTGTAAAGAAATCCAAGCTAGTTTTTTGTGTAGTGAAATATTCCTTTGATGATTTATATAACATAAAAACAAAATATTTCTCATTAAAGTCTCGGGTGTTACATTCTACCCCACTTAAAAGGAATTTCGCCCTCAAAATTGGTCATTTGTAACAAACAGATGAGGATAACTCTCCCTCATCATATCCTCAAGCTCCCATATATATTCTTCTAATTGGTGGTTCCTCCATAAAAGGTTCACCAATCGAGTGGTCTTGTTTCGTAGGACTTTTTCGCTACGATCCAGAATCTCTATCGGTTGTTCTTCATAAGAAAGATCTTGTTCCAGCGGTATAACATCTGAGCTGAGTACATGTGAAGGATCAGGTATGTACTTTCTCAGGAGAGATACATGGAACACATCGTGAACTTGAGAGAGATTCAGTGGAAGCGCCAATCGGCAAGCAACCTTCCCAACACGATCCAGTATTTCTAAAGGACCGATATATCTAGGGCTCAACTTTCCCTTCTTTCAAAATCTCATGACCCTCTTCCAGGGAGATATTCGTAAGAACACTTTATCACCCACTTCAAAATCTAGGTCTTTTCTTCGGTTGTCGGAATAACTTTTTTGTCAACTCTGAGCTTCTCTTATGTGTTGTTGAATAGATCTGACCTTTTCTTCCATCTCATCAACAAGATCAGGTCCTAATAGCTTTCTTTCCCCAACATCATCACATCATGTTGGAGTCCTGCATTTCTTTCCATAGAGAGCTTCATAAGGATCCATATGAATACAGGATTGAAAGCTATTATTATAAGATAATTCCACCAAAGGTAGTTGTTGATCCCAACCACCTTTGAAATCCATAGAGCAAGCTCTCAACATATCTTCTAGAGTTTGAATTTTTCTCTCAGACTGACCATCTGTTTGAGGATGATAAGCAGTGCTGAAACTCAACTCTGTATCCAGAGTATGCTGAAGACTTCGCTAGAACTTCAAGGTAAATCTCATATTCCGATCAGATATAATAGAAAGAGGTACTCCATGAAATATTACCAATTCCTTTACATATATCCTAGCAAGATGATCCAAAGAGAAATCCTCTCTAATAGCAATGAAGTGTGTAGACTTTGTAAGAAGATCAACTATGACCCGGATAGCATTATTGCCTTTGGTTGTTTTAGGATGTCCCGTGACAAAGTCCATAGTGATGTTTTCCTATTTCCATTTGGGTATGGGTAATGGTTGTAACATCCCCTTAGACTTCTGTCTCTCAGCATTAACTTGCTGACAAACCAATCATCGAGAGACATATTCAGAAACATCTCTTTTCATGCCATCCCACCAGAAGTACTATTTCAGGTCCCTATACATCTTTGTGCTTCCAGGATGAATAGAGAATGAAGAACTATGAGCCTTATCTAGCAGCTCCATCTTTAATTCTGGGATGGGAGGTACACAAACCCAATTCCTAAAGTTTATTATCCCATCACAATCAAGGTTGAATTCAGGAATATTTCTCACCTTCTTTTGTAACTCTACATCTTCTTTCTGTGCCTCTTTAATCTTCACATGTATATATGGTTGAACATTCATTTGAGAAAGATACGATTTTCCCCCTTCCATTATAATTCCAAGATCCATCCATTGTAAATCCATAAATATTGGATCTTTTGTGATCCTCATCATGGATAAACTGGCATGTTCTTGTCGACTTAATGCATCAGCCACCTTGTTTACTTTCCTAGGGTGGTAATGAATTGAGCAGTCATAATCCTTAATCAGCTCTAACCATCTTCTTTGGTGCATATTCATCTCCTTTTGTGTGAAAATATACTTTAAACATTTATGATCAGTATAAATGTCACAACTTTCTCCATAAAGATAATGCCTCCAAATATTTAATGCAAAGATTACTGCAGCTAACTCCAAATCATGGGATGGGTAATTTTTCTCATGGATTTTCAACTGTCGTGAGGCATAAGCTATCACCATATCATTTTTCATAATAACACACCCCAATCCCTTCTTGGATGCATCACTGTAGATCACAAACCTTTCTCCACTACAAGGCAGTGTGAGCACAGGTGCACTGGATAACCTTTTTTCAACCCCTTGAAATTCTCTTCACATTCCTCCGTCCAAACAAACTTAACTCCTTTCCAAGTAAACCTGGTGAGTGGATTAGATAATCGTGAAAAATCATTCACAAAACGTCGATAATATCCAGCCAAACCAAGAAAACTTCGGATCTCGGTTACTGTTGTTGGTCTTGACCATCTTTCGATAACCTCTATTTTTTCTGGATCCATAGATATCCCCTCTTGTGAGATTATGTGACCCAAAATGCATCTTTTTAAGCCAAAATTCACACTTGGTAAATTTGGAATAATGATTCTCCTTTCTCAGGGTCTTTAATATAATTCTCAAGTGATCATCATGTTCTTCCTTGCTCTTTGAATAGACAAGAATATCGTCTATAAAGACTACCACAAACTGATCAAGATAGTCTCTAAAGACTCTATTATTCAGATCCATGAAGATAGCAGGGGCATTAGTAAGACCAAATGGCATCACTATAAATTCATAGTGTCCATACCTCGTGCAGAAATCCGTCTTTGGTATATCCTCCCTTTTGACCCTTAATTGATGATACCCCGAACGAAGATCAATCTTGGAAATGTTTTGGGCTCCGTGTAGTTGGTCAAATAATTCATCAATGTGTGGGAGAGGATATTTGTTCTTGATAGTGATCCTGTTATGTTTTCGATAATCAATTAAGATTCTCATTGATCCATCTTTCTTCTTAACAAATAGAATAGGTTCTCCCCAAGGTGACGCACTAGGGCATATGAATACCTTATCAAGAATCTCTTGGAGTTGCTTCTTCAATTCCTACAACTCAATTGGGGCCATTCTATAAGGTGTATTTGAAATAGGCAAAGCACCCAGTATGAGTTCTATTGAAAACTCAACTTCATGATTTGGTGGAAGACCCGAAAATTCCTCTGGAAAGACATCATCAAACTCCCGTACAATGTCCATATTCTTAATCGTGAGTTTCCCTCCAGCCATTTGAGATAAATAACCCTCATTTAGTGGAATCACGACCCATAAGATGGAAGAAATTTCCACTGCAAGGTTATGTTCATCCTTGCATCGATAGACGATCATAGATTGATATGGAATATGAAATGTGACTTCCCTTCATTGGAAACTGATATGAGCCCGATATAAAGAAAGCCAATCCATGCCAAGAATCACATAAAATTCCACTATTGGAAGGATCACAAGATTTGAAGGAATCACTTTCCCACAAACTTCAATCAGGGAAGAATTATAAACTTTTGATGTGACTGATGTTCCATTAGGAGTTGTCACAACTAACTCAACATCTAATTGTTGAGGTAATACGGTGATACTCTTATAAAATTATTCAGAAATAAAAGAGTGGGTGGATCCAGAATCAAATAAAACATTTTCTACTTTAGATTGGATGGTAAGTGTACCTTTCACCACATCGTTATCGTACTCCACATCACTGATAGAAATTGCATGTGACTTTCCTTTGTCTTTAGACTTAAGAGTTTGTTGACGTCGACCATCATCATCAACCCTTGGATTTGGGCATTGATTGGCATAATGACTCATCTCCTTGCACTTGAATCATTGAAGTGTAGTAGGTTCATTCTGTGTATCCCTACCTTTGTTTGCATCATTAGACATCTTCTTCCCATCATTTCGGTATTCAAATGCCCGATGACCTTCCTTTCCACATTAGAAACATTTACTTGTCCCTTTAAGACAACTCCCTCCATGTTTCTTTCCACACATTGCGCATAAGGGAAATCTCATCTTCTTTTCATTGTGCTCTTTAGATTTTCCATTGAATTCCATTTTCCTCTTCTTATCAAACCCATATGACTGATGGGTTACACCAATCTCCATCTCAACTTTGAGAGCACCTCGAACGATTTCCTCGTAGATATTGAAGTCCGTTATGGATAACGCCCTTCGAAGACTTGGTTTTAAGCAACTAAAGAATCGATCGATCTTACTCTCAACTTGGATAATAATACCAGAAGCATACCTTGAAAGCCTTGTAAAATTCGCTTCCTATACACCAACAGATTCATCATCATTTTTCTTTTGTTCAAGAAACTCCTTCTCCATCTTTGTTCGATGAATACGAGGGATGTACTTATTGAAAAATAAGTTCTTGAACTCGTCCCATTCCATGGACTCAATTTCATCTATTGGCCTCGTATTCTTGATAAGATTCCACCATTGATCAGCTTCACCTTCCAAACGATATACTGCTAAGATGACTTTATGATGTTCAGAACATTGAAGAACTGAAAATATCTTTTCAGTAGTACTGATCCATTGTTCAGAAACTAATGGATCGGTAGACCCTCTGAATGAAGGTGGACGTTGTCTCATGAAGGATTCAACATAATGTTGCTCCTTCCTTTGCTCGTTTTAAAGTCCTGCATGATTCATAGCTTGAGAAAGTTGTGTGAGCATGGCTACAAGATTTTGCATTCCAACTCCCATAACGTTTGGTTGCTCAGGGGGACAATCATTGCATTGCCCATCGCATTCCTCATTAACATGGTTCCTTCAGGTTCCAACCATTGACTAAAACCAAGAAGAATAGTTTGAGAAACACTAATTATAATAGGAAAACCACATAATCAAGAATAAAATTTAACACTTAAGGTCTTATCATAGGTTGATAATGGCCATTTTTAAAACACTAAGATCATGTTCTATGCTTATACTTATCCTTAGGGTTCTTACTAAGGCTTTCACATCCTAGTTTCCAAAGGTTGACTATACCTTTCCTCTGATACCAACTATAACGACCCATACTTTACATATATTTTTAGTACTTCAAAATTGATGTACACTTATTACAACATATAACAAAACCATTAAAGGACCGTATAGGTATAGTGCCTTTAGAAACGAGGAAACATAAACAACTGGTTCATAAGACGTCTATACTGTCTCCCATTTATTTCATCATATCTATAGTCCCTTTTGGAATATCTTACTTAATAACCTTCTTCCTGACCTGGGAAAAGAAAACATACAAAAGGCTGAGCTCAAATGCTCAGTAAGGGTAAAGAAAAGAAATATCAATCAAATCATATACATAAGAACATAACTTTTGGAAATCTTAACCTGCAAAAGAGATCATAATTTCATAACATAAGATAAATCATAGTAGTGAAATGTAATCCCAATAATAATAACTTAAAAAATTTAAACTTTGTTCCATACACACATATTCAGAGAGAATCATTTCTTATTAGTAAAGACTCATTGCCAATACTATCTTAGTGGACAAAGTCCATTTCTGAACCGAGTTCACTCCTCGTTTCAGTCCTGTTTCACTGAACCGGTTTAACCTGCCATTCCAGCCATGTCTATCTCATGAGATATAAAATCATTACCCAATGCATTGGAGGGAGATATAGGTCCCACCCATCTCATAATGATACCATTCTTATGTGTGCCACAAAATTATAAATCATACATCATTGCATAACCCATGTAATAAAAATGGGATTCTTAAACAAGATGACATCATAAAACAATTCATATAAGATAAAGGAATTCATAAAAATAATTCCATCACAACATAATCAAATCAATGTAATAATAGGGATAGAAACGAAACCCTATATTTTCTTAGATGGAAAATAATTTTGATAAAACACTTGAACTCCATTCTTGAGGAAAATATCCTTTCTACTTCAAAAAACTTTTCCTTTATTAACAATTCATACAATTTTAAACTAAAAGAAGTTTATTAAAAATAAACTTGAAAACTTTTAAAGGAAGCTTCTTGGAAATAATGATTTAAAAATCCATTAATGCCGTATAAGTTAAAAAAACATTCTTCCAGTACTTTTTTTCGGAAAAGTCAAAAAGTACCTCGTACGAAAAATGACAAAAGATTCCTTTCATATCTTTTACTAAAAACTCAACGAAGGGTAAAATTGGATTTAAACAATTGTATGTGGATGGAAACAATATTACATATTGAGGAAACGTGGATGTGGGTGATAAAATACACCCCAGTAAATACCAAAGTATAAACAATCTCGGATAAAATGAGATTGTGATATTTTCCCTTACCTTAGGTCCGATTTTCTTCATAAGTGTCCGAACCTCCTGTATAATGATTTAAATAACATTATTGACTTATTCCAGAATCATACTTATCATATATGGTCATATTCATAGACTCTTATTAGTAATATTTCATTACTACTTGTTATTCGGGTGTTTATTATTATTTTTTCTTATGTGTGTTTTGTCGAATAAATTCTTATTTTTCTTTTTAGGTTATAGATACCTCATTTAAAGAATGGTATTAGTGAAATATATATCATATTCATTCATTAAATTCATTTATATAATCATTATGCAATGAAGATCATGTAGAACTAGTCGCATCACATCGTGGAGATGGTATTCCATACGTACGCACAAGCGATGATATCGTTTTCCATGATCGTGAAATTGTAATGGAGTGTATGTATACTATTTCAGAATAAATATCAATTTACAATAATCATATATATTCATTATTTACACCATTATACCCATCCATGTATGGTGGTGGTGGAAAATAGATTACACCACGGCGTGGAGACGGTATTCCGTACGTATGCACACGCAGTGATTTCGTTTTCCGTAGGATGGATAGATGGTGGAATAGGTTTGTTTCATACATATAATAACATATCAATATATGAGTGATACTGATGTTATTACTTCATAATTAAATAACTAAAGAAGAATAAGTAGAAGATGAAATAGAGTTGAAAGAATCGGTAACGGACATTACCGCTTCTTTGAAATGCCTCTTTGAGACCTCCTTTTAGGGCACTAAAATTGGTCTTTGAAGAAGACCAGTACCTCTAGGATGTTTATAGGTAAGTGGGGAATGGAAATGGGTAGGTATTGGCCGAGATTGAAGGCTCAAAGTGGTGTGAGGAGGAGAGGGAGGAGGTGCCCTTTTATAAGGGAGGAGAGGGGCACCTTTGGAATAACAAAAAATATTATTTTATTATAAAGTCAAATTCGGTATTTAATAGCTTAAAATTGATATATTTCGAAGCTAATGTGGGTATGGGTAGCAATCCTATCATCCAATTGAATTTAGACAAGTTTAGGTCATTATATTAACCTTATCTTTTAGTTTTAACTCAAAGTTAATTAGATTGACATTTACCATGTCACTTTGTATTTTTATATTATATAGATAATAAACATGGAATATACATCCAAGAGACCCCCCAGTGGTCCATTAATGATACACCTATCATGATATTAGTATCTTGGCCGAACCTTAGATTTTTAGGAATATAATAACAATTAATAATATAATATTTGTTTTAAAAACTATTTTATGTCAATTTTGACACTATTTGGTAATTGATTTTTGTGAAACTCATAACAGAATTATTAGTTCCAAAAAAGTTAATTAAATCAATAATAACATGTCATATTAACATAGAAATTTATTTTAATTCATAAAAAGTCTCAAATTACATTTATTTGGGTATTTATAACATCAATTATGTAAATATTTCATTAGTAAGATAATTACTTCATCATCATTGTGTCATAAATAAATTAAATCATTTAAAGTCTAAAAATTATAAGTAAAATATAATTATGTATAAAATCTTTTTAGTTTTCTAATGAATATTTATAGTCGAATATATATTATGTATAACTCTATATTAAAAATCATTTACTTATTAAACTTTGATTTTAACTATTTTATCCCTTCTTTAAATAAATTGATAATAAATGTCCTAATCTAATCGAACTGGGTCTAAATGGTCATATTTTATTCCTAAGGTTCTTTTGGTCGAATTATACTTATCCAATAGAATTAGGACATGTGTTAGGGTAATAATAATATTATTTTTACCCTTAATTACCCTATTTACTTTTAACCGTGGTAAAAAAAAGTAAAAAGTTACTATTCACCAAAAATTATTTTCAACTCATTGAACCAAATTTTAGTCCTTGATATTAACCGTGTCTCTAGGATTTTCAAAATTCCACTCACAGAAGTGGTAAAATTATGTTTTATGAAAAATTCAGTTTTTTAACTACCACTTAGTGGTTTCACTATTCATCAAAAAATGAAAGTTTCCAGAAAAATACCAAAAATTAGGCCTGTGCTATATTTGATATTATGAATTAAAAAATGATGTTTATTTTACCAAATTCAAAACATATCAGTTACATTAACTAATTTAAAAATTAATTCCCGTCGTCAAAACAAATAGCGTGTTTTTAAGAGATAATAACTATCAAAATATTGACACTTGTTTATGTCTGGTTTAAATGTAAAATTACATCCAATGAACAAAATTTTATTAAATTGTAAAAATATATTTTAAATATTCTTTAAAACCACTAAAATTGAAAATTTATAACTATTAGTAATTTCGATTAAAAAAGTTGTTTTTAATTAAAAGTTACTAATTTTCACTATTCATCAGAATATGAAAGTTATCTGAAAAGTACCAAAATTTCACCCTAAGCTAATTTCGATATTCCGAATCAAAAAATGAATTCCATTTTAAAAAATAAAATTTAAAAAATTTCAAAAAGTGGTTATTACTATACATAACGGCTAGTTTTAATAATATTTTAATAGCATATCGTTGTTTAGTGAAACTCGGTATTGCCTACGACACAAGCTATCGAGGAAGGCCACAATTGAGGGTAAAGCAAGCCAAGATAGTTTTGTGTGTAGTGAAATATTCCTTTGATTATTTATATAACATAAAAACAAAATATTTCTCATAAAAGTCTCGGGTGTTACAATTCTAACCAAATATAGCTCCCTAATCTTTTGTGAGAAAGATCAAATTCCCTGATAATGCCCATCATTTCTACCTCCAGTGAAGTGGAGTGATAAAAAAAACCATACATGCAATCAAGTACATCACCATTATAGTCTCTGAAGATTGCACCATCCCCTAATGGGCTTATATTACCTCTAAAGGCTTCTTCTGTGTTTCATTTAATGAAACCAGAAATGGGGGATATCCAAGAGACTTTCAAAGTTCCATGGGGGATGGGAATGTTACATGGGATCCAGAGTCGTCTGAGCACCAGGAAGTCAACCACTGTATTGTTTCATTTTTTAGAATGTAGTGATTTGTCAGATTGCATAGTAGTGAAAATAGTCCTCATGTCCAAGTTAGAACTAAATTGCACCATATTGTGGAGGATGACATTCTGGCTCCTCTAAATGAAGTGAATAAGTTCATCACATGAAGTTCTAAGGTGCATCGTGATCTTCTTTTATTCAAATGCTTTTTGGATGTTAGAAAGTAGGGAGTAGATAGAGTCTGCTCGGTTCAGCTGGATGTTGAACATTTAGAGAACATTCTTCCATAAAACTGAGGTTGTGTTACTGCTCAGGAATAGATGGTTTACATACTCTTTGTTCTAGTTTCATATTATGCACTTGGAGAACTGATAGATGCCCACTTTTTTGATATTTAGATCCACTGGTAGTTTTTATTAAAATCAGCCACCATATTTGAGTGTACATAGTGGTAGAATCCATTTCTTATTCTAGCTACTGATCCATTTCAAGTCCCCAAGAATCAAATTCATATAAAATCTCTTTGAGTGTAGATTACCATTCAAGGAGCCTTTCCATATGAGCAGATATTTTGGGTTAATGAAGTCATAATTTTTCACAATTGAGATAATATCATCATGAACTTATTCCATGTCTTCCAGCAGATCTATGATCCTTATGTTGTGATTAATACCACTTCCCGAACCATTAATACTGTCAATAAGTGGTTCACATTTCCAGTTGTTATACCATAATATTAAATATGAATGAGCACTAGAAATCCATTGGGAGTGAGTGACGATATTTTGAAAAACCAGTTTGATGCCAGGACAGATCGAGGATTCATGATAGATTTGTTTTCCATAAATAAGTAAGTCCAGAAGTTGACTATTCAGAAAGCCCATTTTAGTAGAACTATTTTTTATGAGTTTCCATATGAAATTGGCCTACAAGGATTGATTGAAAAATTCCATATTTTTTTATCCCCAAGCCTCCTAGTTTGTAAGGAAGACAACAATTTGTCCATGAGGTAGTTATAATTCTCTTTTACAGGACACTTTAACTCCATAATTTTTTTTCATCTTTTTGTTGAGCTTTTTGAGGAGTGATATTGGCCAAATATAATCCATGAATGAGTATACATGTTTTGAAATGGAAACATTCTTAACAAGGAATATGCGGCCAACCATTGATAATGATTTCCCTTTTTAGGAGGTGAGTGTTCTTTTTTATTTGGTCCATTATATATGAGATGTGAGTAGCTTGGGGTTTTCCCCAAAATGAAAGAAAACCCATATAGACGAATGAAAAATATCCCTCCTTGAGTCCAAAACCATTGATAAGACTTACCTTTCTTGAAGCTACAATGTTCTTACCAAATTAGATAAAAGATTTTTCCTAATTTATTTCTTGACCAAAAACATTCTCATAGTGATGGAAGGATTTTTTAGAATAGTAATGTTCCTCCCATCTCCCTAAGTGAAAATTACAATGCCATCAGCAAATAAAAGATAAGAGGGGGAAGTGGTTCCTCGTCCTGCTCTGATGGTCTTTATGTCACCCTTGTCAACCATATCTAGGAGTATTATACTTAGGTAATCCTATTCAATGGAAAAAATAATTTCTAAAAGTGGATCTCTCTATCTCAACCCACTTGATAAAGTAAAATAACCCTCTGGTGATCAACTGATAAGGATAGAGACTCTGGCTGAATGAAGGAGTGCCATGAACCATTGGATGTAAGTCATGCTGAAGCCAAAACTACTTAGAACTATGCCTATGAGTCCCTAATCCATTGAGTCAAATACTTTCTTGATTTCTGGCTTCATAGAAATGTTTCCTCCTCGGTCAATTTTCCGGAAAAGGTTCACAAATTCCAAGGTAGTGAGCAAGTAGTCCTGGATGTTTTTTCCTTTCACAAATCCAAATTGATTCCGAGTGATTATTTTCCCCAAGATCCTAGAAATCCTATTAGAGATAATTTTTTTAATCACTTTGTGAAGTGTGTTAACTAGATCAACCGACCAAAATTAGATTATATCTCTTTTATTCTCAAACTTTGGAATCATAGTGATAAATTGAGCATTGAACCCCTGAGTAAAAGTCCCACCCTTGAAAAAATGTTTAACAAGTTGGCTGACCTCATTTTGAATAATTTCCTAATAGGTTTGAAAGAAGTAATTTGTGAACCCATATTGACCCAAAGAGTTATCCTTATTTATCCCAAACACTTCATCCTTGATTTCTAATCCCAATGGCATTGAGGTAAGGAGAAGGTTATCTTCTTTAGTAAGAAAATTTGGAATGAGGTTTTTCTCGTAATATTTTACTCTTTGGGTGTCCATTGAAGAGCTCTTTGTATAAAGAGACAATATGATTTTATAGATCATGTCCTTAATCTAAAATTATACTTCCATCTTTAAAGAGATCAAGAAGAATATTTTCTCTTCTCACACTTTGAAGGGTTTCAAATAACCTTTTGTTTCTATCCTTGTCTATGATCCACCTAGTCTTGAAGATATTTTTCTTCAGGTTTTCCCTTAGCTTCATGAAATTTAAAATCTTGACTGAGGTCTAAGTCTCTTGCACCAAATCTCTACAGAAATTTTCTCTGGTATTGGCCTACTGAATGTAATGTAGTGAGAATTCAAGGCCATAAATTTCAACATCCAAAGACCTGAACATGATTTTGATCCATTCCTTCAGCTTTATTTTAATCAATTTCAGCTTAGATATGCCTATCATGGGGATCTCATTTAGGGTATTGTGATCCCAAATATCATGTATTATCTATGATAAACATGGGAGAGAGGCCGATGCATTATTGAATCTAAAAGGAATTGGCATATTTCTGTCATTTTTTAGCAGAATTATTAATATGGGGTGGTTATATGAGTTATGCTTGTATAAGGTAACATAAGAAATAGACTTATATTCAATGAGATAGGTTCCATTGACAAAATCTATATCAATTCAGCTGGCCCTCATGCCACACAGGTGTTGCCCGTAGCAAGTGAATTTTTCCCTAGTGCGATTTACTTCATTCAATCCACCCATCTCAATGCAGTCCTTAAAGTCATTGGTGGAGACAACATTAGTAGCTGATCTAATCTTCTCATCCATTAGCAAAATGGAATTGAAATCCCCTACAATGACCCATGGATCCATTATTGAATTTGATATTCGTTTAATGTTTTCCCATAGAGACCTCTTGTCAATGTAATTATTGTATGAATATACCAAAGTACAATACATATTTCTTCAAGATTACATAATGATGAAGGGGATAATCTAGTCATCCTCAGAAACAATAGCTGGTACACACTACTATGACTGAGGATCCATAATATGTTCGAGACCTAGTGTTTCTACTGGTATTCAGAATTTGGTTCCCCTTGCAACCAAAGAGGGTTCCCAGTTTGGTATGATGTAATTTTGGTTCATAAATTCATATGATGTTAGGTTTGTACCAACCTGTTAAGAGCCTGATGGGAACTCGAGTATCAGGGTTGGCCAGACCCTGACAATTCTAAAATAGGATCCTCATTATTATTATTGTTCTGGGGGTGAGGTCCCCATTCTTTTATTCTATAGTATTGTGGATGTTCTTTCATTTCCTACTGATGGTATGGGGACTTTATCGTGTAAATATGTTTTATTTCCCCAACCTTCATTTGGATGTCTAATTGCACATGTGGTTGTTCATTCATCCTAGTTTTAGCTTCTAGATCCCATGTCTTTGGACCATCTGATGTATGTTCCTCTACCTGCTTCTCCATTATACGTTTCCAACAATCCAATTTTGATATTTCTTTGATGTTCCATTGAAACATGTTGGGACAAAAATATAGAAAATATCATGTCCTTCCCACTCCTTCAATACCTTTGAACCAGGTTTGATGAGTACCAATTGGGAATAATGTTGCTTAAAATGAGATCTAGTAAAAAGTATTTAGTATGTATTGAATGTTCAACTAAGAAAATATACTGGGAGCATTCAAGTATTTCATCCAACTATTCTTCAAGATGAGTACTGCTGAATTTTTCATCTTGTGGTGGGTTATGCTCTTCTTCCTCAACCAGCATTTCCCATTCTAGACTGGTGCTCCAACTCCAATTTGGTTCCCCACTATTGTCTTGGGTCGACAAAACTTGTTTCCATTTCTACACCCATTTGGATACTTTTCCCTTTGGTACTTCCCTCCATGCCGGGGGCTAAGGATCCAGTTTAACCAGCTTCTATAACACAAGACAATTAGTGAAGATGTGTCCAACCATTTTACAGTGGTCACAGAATCTGGGCAGGTTCTCAAATTCATAATGTACTTCTATTTATTGGTTAGGTGAATCTATGAAAATATGCTTATGAGGAGTTAACTCCATATTGAATTAAATTAAAACCCTCAAATATACACCTTGATCACCATTTAAGGTGAGTTGGTCAATTTTCAATGGTGAACCAATACTATAAACAAGGTCGTTTAGAATCGTCAGATGCTAGTACACCCATGAAAAATCATGGAGTCTTGTCCAAACCGGCATCAGAGACTGCCTCTGCTTGAAGGGATTGAACTAGGCATCCCATTCTATGATTCTGAAATGACCAGGCTTGAGATTTAGGTTTCCAAACTTCTGGAAGATCATGAGTTCCACATATTTCTCTAGAATTAGATGAAATAATCCTTCATCGATTGGGATGAGTCTACACCTTGAGAATCGCCAACAATGTTAGATTCTATCTTTCAGCTTCGTGAAACATCAAGGTTGCATTCCTTGGTAATTTGATGCTCGACCCAGAACTAATAATTTTCACAAATCCATTCTCCGATTGATGACATCCTAATATTCTTCAACTGTAACTGATCCAACCCTCAAACGCTTGATGACAAGTTGTTTACTCGACTTCATTACATTAGATCTAGCTAGGAATTCGGTGAATGAGATTACCTTTTAGTTCGGATTTGTGTCGAGATCCATCACACATTCCTTCTTAGAAGGAGAGAAGGACCTCTCCCATTCTGGATAGAAGGAATCGATGATCAAACCAGGTTTTAGTAGGCTGAAGGTTCACCATACTCAAGTCGCGCTAGGATGTCATCTCTCACCATTTCTCTGCTCAATTATTTGATGTTTGTAAAGGACTTTCCATTAAAAATCATCTTCGAAAATTCTATTTTATGAAATTCAAAAGCAATGTTTCTATGAAATTATTCATGTTTTATGATTATGTTCTATTTCTTATGTATTTTTATAATAAAGGGTGGGTCCTATATCTCCCTCCAAGGTAATGGGTATGTGTTAGTTGGAGGTCGGTCGTATGGTTACCCCAAGTGTAACTACGATGGTTACACCATAAGTTAGCTGTGAGGGTTACATGTAAGGTATCCATGAGGGTTAAAATCATAAGGTAAATGCAAGGGTTAAAATATAAGTAAGTAAAAACAAAATATACCATTAAGGTTTTATTTATGATCACTATTTTTATTGAAATATCATGTTTCACAAAGTAAGTATATATGAGTCAGCAGTATGCCTTTGTGAAAATGATTTCATATGATTATATGTATTCAAGGACTAATGACTTATTTCGTAATTTCTATATCCATTATGGATATTTTTATGCTTATCCAATGTTTTTAAATGTTTTCACAGGTTATAAGAATTTGTAAAAGAAATAAATAAGTCAAGTTAAATGTTATGATGATTTTCCAAAGAAACCATGTTGTTGGTTTGTTTTAAAAGTAATATGTTTTGAAAAAAGAACATTGTTTTAGTTGTACCCACTTTTTATGTTGTAGGTTGATATATATGAGTTATGTAAAAACTTTATAAAACTCTAAATTTAATAGATCATTGGGTGTGTAAAGATGTGAAATCTAGTTTAAATAGCTAGATTATGACATGTATAAGGATGGGTCCTTATAGTTAGTATTAGAGCACAATTTAGGTAAATTTAGGGGTTAGGATAATGTTAATAAAATAAAATAAATTATTTTTACCTTATTTCTATGAAATAGAATTTAAATATTACCATGTTTATTCATTCAAGATATGTTTGTTTATAATGGTTATCTGCAGAAGAAACAGGAAAGATGAAGTTGGAAGGAACTGAGAGGCCGATATATTTCTGAATCTACAACTGAGAGTGGTAGGTATTGGAACCAAGCAATTTTTGATAGTAATGGGTCAGACGACACAATAAATAAATGGAGGTGGAATCCTATAAGAGAACAACCAGAGCTAACACAAAGGAATATGACAAAATTGCAACATTTTATGAGGCAACACCCTCCTAATTTAAGTGGATCTTCTCAACCAGTAGTGGATGAAGGATGGATTAAATATCTTGAAAACATAATTGATATTAAGGGATGTTCAAATAATCAAAAGGTTAGTCTTTACATTTATCATTTTTAAGGTGAAACTTTACGTGTATCTTCTGAACCAGTAGTGGTTGAAGGATGGATTAAATCCCTTTAAAATAAATTTGATATTATGGGATGTTTAGATAATCAAAAGGTTAGTCCTTACATTTATCATTTTGAAGGAGAGGCTGATTAGTGGTGGTCAATGGTCAAGAATATCAGGGATTGAGAGGAGATTTAAGCCTTCAAGTGGGATGAATTTAAGTCTTTTCCTTGAAGTTTTTTTCCTTAGGTGGTTCAAATTAGGATGTAAAAGCAATTCCTTGAATTAAAACAAAAGTAGGAAGATTTAGTGGGTGTGTATGAAGAAAGATTCACCTGATTAGCGATGTATGCCCCAAATATTTTTATAGTCATTGATAGAAAAATCATATGTTTTTATTTTGGATTGAAGGCAAGATATAGAAGGTAATTGGATTCCCATGGGTTCAAAATTTATGAGAATCCTATCCGATGAGATGAGAAGGTAGAAATGGAGTTCACTGATGATCACATGTACTTTAACAACAAATAGAAGAAGAGGTCTACATGGAAATCAATGGGTAATATTAAATCAATGAAATATGATGGTAATAGAGTTCAATATCCAGTTTAGGAAATGTGTGGTAAAACACACCCTGGGGTATGCCTTACTAAAGTTGGGAAGTGTTTCTAATGTGGTAATTTTGGAAATATAGCCTAATATTTTAATGAAAATGATCCTATGATTAATCCTGATAATAAAAATGTAAAATGTTTTAAATGTAGTGAGATGGTTCATTTTTCAAATAGATTCCCAAAGAAATATCTGAATGATGGGAAGTATCCATACGATAATAATTATGTTGTAGCAAGATACTTTGTGACTACATTAGTAGATGTAGGTCCATAAAATGATGTGGTATCATGTACTTTTTTCTTATTTACTCAGATTTTTCTGAAGCCTTTTTGGATAAGAGTTCCAAACATTCCTTTATTTCTGAGAAATTTTTGGTCAATTGGAAATATCAGCTCAAAAAATGAGACCATAACTTAATATTAAAACACCAGGAGAAAGTGTTGCAGAAAAATGGAATTTTAAGAATCTTCCTATTGTTATATGTGGAAAGAAATTACCAAAAAACTTGTTGTTTTTTTCTTATTAGAGTTTGATGTCATTCTTGGTATGGATTGGATTTATGTTTATCAGGATAAGATTGATTATAGAGTTAACGAATTTGTTTTTTTGAAATAGTTTTAGTTTTTATACAATAATGAACCCATACAACTGATAACATATTAAGAATCTAATAAACTATTGAACTATGAAATTTAATGTTATCATTCTCATATTGTTGAAAACAAGGGAACTGTTATGATTAATGATTTTCCAGTGATAATTGAATATCTTGGTGTATATTTTGATGAGTTACCTAGTGTTATACATGATCAAGAAGTTGAATTTACTATTGAATTAGTTCGTGATGTTAATCCAATTTCAAAACCCCCTTATCGAATGCCTCAAACAGAGCTTCTTGAATTGAGAAAAATAGTTGTAAGAGTTTCTTGATAAAGGCTTAATTCATCCTAGCACTTCCCCATGGGGAGCTCTTATTTTTTTGATAAACAGAAATATAGTTCCATGAGACTTTGCATTGATTATAGAGAAATGAATAAAATTATTGTTAAGAATAAGTATCATTTGACTCATATCGATGACTTGTTTGATCAGCTCTAGGGAGATCATTATTTTTCCATGATTGACTAGAGATCTAGATACCATCAACTAAAGGTGAAGGAGGATGACATCCTAAAAAAACCTTTCGTACTAGATATGGGAATTATGAGTTTGTTGTTATGCAATTTGGGTTGACAAATGACCATTCTGTATTCATGGATCTTATGAATATAATATTCTATGAACATTTGGAAAAGTTTCTTATTGTTTTTATTGATGATATTTTAGTATTTTCAAAAGGTTATGTGTAAGATGAAAAACATTTTAGTATTGTCTTAAAAACTCTCAAAGAAAAGAGGTTATGTGGAAAATTTAGTAAATTTTATTTTTGGTCACAAAATATTTCTTTTCTTGGTCACATTGTAAATAAATATGGAATAATAGTTGATCCTACCAAAATAAAAGTGAATGATAAATGGATAATAAAGACAAATGTTACAATGATTTACAGTTTTCCTGGATTATTAGGTTATTAATGATTCTTTATTAAAAACGTTACACGGTTATATAGCCTAGTAACTATGTTAACATGAAAATGGGTTAAATTTATTTGAATAGAAGAATGTGATGTTTGTTTTTAGGAACTGAACTAGAGATTGGGGAATGCACCAGTTTTGGCCCTGCCTTCCAGAAATGGGGAGTTTTTCATCTAAAGTGATTCTTCATTAAATAGAATTGGTTGTGTTATAATATAGAATAATAAGGTATTTATTTATTCTTCCAGAAAACTAAAACCTCATGAGTTAAATTATTCCACACATGATTTGGAATTAGCAGCTATGGGTTCTTAATTTGAAAATTATTACGCATCATTTATATGAATCAAAATTTGAATATATACTAACCAAAAAATTTTGAAGTATATATTCACTCATAAAGAATTAAACATGAGTCAAAGAAGATGTCTTCAATTGATAAAGGATTGTAATTTCATGATCAATTACCATACTGGAAAATAAAATAATAAGGTGGATGAATCGAGCTGAAAACATCATGAATCATTAACCATGTAACATTTAGAACATGGACCCTTCATGTGGGAAATTACTCTGTTTTGTTTTAGGTGTCAGTGTAGTAGTCTCTATTTGATAGAATTAAAAAAGTTGTGAAGGAAGGCCGTTAATTACAGAAAAAGGATAAAATGGTTAAAATGGGTATGTTACCTGAATTTATCATTTATAAAGATTGTGTTTTGTTATTTGGGAAATGATTATGGGTAACTTGAGTTTCTTAGATGAAGAAAGAATTATTGTGTGAAGCTTATAGTTCTCCATTTTCAGTTCATCCTGGAAGTACTAAGATGTACAGAGACCTTTGAGAATATTACTGGTGGGATGGAATGAAAATAGATATTGTAGATTTCGATGTGAAATGATTGACATGTCAATAGGTTAAAGAAGAATGAAAACTAACAAAGGGGATACTTCAGTCTTTTCCAGTTCTCGAGTGGAAATGGGAAAATACATCCATGGAATTACTTGTAGGACTAACAAAGACATATCGAGGTAACAATGCAGTTTTGGTTATTGTTGATCGACTAACTAAATCTGATCATTTCCATACTATTTGATATCATTTTTATTTGAATTAGCTTTATCGACATTACCTCAATGATATTTTCAGCTTACATGGATTTACTCTCCCCATGGTATCTAACCGTGATCCCAGGTTCACGTATAACTTATGGAAATGCCTTCATAAGTAGTTTGGAATAGAATTAAATTTTAGCAAAACTTTTCATCCTCAATCTGATGAACATAACAAGAGAAAAATTCAGACATTATAGGATATGCTTTGAGCTTGTTCAATATACTACCATAGAAGATCAGATCAACATATTTCTTTATTTTAGTTTTATTATAAAAATATTTTTCCTTCCAGTATACAGATGGAACCATTTGAGGCATTATATGTGAAACAATGTCAAACTCCATCTTTTTAGGATGAATTCAGGGAAATAAAGTTGATGGGACCAAAATTAGTAGAAGAAGTGGCTGAGAAAGTGAAGATGATCCAACAACACATTAGGAAACCTCAGATCCGGTAGAAAAGTTATGAAAATAATAAGAGGAAAGACTTGTCTTTCAAGGAAGGTGATTTTCTTAGAATCTCACCATGGAGAAGTGTTGTTCATTTTGGTAAGAAAGGAAAGCTATGTCCACATTTTATTAGACATTATGAAATCCTGGTGAAAGTTAGACCAGTATCCATTCGAGTAGCTTCATCTATGTTTTTATCTCAGGTACACAATGTTTTTAATGTTTTGATGTTGAGAAAGTATGTTCCAGATTCATATCATGTTTTGATCCTAAAATGAGTTCAGCTGGAAGAGAACCTTTCTTATGAAGAGAAACCTATTTAGATTCTTGATCTAAGAGAACAAGTATTGTGAAATAATGTAATCCACCAGGTAAATATTTTATGGAGAAACCACATATTTGAAGAAGTAACATGGGAATCTGAAAATACTATGAGGGAAAGGTACCCTCACTTTTTTAAAAAGTAAATAGAAATTAGGAGGACCCAATTTACAGAATATGGGGAGAATGTTACACCGCAAGGAATTTCAAATAAATTTAATGAAATGCATGAAACACTAAGTCTCTATGAAACAATTTTTTAAGGAGATAGTTATAAACTAGCAGTAAACAAAATCTTGTCACTTATATGATTCGAATTTCAAAAATGGACATACATGGTTGCAATCAGTAAGTTATTTGTAGTCTGATAAGATAAAAATATTTTTTGGTGAATAGTAACCTACGATTATGGAGAGTAATGTTACCCATACGAATATTAATATGACCCTTATGAATAGTAAAATTACTAAATGAATAGTAACATCATTAATGAATGTCTAATAAAAAGGAATCTTATAAGTGACAATGTGATCATTATATAAGTGTTGGTATTTTTGTAAGTCATAAAAATTAAATTACAATTTTTTGATTAATTAAATAATTTAAATGAAAATTTATTTTCATAAATTTTAATAATAAATTACTATTTTATTGTCTTATGTTTGTAAGATATTTTTATTATACCATGATTAATTATTCAAGGTGTTATAAAATGATTTATAGTTTTAAAAATGTTATTTTTTGAATAAATTATTATTTTATTTAAAGAAATAAATTAAACATATTTAGAAAATTATTTTGAAAAAATGGAGTTCATTTTTGAATTATAAAAATCGAAAAAAATTTGGGGTGAAATTTTGGGATTGTTTCTGAAATAGATGAATTTTTTACGAATAGTGAAATACGACAATTTACCATATATATACATTATATGATAAATACACTATTACAAGCATCATAGATGATGTCATAACCCTTTCTCCAAAATCACATGATATCTTTATTATTTTTTACCACATTAATCAAGACCATTCAATTTCTTGAGAAATAAATATTAATCTAACGATTTAAATAATGGAAACCCCCCCCCCCTCTCCTCCACTAAAAATACCACCCTCACCTCCTATTCCGATCACACCTCTCAAGCTTTGTAAATTTTCTAAATTATTTCCAAAACCCTTCCCATGACTCTTCCACATGTCCAAGACTTGATGGTCTCACCAAAAGTCCAATATCAAATACCTTAAAGAGGATCTCAAGGAGAAGAGATCAAGAGGTAAAAATCCCCTTTCCTTTTGTTTCATTTTCTTTTCAATTATTTTTATTTTCTTATACTATCTTCACCTTTCCTTATACAAGAGGCATTAAAGATTCATAATATTATATATTCAAGATTTTATCATGTTTATGAAAAATATTCATCAACTTACTTATTCTCCTCCCCCTCTTATTCTAAAAATAAAATAATCGGCTTTGATGTGTTGATTTACCAACATCGTGGACTATGTGTTTTCAATGTCCATTACTTCCTTAAAATATGGTCATAAAACTATTTTAATGGTTAAAAAAGATTTTATATTTTAGGATATAACCTATTTTATGTTCTGGAGTTAACATATTTACATAATATTAAGTTATACAACGAAACTAGTTCATGATTTTCGAAGAACCACCAAAATTATCACTAAACAAATATCACTAATGATTTATATAATGATTCATCTTCATACCATATAAAAATGATTTATAGAATATTTTAATATTATGGAAACATATTATTAGCATATCATTCTACTTCTAGTGTTTCTCTTCCATTCAATAAGAAAATCCTTTACGAACCGACCATGGGAATCATGTAAGGAATGCACCCAAAACAATGGAAATAACAGAATATTATTAAGAAATGGGTCGAATGATGTTATAAAATGATCATATAAGGTGTTATAAACATTAATATGTTTCTATAAAATATTATTAACACTATTCTAACCATTATAAAGAATTATTGAACAATTTTTAACTAAGACATGCCTAAGGTAAGGGAATTATTAACCCATTTTCCATTCTTTGGGTTAACTTTCTACTTCATTGATTATATGGTACTAAGAATATTTGTGCAATGATTTTTTATTTATATTATGATTTTTTATGTGGATTTATAGTGTAAACAAATATTACTTTCATTCTTTTTATTCTCACATCAATTATGCGATATTTTTAGAGGACTTTCATTTAAAAATAATCTTTTAAAATTGTATTTTATGAAATTCAATAGAAATGTTTCTATGAAATTATTCACGGCATATGATTTTTTTCTAGTTATTTGGAATTGTTTATGATGATGGGTGGAACTATATCTCTCTCCTATGCATTGGTTATGTGTAATTTGGAAGTCTTTATATGGTTACTCTAAGTGTAACTGCTATGGTTACAACATATGGTATCCATGAGGGTTACATTGTAAGGTATCTGTGAGGGTTAAAAATCAAAAGGTAGCCACAATGTTTAGAATATAAGTAATTAATTCCCCAAGATAAATTTATGGGTTTATTTATTATCTCTATGTTTTATGGAAATATCATGTTTCACTAAGTAAGTATATATGGGTGAGAATTATGTCTTTGTGGAAATGTCTTCAAATGCTTATAAGTATTCATGGACTAATGGTTTATTTCATTATTTTCATATGTCTTAGTGAGATTTTTATTCTCATCCCAAGTTTTTAAATTTTTTTAAGAGTTTATAAGGATGTGTATGATAAATAAGTAAATAAATTTAAATGTTATGAAGCTTTTATAAAGAAATCATGTTGTTGTTTTGTTTTAAAAGTATTATGTTTTGGAAAAAAGGTCGTTGTTTTAGTTGCACCTAATTTGTATGTTGTGGGTTGATATGTTTGAGTTATGTACTAAATTTCAAAAAACCTAAACCAAAAAGATATTTGGGAATATAAATAAGTGAAATCATTTTGAAATACCAAGATTATGAAAATTTTAAGGCCATGTCCTTATAAATTTTTTTGAAAGGTATTTCAGAATTAGTCTCCCTCTAAGATGACATCCATTGATGTTACTCATGCCCATATAGGAAATTATAAAAACTTTCCATTCATATTCACTTTATGAAAGGGTTATGCTAAATTTCGTGGTCTTTATGAATCTCATTAATCATTTACAAGTTATATTTTTTTGAAACCTGTTTTTCTTTCACGTGTTATATGTTTACGAAATCTATTTCTCTTCCATAGGTAATAGGGTTTTGAAACCTACTTCCCTTCGTAGTTTATACTTTGATGAAATGATTAAGAAACCTATATCATTTCCATAGGTTATGATGTGATGTTAATGATACTCATTTCAATTCATATTTTATGATTTGATGTTTATAGAACCTATTTCATTTTATGGGTCATGATATGATGAACGTTTTATTATATTGTACTGAATTTATGAATGATTTTATTTTGAAATGGGTGGGAAATATATCTCCCTCTAATATATTGGGTAATGATAAGTTGTATATGAGATCAAAAGGTACATCGGTTTTAGACCAAGCCTAAAAGAAAGTGGGTACACAGTTTGTAGGCCAAGCCCAAAAAAAAGAAGGCACATGGGTTGTAGCCCAAGACTAAAAGAAAGAGGATACATAGGTTGTATCCCATGCCAAAAAACAAGAAGGTAAATGGATTGTTGAACAAGACTAAAATAAATAGGGACCATGAGTTTTATCCTAAGACAAAAAATAATAAGGTTCATGGGTTGTATCACAAGACTAAAAGAAAGTGGGTACATAGGTTGTAGCCCAAGACAAAAAATAAGAAGGTACATGGGCTGTAGCCTGAGAGTAAATGTAATTGGGAAGAAGGGTTGTTAGCCCAAGCTTGCAGTAGGTACATGGGTCGTATCCCAATACCAACATATTATAAAGATCATGGTAGGTAACTTTGACATTAAATTTTCTATTCTTATATGTAAGATAGAAATCCTATATCATATTCCTTTGTTACAATTTCAATGGATCATGATATTTATTTCTCTATGATTCATGTCTTATGAACTACCATGATTTATCCCATAACTCATCTTTATGATCTTTTATATGCATGGTATGATATCCTAATGTTATTATCATGTTCTCATACCCTTATCTCCATGTTTAGGCATACATTTCTACCTTGTTTACCCTTATGGAGCATCTGAGATCACCCATTTTTATGTCTCCTTTCCCTTTGTTATGAATATGGGTTTTAGGTAGAAGTGATAAAGGTGGAGATTATTCTGGGAGATGTTGAAGATCTTTTACTAGGAGAGAATATATTGTTTCCTTGTTTCCAACAACACTAAACTATTACTTTCCTTAGACATGTATTTTTTTAATCTACGAAATATAATTCACGACTCGTCCTCGGGGCCCATGCCGTGACTACCTCAAGCCTCCCTTCCATGGGCCAGGGGCTGATGACTAGCACCAATGGCGTAAATCCCGATAAAAAGGTAAGGCACTTCCTTTAGAAAAGTAAATAACACAACATTGTACGCAACAAAAGTAATCACTAAGTAATACTGAATACAAAATTAAGTGCATAAAGGAAAGGGTCCAGAAATACAAGCCCAACAGTAAGTACAGTAGAAATGAAAACCAAGTACAATTGCAGTAAACTAAAACCGAAACCACTGAGTCGTCCTCCGGAAATCCCACCAGAAGGGTGGGTACAGATGGCCTCCTCAGCACCTTAGGTCCAACCATCCGCTCCATGTACATCTCTCCAACTGGTCCACCTCCAGGTACGATCCAACTCCACATGTCTCCACCTTGATCAGTGCTATCTTCCGTCTGCATCCAACACAACATAGTACGGGCATAACCCGTGCATGGGTGAGTATACGATACTCAGTAGGGACCCTGAGAACCTCGAAAGTCTCCTAGAATCCACAGAGGATAAACCAAAAAAGAAGGATACAATCATGAAGTATCAACCAACTCTACTTTGGTATATTCCCATTCATATACCTAAGTTACCAATCACAGTTCAGATCCAACTCTTGAGCCCAATCACAACCCAGTCCACACATGATATTAAGTAAATCACATCGATGACAATGATTTAAAGTCAACACTCAGCTCACACCGGCATACATCTTTCGTATAGCGATAATGATGATCAGATGTAGTCACTGTATCATCTATGTTGTCGGACCCGCATAGGATACTAGACCAGATAAGATGTTGGACCCACATAGGATACTAGACCAGATAAGATGTCGGACCCACATAGGATACTAGAACAGCTACTCTGTCGGACCCACATAGGATACTAGAACAAATGTCAAACTGTCGGACCCACTTAGGATACAAGTACAGTAGTCATCGGTGTCGAAAACATGGAGGATTATAGTACAGTTTTCATCATCGTCAAACCCACGAAGGATTCCAGTACAATTGTCGTCATTGTCGAACCCATGGGGGATTCCAGTACAGTAGTCATCGCAGTCGCAGCTAGCTCTTTGGTTCCTGCACCCAGCACGCTCGATTCCAAGAGTGTTCACTCCTCGAGCCAAGGGTTAGATACATCAACAATCTTGAAGTCTACGGTTGATGTATCCAGAAGTTCTGTCTCATCCAAAGGAAACAAACACGATATATGGCGCGTCAATCGGACACTCGGTCTGAGAGATATTGGATTTTCCGTTCCAGGGGCCCTGTTGGAAACACGCTCATTCCTAACCTTGCCATTTTCCAAAGTCGTCCAAAAATCACATAGAGTATTGCAAAATTATCTCTTCATCGTGAGGGTCCCAATGCCATAGACGGTGTGTCGGTCGGACACACGATTATGATGTTATTCGTATTTAAGAGAAACGGGACCAGCCCGTCAAGCCCGGTGGGCTGGAGGGTCGGCCCGTTCTGGCTCGGTGGGTCAGATTCGGCTAATTGGTCGGCCCGACCCGGTAATCCGCAGCCCGTCCTGGTGGGGAACAGCCCGACCCATAGATGGCGGCCCGGCCCGGCGGGGGGCGGCCCGGTCTGGCTGGTGCGGCCTGGCCCGCGGCTGGCTGTGGCTCGGCCAGCTGGTCGAGTAGGTGCAGGGGGTGCGGCCCCCCGACTTCCCGAACCGGCAGCACCGAGTGGCACCACCGTCTTATCCATCTGACTGATGCCGGTCGGTCTTCCTGGCGCGAGCGGCCCCCATAGGGGGGGGGGTGCTATCCTCCAGCGCGGAACCTATGGGTGCCGCGACCTCCTCCAACCTGGCTGGATGACAATATGGCCGGTTCTGCTGCCGAAGCAGCCCGCAGAGTGTGGGCTGTGGTCCTCTGCAACAGGGTGCCATGGGGCGCTGTTGTTCCACCACCCCGACCGGCTACGACCGGCCGGTTCTTCTTCAGCCGAGCAGCCCGCGGTTGGAGGCCGTGGTTCTTCTACACGCGGCCAGCGCACGGCCACCGTCTTCGCTCGCCGCCACCTCCGTTCGCAACCATAAAAATATTCAAGAATCATCGGAGGGTCGTCAGGTCATGTGCGTTCAGCCTGCGCCCTCCACATTAGGCGATATCAATTGGCCAAAGATAATACAAGAATTCACCATGGATAAATTATAATTTCATTCACATAAAAATTATATCAACCCCCTACCTTAATTCTGATGCTTGCTTGTCCAGGTTGCGGGAAGAGGATCTGAAGTCAACGTCGATTCGTTGATGTCGGGGTGCGTCTGAGAAGGAAAGTAGTTGATGTTTTCTTGCGGATGGCGTATCCTCCCTTGACGCGGAGGAAGAAGAAGAATGATTACATTCCTTGTGAGTGTCACCTCATGTTCTTGCCTCGGTCATCGAGAGGATATCATTCCTCACATTTTTCATTGGTGAGGGATGAAGCTCTCCTCCAATTCTCCAAAGGCTCCACCACCAAATATTTTCCAAGAAAATATTTTATAAAGGCTTTCCCCAATAAAATATAATTTCCATGAAATTAAAAACAATTCAAAAGAATTTATTTCCCACAAATTAATTAACAAAGTCATTAATTAACTGTGTTGGCATACTTAAAGAGTGTGAGGTGGAGTTTTTAAAATTCAAAAGAGGGGAGTTGTAAAATTAAATGAAGGGGAGTTAATGGGTATTTTATGGGATAGGGGATCTTGTATGCCCCACCACACATTATCCAATCATGGGAGGTTATGTGGGTGTGGGACCCACCTCTAACTCCACCTTGTAGGAAATAACCAACTCTTAAACAATAAAATTGTGTACAACAATTTTATTTAATTTAATATAAATCACCAAAAATTATCTTCTCCTCCCAAGAAAACACAACTGCGGTAAATGTACCCTTAAGTGAATATTGGTGCTGTGAGTTCACTGGTTCCCTTGGATTTCAATTCCGGGCTCTGGTTCAAAAGATAGAAAAACCAGCATGTATGTTTACTGAACGTACCTGAATAAAACTTCCTAAATTGATTACAGGAACACCGGGCCTCAGAATCTAGCGCCGTTAGAAACTGCAAACTTGTAAAATTACAAAGAATTAAGAAAAAGAATTTACTTGAAATTTACGGGGTAATTAAATTACTCCCACCTCAGGTATTTACGTCCCCGTAAAGCTACAACACACACTTGGTAAACAAATATGGGGTACTGACCACGAATATGAGCCTCCCACTCGCATGTTCACTCCTAGAGGTTCTCGTGCTGCCAGCGAATGCGCACCAGAGGAATTGACCGTCCACGTAGGACCCGCTCCTTTCGATCCTCGATCTCCATCGGGACCTCCGTGAATGTCGCCCTGTCATTGATTTCCATATCCCCATGGTTGATGATATGGGATGGGTCATGCACATATCTCCTTAGTTAAGATACATGGAAGACGTCATGCACCCGGTGCAACTAAGGTGGAAGGTCCGGGCAGTAATCCACCTCACATACTCTATTGAGGACCTAGAAAGGTCCAATGAAACATGGAGATAACTTGCTGCCCCAGCCAATCTACGTAGACCACTTTGAGGTCAGAACCTTAGGAAGACATGGTAGCTATCCTCGAACACCATTGGTATCCGTCTCCTATCAGCATAGGAATTCTGTCTGCTCTGTACAGTCTTCATCCGCTCCTGGATGATCGGCACCTTCTCCGTCGTATCCTGAAAAATCTCTGGTCCTACAAGTGCTGACTCCCCTGGGTCAGTCCAGCACAGAGTTGATCTACAAGGTCAGCCATACATTTCCTCGTAAGGGGCCATCCCGATGGTGGAGTGGTAAATGTTGTTGTATACAAACTCCACCAAGGGTACGTGATCCTCCCTACTGCGACCAAAGTCAAGGACACATGCATGGAGCATGTCCTCGAGAGTCTGAATGGTCCTCTATGTTTGGCCATCCGTTTGAGGATGGAAGGTGGTGCTCAGACGTAGCTGCATCCCAAAAGCCTCCTGTAACCGCTTCCATAGCTGGGAAGTGAATCATGAATCTAGATAAACAACGATAGATGATGGAAAACCATGAAGCCGTACGATCTCCTGAACATAGAGGCATCCCAATATCTCTACTATGCCTTTCTCTTTGATCGGTAGGAAGTGGGATGACTTGGTGAGTCGGTCTATGATCACCTAGATAGAGACGTGTCCTCTGGATGTATGTGGAAGTCTCGTCATGAAATCCATGGATATCCCATTCCACTTCCACTCTGGGACCTCTAAGGGTTGTACCAAGCCTGCTGGTACGTAGTGATCTACCTTCACTTGTTGGCAACTAAGGCATCATGAAATGAACTATGCTACAGCCTTCTTCATATCCGGCCCCAAGTGATGTCGTCTGAGGTCCTGATACATATTCACCACTCCTAGAAGTATCTCTAGAGGGGAAGTGTGGAACTCCCTCAACACCTCTTCCTGTAAAGCAGATGGTACCATGGTACATCCCCTGAAGAGGATGATGTGCTCCCTCCTTCAGAAAATCCACCAGGTACATGTCCTAAGGATATATGAGCACATCGTGTCTCACAATAAACTTCCCCATGCTGTGCCTCCTTGACTCACTGAAGAAGTGGAGGAGTGACTATGAGAGACTGAAGAAAGGCTTCCCCATCTACATCTAAAAAGGATATCTGAAATGCGGATAACTGCTCTGTCACCACTCTTAGTAGTTGAATGCCCGATCTTTTACTGAGAGCATCAGCTACAAAGTTCCCCTTCCCAGGAGTATAAACTATCTAGATGTCATAGTTTAGGAGGAACTCGAGCAATCACCACTATCTCCAGATCAGGTCCTTCTGTGAGAAGATATACCTGAGACTGTGGTGGTCAGAGTAGACTGTAAAGTTCTCACCCATCAGATAGTGTTTCCACATCTTCAAGGTGAAGACCAATGCTGCTAACTCTAGGTCATGGGTAGTGTAGTTTTGCTCATGTTGTCACAATTGATGAGAAGCATAAGTGACCAATGCTCGCTCCTACTTCAGGACACACCTGAGTCTGGTCCTTGATGCATCGCAGTACACTACGTACCCAACGCCCTCCTCCGGTAGCCTCAAGATAGGTTCACTGGTCAACTTCTTCCTCAACTCCTAGATGCTCTGATAGAATCTATCTGACCACACGAAGGGTTTCACCTTCTTCATCAAAGATAAAATCGGTGCTGCAACTCTGGAGAAGTCTGGCACAAATCTCCTATAGTATGTAGTCAGGCCCATGAAACTCCGCACCTCCGTCACACTCCTGGGTGGATCCCAAGCAAGTACTACCTCAATCTTCACCGGATCCACTGCAACTCCATCCTCTGAGATGAAGTGTCCCATGAAGTAAACCTCTCGAATCTAGAACTAACACTTCGAGAGCTTAGCATAAAGCTGGTGATCTAGGAGTGTATCCAGTACATCCCGCCAGTGGTAGGAATGCTCCTCCTCAGTATTCGAGTAAATCAGTACTTCGTCGATGAAAACTACGAAAAATCGATCGAGGTACGACTGGAATATCCAGTTCATGAGCCTCATGAACACCGTCAGAGCATTGGTTACATAGAAGGGCATAACCAAAAACTCGTAGTGGCCATACCGACACCTAAAGGCTGTCTTCTGCACATCCTCATTTTTAACTCTGAGCTGGTGATAGCATGACCTGACGTCTATCTTCGATAACCATCGTGCTCCCTTGGGCTAATCAATGATTTCGTCAATCCGTGGGAGTGGGTACTTATTCTTCATGGTCACCTGATTCATGCGACGGTAGTCGACACACAGTCGCAAGATCCCATCCGCCTTCTTGGTGAACAAAATTGAAGATCCCCAGGGTGAAAAACAGGGCCAGATAAATCCCTTCCCCTGAAATTCCTCCAGTTGTACTCATGGCTCACGAAGCTCAGCGGGAGCCATGCGATATGCTGGAGTAGATATCGGTGCTATCCCGGGGTACAAGTCAATGTACTAGTCTACCTCTCTGCGAGGAGGTAGTCCTGGAAAGTCTTCAGGAAAAATGACCGCATATTGAACCACCACAATAGGAAAACTCGGACTCCGCACATCAACGACTCCGAGGATGAAACTATCCAACTGATATGTGATCGGATGCCATCTCATCTGCGTAAGTCCATCCTACTCTTCAAAGGCTCCCTTCTCGCCGGTGAAGGTGAACCTGCTACCATCTGTGTGGAAAAACCACACTTTGTGCCTAATGCAGTTGATCTGAGCATGGACTGTAGACAACCATTACATACCCAGATGACGTCGTAAGGCCTCAACGCCACTACATGAAGATCCCAGCCGAAACTCTCACATCCTAGAGTAAGCTCACACTGCCGGAAACAGTGCGTAATCATCGAGTCTGCTCATGTAGGAATCTCAGGCCATAAGGATCGAGCCAACGGCTCCATCAGAATCTCTGAGGTCCAAACAAGTGTAGCGGCAATAAAATAATGACTCACACATGCATCTATAAGTACTGTAGCATGGGTGGAGTAGACACAGATTGTACCTCGAATCATCTCAGGTGTGTTGTGGTCATATGCCTTGACTACCTGGAGCTGAGCTTTCCCCTTTATTCCAGCTCTTTATGGTCGGGGTGGTCCTTATGGTGGTGGTGGTGGTGGTGGGAGAGCATCAAAACATCGTCCACCACCTGATGCTCGGCCATCTCCTATGGCTCGTCCACCCGTTCCCGGCGTACCACCACGGTCGAACCTCTGCCTCTGCCTGGGAGGTCCCTCTACTATCTACTGCTCATCTGTATGGTGGGTCGGACAGTCTCAAGCCATGTGACCCTGCCCGCTACATGCATAGCACTACCTGCTCCTCATATAGTTGGCTCGGTTTCATGTGCCCTGCACAACCGAGCCTGTATAATGAGGTCGCCCACCTGATAGCTCAGTCCGCTTGGACCTCTACGTCAACTGTCTACTGTCGGCTGTAGAAGACTCTTCTAAGTGTTGTCCTGCGGTGGGTCTCGCAGCTGGTGTCGGCTCAGCAAGAATGCTCTCCCCAAGAAGGGATCACTCCAGTACTCCCGACTGCGTCAGAATACTGAGGGAGATCATCGAAGCCCTGATCTCATGTATGATTCCCTCCTCAAAGGTCTGGGTCTTGAAGAATGGGTCCCATACCATGTCTATGGAGTAGCGTCAGAGGTCAGTGAACCTCGTTGAGTACAGTGCTATTGTAATGCTGCCATACTGCAGATGATGTAACTCCTGAATCCGCACCACACGAAGGCTGGCTGGAACAAACTCCGAGTGGAAGAGACTCTCGAAGTCTGTCCAAAGTAGTGATGCCTCGTCATGCACCTGGAGCATCAGGCTCCACCATCTACCTATTTCTGAGTGTAGGAGACTCACGGTAAGGATCACCATAAGGCCGTCTAGTGTCCCTAACAATCTGAAAACTCCAACGATAGCCTCCAGACAATCCTCAACTATCTATGGGTCCGTCTCTCCACGGAACCTGGGCAGACTCTGTCGCTAGAACTTGTGCAACGCACTCAGGCGGCGTGCACTCTTTTCTGCTTTGGATGGTTGTATCGGTGGCCTAGCGGGTTGTGGTACTGTTGGTCCCTCCACTGTGATGGGCCCCTGCACCATGGCCTTGTCGCTCGGTGGGCTACCATCCCGTAAGTAACTCGAAACCCAAGCTGTTTGCCTTTGTGGGGCCATCCTGAAAAAAACAGGTATGCCACGGTCAAACAGTATACCTGGTGAGCTGACACAAAGTAATCAAAAAGTAAAAATTTCAGAGGAAACACACATGCAATCAATGTTTTTGTGCACTGAGTCGGAAATCAGAGGTCAGGGTCCTGGTGTATGGATACATCGGCTGCCGCACCAACACTAGACTCCCTGGACTGAAAACCACACTCAATACTCTTAACACTATTGCCTCACAGTATGATAGAGCATAGTCCTATGTTCTTTGGAAGAACAGACTCCTATGATACCAATTGGTCAGGACCCGTCCTCGGGGCCCATGCGATGACTACACCAAAACCGCTTTCCATAGGCCAGGGGCTGGCGACTAGCACCAAATGAGTAAATCCCGATAAAAGGGGAAGGCATTTCCTTTAGAATAGTAAAAAACAATGTACAAGAAAAATGTAATAACTAAGTAATACTGAATACAAAAGTAAGTGCTGAAAGCAATGGGGCCAGAAAAAAATCCCAATAGTAAGTATAGTACAACTGAAAAGCTAGTACAACTGCAGTAAAGTAAAACAACAACCACTGAGTCATCCTCTGGAAATACCACCTGAATGGTGGGTACAGATGGCCTCCTCAGCACCTCAGGTTCGACCGTCCACTCCGTGTAAGTATCGCCAAGTGGTCCACCTCCGGTTACCTTCCAGCTCCACAAGTCTCCACCTCAATCAGTGTTGTCCGTCGTCTACATCCAACAGAACATTGTGAGGGCATAGCTCGTGCATGGGTTAGTATACGACACTCAGTAAGGACCCCGAGACCCTTGAAGGTCTCCCATAATCCACGGAGGATAAACCACAAATGAAGGATACAATCATGAAGTATAAACCAACTCTACTTAGGTATATGACCATACATATACCAATGTTACCAATCAGAGTTCGACTCCAACTCTCGAGCCCAATCACAACCCAATCCACAAAGGATTGTCAGTCAATCACATCGATGATAATGATTTAAAGTCAAGACACAGATCACATAGTTATAAATCGTTCGTATAGTATTAGTGATGATCATATGTAGTCACTGATTCATCTAATTTTTCAGACCCACATAGGATACTAGACCAGCTAAGCTTTCAGACCCACGTAGGATACTAGACTAGCTACTCTATCAGACCCACGTAGGATACTAGAACAGAAGTCAAACTGTCAGACCCACTTAGGATACAAGTATAGTAGTCATTGCTGTAAAACCCATAGAGGATTCTAGTACATTTGTCATCATCGTCGAACCCACAAAAGATTCTAGTACGATTGTCATCGTTTTCGAACCCACGGAGGATTCCTATACGGTAGTCGTCGCAATCGCAGCCAGCTCTAGGGTTCCCACACACATCACGCTCGATTCCAGGAGGGTCCGCTCCTAGATCCAAGGGTTCGATACATAAACTATCACAATGTTTAGATTTTATGTATCCCGAAGTTCCTTCTCATCAAAAGGAACCCAAGGTGATAGACGACGCATCAATCGAACACCCGATCTGAGAGATATTAGCTTTTCCATTCCAGGGACCCGGTTGGAAATACACTCATTCCAAACCCAGCTGTTTTCCGAAGTCGTCCAAAAATTACAGAGTATCCCAAAAGGACCATTTCTTCATGAGGGTCTCAATGCCATAGACGGCGTGTCGATCGGACACACAGTCCTGAATTTATTCGCATTTAAGCGAAACGGGCCCGACCCGTCAAGACCAATGGGCTGGCAGGTCTGCCTGACCTGATAATGTGCGGCCCGACCTGGGGGGCATGGACCGGCCTGTGGCAGGCAGCCCGACTCAGCTAGGTGTGGTCCGCTGCTCGGCCAGCTGGGCGAGCCGGTGCGGGGGCATGGCCCCCCGACATCACGAACTGGCGGCGCCAAGCGGCGCCGTCCTCCTGTTTGGCAGGCCAAAGTCGGCCGGTCTTCCCGGCGTGAGTGGCCATCACTGGCGGGCCGCTATCCTCCTGCGCGGCACCTGCGGCTGCCACAAACTCCTCTAACCCGGCCAGTAGTTTATCCGGTCGGTTCTCCCGCCGAAGCGGCCCGCGGTGCGCGGGCCGCGGTCCTCCGCAGCGCGGCACCATGGGGTTCCGCGGTTCCTCCAGCCCAAATGTCTACGACCGACCAGTTCTTCTTTGGCCGAGTGGCCTGCAGATGTGGGATGCAGTTTATCCACACGTGGCCGGCGTGCGGCAGCCACCTTTGCTCGCCGCCTCCTTCATTCTCCACCGTCAAAATATTCAAGAATCATCGGAGGGTCGTCGGGCCAGGTGAGTTCGGCTCGCACCCTCCGCGTTAGGCGATATCAATTGGCCTAAGATAATACAAGCATTCACCAAGGATAGAATATAATTTCATTCACTTAAAAATTATATCAAACCCCCTAACTTGATTCTGATGCTCACTTGTCGGTGTTGCAGGAAGAGGATCCGAAGTTGATGTCGATTCGTTGACGTCGGGGTTCATCTGAGGAGGAAGCGTCGTTGATGTTTCCTCGCAGATGACGTCTCCTCCCTTGACACGGAGGAAGAAGAAGAATGACGAAATTCCTTGTGAGCGTCGCCTCACATTTTTTCCTCGGTCGTCGATAGGATATCGTTCCTCGCATTCTTCATTGGTGAGGGATGAAGCTCTCCTCTAATTCTCCAAAGGCTCCACCACCAAATATTTTCCAAGAAAATATTTTTGAAAGGATTTACCTAATAAAAAATAATTTCCATGCAATTCAAAAAAATTCAAAATAATTGTTTACCCAAAAATTAATTAATTATGTCATTAATTAATTGTGTTGGCATACATAAAGAGAGGGAGGTGGAGAGTTTTAAATTCAAAATAGAGGAGTTCTTAAATTAAATAAAGGGGGTTAAGGTAGAGTTGAATGGTTAGGGGCTCGTGTGGGCCCGACCACACATTATCCTCTCATGGGAGGTTATGTGGGCGTGGGTCCCACCTCTAAATCCACCTTGTGGGAAGAAACCAACTCTTAAACAATAAAATTGTGTACAACATTTTAATTTAATTTAATATAAATCCCCAAAAATTATCTTCTCCTACCGAGGAAACGCAACTGCGGTAAAGGTCCCCTTAAGCGAATACGGGTGCTGCAAGTTCATCACTGCGCTCAGATTTCAATTCTGAGAACCAGTTCAAAAGATAGAAAACCCACACATAGGTTTACTGAACGTACTCGAACAAAACTTCATAAATTGATTCCGGGCACACCGGGCCTCAGATTCTGGCACCGTCAGAAACTACGGACTCGTAAAATTCCTATGAATTAAGAAAAAAATTTCCATGAAATTTTCAGGTCTTTACAATATTCATCTAAAATGATGTAATATCTATGTATGACAAGCCTGATTTTCTATATTTGGTATCAAAGGAATGGTTTAGTAAACCTTTTGAAACTAGGATGAGAAAACTTTAGCGATATATCTATGTATATTTTTAAGGATATGACTTGGGATGTTTCTAAGGATATGTATAAGTATGAGTTTACGTTTAGGAAAATGTCCTGGTATTTTTGTAAAGGATAGAGTAAGTGGTTTCCTAGAAATACATCCATGTTTGGATAATATAAGTGGATGTGGCTCGGGCATAGATATATATAGGGGTAACAACTCTAAAAAGATGTTCGGTTCTGGACTTGGGCTAATTTGGTACACAACAATGTGTCTTTATCCATACTTGGTTTGACACACCCAGGAGATTTTCTTTGAGAACTAACAAACTCTTTATAAACTATAATTATGGATTTAAAAAGGGGATTACTACGAATAACATTGGAAAAAACTAAGGTTTCCTAAATTAAATAAGAAGGAGCCATAATCTTGGAATCCAATAACTAATTTTTCATAATTATATAATATCCCATTATGATAAATGTTTATTACCCAATTATTTCTTCTTTTAGTCAATGGTGAGATCTATAAGGAACATGGTTAACATTTATTGTTTTGTATGCAGAAATTTTGGGAATTATGTTAATCGATTTCCCAAGTGGAAATATTATAAATAGAATTAGGAAGGTGGTACGAGTACTGGTTATACTTATGAAGATAAGGAGACAGAAAATGACATGGGAAATTTATGTGGTGTTATCCCAGTATTGTTTACATGAAACATAAGAAGCATGATTATATTGAGGTTTAGGAACATTAAGAGATGATTTATATTTCATATTATAGGAAAGAGGTATTAAATAATATGTTGATGAATCCTGAGTAATGGTTTATGAATAATATGGGATGAATGAAGTACTTATGTTTTGTAATTTAGAGATTATGTTATTCAAATAATGAAATATATAAGTATTTTTAGTATAAGTTTTCATTAAGGATTGAAAAAGACATTTTGAATTGTGATGACGACTAAGAAAAATAAATTAATGGAATGGTGATATTTTGATTAAGGGAATTTAAACAACAACTAATTCTTAACATTGAGTTAATCTACCCATATGAAGTATAAGTTCATTTTTGGAACCATAAATGATTAATCTACCCATATGATGGACTTATAACTTTTTCTAACCTTTTGTTTGAAATAGATGGAATTACCCATCATTCTCTCACATGATCTGCTAACACACCACGAATAAAAAATTCAACTTCATTTCATTAAGGGATGAAGTGGAAATTGTTCAATTCACGAACAACAGTGAGATTGTACCAAAATCATGTAAGTATTTCTTTTAATTCATCAACTTTAGGGAAATGATCATGAAAACCAAAAATGATGTCTTAGTGACCTTATATCCGATGAATTAGATGGTACCTTAGATCAACAAAAATCTATGGCTTTGTGATTATTGGATTTCTCATAGCCATGTTCTCTACCACTCTCTATCAGAACATGATGGTTATATTTCTCTTCCATATCCATATTTTCACCTATCTTCTCCTATGTGGAAACCCAGTGATGGTTAATTTGGGTAACCGTTAAGTTTCATGCTTGTGTTTTTAAAGATTAGTTTTGGTATTCCTTTTTACGATGTGGGTTTCTATTAAAAAAACTTTTGAGTAGTAAACCATTTATAACCCCGATGAATTTCGAGGGAAAAATTCATTTTAAGGGGGGTAGAATGTAACACCCCGAGATTTTGTGAAAAATATTCTTTTAACTTCATTAATGTATTGTGTTTTATGCTACACCAAGATTACCTTGCACTATACGCAACACCGTATTAGCTTGCAGTATACACAACACTATTCTTGGATCGTGTTACCCACAATATTGATAAAAGTTATTCTACACAACATTGAGTATATATATATATATATATTCAATGTATAAATGAAATATGGTTGGATTATGTTATATGAAACAACGAAGGATTCTTTCGCAACACCCAACCCTGACTTGGCTTGCATTACACGCAATCACGACCTTCCTCGATAGCGTGTGTTGTACGCAATACCAGGTTTTACTAAACAACGATATATTATTATAATATTATTATGAACTATCCGTTATGAGAATTATTAACTAAATTTTTAATTTTATAACATTATTATTCATCTTACACATTTTCTAGAATATGGTATAAGAACAAAATAAATTTTTCGGGTAAAATAAGAATTTTTCAAAAAATGAAGTTTTGCCGCATTTTGATGGACCACCCACATTAAATATAGTTCTTGACAGGTTTATAAGTTCAATATGACAAAATAAATTTTTTATTTGGAATCAAGAAATAAAAATTTTCTTTGGATAAATTTTTCATATTATTCTGGTAACTTTCATATTTTGATGAATAGTAAAAACACGCTATATTTTAATTAAAAACAATTTTTTTCATCGCAATAATTTATATTGTTAAATTATAATATTGAATGGTTTTAAAGTATAAATAGAATATATTTTTACCATTTAATATAATGTATGTCATTAGCATTTATTTTACATTGAATTCGTAGGTTAAATCAATTCAATCTTTTGCAATGTTTTAATCAAAAACCCGTTTTCATTCGACAATGAGATTAATTTTAATTTAATTTCAGAAAATTTTGTGTATTGAATTTTAAAAAATGGACTCAATATTTGGAATCAGTGGGTACAATTTATTTTAATAGGCTACTTTTTTTTGGGACTTATGAATAGTAACTACGGTAAATTTTATTTACCATAGTTAAAGGAAAATCGGGTAATTAAGGGTGAATATAATATTATAAAATTACCCTAACACATGACAAAATTCTATTGTATGGATAAAATTATATCCCTATCACCTAAGGGTCGGATTAGATTCATTTTATGGACTTTTGACTATGAAAATAATTTAATTATTATTAAAACCAAAGAAATTAACAACATGTCACTCTCCTAAATCTTATAAGTATAATAATTTTCATTTAGTGATAAACATCATAAAACTTAGAACATGAATTGTCTCCAGAAATATAATAAAATTATCTACATCATGATAATTTATGGAGAATTTTTAGGGATTAAATAATTGTCATTAATGGTGATACATTAATGATGCAGAAATTATTTATTAAGTTAAAAATCAGTAATATAGTTTTTATAGAAATAATAATACCCATTAACCTGACAAAAACTTATTGGTAGTGTATATCTACACATTAATCATCCAATTACATAATATATAACCGTTGGGAGCCTTACAAAAGTGATTATGACACTTATATTATTTTATTTTAAATGATGCCAAAGTTGTCACCTTCATAATTTAATAAATATAACAATTTAACTATTGTTATTTTAAGATGATAAATTCGGGTAAAAGTATTATTGTGAAAGGTTGTAAATTTATCTTCATCATAGGATTTTCTTTTTAATTTTTATGCAACAAATATGTATATTAAATAATTATACAAAAATGTTGTAGTAATTATTTTATTAAGAGATAAACCAAATAAATGGTTTTAAATATATTAAAATAAATATTATATTAACTGTTTAATGTGATACACTAATTTTATAGATACATATGACCTTATATTATTATATTAAAGCTTTTATTATGAACATATATTCTCTATATAGTTAAATTCAAATAAATAAATAGTGTCAAAATTGACACTATTGTTATTTTATAAAAATAATATATTATAAAATTGTTTAAAAATCAAAAATATATTTAAAAATTATAAATTTAAATTTATATGGTAGAAACCTTTATAAAGTATCTAATTATGGACAATTCACAACAAATAATTAATTATTTGTTATAATTTAAATTTTAGAATTTTATTACCACAAATAAAATTAAATTGATTAAATTAGGATAAATCAAGTTGATAATATTTAAAATAAATTCCTAACATGTATAAATTTGATTGGTTGATGAGATTACAACCCTATATCAACTAATATTCGGATATGAATCATTTTTGGAGGTTTTTAAGTGGGGTTAGATTTATTATAAATTAATATTTTTAAGAATTCCAAAGGTGCCCCTCTCCTCCCTTATAAAAGGGCACCTCCTCCCTCTCCTCCTCACACCACATTGAGATTTCATGCTCGGCCAACCCCTGCCAAATTCACTTCTCCACTTCCCTAGAAACATCCTAGAGGTCCTGGTTATCTTAAAAGACCAATTTTAGTGCCCTAAGAGGAGGTCTCAAAGAGGCGCTTCATAGAAGAGGTAATGTCTGTTACCGATTCTTTCAACTTTATTTTCTTCTTCCACTTCTTCTTCTTTAGTTGTTTCATTATGAAGTAATAAAATCAGTATCACTCATATACTGGTATGTTATTATAGGTATGAAACAACCATATTTCACCATCTATCCATCCTACGAAAAACAAAATCACCGCACGTGCGTACGTATGGAATACCGTCTCCACGCCGTGGTGTAATCTGTTTTTCCACCAACACCTTACATGGATGGGTATAATGGTGTAAAGAATAACTATATGTGGTTATTATAACATCATACTTATTCTGATATATTATACCATCAACTCTAATTCTATATTTTTGGGAAGGATATCATCACTTGTGCGTACGTACAGACTACCGTCTCCACGACGCGATGAGATTCATTCTCCATGATTAACCATACATGAATGATCATAAAGTTTATATAATGAATAATAATGAAATATATGAAATAATAATGATACTGGATTTATATATAGATATATATATATATGTATGTCATCTATTTTGTTTCATCAATTCAATAAGGAAACGAAAACAGTGTTCATGTGTACGTACGGCCTACCGTCTCCATGAACGGTGTATTTCATTCCTTTTATCGATCTATAATATATATATGTATATGATGAATATATATTATATATAAATCATGTTTTACATTCTGGAATTATTTAAATCAGGATATAAGTAATAATATCAAGAACGACAAGTCGAAACACATACGATAAATAAAACGATTTTACCCAAAACACTACTTTAACATGGAATTTACAAAAGAACGGGTATTATAAAGTCATAGGTGAACCATATATGATATAATAATAATTAATATGATTCTTTAATAAGTCAATGACATTATTTAAATCATTATACAAGATGTTTGGATACATACGAAGCATACCAGACCTAAGGTAAGGGATAATTTTGCAAATCTCATTTTTATCCGAGATTTCTTATTCATATGTATTTACTGGGGTTATTGAAATCGTCCATGTCCAAGTTTTATAAAATTGTATTCATGTATTTTTAAATTCATTTTTACCCATTTTTGACTTTTTGTACTTTTACTACATGGTATTTAAGGAATCTTTCTTTTGTTTATGTTACGAGGTAATTTTGACTTTTCCGGCAAAAGTACGAGAAGAATGTTTTTTTAACATATACGACACAAATGGATTTTTATGGTTTTATAAAGACATATTTTCATGAAGCTTCCTTCAAAATATTTCATGACTATTTTAAACAAAATCCTTTTCTTTTAAAATTGCATGACATTTTGTGGAAAGAGATTGATTTTGAAGAAGAAAGGATGTTTTCCTCAAGAATTCCTTTCAAGTGTTTATCAAAACAATTTTCCATCAAAGATGACATTATTTCATATGTGTATGTTTCAAGTTTAATGTCTCTATGATTTACATGGTTTTACTTTTCTTATGATGAAATATCCATTTGTTTTATATGGATTATGTGATGATGGGATGATGTTTATGAAACCCATTTTATTCGTTAGGTTATGATGTATATTTTAAGTTTATTTTGTGGCATAAGTAAGAATGATTTCATTATGAGATGGGTGGGACCTATATCTCCCTCCAATGCATTGGGTAATGATTTATATCTCATGAGATAAACATGGCTGGAACGACAAGTTGAATCGGTTCAGTAATACAGGACTGGAACGAGGGGTGAACTTGATTCAGAAAGGGACTTTGTCCACTAAGATGGTCTTGGCATCAATGCCTTGGCTAATATGGAAATCATTACATGTGCATAATGGTTGCCACAATTACATGTTTTATTCCCATGATATTTTATCATGATTGATGTTCCTTTATGATATATGCCGTACGTACTTCCAAGATTTATGTCTTTGCTTAAGGTTTTAATGTTTAGATTTCATGTTCAAGTTTTTGCTTTCAAATGTTTATGGATTGTTTTATGTTCTCTATGTTTTCCCTTACTGAGCATTTGAGCTCACCCTTTTTATGTTTTATTTTCCTCAGGAAATAAAAAAAGGTTTTAGGTAAGGAAACAAACAGGGGAAGATCGTTATGGGAAATGTTGAAGATCGTTCAACATGATTAGTTGTTTATATTCCGAGTTTCCAAAGACACTAAACTATTACATTCCTTGTGTGTCTTTTTTGTTATGTATTAAATATTCCCCAAAAGTAATGTAATGTCCATGTACGTCAAGCTTCGGGTCTCTACATTATCCCTTCCTATTGAATCATATATTAGTATTCATTTTTGAATTTTACCTTAGTCATTTCCTTGCAGAATTAATCTCACACCTGAGAATATTTAATATGATACAGGTATTGATTTAATTTTATGAGAGTGAATTTTTAATCTTACATGGGACATAGAGTTAATCATATATGGCTTGTTTAGTGTTAATTTCATCTAATAAAACATGGTGTTAATACTATGTGAGATATTATACCTACAAGTTATTCATATGAAATCCCCTCCCATGCATTCTTATTATTGTGTTGGTTAGTTTCTTACTAGAATATTCTTACAAATGTTCTAAAAAATAACATTCCACCTTATACGATAGAAACCAATATATGTTATTATGTGCGGACCAAGTTTTAATTTATATTATTCATATGTATCTAGTTCAATGAAGGTTTCATTACTACATATCTAGTGACATGTTTTTTATGTTACACAACAAACCTTATATCGATTTAAACCTAAAAAAGATGGTTTTCATTGAAATGTATTTTTTATGTTTAATTTTAAATTATTTAAAATTATTTTAAATATATAATAATTTATTTAATTCTAGGTAAAAATACACATTTTAAAAAATTATGAAATAAATATTAAACAATTATATTAGTAATGTAATATAATTGGTAAATGAAATATTATTTCATATTAATAAGTTATTTTCAAAATGATGTAAATGTGATTTATATTAAAAATGATTCTTATGTCTATATATATATATATCCATGTATTTGTGTATCTAAATATGTAGTCAAAGATATTGTCTTATAAAATAAATGAAGACAATTATGGATTAGAATAATTAAATTTTATTAAGGCTTTTTTTAAAATTTAACAGTCAAATTAAATTGGCCAAAAAATAATAAAAACATTTGATATTGTTCAGGGAGAAAGACCAGTTATTTGGAAAAAATATAATTATTTTATAGAAAAATAATTGAAACAGTATTAAATGTGAATTAAAGTAATAAATCAGTTATGAATCTTATTATGACAGAAGATAATGGATTATAAACCAATCTAAAATACAATTTTTAAATCAACTTGAAATTTTAAATTTTTGTTCTTAATCCTTGTGAAATATGCATTATCAAAAATTCCATCACTTTTTTCCATAAAACGATATTCAATCTAATTTCTATAATCATGTATATTTTGGTTTCCTATCATATTACACTCATATATATTCTCTTGAGATCATTATATAAATATTTTATACTTTTTTCACCAGGAGTAGTTCTAGATATTATTTAAACTGGATATCCATTAATTTTATTAATTTCATTACACTCAAACTTCTATAAAATTATTTATAACATTAATAAAAAGGTATCAAAATCAATAAAATTTTATAATAAAAGTATAATAATAAGATTTAGTCTATTTGATAACCGGTCATTATTTTTAGTATATTTGATTTAGAGTCAATTCCACCACCCACATGAACAGTGTTACATTATTTTTTATAATAATTACAACTGATGACTAATAAGAGACAAATTTTAATATTTATTATATATTTGATTTAATTTTTCTATTATTATGGAATGATAATATAGTGATTATAAATTAATTTTTAATTTTTTTTAATTAATGAACACCTTTTCTTTTGGAGACCATGGAATAAGCAAACAAGAATCGTTGCCATTGAAATGATGTTGTTGTGGGATTATACATATAAAATCTTAAAAAATATTGAGGAAAGAAAATTTATTCCAATAAAAAAATAATATATGATATTAAATAAATCAAAATTAAAAGTATTTTAAGAAAATTAATAAAATACAGAATGTTATTATTTAGTAGGTAGTGAATGTTTGAGGAATGTTGGGACATGAGATAAGGGGGTTTTATTCAAAACTTTTACCTTAATGTTTTAATTTTTTTCCGTTAAATCATTCTTAAAGAATTATCTATGATAATTATTTATCATAATATTATTAATATTTATCAATATTCTATGATTGAATAATATATTCTTTTAAAATTATTTTTTATGTATTGAAATTTACATTTTTAGGGATTTATAGTGAAATTTCATCTTCTATGTGTTTTATTCATCACATTAGACTATGTAATTGTAGATTATTATAGGTGCTCTAAAACAATATCCCCATAATTCATTGATTAAGGATTTATTCACAATATATAATATATTGGAAGTAATATAATATGTTATTCCATTTTAAGGGAGCGTATATGAGTGATCATTAAGGGTGGAAATTAATATGATGTCCCTATATTATTTTATAGAGTCTATATGTTTTCATATTAATTTTTGAGAAAATAAATTTATTTCAGGAAATAAGATACTTATTTTATGCTTAAAAGAATGATTGTGATCTTTTAAAAGTTAAATATTTTGTTTTTCAATGAAAATATTTTTCATGACATTAACATTTATCCAACAAACCTCCATGAATATCCTTTTGCCTATATTCTTATTTATGAGTTTTTTTTGTATTTTTCTGAAGATAAGATTCTTTAATGAATGAAAATGTGTACATAAGGTCTTAAAGGATATTATCTAAAATAAAAACATTTTTTTGCGGTTTTATTTATTTCAATAGATTAATGACTTTCTCATTCTATTATACTCATCACGGAGATTTATATTATCATCCTCCAATTTAAAATTATTTTATTGTGATTAAATATGAATATGAATTATTAATAATCCAATGCTCGGGTTATGATTTTTTAGCCTTGAATGAAGCATTTTTATCATTTAAATAATGTTCAGTTTAGTGAGAAAAAATCAATTTGATAGGAATTGTATTAGTTTTTTAATATAAGGTATTTTTATAATCCCTTAAAAATCTAACCCAAAAAATTCATGGGAATGTGTGTGATAAAATATTTTATATGAATCATTTAATTATCGGATGATTATTTTTGGGTATTTACAATGATTCCTTAGGATCACACTTCAAAATCTAGTGAAATAAAAATATTACTATGATTATATAAGATAAAATTTATATTATATAGCCAATTCAACTAAAAAAAAGTCTAGTGTATTGGAGAACTATCAATATAATACATGAAATAAAATGAAATTTATTAAAATATTATTCAATATTAGGATTCACTCTTAACCCCTATATTGTCTGTGTATCATAAATATAATTGGGTTTTTTGTGTATTTACAACAATGGATAAATGGATGAACTTAAATGCTCAATATGTATTTCATAAGGCAGTGGTATTATATTCTTGAAGATCCCACAATTGAAAATTTATATCATTAATAACTAATAGTAAAATATAAAAGGATATAAAATAATCTGTTGTATTAAATGTTTCATGATATAATGAAATCATACTTATATTATAATGGTTGAACATAAAAACCATAATACAAGTGGTTGATTATAATGTCCATGACATTTCCAATGGATGTGGGGGGTCATAGATTTATAGGTATACTAATCATATAATTTATCTACAATCTCAATGAAACACTTGAAATAAAAATATGATCAAGTTATTAAATGAAATAATTCATAATATATGATCATTCATTATGTAATGAACAATAATTTAATGATACTATATGAATAAAATTACTTCCTAATCAATTTGTTTTCACAATATAAAAATTCAAAAGAATGGTATTTGTACTGAATTTTATAAATTGAAATGAATTATATTAATTTTTTATAGATATATCAATAAAGAGTAACAATATAAACTAATGATTTTTTATAATGGGTTAAAATGTTGAAATTAAAATGAAAATATTGATAAATACATATATAATACTTAATATTAAACTTATAAATTAGATTTTCATCAGTTATACAAAACCTGTCAGAAAGGAAGTTATAAATTGACCAACATTGATTCTGAAGGTACATTTGTTCCAATATAATGATTATTCTTAAATGTACAGATAAAGTAAGAATAAAAAATACATTAGTTTCAATTTATATTAATTTTATTGAATTTGAAATTCCATATTATAATTTCGTTGTTATGTGATCTACATATGGATTTATACAATAATACTAAGAAATGTTTTTATAGATAATAAAGAAACATTATTTTTAATGAAAATATACTTATACAAGTATATATTTAAATATATAAAATTGTAAACTATCATTTATAGATAATTAATTAAATAGTTATATAACGGATATTGTAACAAAAGTAACTAAAAAATGAAATTTGGAAGTGATTATAAAAAATTTAAACAATAATGAAATGAGATAGGGGATAAATAAACATTTAACTTATGTATCACATCCTAGAATTAAATTAAAATATCATTAATAAAATTATATATTCATAAAAATATAATAGAGTGAGAAGTATAGGAAATATATTCTCAAGTGCTTTAGAATTTAGAGAAGTGGTGGTATATAGGTGAATATTTATAAAAAATATTAGAAAATGGTTTATTATTTTTTAAAGAAGATATTAAAAAACTAGATTTTATAAAATTCATTAAAAATGTATCTCAAATGTATTATGACTTTTGGACCATTGTTTTTGATTTATTAGACTTTAAATAATGAAATATTATGTTTTATATTAATTTCATTATGGAAAAAATTTTATATTTATAAAAATGTTTCTAAAATGATATTTTTGTAAACATTGAAAATGTAATTTATATCTTTAAATCTGTATTTAGTATTTAAATATATATTTCTTAATTAATGACAAAATTTGAATTCATGTAATAATTATTTAAATTGTTACACATTTTTATTTGAAAATTATATTTTAAAACATGCAGTTACTAATGTAGTATTTTATCATATATTAGAAAATTCAGTTATTCCATAAAATTAAAATATTATAGAAAAATGAATTTTAATAGGATGATTCAAATTTTATAGTCCATTTTATTAAAATAAATATCTATTTATATTTAATTAGATTAGAAAATGATAATGAAAAATTCATTATAAAGTAAATTTTCAATGTCAAATTTTGTACTCAATTGTAAAAATATTTTTTATTTTATTATAATATATACATAAAATTTCATACACTATAATGAATATAAAAATATTATTTTATGAATATGAAGAAAATTTATTAAAATATTAAAATAAATTAATTCGTGGATGACTCAACTGTCATAATTAAAAACAATTCTTCTCACAATAGTGAACTTATTCAATGAACATCTAAACTGCTAATGGATAAAATTATTGACCCCATTAATGAGAACACTAAGCTCACTAATGCATTCTAATATCTTCCCGATAATTAAAATTGAAATTAATTTAAAGGTTATGTCCTATAGGACAAAATAAGACCACATACCATTATAAGAGTGTGCTACAAAGCAAACTATGTGCTAAGAAAACATTTTAAAAACCCCAATAATTCCTCAACCTGAGAAAAAACACTTATCATAAACAGGAATAAAAATTTATAGAAGACCAATCATTAAATATTGTTCCCATAACATAAAGTTCATCATCCATACAAAAAATGTAAAATAAATACTAGATATAAGTAATAACATGATAATTATTTATCTGATAAATATTCAAAAAATTGAATCATGAATGAATCTTCCAAAATAATTAATAATGATAAAATAATTAAAAATCACAAAAAATATCACCCCAGTCACTAATAATGGTTTATGAAATTCCCTAAATCCATAGATAAACACTATAATACACTAAAAGGGATAAGAGAGGGAACCATTCTTCTTACAAGTGAATACAAATAACTACTAAAATAATAATTATAAGTTATAAAAATCCTCATATGGATAAATAATTTATAAGAAAGAGATATATCCTCTAGAAAATAATTGTTTAGGAAATTTAAATAATATTTTCTAAATATTATTTCATCATTGGTTAGTTCTACAACATATTTAATTTAAATTCCACTAATTATTTGGCCCCATTAACTCCGTTTCCAATTGAATCTAGCCATTAATGAAATATCGTACCACTATTCCAAAGAGTACCACAATCAATGATTTGGTACGAATATATTTTAATCTTTAATTTTTCCACTATCATAATATTAAACATTCTAACACCCTTTAAACTATACTGGATTCACGAAACTAGATTTATACCTCAACAATATCTTACTTGAAGATCATTTCCAATGGTTTTAATTAACACAATTTTGGAACATATCTACCTCATAGATTCTACTATAACAATTTTCTTCCAATCACTATGTATTCAACCAAGTCCCACTGAATCACAACACCACCCCCTGACTTTGTTGGATTATGATACTGGTAAACACGACTACATGATTTTAACATCATGTCACCTTCCATAATTCCAACAATCCACCTCACATGTGACTCTTGATAAAGTTATACAAGAGTGAATTGTGGTTCATCTTTGAATGAATGAATAAATTATTAAGAAGGATATATTACAATGTAACATTCATTGAATGTCATTTCATTCCCTAAATTCCATAAAATTTATTCAAACAAAACCTCACCCATATAAACTATAGCGAGCCTACCTTTTCATAAATTACTATTAAATCATTTCAAAGATAAAAAACATAATATTATTACACATAGAGGATCCAAAGGTTTATTGTCTTGGGAAAACTAGGACCATACATAACAAATACAAGATCAAGCATAAACATTTATTTAATTTATTCTTCTCAAGCTTCTTATTGGCACTTGTCCTCTCCTTAATAAAAGTAGACACCTGAGAATATACATCAAAAGGGGTGTGCTAGAAGCCCAGTAATAGGATAGTTAAGAACAATATAGCATGGGATGATCATAATCATAACATAGGCAGAAGATCATGGACATGAGAGGAGCATAAATAAAAGACTTGAAATGTGGCAATGCATAAAAATGAAACATCATGTCTTAGTGGTTAACTACCACACATACTTGTGAAATAACAAATCATCTTGTTCACACATCATTTCACATATAATCATGAGACTAATCACTTTACCCAAATGCATTGGAGCTATATATAATTCCGGGCGCACTCGTCACATTTAAACATTCATATTGCGCTATATAATTTTGAGCGCACTCGTCACATCATAACATTATAATTTATCATCCATGCCACAATGAACATATAACATAAATGAACATAAATAACCCATGAAATGTAATGGGTTTCATATAATAATAACACATTCATAAAATTTGGGATCCCAAAAGAAAGAGGGAACAACATACAAGATACAAGAACCATCAACCTTGAATGAGAGGTAAAAGGTGAGTTCTTAAAAGAAGAGTTCTTTTGGAAAACATTTTGATTGACATAAACATCAGTAGAAAACATGTATATCCTTGGAAAGGAAAGATAATTATGAAAAAATTATCTTTAAAGAGTAACCATATCAAAAATCGAGTGAAAGAGGGAGAACCCGAAGGATGAAATATGGGTTCGAGAATTTCCCCTTACATTGTACCCGAATGCTTCCTTCCCATTAATGTCCTGTATAATGACATTATATTCATTAATTAGAAATAAATAACCATGGGTATATTAATATGGTTCATTATGGTTATATTATTTCATACTATGTTCCTTTGTATGACTTATAGTGTTTAAAAACATTTTTCGGGGATGTTCGTTTTTGTGGTTTTTCTTGGGCGGTTCACTTGTATTCTTAAATTGAAGTTTGGGTAGAACATGAGTAAACATCAAGAAATGATATTACATGTCATTAATGATATTACAGGAGTTTTAATGATCTTATAATGAATTATATTAGATCCATGTGGATGAATCATTAGATAATAATTAAATAATGGTTATTTGGGTCAATTTGGGCGGTTTTGGGATCACAACGAACTTGTTTTAAATTATCACATAGTAATGTGGCCATAGGTTATTTACAGAACATTATATAGAATATAATACATATAAAATTTTATGTTTCAACAATAAAATTGGTTTCATGACCAGATATGAAGGTATAAATGGAAGAAGAAAGCATGTCGTTCTTGAAGGTGATAAATTAACTCCTCACGAACAACGTTCTCCTTAATAAAATAAAAGGAAGAGGTAAAGGGGGTTGGATGATATAATATCCAATTATAATCATTAAATTACAGTATATGTATAATAATATAGTTAAAATACCATTTGGATGAAAATAGGTGGGGATAGATCAAGAAATGAACTTGAACTTGAACGAAAATTAAAGGAGAAGAGGGAGAGAAATTACCTCTTGAATCCTCCTATCGAGAACCTCCTTAAGGGCCTAAGCATGGTATTTTTATGATACCATAAGATCTTTGACGTGGGGTAGGTGGTAGGGAAGGTGTTTGGGCAGAGTTTAGAGGAGTCTTGGAGCTTGAGAGTTGTGAGGAAATGAGGGTGTGAAGGGTGTCTTTTATAGCAGAGGGGATAGAGGTTTCCTTATTATAAAATTAATTAGATTATTAATTTCCACTAAGACAAGGAATAGTGAGTCTTGAATGACCAATAATTTTATTTATAATCATTTGATCTCGAACCAAGTGGGCTTACATCATAAGAGCATCATCGATGACTCAATTAATCCATTCTTTATCATTTATTGTAATTTATCAGATTCTACTATTCATAAAAAATTCACGTTTCTCAGAAAAATACCAAAAATTTACCCCAACCATTTTTCTACATGTAGAATCAAAAAATGAAGTCCATTTTTCAATAAACAATTTCTAAATATTATTAAATTAATATTAAATTAAAATCATAATTTACTTAAAAAACAGTTTTTAAGATTAAAACTTATTTTATAGTGCTTTCAAAAATTACGCAGGGCCTTATAAAATTATTTAAAAACTATAATACATTGATTCAATAATTTATGAATACATTTTAGTGAAATAAATATTCTTTTAAATTAATTAATTAATTATAATTAATTATTTATGACATACAAAATACCAAAATGTTTACTAAGGTCAAATTGTCACTTTCTAACATGTCTAAATTTTATTTAATTATTCATAGGTAATGTTACTCTTATATTGGATGATTTACTATTCATAAGGTTCATTTTAATATAAGTAAGGGTATGTCACTATTCATAAGGGTAGGTCAGTATTCACCAAAAATTATTTTTGTTTCATAGGACTCCAAAAATCATCTTGAACATAATCGTGTATGTCAGATTTTCAAAATTACAAACACAGAAGTGACAAAATTATGTTTAAAGGCCACTTATCACTTATTAGTTCATTATGTTGTGATTTCATGTTATTTTATGACATAAATATAAGAAGGTAATTTCTATTGAAAAACTATGGGTTGTTACATTCTTCCCCCCTTAAGAAATTTCGCCCCCGAAATTTCAATTTACAGAAATAGGTGAGGGTACTACTCCTTCATTGCCTCTTATGGTTCCCAAGTTGCTTCTTCGAACTTATGGTTCCTCCAAAACACTTTAACAAGATTGGTTGTCTTGTTGCGTAGAAACTTATCTCTCCGATCCAGAATCTTTAGTGGCTTCTCCTCATAGTAGATATCATCTTCCAGCTGCACCACCATTGAGTTTAGTACATGTGAGGGGTCTTGTATGTACTTCCTGAGTAGTGATATATGAAACACATCATGAACATGATCCATATTTTGTGGATGTGCAAGCTGATAGGACACAAATCCTATGCGGTCAAGGATCTCAAAGGGGCCAATATACCTTGGGCTTAACTTCCCTTTCTTCCCGAATCGCTTGACTCTCTTCAATGGAGATATTCAAAGGAAGAATTTATCTCCAACATCGAACAACAAGTCCCTTCAACAGTTGTCAGCATAGCTCTTTTGCCGAGTTTGAGTAGCTTTATGTGATTCTGGATGACTTGAACCTTCTCTATCATCTCTTGAATGAGATCAGGTCCATTTATCTTTCTTTCTCCAACTTCATCCCCATAGGTTGGAGTTATACATCGCTTTCCATACAGAGCTTCATATGGAGCCATTTGAATACTCAAGTGGAAGCTATTATTGTATGAGAACTCAACCAATGGTAGATGAGGATCCCATCCACCTTTGGATTCTAGAGAGAAGTCTCTTAGAATATCTTTAAGTATCTGAATAGTCCTTTCAAATTGGCCATCAGTTTGGTGGTGATAGGCCATGCTGAAATTTAATTCAGTACTCAAATCATGTTGAAGGCTCCTCCATAATTTAGATGTTAACCTTGGATCACGATCATAGACAATTGAGAGTGGAACATCATACAGTCTCACCAGTTCCTTCACATATATCTTTTCAAGTTGTTCAAGATAGATATTTTCCCAAATAGTGATAAAATGGGAAGTCTTGGTGATTCGGTCAACCACAACCCATATCGCATTATTTCCCTTTGATGTCTTCAGGAGACCCGTGACAATGTCCATATTAACATTTTCCCATTTCCACATGGGTATAGGCAATGGTTGCGTCATACCTTTGGACTTTTTTCACTCAGCTTTAACTTGCTGACATACCGAGCACCTTGATATATATTCCGCAATCTCCTTCTTCATGTTATCCCACCGGAAGTGTTCTTGGAGATCACGGTACATATTGGTACTCCCATGATGGATAGGAAAAGTTGAGCTATGTGCTTTATCCAAAAGCTCCTTCTTTATCCAGGGTGGTGAGGGCACACAAAGCCACGTTCCAAACTGAATCACACCATCATCGTCGATATGGAACTCTTGTATCTTCCCTTCCATTACAGAATTCACCCTATTTTGTATCTCCATATCATCCCTTTGTGCTTCCTTAATCTTCTCCTGTATAGATGGTTTCACAATCATTTTGGAAAGGTAGGATGTATCCCCTGCCCTTATGATTTCCAAATCCATTCTTTGCATATCCAAGAAGATTGGGTCTTTCTCAATCCATACCATGGATAGAGTAGCAGGTTCTTTTCTCCATAGAGCATCAGTTACCTTGTTCTCCTTTTCAAGATGATAGTGAATAGAGAAATCATAATCATTGATTAGCTCTAACAATCTCCTTTGATGCATGTTGAGAACCTTTTGTGTGAATATATACTTTAGGCTCTTGTGGTCAGTGTATATGTGACACTTCTCACCATAAAGGCAGTGCCTCCATATTTTCAAGGAAAAAATCACGGCTGTCAGCTCTAGATCATGCTTCGGGTAGTTCTTCTCATGGATCTTCAATTTTCGTGAGGCATAGGCCATCACATTGTCATTTTTCATGAGTACACAACCCAATCCTTTCATTAAAGCTTCATTGTATATCACAAAACATTCTCCACTTTTCGGTAGTGTCAGTACAGGTGTAGTGATCAACCTTCTCTTTAGATCCTTGAAGCTTCCCTCACATTCTTCTATCCAGACATACTTTACCCCTTTCCTTGATAACTTATTTAGTGGGCTTCAAAATAGTGAGAAGTTTCTCACAAAATGTCAGTAGTACCCAGCTAATCCTAGAAAACTATGGATTTCTATGACACTAGAGGGCCTCGACCATTCCTCAATCGCCTTTGTCTTTGTAGGATCCACAGAAAGTCCCCCACTTGTGATCACATGTCCCACGGACGTGACTTGATTCATCCAAAAGTCACACTTACTGAACTTGGTGTACAAAATCTCCTTTCTCAAAGTCGCCAACACAAGTCTTAGATGTTCTTCATGGTCCTCCTTTCTCTTGGATTAGATGAGAATATCATCGATAAACACTACCACAAATTTGTCAAGGTAATGTCTAAAGACTCTATTCATCAAATCCAAGAAGATTGTAGGGGAATTAGTAAGTCTGAAGGGAATCACCAAAAATTCATAGTGCCCATACCTTATACGGAAGGCAGTCTTCTAAATATCTTCCTTCTTCACCTTTACCTAATGATATCCAGAACGAAGATCCTCCTTTGAGAAGTATTGAGCTCCTCTTAAATAGTCCAACAAGACATCAATTCTTGGGAGATGATATTTTTTCTTTATGGTGATCTTGTTGAGTTCCCGATAATCAATACACAGTCACATTGTTCCATCCTTCTTCTTCACAAAGAGCACTGGTGCACCCCAAGGTGATGCACTAGGGCGTATGAACCCTTTGTCCAAATGATCTTGCAGCTGCTTCTTTAACTCATACAGTTCGATAGGAGCCATCCTATAGGGACACTTTGAGATAGGAGTATCTCCAGGTATGAGTTCAATTGAGAAATCTACCTCAGGATCTGGGGGAATTCCGGGTAACTCTTCGGGAAATATATCGCCGTATTTCATCATGTTGGGCATTTCCCCAAGGTTGGAACATTCCTTCGTCTCAACCATTTGGGAGAGGTATTCTTTTTTATAGGGAATCAACACCCACACCATTGAGGGATTTTTCAAAGGATATTCATGATCTTCCTTTCATTTTTAGAGGATAATGGTATGGTTCGGAATATGAAAAGATATTTCCTTTTCTCTACTGTTGATATGCGCTCTATATAACGAGAGCCATTCCATTCCCATTATAGCATCGAATTCCACCAGGAGAAGTATTATGAGATTTTCTGGAAGAATATTCCCGCATATGCCAAAAGGAGAAGAGTCAAACACTTGGGTTGAAATTATTGAACCACATGGTGTTTTTACATATATCTCTCCTTCATGGTTTCAGGGCTTCGATTCTACAGATATAGAAAACATTCAAGATATAAAGGAATGCGTAGAACCAGAATCAAATAAATTTTTTTCCATTCTTCAAGGAATAGGAAGTGTACCTTGTACGACATCATTATCATGCTACACCTCCACAGTAGTGATGGCACAAGCCTTCCCTTGTTCCTTTGGCTTTGGTGGCTGCTGACGCTAATTACCCTTAAGAACTCGAGGTTTAGTGAACTTGTTTTCATAGTTCCCTATCTCCCTACAGTTGTAGAATTGAACCATGAGTTGTTCTCACCTTTCATCAGCTACACTCTCCTTACTTTTTGTGTCTTTTCGACACTCTTGAGCATGATTTACATCTTTCCCACACTTAAAGCACTTCCCCATCCCTTTGAGGCAGTTCCCATTGTGCAACTTCCAACATTTTTGTCATGTGGGTCGTTGATTTTTCATCCCACCTTTATCATTTGATTCACCAGCTTGAAACTCCATATTTCTTTTCTTATGACCATAGCCATGGGACAATTATTCAAACTCCATATCAACTTTGAGAGCACACCGATTTTTTTTTCATAACTCCCAAAGTCTCGAATTGCAAGAGCCTTTTTAAGGTGTGGTTTTAATCCAGTAAAGAATCTATCAATTTGGCTATCGTTGTTGATAACAAAACCTGAAGCATACCTTGAGAGCCTTGTGAAATTAGATTCATAGGTTGTGACAGATTCTATTTCTTTTTTTCTTGAGCTCTATGAATTCTCTCTCCATCTTCGTGTGAAGAGTTCATGGGAAATACTTATTAAGAAACATTTTTTAATGTATTCCCATTCCATCTCTTCAATTTCCTCCCTTGGCTTGGTGTTCTTAATCAAAGCCCACTGTTGATGAGCTTCTCCATCTAGATGATAAACGACTAGAGTCACCTTCTCCATCTTAGAACTTTGAAGAATAGAAAATATTTTCTCCAGGGATTGACCCACTGTTCCACAACTACTGGATCAGAAGATCCACAAAACATCGATGGTCATTGCCGCATAAAACATTCGATATCCAGTTGCTCCCTCTTTGGTGAAGGAGGACGTTCCCTATTATTATGGTTATTATTCATAACCTGAGATAATTGGGTAAGCATCTCCATGAAGTTTTGAACTCCACCTCCCAAATCATTGGGGATGTCGTTCGGGCAATCGTTGCATTGGCCCTTGCAAGAGTTGTTGGCCTGATTTCTCCTAGTTCCCACCATTTTCTAAAATAGAAAAGGTTGGAGAAAAGCATAAGTAAACAAGTCATGAATAACTTATTCATTTAAAAAATTTATACAAAAAACATAACATATGGGATCCCTAGGTAAATATTCTTGTGTGCATATTTGTACTTAGTCTCATGCTGTAGGTTTTACCTTGGGTTCACTAATCCCAATTCCTAAATTAACTAAACCTTTCCTCTGATACCAACTATAGAGACCCTGCCTTTTCTTACATTAATATTACATCATTTCAAAGATAAACAACATAAAAGTACTACACATAGAGGATCCAAAGGTTTAGTGTCTTGGGAAAAATAGGACCATATATAACAAAAACAACATCAAGCATAAACATTTATTTAATTTCTTCTTCTCTAGCTTCTTATTATCACTTTTCATTCCTTAATACATGTAGCCACATGAGGATATACATAAAAAGGGGTGAGCTAGAAGCCCAATAAAAGGATAGTTAAGAAAAATATAGCATGGGGTGATCATAATCATAACATAGGAAAAAGATCATGAACATGAGATGAGCATAAATAAAAGACTTGAAATGTTGCAATGCATAAAAATGAAACATCATGTATTAGTGGTTAAATACCACACATAATTTTGAACCAAGATAGAATCTTTTTCACTAATAATTCCAAATTTAATCATGAGATACATCAAATTTCCCAATTCATTGTAGCTATATAAAATTCCGGGCGCACCTGTCACATTTAAACATTCATATTGCGCTATATAATTCCGGGCCCACCCGTCACATCATAAAATTATCATTTCTCATGCATGCCACAGTGAACATATAACATAAATGAAAATTACAAACCCATGAAAAGGAATGGGTTTCATCTCATAATAACACATTCATAAACTATGGGTACTTAAAATAAAGATGTAACAACATACATGATACAAGAACCACCATCCTTGAATGAGAGGTAAAAGGTGAGTTCTTAAAAGAAGAGTTCTTTTGGAAAACATTTTGATTGACATAAACATTATTAGAAAACATGTATATCCCATAAAATGTAATATAATTATGATAAAATGACCTGTAAGGAGTAATCGTATCAAAAATGGAGTGAAAGAGGGAGAACCCGAAGGATGGAAGTGGGGTTCGAGAATTTCCCCTTACCTTGTTCCTGAATGGTTCCTTCTCTTTAATGTCCTGTCTAATGAAATTATATTCATTAATTAGAAATCTAGAACCATGTGTACATTAATATGGTTCATTCTGGTTTCATTATGTCATATTATGTTCCTTTGGATGACTTATAGAGTTTAAAAACATTGTTTGGGGATGTTCGTTTTTATGGTTTTTCTTGGGTGGTTCACTTGTATTCTTAAATTGATGTTTGTGTAGAACATGAGTAAGCATACAGAAATGATATTACATGTCATTAATGATAATACAAGATTTTTAATGATCTTATAATGAATTATATTAGATCCATGTGGATGAATCATTAGATAATAATTAAATGATTGTTACACTACTACAACTTGGCACTTTATCAGTGCTAAAAACTGACATTAACAGCACTAGAAAAGCGCTGTTAATTCCGGTGTATATAAAGGGGTGGTCCCCTTTATCAGTGCTCTGAGAAGCGCTGATATAGGAGACCTTAATCAGTGCTAAAAAAATAACTCATAAAGGACCCCCTTGATCACTGCTTTTTTTAATGATGATAAAGGTCTCATATATCAGCGCTTTTCGGAGCACTGATAAAGGGTGTACTTTATCAGTGCTGGACTAGCGCTGTTAAAGGTGTCCTTTATCAGCGCTCAAAAACGCACTAATAAAGGCACCATCGCCTGCACCTGCAAAACAGAACCTGCACACCTACACACCAGAATACCTGCACAAAGTAGCACATGCACACCAGCACAAAATAGCACCCGCACACAATATTTTGACCGACAACGGTATATACATTTACTTAACATCATTAATTCACAAAAAAACATTGCTATATACAATTCAAACATTGTTTTACATGGTTAAAATTACAATTATTCAACAACAGTTATAAACATTCATGTTTCATCCTTTGAAATCCGTGATCCGTTCTCAAAATTTGTCGTTCATGGTATTTGTTACCGAACAAAGCATCCGAACTCAATGAAAAAAATTAACCTATATAAGAAAACAAATATTATGTTAGTAATGCAATATTGAAATAAATTAAAACATTAATTTGAAAGAATACATTAATATAGAAATGTGAAACTAAAATATGAAATTTTAAACTCAAATGTTTTCATTCTCATAACAATGAAAGGGAATAATGTAAAATCAATATGTTTTTAATTGATTTATCTCATTTAATAAATACTGATTCTTTATCTAATGAAAAGATTTACCGGTCACACTGTTCATATTATTGAGGTGCGGTCGATTCTTTCACATCACAAATGACTCATGGATCATTTTCCTAAAGTTTCAAAACAATCCGAACGCGTTTTCACGGTATTCCATTTGTCAGTAGTGTTGTTTTCTAAAGTTTATGTCATTTTCAAATTGATATCAGAAACTTTTAGCCATACTGTTCACACCGTGCATTAGATTGAGGTGAGGTCAATTCGTACCCATCACAAATGACTCATGGATCTTTTTCCTAAAGTATCAAAACAATCTGAACATGTTTGCTCAGTATTCCGTATGTCATTAGTGTTGTTTTCTAAAGTTTATCTCAAATTGAAACTGATATCAGACACTTTTAGCCATACCAGTCACACCGTGCATTGGATTGAGGGGCGGTCGATTCTTACACGTCACAGATGACTCATGTATCGTTGTCCTAAAGTATCAAAACAATCCTAACACGTTTGCTCGATTTTCCGTATGTCACTTGTGTTGTTTTCTAAAGTTTATCTAAATTTGAAACTGATATCAGACACTTTTAGCCATACCGGTCACACCGTGCATCGGATTGAGGTGCTGTAAATTTTTACATGTCACAAATGACTAATGGATCATTTTACTAATGTATCAAAACAATCCGAATGCGTTTTCTCGGTATTTTGTATGTCACTTGTGTTGTTTTCTAATGTTATGTCAATTTCAAATTGAGTAGTAGGAATTCACTAATCTAAGGATATGAAACATAGGAATGGGAGATCATAGATGCTCAATAAGTGTAAATGGGGATATTAATGACCATATAAAGATAACATAAGTATTAGTAATTCACTTTCATTGTCCTATTTGTTTACATTCTTCCATCAGGTACACTGCCCATTCGTTTCTAAACACATTTAAATCATCTTCTGAATATGAGTTTTGCGACAGTCATAGTAGTACTGAAAAAATATAAATACACAAAGGATTAATAATTAATTTAAATGAAGTAGTAATTATTTTCAAAAATAACTCTTCAGGGATGCTTGTTTGTTCATGAAATATGATCTCTTTCATAAATTTAGAAATATAATAACCACAGTCCTTGTTGTTTGTTTGTTTCGGACACTGCAGAAGCATCGAGAAAAATAAGTAATTTTTTTGATATGTATTTGGATAGTGAAATATAATTATACATACCCAGATACTTCTCCATTTGTAGATCTTGTGGGCATTGTCGTCCTTATGCCCTGGATTCATTCCAGCCTTTTGAAATTATTCATAAACCGCCCTTTCATAACAAAATATTCATTATAAGATAATATAAAATATATAACTAGATATTTAGTTCTAAATTTTTTGATCTAGTGTACTAAAAATTGACAGTCTCCATCATGTTTGGTCGGTTTGTTGGATATCCATGCAGTGAATCCAGAAAATAAATATTTGGAGTATCCAAATTGACTACAATGAGCATCCAATGATTCCTAAAAACACAAAAAGAAATAAGTACTGATAGAAATGAAAATATAATTGATATGATTAAAATGTAGATTTTTACCCCTGCAACATTGGTATTAAAAGGACTCTGTCGGTTGTAATTCTGCTTTGAAATGTTCTGAGAAGATTTGACATTAATTCAGCCTGAAAATCAGAATATATTTCTCCTCATTATATAGAAATGGTGTGAGGACTAACGAGTCCAAATTTTTATTCATGGGAAAATACACTCAATTGTTTTACATATATATTCCTTTGAAAACTATGAGATTTATTTAGCCATAATTATCAAATTATATCAGCTTCTATAAAATCAATTCATGAAAACATTCCTCATGTATACATTTATAACTGGGGAGCCTAGCCAGTCGTATGTGATGATCTCAGCAACTGCATCTGCACTAAAGAAATCTAATGTTTCCTCTCTGTATATATATTTTTCACAAACAATTGTGTGACTCTTCCCTCCTATCATTTTCCTATCCACATGATCTTGCAATGATATTAAATGTGGATATAGAATGGGCGGGGTGAACGCGCTCTCAGTAGATCGTTTTAATCGGTTGGTTGATCCTTTTGAGCCGCTCATTCGTTTTAGCTCCTCCATTTTTTCCTTCTATAATAGCATTCATCGGTTCATCCATTTTATAATTTAATGTTAAAGGTTCTTCTTGAAAAATGAATTGAAAATGAATACCTCCTGGTCGACATGTTTTTTTACAAGATTCGATAGCCATGCAACGAATGTTCAAACAACTTTTTCCACCATATGAAATTTGTCATTGTCATTTGGCATGGGAAGCTCGACGCTTGGCTCATGAGCTACGTTAATAGACACTTTGACATGACTGGTTGGAAGTGGTCTGGAGTGTAGCGTGTCATTCTGCATATTGAACACCATAGACCTCGCTACAAGGCGATGGGTGGGAGTTGACAGATATAAATCACAGTCATTTTCACCCTATAGAATATCATTACATGAAAGGTATTAGTGTCTTTGTGATTCAAATTTCACAGAAAAGAATATTAGAACTTTGATTACCTCGGTTAGGTCAGGTCTTTGAGGGGAATGGCTCGCCTCAAAGCGGGTGGGGGGGGGATCTTCTCACGTGGGTTGTTCATGAGTTGTTTGTTCTCTTCGCCTCTCCTCCATTAAACTCCTAGCATCTCTCTCTGACTTTGGAATTTTTCATCAAGGGTATCTACTCTATCTCTCATTAATTTCAATTCTTTAGTTTGTTCATCATCTTGTTTTTTTTCTGAAAATATGCCCGGGGTGACACCCCAAAACCCAAACCTCTGACGCGGCCATACTGTTCTGGCTGTTTCAAGGCCGCTGAAAGTTTGTCTGCATTCGGTGCGGGTGTTTTTGATTCCTGTGACTATGTCAAATAGAATATATGGAAAAATAAGTAATCATCATTATGTAATATTGATTTAAAGCAAAACAAGTTTATATTATGTCATACTTACACATGTTTCCCACACTTTTTGTGTGTTTTCATCTACTAGTTTCCCCTCTTTATTAACACGAGCCTCCTTCCATAGAACATGGCGTGGAAAAGAAGTGTCTTGGGATTTTTCTTCATCAATCTGCATATAAAAAGAGAAACATGTTTACAGTGTTGTTTTATGTCACATAAAATTATTGTAGTACTTTTAAAATACGTACCAATTGTTTTTCAATTGAAGAATACCCCAGCCTTGCTTTACAGTAGGGGTACGCTGGTTTTGCTGCCCGTTCTTTATTTTCAGAACTCAGTTGCTGTTTCATAAATAATAACCTGTCAATCAACACGATGAATACAAGGAACGTTACACAACGTGTAACCAAACACAATGTACTTGAAAATTCTGTTTCTCATGACGGTTACAAAATGCATCCCACATTCCTTGGGATATCAAGTGTGCATAAAGAGGAGGCGAGTGTGGCTTGATTTTCCCTTCATCATCTTTCAGATGATGTTTCGTTAAAATTGTGTGAAAGCCTCTATGAATCCTTCCCACCAGTCTTAATACATATTCTTTGTGCGAAACATCTACTATAAATGCACTCTGCAAGAGATGATGAAGAATTAGTCAATATTTCAGTATTTTATTATATATTATTTTAATAAATTAAATACATGATATCATAATGTTACCGTAATTTCTTCCCACATTAATGATTTCAACCCGCTGACAACATGGTGCCACCACTCTACATCAATCGGCACACGTTGTCGAGTGAAGATTCCAATGTAGAAACTAAACATGGATTTGTTGGGGTTTACATACTGGCCTCGTTTATTCCATCCCACCTCATATTTGATGCCTTTTTCTTTTGCCTTAAAAATTTTGGTTAAAAAAATTAAACTACGGCGCACCTGTTTTTTTTGTCGACGGGGTTTCATCGCCTACCATTTCCTCGGCTTCTGCATCATCATTAAGTTTCTCCGAAGCGCTAGCATCGGCACTGGGACCAGCTGCAACAGGTTTAGAGACCTATTGTACCTCAGCAGTGGGACTAGCTACAACAGGTTGAGAGACCTGTTGTGTCTCGAGATTGGGTGCATCAGCAGGTAAAGAAGTCATTATTTGCAGAACTGGTTTAACATTTAATTTAGATCACATATAAGAAGCATCGACCAGATACTAACATAATCTAAGACAATCTATATTACAATAAAATAAATTAACCGGATTATTGAACTCTCTTTTTTTAAAGGCTGAATGGATTTGACACCTCTATCAACTATATATATCCCTTCATTGTGGTCTCCTCTAACATACAAAACATCGACAACATTGGGACCACTATGAAATGATTGTGAAGTCCCAATGAAAGGGTCATCTTCCGTTGAATTTTCATCTAACCCTCCAGTTGTTTTGGTCGATAACAGAACGATTGACCAGTTTCGGTTTGTGGGATCTGAAACATAAAATAATTGCACTGCCTGTGATTCCATTATAAATGGTCCGTCTTTCTCCCCTTCCTTACTAAAATCAACTTTCACGAATCCCGAATCATCTATTTTAATAGCACTCATGTTATCAACCCACTTGCATTGAAATATCGGAACTTGAAATTCCATATAATCCAACTCCCATATTTGTTTGATGACGCCAAAGTATTACATATTCGCATAAATTGGATTTCCTTCCTTAGCACTGGAAACATGAATCACTTCAACCACAAGTGTAACTCCACTATTGTACATGGTACTGTCTTCATTGTGTTCATTATTATAAAATGTATAACCATTAACTACATAATAATTGTTAGATAATGCACACACACTTGGTCCTCCGGCAAGCCATCGAAGTTGTATTGAAATTGACTCTGGATTTTCATCTGACTTTTTAAAAATATGATCTCGAAACCATCCTATAAACTGTCGATTATGTGTATCTGATATCCATTTTTCATCCCTAGATGGATTCAATGCCTAAGAATTTCATTGTGGATTTAAACATATGGGTAAACGCCGAGACTGTTATGAAATACATAAAGGTGGGCCTTCTCCCAATCTGTAATATTGATTGTGACAACCTGTCTTCTAAAAATTACTTCACCCTCAAGCCACCTAGTGTGATGCGATTTCAGTAAGCCAATACTTTGCACACAAGACAAGTATTCGGTACAGAATTCAGCAGCATCCTTAACAATATATCACTCTACAATACAACCCTCTGGCCAACTTCAATTTTTGACATACCCTTTCTAAATCTTCATATACCGTTCATTGGGGTACATCCATATGTAATGTAGAGGACAACATAGTTGAATCTCTCTCACCAAGTGGACCATCAAATTAACCATCATATCAAGAAATGAAGGCGGGAAGAACATTTATAATTCACATAATATGACGAAAATTACTTTTTCCATAGCTGGAAATTTCTCTGGGTATATAACTATGGTGCATATAGATTTGAAGAAGAAACACAGTTTTGTTAATGTATGGAGGACATTCTTGGGAAAAATGAAACGTAAAGCAATTGGAATGAGATCTTGCATCAAAACATGATAGCCATGTGATTTAAGACCTTTTAACTTCAAGTCTCTTATTGACACGTGGTTACTGATATTTGACGAATACCCCTCTGGAACCTTTACGTCATTCAAGAAGTTACAAAACTGATATCTCTCCTTCCTGGAAAGAGTGTATGCAGCAGGAGGAAGAAATGTTTATTTTTTACCATTCACTGGTGCCAACTCTTCTCGTATTCCCATCTCAACCATGTCCAACCTAGCCTTAATTCCATATTTTGTTTTGCTAGATGTATTTAGCTATGTGCCAATGACACTATTAAATAAATTTTTTTCTACACGCATAACATCAAGAAAATTTCTTACATACAGACAATTCTAGTATTGTAATTCAAAAAAAACTGATCACTTTTTCCAACTGATTGTCGTAAGGTTTTTCAAAGACAGTTTACCAAAAGTAGTGTCCACATTTTTAACATTATCAAACAATTGATCACCTGTTAGTGGAGATGGTGTTGTACACTCTTCTGAACTTCCATCGAATGATGTCGTCCAAGAATGGTACTTATGTCGTTGCGGTAGAAATCTCTGATGTCCTAGAAACACGGTTTTCGATGAATTTTTCAACCTAATTGATTGTGTAACTTCTTCGCAAACATGACATCCTTGAGTTCCTTTAATGCTATATCCTGATAAATTTCCATAAGTAGGGAAGTCATTTATCATCCCGTACAACATGACTCTCAAAGTGAAATATTCTTTTCTGTAAGCATCATACAATGTAACACCTGAATCCCACAATAATTTCAAATCTTCGATCAATGGAGCTAAATAAAAATAAATATCATTACCCGGTTTTTTTGGTCCTGATATAAGAATAGATAACATGATTTATTTTCATTTCATGCATATCCACGGTGGTAAGTTATAATTTATCAACATAACCGGCCATGTACTGTGACTGTTGCTTTGAAAACCAAAAGGATTCACTCCATCTGTAGATAACGCAAGACAAAGGTTTCTCAACTCGTTTCCAAATTCAGGATACTCATGATCGATTCTCTTCCACTGAGGAGAGTCTGCGGGTGACATAGTATCCCATATTCAATTCTTGTATCTGCATGCCATGTTAATTTTTCTGCAGTCTCCTCACTTCCATATAGGCGTCTAAACCTTGGAATGATTGGAATGTACCATACAACATTAGTAGGACTGGATTAATCTTTCTTGTATCAAGAATCACCACACTTTGGGCATTATTAAAGTGATTTGTGGTCTTTGAGAAATAGTATACAGTAATTTGGACAGGCGCGTATTCTTTTAGAGATCATACCCATCGAGCATAGCATTCGTTTGGCATCGTATGTTCGTCTTGGGAGATCATTGTCTTCTGGGAGCATGTCATTCATGAGAGAAAGTAGTTTCGTAAAACTGGCGTCACTCCACCCATTGTTTGATTTCAAATTATACAGCTTCAGTACGGCTGGCAATGCTGTATATTTAGTGAAACCAGCATACAATGGTGTCTTTGCACAACTTTTTACCTTCTCAAATAATTTTGGGCAATCACGAAGTTCATCTTCGATGGTACTTGTCATTTCCGAAATACGATCTTCATCATCATTCACATCTGTAATCACATCCTCTATACAATCATTTTCATTGTTCATGTTTGTAATCATATCTGATGATCCATAAAACACAGTGTCATCCCAGTCACTACATATATTCGTTGTTTCCCCGTGTTTATTCCAACATGTATGACTCTGAACTATTCCGTGACAGATCAGGTGTTCTTCCAACTCCTCTGGACCAATTTGTTTTGAATAACAACAGTGTAAACACTGACAAAGGATTTGATAATATTAACATGCATTATCTTTTGCAAACTTGATAAACTCTTTCACACCTTCTTCATACTCTTTTGTAAACCGATTGGTATTCATCCATTCTTTATTTATATTCATCCTATTTGAAATCCATAGGATGAGTATATAGGTCAGGGGAGAAGGAATATTAGAATAATTTATATATAAAACTAGATACTTCAAAAATGGTAGGGGCGTGCTCATTAATATCAAATATTGGGTGGTTCTTTGGATTCATCCAATATCTTCCTCTCTTCAATCACCCCCGATGAGGGGTGGTTCATGGGAGTTTTTTATAGTGTGTTAGTGATTTTTCCCTTCAAAATTCCTCCATTACTAATATCCTTTATTTTCCAATGATTTGGGATGATTTTAACTAGGATTTGTGTGATGATTTCACTATATCATCTTCAAATCAATTCAGATGATATAGATTTTGATTGTATTGGCTAGGGGTTATCCTTGTATGATGAACACACCATGTTTTGTGAGGTAGGTAGACCCTATAATACAAAACCATATTCCAATTTATGCATGATTGTGCATTCATGCATGAGTATATGTGTTTCAGTGAAAGGGATATAAATCAAGAGCAACCAAGGTAAATAAATATGGTGATTTTGAGAGATAGAGTGAGGGTTCTATTGAATGTTTGTGATTTCGTGATCATCCATAGATTATGACTCCATGGATTAGTTGTGTTTATGAAATGATTGAGTTTGGTATGAGTTTCGTATAGCTTAGTTAGGTTTTCTAAGGCTATTTGATTAGATTCTTAGGCCTATAGAAGATGGATCATATAGTTTTATATATCATGTATGATGAGGAACACCCTCTTAAGGATATATAAGAGTCATGGTGTGATAATATGATGTGATATATAGAAATGGGGATATATATAAACCAAATAGAGCACACAACAAAACCATCAGGATCCATAAGAATAGAACATAAAGAATACATAAACATGGTCCATATATAGTGTCAACTGAACTAAAAAGAAACTAAAAATAGAGATATAATAAATCAGAACCCGATCAGATATCCTCGTGACCTTTTGGTTACCACTAACTATAAGACAAACCTACTTTAAAGGAAACCTAAACAAGAAACCCAACCCTAAAAAAATATTGGGTCTACTAATGCCGAGTGTCACAAGTAGGGTGTGAGTATAAATCAACTTAGTAGGCGAGCACCACAGAATCCATACATTACCTTTCCTGAAATAATACAAAAACAGTAGTTTGAAATACATTTATAAATTAGGTTTTTATCATTTAATGAACAAGCACATATTTTTTAGAAAATTCATTTTCAAAACAAATCACGACTTCCCCTTTTAAAATAGATATCTAGTTTAAAAAAAGAATTCAAAATTCAATATAAGTATACAAAAAAGGTTATCACAAAGCCATAATGAAATTAATTGAAACAATAAAAGTAGAAAAATACTGGAAAACTATATAACCAAAGTGCAGAAAAATAAAGAAGAACATATATATAGGTAATCATTAGAATTACCCAAACATACCTAGAAAAAAAACCCTAGACTTACTAGGTTCAGAATCAGCTGCCGACATATGTTGTACCTCCATAGTAAACAACCCACATTGATGATCCATCATAGTAGTATATCAGAGAATGAAGAGGCCATCACATGCACGGTATAAACCAATAATGCATAAGTGCCAACCGGGCCTATACATCACATGAGTTTCAAAACCAATTTCCAAAACACCACAAAATACCAATAGATATTTAAAATATTCAAATCAAATTCCATTTTCAAAACCAAGGGGAAAACCATGTAAGCTCTGAAGATTCCAAATGGGCCTTTATGCCAGTTAGAAACCAAACCACACCACAAGAAGCCAAACATAATTAATCTCAATATTGACAATAAATGATGACATAATTAATTCATGAAAATTCAATTTTACTCTCCTTAAGGAGGCGGACCTGGTGGCGGAGGAGAAGGAGGCGTCGACAGCGGAGGCACAGAGGAAGTGGAGGTAGCGCAGAGGCATCACAGAGGCAGCGCGGAGGCAGGAAGGAGACAACGGAGGTAGCTGAAGAAGCTCGGAGGCAGCAGAGGAGGATGAGGAGGAGGAGGAGGAGCAGGCGTCAGGGGAGGAGGAGGAAGACGAGGCCGCGGTGGAGGATGAGGAGGAGGAGGAGGAGCAGGCATAGAGGAGGAGGAGGAGGTGGCGGCTGAAGGAGGAGGAGGCGGTGGCTGATGGAGGAGGAGAAGGAGGAGGAAGCGGTCACGGTGGAGGAGGAGGAGAAGGAGGTGGCGACAGCGGCACAGAGGAGGGCTTCCGCGAGAGCTTGACTGGGTTTGGGGAGGAGGAAGAGGACCCGGTGGATTTTATCAATCCCACGTGGACCTTTATCAGCGGTAGTAAAAAGCGCTGATAAAGGGTGTATTTATGAGCGCTAAAATGAAAAGCGCTGATAAATACCACCTTTATCAGCGCTGATAAAGGCCGGAATTTATCAGCACTTTTCATTTTAGCGCTGATAAAGACACTCTTTATCCGCACTTTTTTAGCACTGATAAATACATAGTTTATCAGCGCTAATAAAAGCGCAGATAAATGTATCAATTTAAGAGTTTATTTATATTATTATATATTTATTTAACTCTAAATCTATATATCTCTATTTATACTTATAAAATTGTTTTAAAGGTATATTTATACATATATCAGGGAAAATATAATAAAATATATATTTATTTTTTAAATATAATTTAATTTTAATTATAAGTGTACATTTTTTATAACATATATATTATATGGGTATCATAATGAATTATAATATCTATAAATGAACATTTTTCAATATGCACATATGTATACGCATGTATGAAATATTCATTCGAAAACACATATATATACACCCATGTATGATATTCATTGACCCCAATTCATTGGAAAACACATATATATATTCAAGAATTTCAATTATAGTACATATATATTAGAACACATTATATATTTTTAAATAAAACAAATACATTAAATATAAATAAATATATTAAATATATATTTAATCTAATGAAGTGGTAAATCTAATAAATACAATGAATTAATAAATATAATAAATTAATATATAATGAATTAATAAATCTAATAATTATATCATGAATTAATAAATCTAATAAATATATTTATTATTAATCTTATAATTATTTAATTATATATATATATAATTATTTAATTATATATATAAATACGTAGTTTATCAGCACTAATAAAATCGCTGAAAAATTTATAAATTTAAGAATTTATTTATATTATTATATATTTATTAAACTCTAAATATTTATATATCTATTTATACTTATAAAATTATTTTAAAGGTATATTTATATATATATCATTGAAAATATAATAAAATATATATTTATTTTTTAAATATAATTTAATTTTAAGTGTACATTTAATTAATATATATATATATATTATATATGGGTAACATAATGATTTATAATCTATAAATGATCATTATTCAATATTGAAGTGCCCAGATCAGTGTGAATCACTGAGAGGGGGAGGGGGTGAATCAGTGATCCTTTAAAAACTTTTTACTAATTGATTCTTAATCAATTAAACCTCTATGGATGGTTAAAGCCTCGATCCACTCTTCTTGTATCTCTCAACCTTTCCCGGATAATGCAGTAATGAAAAGGCACATGACACAAGGATTTACAAGGTTCGGCACCAAAGGCCTACATCCTTGCCATGCTCTCCAAGCATGGATTCTCCCATTATAATCTGTTAGTATTACAATAGTCGATACAGCTTCCCACCGTATCTCTCCTGAGTCCCACAGGAGGGTCTTTATACTGCGTCCCACAGTGTTACCAGAGTCCCACTGGCCTGCTCCAGAATCCCACTGAAGACTTCTTCTCCCTGAGTCCCACAGGGTCTTCTCTTGGCTCCTCGAGTCACACGAGTAGCTCTTCTTCACTTTAAGTTCTTCAAGTAACTTCAGCAGCCTGGGATAAAGGCTGCTGGCCTTGCTCTTCTCTTCTGATCACTTGTGGTTGATCAGGGCTTCTCGTCAAGCTCAGGCTTTATCTCCTTCTTCTGGATGACCTGGCTTCTCTCTTCAACTACTGAATGCTCAGACAACTGATATCTCTAACTTCAGTCTGGTCCAGTCTCAGTTCACTTCAACATCATGCACTGAGTGCATGGCAACTCTTCAAGATCTTCAAGTCTTGGACTCCTCAGATGCACACCACTGATTTAGCACTGTTCACGTGTGCACGTACATGCATGCATGCATGCACTCTCCTTTTCTTTCTTCTAGGTGCAGTAGACCCTCAAAGGGCGTAGTCACTTTAAGCACACACCTTCTCACTAAGCTTCACACACTTTATTCAATTTGCTTACACACATAAATGTGTGTTATACCCTAGTGTGAGAGTCTCCTTCTTCTTCTCCTTCTTAGTGTGTACACACCACTTAGGCACACACTAAGGTTCGGCCTCTTCTTGTCTAGCACACACAACTTGTTCTTTCTTCCTCTTGAACACACACACAAAATGTGTTCTTCTTTGTTGTGGTCTTCAAAGTGTGCACTTCACTTATGCACACACTTGGTTCTCCATTTTGTACACACAAGGGCTACGGCCTATTTTTTTTCTTTTTGCACACATGTAGGCTTAGGTGTTTATCTTCACTTGGTGCACACACAAGATGTGGCCTCGGGTTCTCCTTGCACACACAATACCCTAGGATCTTCACTTTGCACACAAGGCATGCAAGTCTCGGCCTTCACTCCTTCACTTCACACACACAAGAGGTGTGGAATCCTCTTCACTTGAGCTCCTTCCAATATGGAGGCACACAAGGTGCAATCAGGGGGCGCGCAGGTGCAAGGGCTCAAGGGCCGCGCAAGGCCTTGGGTATTTCTCTTCTCCAATTACCACACACCCGAGGCAAGGCCTCGGTCAACTTTGGCACACACACAATCTGTGTAAAACACAACCCGAACTCCAACTAGGCGCGCAAGGAGGTGTGGCCCTCTTCTTGTTTTCAAGTGCTGCGCAGGCTTCAGTGTGCAAGAGTGCAACACTGCCGCGGCAGGATCTTGAGCCACGGGTCGCGCAAACCTCGACCAACCTCGGGCATAAGGAGGGCGCTGCCCAACCCTCTCTTCTTGTCGCGCAAAGTGGCTGCGCGCAAGGAACTTCACGAAGCCAAAAATGGCTTCGGGCTGCTGCCGCGCAAGTGGTGCGCGCAGGGCAGGTCTTCACGAGGCAGAGCTCTCACGGATCTTCTGATTTTCAAGAAAACTTCAGCAAGCAATCCAAGTGCTCGGGCTCTCTTTTTATAGGCTAGGAATACCCCATATCTTCCGCGTGATTTAACTTCAAGATCCCGAAGTTTTCGGTTCTTTAAAATCTTCCAAATATTTATATTTATCCTCTGTTTCACGCGGGATCTTTCTTCTTCGGTTTCCTCCACATGCATGCGATTTATAACGCATGCATGGCCTTCGTTAAACCTTATCCATGCAAAGGCACGAACACCGAATGGCCTCGCACCTCCGGTTGCTTCGGCCTTGCTCGAAATCCTCCACTAGTTGCATGCATGCCTTTTTTATTGCATGAATGTGATCAGTAGGCTCAGACGATCCTCAAGGAGCTTTCGTCTTCGAAAATGGTGGCCGGGAGCTCGAAAACTGTCTTCGGGAGGCTCCTGGTTCGAGCGGAGCTCGCGGGAAGGCGCGGGGAGACCTCGGACGAGCTCGGCGAAGGAGACGACTCTGGGAGCCGTCGGATCGCCATTTAAATGACCGCGGACGGCTCAGATTATAACATCGCCGCGGAGACGGATCGTACGGTGGAGATCTCGCGCGAGATCAAACATGCGGCCAGGATTAGATCCCGGGATAAAAATCCCGTCCCACATCGAAACGCCGCGGGATTTTGCCGCGGTTTATTAGCCAAGCGCTGCCGGCCTCCCTTCAATTGAACTTCTCCCCTCCCGGTGCCGCCCCGCACCGGGTTCTTCCTGCGGGCGCGCTCTGCGCCCACTCTGCTCCTGCGGGCGCGCCACTGGCGCCCACTATGCACCTCCGGTGCGCGGATTTCACCACTGCGTGCCCTCGGGGGCTTATACACGGCCCCCTGCCTCTCGAGCTTTGCACCATGGGATCCCCCATGGGCGTGGCGCCTAGTGCCCATATGAGCCGTGGGGTTGAACCCGTGGGCTGGCTTGAGATGGCCAATTTTTTGGCAAAGGACAGAACCTAGACTTTGTAAAAACATGCCAAATGCCAAATGCCTCCTTCTTCTTCTAAGCCATTCTTCCTCCTCTTTATTTCTTCTTCTTCATTAGAATTCATCATCCTTCTTCAACATATATTCATCATTTAAGAATGGAATTCTTGAAGGTTCTTCCTTCAACCGATGCTCCTGAATCAAATAATTCATCAAAATTCTTCAATGATCCAATCAGAGATCAAGTTGGATCTTCTTCAAATTCTCATGCACTAAGTGATAGTGCATGGACTTTATTAAACCACTTCATCCACTTAGAAGTTGTGGATGGATCTCTTCAACTCCTCATGCATTGTCAGTACAATGCATGGTCTTCTAATCATGTTGTGACTTTGTATCCAATTGATACAAGTTCTATGAACTTAAAGAGCAGCTCAGCAATCGTCAGATATCCTTAGAGAATGTTTCAAACCATCATCTCCTATGTCACTTAGTGAATCTCCTAAGTGACATGCATCTTAGTACTATGGTCATTCTCCATTCCTCACCATCACTATCACATCCTTTGACATTCACATCTTGACTCTTTGACATCCATTCATTCCAAGACAACTTTATGCCTCATTGACAACAAATGAAACACAATGCACTTCAAATATGAACACATATATACACATGTATGATATATTCATTGACCCCAATTCATTGGAAAACACATATACATAGACGCGCGCTTGTATGATATTGATCAATCCCAATTCATTGGAAAACACATATATGTTTTGAATAATTTCAATTATACATATATATTATAACGCATTATATATTTATAAATAAAACAATTACATTGAATATAAATAAATATAATAAATATATATTAAAAATAAATAATTAATAAATCTAATAAATATATAATGAATTAATAAATCTAATAAATATATAATGAAGTAATAAATCTAATAAATATATAATGAATTAATAAATCTAATAAATATATTTAGTATTAATCTTATAATTATTTAATATATATATATATAGTTATAACATGTGTTTTTTATTTAATGTATACAATAAATATTATCAGCGCTAAGAAAAGCGCTGATAAATGTTACATTTATCATTGCTAATAAAAGGGATGATAAAGGGATATTTAAAGTGCTGATAAATGTTCCCTTTATCAGCGATTTTTTTAGCACTGATAAAGGCACGCCCCATTATCAGCCCTTTTCCGTTAGTGCTTCCAAAGGCAGGCACATGCCTTGCCCAGTTTTGTGGTAGTGTTATTTGGGTCAATTTGGGCGGTTTTTGGATCACAACGAACTATTTTTGACTTATCACTTAGTAATATGGCCATATGTTTTTTCCTGAACATTAAATAGAACATAATAAATATAAAATATTCTGGTTCAACCATAAAACTGGTTTCCTGACCAGATCTGATGGTAGAAATGGATGAATAAAGCATGTCGTTCTTGAAGGTGATAAATTAACACCTCACAAACAACGTTCTCTTTAATAAAATAAAAGGAAGAGGGAAAGTGGGTTGAATGATATAATGCCCCATTATAATAATAAAATTACAGTATATTTATAATAATGGAGTTAAAATACCATTTGGATGAAGATACATGGAAAGAGATCTAGAAATAAACTTGAACTTGAAAGGAAATTAAAGGAGAAGAGGGAGAGAAATTACCTCTTCAATCCTCCCCTTGAGAACCTCCTTAATGACCTAATCTTGGTCTTTTGATGAGACTAGAAGCTCTTGGACATGGGGGAGGGGCTAGGGAAGGTGTTTGGGTAGAGTTTAGAGAAGGCTTGGAGGTGTGAAGAAATGAGGGTGTGAAGGGTGGCTTTTATATTGGAGGGGAGAGGGGTTTCCTTAATATAAAATTCATTAGTTTATTAATTTCCCCTAAGACAAGGAATAGTAAGTCTTGAATGAAAAGTAATAGTATTTTTATCATATGATCAAGAGACAAGTGGGTTTACATAATTAGAGCATCATCAGTGACTCAATTAATCCATTATTTAGCATTTATAGTAATTTATCGGATTCTACTATTCATCAAAAATTCGAGTATCTGAGAAAAATACCAAATATTTACCCCAACAAATTTTTGATGTGTAGAATCCAAAAATTAAGTCCATATTTTTAAAATAATTTTATAAATATTATTAATTTAATATTTAATTAAACTCATAATTTACTTAAAAAACAGTTTTTAAGATTAAAACTGATTTTATAGTGCTTTCAAAAATTACATAGGGTCTTATAAAATAATATAAAAACTATTATAAATTTATTAAATAATTCATTAATACATTTTAGAGAAATAAATGTTCTTTTAAATTAATAAATTAATTATAATTTATTATTTATGACTTACAAAATACCAAAACATTTACGAAGGTCAAATTTTCACTTTCTAAGATGTCTAAATTTTATTTAATTATTCATATGTAATGTTACTCTTATGTTGGATGATTTACTTTTCATAAGGGTCATATTAATATTCATAAGGGTATGTTACTATTCATAAGCGTAGGTCACTATTCACCAAAAATTATTTTTGTTTCATTAGAGTCCAAAAATCATCTTGAACACAACTGTGTATGTCGGATTTTCAAAATTCCAATCACAGAAGTGACAAAATTATGTTTAAAGGTCACTTATCACTTAGTAGTTCCTTATGTTGTTATTTAATGTTATTTTATGACATAAATATAAGAATGTAATTTCTATTTAAAAACTATGGGTTGTTACATAAAATCATTCCCAGCCTCTATTGGTTCCACATATTACCCAATAGTGGTCGACAATGTAACTTTTGGTCATTTTTTTGGATATTTACCTTGGTTTAATTCTACTATAAGAAAACATATAGATTCTAATATTTATTCAACTATCTAAATACCCCACAACGTATATATAAACATATCATGGAAATGTATCATACATTTCAAAACATGAAGATAATTCTATAATTCATTAGAGAGACCAGAGTATCCCATTCAAAACATCATAGTGATCATCTCACCTATTTAACATGAAAATTCTAATAACTCCCAAATGATGTCATGTATAGTAACAAAATTGAAATACATCAATATACGAACCACCAAAATATATGTAAATCTTTCCATATACCTTTCATCATCACCCCATTTGGGAAATTTATCTTTTGGTAATTTGAAGTGACATACCATTGTGGTTGAAAAGAGATTTAATCTAGACATTCCAAATGTAATGACCCAGGTATTTATAGAATAATATTTTTTCATTTCAATTAATTTTTATTAATAAGATGTTAATTTTACATTAAAGGGGACTATTTTTTCGATAGTGTACTCGACATGAAGCAACGAGATTCTCCAAAATCTTACGTTGTATAAAACCTTGAGTTATACTGAAAAATAATAAAATAATAATATTATTATTTTAAATGGTAGTTAAATCCTAGACATTGGAATTGAGGGAATTAACAGTATCAAATAAAATTTGAAATATGGTTTACACATGTTTAAATAATTATTCATTGGTTACCAAATTTATTAGAAATGGAAATAAAAACCAATTGAATATAAAGGATAAGTTTTAATGAAAACCTATTTAAAATAGAATAATTGTGATTATAAAATCGTATCAATATTTATGGATTTTTATTCAATTAGAAATATATGTTATATATTATATATAATGTATTAAATTCATCTTATATGTTTTCTGGATATGATATAAGAACAAATTCAATTTTTTCGGATAAAAGAATTATTTTTCTAAAAATGAAATTTTCCCGCCTTTTAATGTTGAACCCTTTTTAAATATAGTTTTTTTCACATTTATATGTTATATATGAAAAAATTAATTTCTTTTATAGAAGAGGGACATGGAAATTTAATTTGGTTAAATTTTTTGTAATTTTCTGATAAAGTTCATTTTTAATGAATTGTGAACAAAATACTGCATCTAATTTATTTATACAGTTAGATTGTCATTTTAATTATTTTTAAAGTGTAATTTTATTATGTTATTATAATTTTTTCAAATTTTTATCATTGTAAGTAATTTCACTTTTAAATTGGATATTAAATCATGTCATTCTTTTGATAGATTTTACATATTAAAAACCACGCCTTTTGGTTTTGACATCCGGAATTAATTTTAAATTAATTACTACAAATTTTGTGTTTTAAATTTGAAAAAATGGATTCCATATTTGGAATTAGTAGTTCTAAATTGTGTGAATAGTTACCTTTAATTATTGGACATTATGAATAGTCATTTGAGTAATAATGGTAAAAAATAACATTAAACTACCCTAACACGTGTCCTAATCCTATTGGATAAAACTTTTATGAAATTTAGAATCATTGGGTCTATTTGGGAACCCATGGAGCCACTAGGATGTGAAAATGACATTTTATAAGAATTAATTTAAAGTAAAGAGAAATATAAAATAAACATGTATCATTTACTAAAATAGTTTTAATATGGGGTTATATAAGTGATATATTCGACAATAAATAGTCATTATAAAGATAAAAAAGTTTACTACAACAAGATATTTTATTTATAATTTTTATACATTAAATAAATAAATTCAATTATGACACAATGGTGATGGGGTGAATGATATAATAACAAAGGATTAAAATAAATGATTTTATAAATATTAAAATAAATGTAATTTGATTATTTTGATGCCATCCAAGAATTTTAAGGATGATATTGAAATATTACATTTGATTTAATACCGTTTTTTGGAAGTAATTATGTTTCTATAAATTTATATAAAAGTCATTTATGAATAGTATCCAAAATTGACCTAATTCAAAACATAAAACATAAAATAGTTTATTAAATGATAGTAAATTCTTAAAAATCTATGATTCATCCAAATAGTCATTATATGGACACATATGTCATAAATAGCTTTTTTTGGTCGTTTGATATGATATGGTAATTACATTAACCCACAATGTGTAAATAACATGATATCACTATATGATTAAAGAGGGTAAAATAAGGGTTAAACTAAAAAGATAAGTATAAAACAATGTTAAAAAATTATCAAAAAAATTATTGGATGATGGGTATTAGAACCAAAATCATCTTATATTCTAATTAAATTAGTTTTTTACCATTTTTAAACGTAATTGAATTTAAAATAAATTAATATTTGATAACTTTCCTAAAGTGCCCCTCGTACTTCTTATAAAAGTCCACCACCTCTACCCACAAAACTAACACCTCTAAATCTCCTTGTATCATCCAAATTCTACTCAAATAATCTCCCAATATCCCTTAAATCCTCCTAGAATCCTTACCTTGGGTAGAAGGAAATTCAAGAAATCCTTTTGGCTCAAATCAAAAGAAGTTACCTGATTTAGACGATATGTATTCCTTCAAGTTTCTTTCATTTATATTCCTTCTCCACTCCCTATGATCTTATTATTATTTTTTTAGACAATAAAAATAGTATAATCAATATACTATGATGTTTTAATTATAATAATTTGAACTACACTTACACACACCTCCATCTAATGGATACAAACATACTGTTTCTGGCCTTTTATTTGTTATTGTTGAAGATTATCTTAGAAGATGTATCACTGACCTTGCACACATGGATGTTTATAAGTAAATTCAGGCCGGTATAAATTAATTTTATCCAACTCATTTGTTATATTCTGATGACATCCTCTTGTTTTGTCAAACCTCAAGGAAAACTATTTCCTTTATCAATTTCATTTTTAAACTTTATGAAGAGGTGGTTGGTCAAGAAATAATTTGGGATAAATCCTTAATTGTCTTTGGCAATGGTATAATGACATGCAAGCAGAATAGGATAACTATAAACCATGAGGTAAAAAAGTGGTCTTTTCCCTTTCAATACCTTGATGTATCCTTATTTTGGGTAAAGGTGAAGAGGTAATACTTAGAGGGTATCTACTCTGGTATTGTTAATAAACTTGCTAGTTGTAAAGGGAAGGTGGTGTCCATGGCTGGGAGAGTGTGCCTTGTTAATTCAGTGATAACATCTATGTTTTCTTACTCATTTTCTATTTATCGGTGCCCTAGGGGCATCCTCATGGAGCTTCAAGGTATGGTCAAAAACTTATTTTTTTGGACAGGTTTAATCCTTGGGCGTAAGCTTATCACTGTTTCCTAGAAGGAATGTATTGAGATGGTTGAATTTGGGGGCCTTGGAGTGAGGGATCTCAAAACATTTAATGATGGGATTATTGGGATGTTTACAAGGGGTTTGATCTCCAAAGAAAATTCTGGTGATTTTTTAGCTAACCCGTTTAAAGGAAGGATAATTAATGAATAAAAATACTATCTTGTTTCATATGTCTAGGAATCTCTCAAGTATTCTTTCATGTGCATCATTAACGTTAAAAAGTGTATGGTTTGTAGGGACTCTAACCTTAATTGTTGGAGAATGACATGGCTTGAGAGGCCTCTTCAGAATAGCACATATATTCCTTTTGGTGATGGGCACTTCTCCATTGATAATTTTTTATCTCACAAGAATCTTTTTTATAGCATGATCCCCTATCAGGTGTAGATGAAAATTCAATCCAATAATTTTATGGATTGTGATACGCTGATATGGAATCATAACCAGAATGGTAAGTTTAATAACATGGATTACTATCAGATGGATTGTGGGGGCTCTTTTCATTCACCTTTCTAGGTCATGAACAACAAGTCTTTGGTCATTCTCCCTCTCGATTCTCTATAATATGGAAAATATGGAAAAATAATGTTCATATTTATGATCAGTTCAAGAGGTCTGGTTTCCATTTTTAATTAGCCTATCTCTTATGTATGTTCATAGAGGATAATTTCTATCACTATTTTATGGATTGTACCTAGGCTAGGAAGTTGTGGGCTTATGTTGGGACTGAAGGTTCCGGGCGCAGCGAAAGCGCGTGGGTGGATGTGCCCACATGGCTTTTTGTCATTAACAATGATCAATCCGGGATCAATACGACGATAAACGCCAGTCTCCACGGATCGAATTACAGAAAAAGGCAAAGAAGTTGGTTTGTCCCAGAACCACAAACAAGGATCGTTATAGGTTGATTATAGTTAATTTAATTAATTATAAAGAAATACCTTTTGGGTGTTCTTTCTTCGTTGATGTTATCGACCACGTTGTCGATGTGATCCGTTGTTGCATCGCAGAAGCCAAGTGTAGACTCCCTCAAGCGGTGATCCACAATTGTACCATGTATCTCTGGACGTCGCCAAAGGATTCTCCGGGTGCTAGCATGGAGAAGCCTTTGCTTGCGTTGTCCGCCTTAGATCATCATGATCCGATGGAAGAGGATCTCTCTCGGTCTTGAGAGCGTTCTTGGAGGAATAGGTTCTTTCGGTCTTGAATGAATTCTCCAGAGATGTTGTGTACAACGATTCTCTTGTGTAGGAAAAGAGTTGGGGTTGTGAGGATATTTATAATCGAGTTTGAGGTTGTAGAGTTATGATAATAAATAAAAGCGTTACGCATTTCATTTATTTAATTAACTCTTATTAAAAACCCCCATGTCGAATAATTAATTCTTTGACATGTGCTCACGCTGATTATAATAAATATCATTTAATAAAACGATATTATATCCTTAAAATCCCGACTGGAAAAACTACACGGCGTGTAATAATTAATACATGGCGTGTACTTTTTTTTCATTGAAAACTACACGGAGTGTACATTAAATGTACACGGCGTGTATATCTTGTTTTCATTTATTCATTTCCTTTCCAAAATAAAACTACATGGCGTGTACTTGTTTTATTTTATTTTTCCTCCATCATTTAAAACAACTTAGGCTTCCTTGAATAATTATTAAACCACGTACAGGAATAATCTTTATTCAAATTGAGATACTTGGATACACTTAGTGTGTGACCCTCTAGGCCTCTTTCTCGTTGGCATTAGGCAGGCTTGCCTAAAGTCCAATATTACTGTCTAGCAACGGGTCAAGGCCCCCAAGTGAAAGAAGTTGATGCCGTATTGACGTATCGCCTCATACGAACGATTACTGTGTAATTTAATCCCTTTGTCTCGATATCTCATCGAGCATGTTTCATGGCAGTGTCATAACCTATATTCTTGATATGTCATTCATTGACTACCTGAAATAAACTCGTCGTTTACACCATGGCCATGGAATTTAATGCGAAAGTTCTATTTCAATCAAAGGGCCGAGATATCAACTTCTATAAATGGAAGGGACAAATCCTTCCTCAACTTAACCATTAACAACATGTCACTCGTGACGCAACAAACTTACCCTACTTCCCACCAACTGTCTGCGTGACGGTTTTCGTCAGTAAATCTAAGTGCGCGAGTCATGAAATGAGTTAATGATAATATCTCAATCTAAGGACCATTACACACGCTCGCAGATAGAAATTTACGATGACACCAAGACATGCGGAATTACTACGGGCGAGTCTGTTCTCATAATCTCCCATCTTGGATATTACCAAATTCGAACTCCATGAGAGAGAGTCTCGTCTTCTTACGAGTACTCGCACATGACGGTTTGTATACTATGTTTCCTATCATAGTATGTCATCCAACCACAGAACTTTATTTAAGAATATTGTTATAGAATTTCAAGGTTCTCATCATAGCGGGGATCTGCTATGACCTTATTAATGCAACAAATATTCGAGGACATTATTATATTAGAGTAATGCAGAAGAATGAACAATATATAATAAGTGAACATTTATGTAATCAAAGTATAAAACAGTTGGTTCTGAGGACACCAACCCTTACAAACTCCCACTTGGACTAGAGCCAACTGCCTACGACTTTTAGTCCGCTAGACCTCACATGATGATCATGCTTCTGCTGAGTCGAGGCTTTAGTCAATGGGTCCGCCACATTGTCTTCTATGGAAATACTGCTCACTGCAACTTCACCACTCTAAGAAAAATCCCTCAAGAGATGATACTTCCGAAGTATGTGCTTTGTCCGCTGATGTGACCTTGGCTCTTTTTAAAGTGCCACCGCTGCAGTATTATCACAATAGAGTGTGATAGGATCTTTACTGCTCGATAAAACATCCAGATCTTGGACGAAGCTTCACATCCATACTGCTTCTTTAGCTGCCTCAGAAGCTGCGATATACTCGGACTCTGCTGTAGAATCTGCCACCACACTTTGTTTTGAGCTCTTCCAGCTCACTGCACCTCCATTCAAACTGATGATGTATCCAGTCTGTGACTTCATGTCATCTTGATCAGTCTGGAAACTAGCATCTAGATGTCCTCTGATGACTAGTTCCTCATCTCCTCCATAAACCAGGAACATATCCTTAGTACTCCTCAGATACTTAAGGATAGTCTTGACTACCATCCAATGGCAGTCTCCTGGATCAGCTTGATATCTGCCTACCTCACTTAATGCGTAAGCAACATCTAGCCTCGTACATAGCATATCATACATGACTAACCTAATCGCGGATGCATAAGGGATCCTTTCCATCCTACTTCTTTCCTCAGGTTTCTGAGGACACATTTTCTTGGAAAGATGAATGCCATGTGACACTGGAAACAATCCTCTCTTGGACTGTTCCATACTGAATCTCTTCAGTATCTTGTCAATGTATGTACTTTGAATTAGGCCCAGCATTCTCTTGGATCTATCATGATGGATCTTGATCCCATGAATATATGCTGCCTCGCCCAAGTCATTCATGGAGAAGAATTTATGCAACCATGCCTTAACTGACTGTAAGACAGGTACTTCGTTTCCAATTAGCAATATGTCATCAACATATACTATTAGGAAAACTACTGCACTTCCACTAAACCTTTTGTAGACACAAGGCTCACATTCATTCTTAAAAAAGACAAATACTGTAATAGCTTCATCAAAACGAATGTTCCATGACCTTGATGCTTGCTTTAATCCATAAATGGATTTCTACAACTTGCATACCTTGTTGGCATCCTTTGGAGTCACAAAACCTTCAGGTTGTGTCATGTAGATATCTTCCTGGAGGTTCCCATTAAGGAAGCTTTTTTGACATCCATTTGCCAAATTTCATAGTCATGGTAAGCAACAATGGCCAATAGGATTCTGATGGACTTCCGCATTGCAACCGGTGAAAAGGTTTCATCATAGTCAATTCCTTGACGCTGTCTAAAACCTTTTGCAACCAGTCGGGCCTTGTAGGTGCCGAAATTCCCCTCCATGTCCAGTTTCTTCTTGAATACCCATTTATTACCAATAGGCTTTACATCAACTGTGGGATCTACCAAAATCCAGACTTGGTTTTGGTACATGGAATCCATTTCAGAATTCATGTCTTCTTGACACTTGGCAACGTCTATGCCTTTAAATGCTTCCTTGTAGGTAATAGGATCATCATTTTCAACCAATAATGAGTCACCATCCTCGGTGACAAGAAAACCATATTGTTCTGGTTCTCTCACCTCTCTCGTGCTCCTACACAGTTCTTGTGACTCTAGAACAGATTGTTCTTCCACGGGGCTTTGTGGAATCTGTTCTTGTACCAACTCATGTGTATCTTGAGCCTCGACTTCATCGAAGTCTATCTCGCTTCCACTATCTCTCTTGGAGATGTGCTCCCTCTCAAGTAATATGGCGTGTCTTTCCACTGTAACCTTTTTTTCTGAGGGGTTGTATAGGTAATATCCCCTTGTTTCCTTGGGATATCCTATAAAGATACAGTTTGTGCCTAGGGGTGCAAGTTTGTTACCTGAAGAGGCCTTAACAACTGCTTCACTACCCACACATGTAAATTTGATAACATGGATTTGCGTCCACTCCATAATTTGTATGGAATAACATTTATCGATTTAGTTGGTACTTGGTTTAGTATGTGCGCTGCTGTTTGTAATGCATATCCCCAAAAGGATAATGGAAGACTCGCATGACTCATCATTGATCTCACCATGTCCAACAGGGTGTTTTTCCTCCTTTCACTTACACCATTCCACTGCGGTGTGTAAGGAGGAGTGAGTTGAGATATAATCCCAAACCCCCGTAAGAAATCAATGAAGTCGTGATTGAGATATTATCCTCCTCTTTCTGAGTGGAGTTTCATAATCTTCTTACCAAGAAGGTTCTCAACTTTATTCTTGTATTCTTTGAACCGATTAAAAGAATCTGAATTATACATCATTAAATAGATATATCCATATCTATTAAAATCATCTGTAAAAGTTATGAAGTACGAGAACCCACCCCTTGCTTCAACTGTAAATGGCCCACACACATCTATGTGAACTAATTCTAGAATCTCTTTAGCTCTTTCACCTTTCCCACTAAATGGGGATTTGGTCATTTTTCCTTGTAGACATGCATGACATACACCAAGTGGTTTTAGTTCGAAAGAATCTAAATACCCATATTGATGTAATTTTTTCAAACGTTTCTCATTGACATAACCTAGCCGGTGATGCCAAAGTTGGGTGTGGTATGAGTCATGTGAATTAACTTTGTTATCGATTTCCATTACTTGGTTTGTGTAGTCTAACACATAAAGGCCGTTATATAAATGTGCCCTACCAAAAAAATGCTATCTTTATAAAATTAGCAACATTCATTTACAAACATGAATATGAATCCATCAGTATCTAATCTAGATACTGAAATAATGCTTTTAGTAACAGAAGGAACATAATAAAAACCTTTCAAAACCAAGACCATCCTGGTAGGCAATGTGAGGTGGTAGTCTCTGACAGCTACAACAGCGAGTCTGGCTCCATTGGCTTCTCGTAGATCTACCTCCCCTCGATCAATCTTCCTGAATCTACTTGGTTCCTGTATTTGGATACACATGTGAGCACCACAAGTAGTATCTAATACCCAATTAGTAGAAACAGGTAGATTTCATTTGATAACAAACACATCTAAAGCTTCCCCTTGCTTCCTTGGCTGGGTGCAGTTTTTCTTCCAGTGGCCCTTCTTGCCACATGCGAAACAAACAGAATCCTGTTCCTTTTCCTCCCCTTTGATATTCCTATTCTTGGAAGGCCTTGAAGAAGCTTTGGTCTTAAAGCTCATCGACTTCCCTTTCCTTTTATTCACCATAAGGATAGAAGGCTTTTCACGCTTCATGTCATTGTCCACTTGGCGAATAAGGATAAGAAGATCAGATAGAGACTTCTCAATATTGTTCATGTTGAAATTAACAACAAGGTTTGAGAAGCTCTGGGGGAGTGATGCGAGAATGAGATCGGTACCCAGTTTCTTCTGGGAGTTTAAACCATAGAACCTACAAGCGCTCAATGTAGCCAATGATCTTGACTACATGAGGCCCAGCTGGGGCACCCTCTCCAAGCTTGCTCTGAAACAGAGCCTTGGAGATCTCAAACCTTTCTTGTCTTTCTCTCTCCTGGTATAAACCACGGAGGTGCTCGAGCATGCTGTAGGAATCCATGTATTCATGAGACTTCATGAGCTCACTAGACATAGATGACAACATCAAACATTGAACATCGAGAGCATCGTTCAAATGTTGATCATAGACTAGGAAATCTTCATCACTTGCCCCTGGGGCAGGAGAATCTAGAAGTGAGGACTCCAGCACGTAAAACTTCCGTTCATGGCGTAGGATAACCCGAAGGCACCTAAACCATTCCTGAAAGTTACTTCCGGTGAGGATGTTGTCTTTATCCAGAATTTATCGCAGAGAAAATGTGGTTTATGTGTTTGTCATATTGATTCTAAAAATTAAAAGAGCAAATTCATCAGTACTTTCTTGATTACATTTTAGGAGATATAATAAATTTTATTAAGTCTCCCACTATTTTCTCAAGTCCCAATGGCCCTCACCATTGAACTCAGAATTTCCAGTTTATTTGACATTCTAGTGGCAAGGATCCATATTCCCCTTCGCATAACCCCAACAAGGGTTGGTCAAGCTATTTGAAGGTATTTAGGTAGGCAGGTATTTGCCAACTGTGAGCTTACAGTTCCTTGATATGTTGAGTGGACTCCCCAATCCTGAAATCCTGACTTGGATTTCCTCAACTCTTGCCTCCAATATTACATCAAGTCTAGCAAGGGCTACTTCTATTGATGTAATATGGTTAAGTCAACCTGAAACCTTTCATAAGGGCTTCCTTTATAAAAGTAAGTGTCCCAACATGGGTTGGTCAAACACATAGATTTATTGAGTCTTGCCCTTAATCAAGTAACGGAAGGCTTGGTCTGACATAATATGGTATTTGAGGTATTTTATTCTTAATGCGTATCATTGCATTATCACTTGCTTGTTAATATTAAGTGATGCTTGCTTAAGTGATTAACCATGTTTCGATAATGTTTACGCATAGTCTGGTTTTTATTTTATTCCATCTTTACATGCTTGTTCATTTTATTAATTATTTGATCGTGACAACACATACATAATAAATAAACCATGCAATCAGAAAAAAATAATATAAGATGGAATGACCATGAGCTTCTATTTGGTTAGCTTATCTAGCGGTTTTGATAAGCTAACCCTGACCTAGGGAAAACACCTTGAACCAGATGGTTCGTGTTTTGCATCTCCCACCTATCCACCTTTGTATCTTCTTGTGTCGGTTTCGCCTCGGCTTCAGGATTTGAACCGTCTCCACTGGCTTGGGAGATCATCCATTACATGGGTTTACATTAAAGAAACCATGGGCACACAGGCCCTACATTTCATTGGAAGAAGGCTCACAGGCCAACAAATTTAAATTAAATAAATTTAAATGAAACAATACACATACAAAGGGTCTTTGGTCTATCTCATGATCATCCATAGTATGCAATGAAATTTACGAATATTTAGAATTCAAATTCTTTCAATCGTTCTTTTATTTAAGATAAGATGCGCTCAAATTCCATTAATTATGATCTTATAATTAATCAATTCTTTATCTTAAATTCCTTTCTGAATTTCCTTGAGATTCTTCTCATCCATATTCCTTGTACGGGTCTTTGTACATTGGAGGAAACCAGGTGAAATTTCTGGAAAGTACACGGCGTGTAGTTTATAATTACACGACGTTTATTTTTCTTTTCACCCTTTATCCAAAGTACACGTTGGGGATTTGGCGTGTTTTCTGTACTTTGTAAATTTTAGAGTACACGGCGTGTAGATGAATCATACATGGCGTGTACTTCCTTGTTACGTGGTAACCGGCCTGGTGATCCCGTGTACACGATACGCGGCTTATATTTGTACACGGTTGCACCTGGGTCGGAACAGACTACACGGCGTGTTGTTCCAACATACACGCCGTGTATTCCGGTTTCCACGCGCCATTCAATTCTGGTCAACACGGTGTGATTAAAACTTAGGCATAATCAATTCACACGGTGTGGTTTGGCAGACCAGTGCTGGTTCGTTGAACCTAAGTACACGGTGTGTAGTTTTAATTACACGCCGTGTAATCCCGTGTTGTACAGACAGAAAGAGCGGCTCCTCCGGATGAGTTCCTCATTTTTTATTTTAATCAAAATTAAAATTAAAAGGTCGTTTCTATGATATGAATCAAGAAACGAAGGAGGAAGAATAGATCTCGTAAATTTAGATTTATAGAACGATTTATTTCGAATTGAATCAAATATGAATGCGTAAATTATCAATGAAAATTAAATAACTATAATCAACGTCGTAACCTCCCTCTGATACCATTTCAAGGTTCCGGGCACAACGGAAGCACGTGGGTGGATATGCCCACTTGGCTTTTTGTCATTAGCAATGATCAATCCGGGATTAATACGACGATAAACGCCAGTCTCCACGGATCGAATCACAGAAAAAGACAAAGAAGATGGTTTGTCCCGGAACCACAAACAAGGATCGTTATAGGTTGATTATAGTTAATTTAATTAATTATAAAGAAATATCTTTTGGGTGTCCTTTCTTCGTTGATGTTCTCGAACATGTTATCGATGTGATACGTCGTTGCGTCGTAGAAGCCAAGTGTAGACTCCCTCTAGCGGTGATCCACATGTGTACCTTGTGTCTCTGGACGTCGCCAAAGGATTCTCCGGGTACTTGCGTGGAGAAGCCTTTGCTTGCGTTGTCCGCCTTAGATCATCTTGATCCGATGGAAGAGCATCTCTCTCGGTCTTGAGAGCGTTCTTGGAGGAAGAGGTTCTTTTGGTCTTGAAAGAATTCTCTAGAGATGTTGTGCACAATGATTCTCTTGTGTAGGAAATGATTTGGGGTTGTGAGGATATTTATAATTGAGTTTGAGGTTGTAGAGTTATGACAATAAATAAACGCGTTACACGTTTCATTTATTTCATTAACTCTTATTGAAAAACCCCATGTCGAATAATTAATTCCTTGACTTGTGCTCATGCTGATTATAACAAATATCATTTAATAAAATGATATTATATCCTCAAAATCCCGACTAGAAAAACTACACGGCATGTAATAATAAATACATGGCGTGTACTTGTTTTTCATTGAAAACTACACATCGTGTACATTAAATATACACGGCGTGTATATCTTGTTTTCATTTATTCATTTCCTTTCCAAAATAAAACTACACGGCATGTAAATTTAATAATACACGGCGTGTACTTGTTTTATTTTATTTTTCCTCCATCATTTAAAACAACTTAGGCTTCCTTGAATAATTATTAAACCACGTACGGGAATAATCTTTATTCAACTTGAGATACTTGGATACACTTAGTGTGTGACCCTCTAGGCCACTTTCTCGTTGTCATTAGGCAGGCTTGCCTAAAGTCCAAGATTACTATCTAGCAACGAGTCAAGGCACCCAAGTGAAAGAAGTTGATGCCGCATTGACGTATCACCTCATACGGACGCTTAATGTGTAATTTAATCCCTTTTTCTTGATATCTCATCAAGAAGGTTTCATGGCAGTGTCATAAAACTATATGCTTGATATGTTGTTATTTGAATACCTGAAATAAACTCGTCATTTACACCATGGCCATGGAATTTAATGCGACAGTTCTATTTCAATCAAAGGGCCGAGATATCAACTTCCATAAATGGAAGGGACAAATCCTTCCTCGACTTATCCATTAACAACATGTCACTCATGATACACCCAATGTACCCTAATTCCCGCCAACTGTCTGCGTGACAGTTTTCGTCATTAAATCTAAGTGCGCGATTCATGACATGAGTTAATGATAATATTTTAGTCTGAGGACCATTACACATGCTCGAAGATAGCAATATCCGATGACACCAAGACATGCGGAATTACTACTGGTGGGTCTGTTCTCATAATCTCCCATCTTGGAGATTACCAAGTGCGAACTCCATGAGGGAGAGTCTCGTCTTCTTACGAGAACTCTCACATGATGGTATGTATACTATGTGTCCTATCATAGTATGTCATCCAACCGCAGAACTTTATTTAAGATTATTGTTATAGCATTTCAAGGTTCTCATCATAGCAGGGATCTGTTATGACCATATTAATGCAACAAATATTCCAGGACATTATTATATTATAGTCATGCAGAACAATTAATAATATATAATAAGTGAAAATTTATGTAATCAAAGTACACAATAGTTGGTTTTGAGGACACCAACCATTACAGGGACCCTTTTTGGGATACACCTGAATAAAAATCTACATCTTGATCTGCTGGTAGGGCTGCCCGATTCTTGATATAGTGATCAAGTGTGTAATCTCTTCTTTGTGGCTGTTGTGGCTGTGATTGCAACCATATGCTATTCTCAACATTCTGCAATTTTTGATGACAGAAAGTTTCACATCTGGTGTGGAATGATGACGATTCATGAGGAGGTTTATGCTACCTCGAAGGTCCAGTCTGGTGCGATTCACAACAATGTCTCGGACTTGCAGATTCATCGACTACATGGTGTTTCTGGGTAGCTGGGGAAGCCTCATATGCTTAGGTACATTTTTTGGATACCCCCGATCAGCCCATGGACCAAATCCAATGTGGATGGAGCTTCTTCTAGTGCAGTAGGCCCATCAGGGTGTGGTGGTGTTTTTTTCACTTATCGTTGTTTTTTGAAAGGATGTTTTTATCAGTTCACTGGTATTGGAATTACTTTCGAAGCTGAGTAATGGGTGATTGTTCATGTAGTCAGGTATGATGTCTATTGTAATTAGAACATGCTATGGATTCAATCAATCCCTAAACTTGTGGTCCAAGCCTTGAAAACAAGAATGCAAAATGAGACATTGTATGTACTCCCAAAATGGGTTGAATTTATCAATTAGGTATATCATTTAAATATGATTTTCTCGCATGATTATAGGGAGGCCAATCAGGTGGAAGATGGTTTGTCCAAGAATGAAATCCTAGCGATGGATTTAACATGGTCTTTTACAGACCCTGATTATTTCTCCTCACTGGTGGAGGCGAATATGTGTGGTGTTATGTACTCTTGATTTTGTAACAATCCCTTCGTTGTTTGACTCATGTTTCTTCTACTCAATAAATTTTTCTTGGGACCTGTTCTGACTGGATCGTAGACTTTCTCAGTATGTTTATATTTTATATATGATAATTAATTTTTATTTACAACATACCTTTATTCCTTCCATGATGTGTAAATACGATAATTTAATTTGAGGAAGTGTGGACTACCACCCCCTCAAAGTGATATGACTCGTTCATGCTATACATGAAATGTATAAAGGATGGTTTTGTTAAAACAATGAGAAATACATGACATAAATACAATACTAGTATTATAATATAATTTTATATAATTTGAATATTATTCTTTTAATATTATAATGAAATGAATGTATCGTTAATGCGTACGTATGACCTAGCATCTCCATGAACGATGCATTTCATTTCGTATCTCAAAATGTTATGGACTATTATAAATATATATATGCTGGAAATATAGGATATTAATATCATTATGGAGATGATTTACTTCTGAACACATAGAAAATTTATATCAAAATAAGTTCATTTTTGACTCAAGTATCGATAATTGACAAAACAACTAATATTAACTTAAATAATTATGTAATTTTTATAATGTGGTAATAAGTGATATAAAAGAAATAATGAACTTCAAAAATGTTATGATGAAATTATATATTAACATAATTTTATTATTTAGGAATAACAAGGAACATATATGACTAGTCGTACTCAAGGTAAGGGCCTTCGTCTCAATCTCCTTTCATTAAGGCATATTTGGATAATATACCCCTCGTTATTTTATACGATGTATAATAAATCCCTTTTAATTTTATTTTCATTCAAAGGGAATGTTTTTTCTACGAAGATTTTTACTAATTGAAAAAATAAATATTTTTAAATTATGCGGAAACAATAACCTATCTGCTGTCGTAACCTTTATTTGATATTTGTCTTCATCTACAAGACTTATTCTTTTTAAAAAGGGAAAGAAATCCCTTATTCCCTTTTTGGGTGTTTCATATTGAAAATGGTTTTTCAAATGGATTGAGTACTTCAATATCTATAAACTATTTCTTATGATTTCAAATGAAATGTTATGAGTGAAATGTTGATATTTGAAATATTTTATGTGTCATGATTATATAATGGTATTGGGATATTTGACTGGTGGTTACATGAAAAACCAATGACGGGTGGTTACATGATAAACCAAATGATGGGTTGTTCTATGATAAACCAAGGACGAGTGGTTACGTTATAACCTCTAATTCATTGTGAAGTGAAAAAGAATTTCATTTGTTGTCAATATCGATTAAAGTTCATAAGTTTTGAATTTGTGGTCAATGAGAAATAAATATGTGAATGAGAGGTATTGATGTAGAAGTTGTTGAAGCCTTGGAGAATTTTTGTTGACTAAAAGTATTGAATACTACACTTGATCAATTCCACAAGAGGATAAAAATATTATGATTATAGATTTGATCTAAAGTTCCAAGACTTGTATAAAGGTGATACATTGTTAAAAAACATGAAGAAGATCATGAAATACTCAATGGCATGATGAAAGTAGTAAAGATGATCCATCCATTGAATATATATGGATGAAGTCTATATATCATATGATTTTTTGAGCTATTCCTCAATGTCCAAGACATGTGTTAATGGAGAACACATCCCTCACAATAAAAAGAATCCATGAATTATGTTTTAATGCACGAGTCATGAATAAATGATCCAAGAATTATCCATTGTTGGATTAAAGTAATATTGATGATATTTGGAATTATCAATCCAAAAATAAAAAGAAGAAGAATAGAAGAGGTTGGTGGTTTTAAATTATAGAGATAAGGAAGAAGGTGTCCATTTATTATTTTTATACTATACACTTGGTTTTAACCAAGCATATAATACGGACTTATATAAAAATAAAGGGGCAATCAATGTAGGTCTAATCGAGGACCTCACCTAAAGTACATGAAGGACCTAAGGGTTAACCGTGCATGAGGGAAGCCCTCATGGCCAGCCCCGCATGAGGAAGGGTGTGCGCAGGACATGTATAAGCCCATAGGTGTCGCAAGATGGTGAACCCGTGTAGCGTGGGTGCTAGGTGTTTTCTTGAGGAGCAGAGTGGGCACTAAGAGTGTGCCCGTAGGGGGAACAAGGTACAAGGTGGTAATGTGGAGGGAGAGAGGATAATTCTGGTGATATGCTACCATGTCTTGTTATTTAACGAAGCCGAAACAAGAGGCGCATTTCAATGTGAGACATGTTTTTAAAAACATGTATGCAATCCTCATTGCCCATATAATCTCGTGATCAATCTGAGTCGCACACTCTATCCCGCATCCTGCATTCTAGTCAAGGTTGTCTATCTAATCTATACATTTCGAGTTTAAACAAGAACCATCCAATCTCTCCACCAAGGTTTTCTTCAACCTCCAAACACCAAATCTCCATCCACAAACCAGTATTCGAGCCAAGCACCATTCTCATCACTCCGGCCACCGTTGAAGTTCAAAATACTGCATGGTGATCGTCTAGAAGAACCAAAAACTTGCATGCATTAATATTTTCATGCATGCATAGAGATGAAGAATTCAAACATGGCCGAAGAAAATGGAGTTGTGAGGCCACATCAGAAAGCAATAATCCTTTGGGGAAATGGTCTGCATGTGTTCTTAAATTCATGCACATGAGGATCATGATACAATGAATAAGATATCATTTGAAAAAAATATCCCATGATTCTCGGATTATCTTTTAACTTACGTTTGAATATTTTCAATGCCAAATATCACGACCATTTAAAGATTTGAGACTCTTGGCATATCTCACGGGATTTGAACACGGGGCAACGCGGTTCCTCACCTATATAGAGAGAGCCCTTGACTAAGGCTCAAGTGTTGAGAAAATTGAGAAATCTATCATTCTTTACAGAATAGAGAACCACGATAAGAAGGTTTCTGCGTAGCCCTGGTATTAAAAGAAGAGCCCTGAAACTCTTGTGTAAAGGAGTCCCATATATCCCTTACATTAAGAGAATATTTGAGAACCACCATTGTTTGCGAAAGAATCCGAACACGTGACAGGTTCCATCAGACCCTCTCTGTGCTTCATGCGTGATGAAAATTCTGCAGACATACAATCAGTGCCTATGCACCCTTGTTTTTCTCTTTCTAAGATAGAACTAAAAACCTCCTTGGTTCTGTGAAAGAGTTCTGCACCATTGGCATGTAGAAGACCCATTCTCCCCGGTTTGTACGAAGAAGAAGAACCGCGCCCTCCTATTTTACAAAAAGAAGAAGAACATGAGGCCTTGTGTTTTCAAAAAAGGAACACATTCATGAGGATGAGGATTCGATACCTCTTGATAAGAAAAACTAAAACATAAACTATACACATAACCATTCGGGTTGTGTGTGAAAGAAGAAGAAAAATAAGAGAGCATGAATGGTGGATCTCATGTGCATTCAAAGAGCATAAAATATAGTGTGTGTGCACATGTGAAGAAGAAAGAGGAAGAAATAAAGAAGAACACAAATAAATGAATACACTCATTCGGGTATGAGGAAACATAGATGTAATTGAACTCCAAATAAAAAGAAATAAAAAGTGTGTGAGTTCATAGACCCAAAAGAAGAAGAGAAATAGAAGAAGACAATGAGAAAATATTGTCTGTGTGCTCTTTGTGTTTTACCCAAAGAGGTTTTCACACAAGGAAGAATGTAAGGTAGAGTGCATGAATGCATGGATTCACTTGTACACGTAATGAAAGAATCAATAGTGTGTGTGAATATTGAGAGAAGAAGAGAAGAAAATGCATGTTCAAAAGAAATAGACCCAGGAATTCAATCATGCATGAACACATGAACATGTACTAATTCAGATGTTTCCAAGTGAGCTGATCCTCAGTGTTTGAATAATCACATAAGTGTATGTGATTATTGAAAAGAAAACAGTGGGATGTTTTAGTGAATTTAGTTATTGCTCTAAAAAAATAAATTGAGATATCCAAATACAAGAGGTATTGGATCCCATTAAATCCATGCATGAAGAGAATGAGAATTGAGACTAAATCTAAACAGACTTAAAGAATATCTTTTATCTGAGTTTACTGTTTTTGAGAAACCAAAAATAAAGACAGTGCTGATATAGTGCAAGATCATTCTTGAATATTAATATTCTTGAAGAAGTTGTGTGCACCACCCACACACACATAAGTGAGGATAGGACTTCATCACTAGATGAAAGAATTTCTTGAGAATCATGAGGTGGAAAACTAATCAACAATAGTGATCAATGTTATTGAGAAAGGCCAACAGACCATACCAAAGGTTGTTGAAGATTATTGAAGAGATAAATATGAAAGTGTGATTTAACAATCTTGTGTGGAGAGAGAAGAAGATTATATAAAATTAATCAAAAAATAACATAAATAAGTAAGTTTCTCATGTGACTCAAGAGCTAGAAGAAACCTGTGAGATTTAGGGAGGAGAAGAAGACTTCAGTGATAATCTAGAGTAGGCTAGTGGGACTCTTGTATCAATATGGGATGAAGTATAAAGAACCTTATGTGGGGCTTAGTAGAGACATAGTGGGACTCTATATCGAACCTTGTAATTACTAACCTAATTATAACGGATAATATGTGTTGGGAGAATAAACAACATAACAAGGCGTAGGACTTTGAACCAAACCATGTTAATCCTTCTGTTCAGTGACTTTACATTCACAACATTTATTCAAGGTAAGACTGATAGACACAAGAAGAGTATAACTTGGCTTTAACCATCCATAATGGTTTAATTGAAAATAATACATTAGTAAAAATATTTAAAGGGATCATTGATTCACCCCTCCCCCTCTCAGGGATTCACAATGACCTAGGCACTTAAATTGGTATTAGAGGGGGGTTACCCCTAAAAGATCCAAGGGAGTCATTATGAGGTGCATATTTGAGGAGATTAGTGAGAATCCTCAAATGGAGATATCTTCCAAGACACAGAAAAATAGCAAGAAGAAACATGTATGGAAGATGAAGAATAATCATACTATTATTGGGGATACACCATCTACCGAAGTTAATATGAAAGGTACAAAATGTGATAATACTTATTATTCTTCTTATGAAGAATGTTCAAGCTACGATGATAATAGATCAATTAGTGATCTTTATATGACACTCAAAGACCATATGAATAAAGTCACTATATAAGCATCAAGAAACATTGTTGTAATCATTAGTGCTCTTCAATATGAAAAATTACAGTAGGAAGAAGAAGCTAATTCCATGGAAGAAGCATTGGCTAAAAGGGTTGGCCTATCCAACACTCTCACAAAACTAGTAAAGGTAAAGGAAGAAGAAATTTATCTTTGCAATGAAATAATTTCACATGTTACTAAAGAATTGAGGGGAATTATTTGTGAGAAAGAACTCATTTATATTGTATTTATAGAATCTTTTCATGAATTTGAAAAGTTTGACAAAGTGACTATGGTTGTCAAAGCTTCTCAACTGGAAGAAAAACATAAAAAGGTAAAGGATATGGACATATATTTTAGAAAATTAAGAAATGTGCATGAAAAACAAATAAAAATGATGAAGGAAAATTGGTAAAGCAAGCTGACATCAGTTGAGGATGAGTAGAACCCCCTCAACATGAAGTGTTTAGAGATGGAGGTGAAATTGAAGAATCAGTAATCACTCAAGGTGGAACTTCCCAAACTGTTGAAAGAAAAGATGATTCCACTAATGGTTTCATTGAGGAATATTATTCCAAGAGAAATTTCAAATCATTCTCTAATTTAATGTCAATATCCTCCAAGAAGATGGTATTCCATAGGCCAGTTATTTCTGTTTCAACTAATTCAGTTTCATCTGCAAGTACAGGTTCAAAGCCAAAATATGGGAAGATGGGGATTGACAAAAATGCCAATACATCCATCAAAACATAAAAGGTGGATAATGGAATGATTAATAAAAGAAAATCCCATAAGTATTCTCTAAAGCAATAAAGACAATTACCATGAACTATAATGCACTAAATCTAGCCAGACTGATACTATAAGTAAAATAAGGAGATTTTTTTGGCTATTGTTGGTGTTTTTGGATGTTTGGTCATCTGTCCAATGATGTTTGGAATACTATGATATCATATGAAAATTGTGAAAGGGCTAAATTTATGGAAAATAGATGTGATCAAATGAAGAAACCGAAAATGCTAAGGAAGAATGCACAGATGAAGAAGAATCTGTCTTCTAAGAACAGATTTGAATATCTTGAAGAATTTTTGGATGTGTCCAATAGAAGTAGTCACAATTATCATGAATGATGGTTTAGTTCCACCATGCATCATGCATATGTTGATAAGAAACATAGACCAATACAATGGATGGAGAAAGGAAAAAGAGTTTAAAAGACTTCTATTGGGAATATGAGAAAAAATGAAGTCAAAGAAATAGTGAATGAAATTATTCCCACGAAGAAGTTCAAACCCGATTCCATGAATTTCATCTCAACCAAGGAAATATGCTTCTACTATGTAATGAAAGGTCATAACATGGATCACTACAATCAATCCATGGAAATGAATAGAATAAAGCTGAAACTAAAAGGAGAATCAATCTAGATGAAGATGAGATTGTCTAAAGACATTCCTAAAGAAAATCTTAATATGTTTCCTAAGAAATTTAACATGAAGACAATGAATAAGCCATGCGGAAGCTCCAAGTCATAAAATGTTAAGGAGTGTTTATTTATCTAGCCTATCCAATTGTAAATTTCTAGAGAACTATATAGAAAAAAAGATTAACTACTAGATAAAGCAAATGAAAAAGGGAAACATGTCATTTCAAGTGAAGGAAAATTCAAATTTCATGAGAGGTTTTCAAAACATGATAAACCAAGTGTCTCAAAACTACTGTGTGGAAGGTTCAAGAAGGAAAGACATCATGTAAGAAAATGTATAACTATTTTACCAGGCCAAATGAAGATTCTGAAAATTGAACAACATGCACCAATGGAAGCAACTTCACTCCTAACAGAAGTGAATACAAACAATCCACACAAGTTGAATGTGAATGGATGTAAGGAATCCATGATGGTATGGAAAAATATACATTCCAAATGGAGAGGATAAATCAGCATGAAGAGTACCAGACACTTTAGAGCTTCAAGGAAATGAGTTCTTGGGTTGAGAGCAAATTCTCATCCTCAGTGCTTCTATTAAGAATCTCACAAGTGTTCCATATTATTCCCTTATATTTTTGTTTTATATGTGTTCTTACATTATAGGGAATTGAAGATGAATGTCATTCTCAATAATAGAATTGAATGAACAAGTGGATAACTATGAGTTGTTCTCATCATTCATTATTTGATAATTACTTTAAGTGTTCCACAATGGAAGATTATCAATATGAATATCTTGAAGATCATCTGAGGATTATTTTCCACCAAGGAAAATCAAAGGAAGTTCACCCCTCAAGGGGGATAAAAAATGAAGGAGATGTATCAAGGATTATGTCAAGTCAAAACATGAAATTCATATCATCTCAAGAATCTAAAAATGAGGTATTCCGATCACACTTTCATTCCTTGTTCTTAATTTTACTTATCATGTAAATTAAGGGGGAGTGCATGATTGATGAAAAGATGGGATGAAAGGCAGAGAATTATCTTTGCAGTTTAATTTCTTAATATGTTTGGTGAATTATTTGAAGGATTTAACATGTTATTGATAAATCTGATTATCTCAAATACCTTGGTCCAAAATTGAACCATTCTGAGAATGATATCATATGTATGATTTTTTTATGGACATAATTTAAAACCTTGGTCATATCTCTATTTTTTTCAACACTGGTTTAGAACAAGTAGACTTAGAGTTGATTATCTAAAGTCTCTTTTCTAAGTGAACCATGTGACATCATCTGTCTCTCACAAATACTGAAGAATATAATATTCAAATGGAGGATAAAATGTTTTGACCAGACCCCAATACACCTTTTCATTTGGTTCCAATAAGGGGGAGAAAATATTGGAACACATATTGACCCATAAAAGTGTGCTTAGGTGATATTGAAAACTAAATACAATGGGGGGGGGATTGAAGTGGATAAGAATTTAATTTGCTGTCAATATGGATTGAAGTGCATAAGAGTTTAATTTGTGGTCAATGAGAAGTCAATATGTGAATGAAAGGAATTGATGAAGAAGTTGGTGAAGCCTTGGATAATTGATATTGATTCAAAGCATTGAATAAAAAACTTGATCAATTATCCAATTGAATAAAAATATGACAATTTTAGAACTGATATTAAGTTTCAAGACTTGTATCAAGGTGATACATTGTTACAACAGTTGAAGAATATCATTCTATACTCAATTGCATGAGGAAAGGAGTACAGAAGATCCATACATTGAATCTAAATGGATGAAGTCTATATATCAGATGATTGTTTGAGCTAGTCCTCAAATTAAATGACATGTGTTAATGTATAACACATCCCTCAAAACAAGGAGAATCCATTCATTATGTTTTAATGCATGAGGCATGAATAAATGATCCATGCATCATACATGGTTGGATTAATGGAATATTGAAGATATTTGTAATTCTCATTCAAGAATAAGAGAAGAGGTTTGTGGTTTGAAATTCTAGAGATAATGAAGATGGTGGCCATGCATTATTTTTATACTATACACTTGGTTTTTAACCAAGTATATAATATGGAATTATATAAAAAGAATGGGGAAAACCACAGAGGGTGAGCCGCAGACCTCACCTCAAGCACATGCCGGACCAGAGGGTCAACCGTGCCTGAGGGAAGCCCTCAAGGCCTACCATGCATGAGGCAGGGTGTTCATGGGCCGTTTATAAGCTTGCAGGTGCCGCACGGTGGTGAACCCATCCAGCGTGGGTGCTAGGTGTGCACCCAAGGAGCAGAGTGGGTGCTAAGAGCACGTCCACTGGGGGAACACGGTACGAGGAAATACCCTGGAGTGAGAGAGGGGAATTCTGGTGATATGTTGTGTCTTCTTTTTATTTAAAGAATAAAAAACAAGCAGTGCATTTCGACGTCGGATACATTATTAAAAACGTGGATGGAATCCTTGCTGCACATCTACTATCACGATCAATCCAAGCCGCACGCTTCATCCCACGTCTTTATTTCTAATCAAGGTTTTCCATATGATCTACTTGGTTAGGGTTTAAATGAGAGACACTCAATCTCTCTACTGAGGTTGTCTTTAACCTCCAGACACCAGAGCTCCACCCGTGAACCAGTATTCGTGCCGAGGACCGATCTCATCAGTCCGACCACCAATGAAGCTCTAAATTAGTGCATGGTGATCATCCAGAAGAACCGAACTCATGCATGCATTAAAAAATTCATGCATGCATCGAGATGAAGAATTCGTATATGGCTGAAGAAAATGAAGTTGTGAGGCGACGTCAAAAATCTTGAATCCTTTGGGAAAATTATTTTCATGCATTCTTAAATTCATTCATGTGAGGATCATGATACAATGAATAAGTCAGATTTTGAAAAAAAAATCCCACGATTCATGGATTATCTTTTAACCCACATTTGAAGTTTTTAAATACCGAAGATCTTTTCCATTTAATGATTTGAATCTCTCAACATATCTCACGGGATTTGAACACGGGGAAATGTTATTCCTCACCTACAAATAGAGATACCTTGACCATGGATCAAGTGTTGAGAAAATTGAGAAATATCTCATTCTTGAAAGAAAAGAGCACCATGAAGAGAAGGTTTCCACATAGCCCTTCTATGCGAAGGAGAGACCTGTAACTCTTGTGAAAAAGAGTAATGAACATCCCTTGCACGAAGAGAAGAGGCGGGAACCACCCTGGTTCGCGAATGAATCTTAACATCCGATAGGTTTTTTCGAACCCTCTCCATGATTTGTGCGTGAAGAAGATTTCACGGACATAAAAGGGATGCCTATGCACCCTTGTTGTTCTCTTATGAAGACAGAACTAAGAACCTCCTTGGTTTTGTGAAGGAGGTCTACACCCTTGGTGTGTAGAAAACCCATGATCCCTAGTTTGAACGAAGAAGAAAAATTGTGCCCACCTATTTCGCACAAAGAAAAAGAACCTGGGGCCTTGTTTATTCACAAAAAGGACAATGTGCATGAGGTCGAGTCTTTGATAACCTCTTGAGAAGAAAAACTCAATCATACACCATCCACATACCCATTCAGGTTATGTGTGATAGAAGAATAAAAATACGAGTGCATGAATGGTGGAACTCATGTGCATAAAAAGAACATAAAATACAGTGTCCATGCACATGTGAAGAAGAAATAAGAAGAAAGAAAGAAGAACAAAAATAAATGAATACACACATTTAGGTGTGAGGAAACACACATGTAATTGAACAACAATTAAAAAAAAAGAAAAACTGTGTGAGTGATTAGACCCAAAAGAATAAGATAAAGTGAAGAAGAGAAAGAGAAAATATTGTGTGTGTGCTCAAAGTGTTTTACCCATAGATATTTTCACACAAGGAAGAACAAAAGGAAGAGTGCATGCATGCATGCATGAATGCATGCACATGGACACATAAGAAAAGAATAAAAAGAGTGTGTGCATATAAAGAGAAGAAGAAAAGACAGTGCATGTTCAAAATCAAGAGACCCATAGATTCAATCATGCATGAACACATGCATGTGTATTAATTCAGATGATGCCAAGGGAGAATATCCTTAGTGTTTGAATAATCACATAAGTATATGTGATTATTTCCATGAAAAAAAGGTATGTTTTAGTGAATTCAGTTATTCCTCCAAAGAAAAAGAAATTGAGATATCCAAATAAAAGAGGTATTAGATCCCATAAAATCCATGCATGAAGAGAATGGTAATTTTAACATAATCCATATAGAGGTAGAGAAGATATTTTATACGAGTTTACAATGTTTGAGAATCCAAAATGAAAGACAGTGATGATATTGTGCAAGATCATTATTTCATATTAATATTCTTGAAGAAGTTGTGTGCACTGACTGCACACACATAAGTGAGGCCAGGTCTTCATCACCAGATGAAATAATTTCTTGAGCATTATGAGACTAAGAACTAATCATCAATAGTGATAAAATTTATTGAGCTAGGCCAATAGACCTTAGTAATGTTTTTTAAAGATTCTTTAAGAGATACACAAGAAAGTGTGATTCAACAAGCCTGTGTGGAGAGATAATAAGATCATCTAAAATGAATCAGGAAATAACTTAAAGAAGAATGTTTCTCATCTAAATCGAGAGGTAAAAAAATCTTGAGAGATTCAGGGAGGAGAAGAAGAAATTAGTGAGACTCTAGAGCAGGCTAGTGGGATGATGGTAACACTGTGGGAAGTAGTATAAAGAACCTCATGTGGGACTCATTAGATATAAAATGGGACTCTGTATTGACCATTGTAATTACTAACCAATTTATAGTGGAAACTATTTGTTGTGGAACATATCCAATACCTCAAGGAGTAGGTCTTTGAACCGAACCTTGTAAATCCTTGTGTTGAGTGCCTTTATATTTACAACATCATTCGAGGTAAGGCTGAGAGACATAAGAAGATTGGATTGAGGCTTCAACCAGCCATATATGTTTAATTTAAAATAATCAATTAGTAAATAGATTTAAATGGATCAGTGATTCACCCCTCCCCCTCTCAGTGATTCATACTGATATGGGCACTTCACCTTGGTTATTGAAGTCAGCCGTATAACTATTCTATTTAGTGATATGTGTGGAAGTCAACTGTATGGTTTTTCCATTTAAGTATATTTATGTACCATGTTACCTTTATATTCTATATATTTATTTCTATGGGATTTATGGTAATCTTTTGGTTATAAAAAGATTAAGCAATGAGCTTATATTTAGTGAAGTGTTTTTGATACTTCTTAAAGGTGAAAAGTATTACATTATCATAATGTTTTCATGGTTTACATGTTTTCACAAGAATAATAATTTTCATTCATTATGTATCCCTTATTAAGATTTTTATGCTCATCCTAAGTTTGAAAATGTTTTTCATAGGATATAAAGTAGAATACAGTCAAGGATGAGATCTGGGAAAAGTTATAATGTTTAAACATGAAACGATGTCATGTTTCTTTTTAAAGAATTTTTACTTTAAAAAAAATTGATAGTGATTAGAAGTATCTACTTGTAGTATTCGAGTTTTTATGTATTAGTTATTCCCTAGTTCTCTAATGCTCTAAACCTGAAAATATCCTCAATGAGGATTAAAGTCAAATTACCGACATAATTAAAGATTATATAACATTTAATTATGGGGCCTTATAGTTGGTATTATTAGTCGGTTTAGATAACATTAGAGGTTAGGGTGTTATTTAAGCATAAGTGACATTTTTTATATAACCATAGTGGTTAGCATATTAGAAAGATTCAATGTTATTTTAGATAAATTGAATGAGTTTAAGGTAATATGAATAAGTATATCATAGTTTTTACCCTCCTCATAATATAATATATAATGATTTAAATGATATACTCACACTAACTTTTTGTTTTTAGTAAATGGATGGATCTAGCAGGCACCAAAGTAAAAATGGTTGTGAAGGAAACTGTGGTGGTTTCCTAAATAAGCAACTGAATTAAATGGGAGATACAATGAGAAATATTGTGGTTATTCTTAACCAACAATATTGAGTCATTATTGACCACTCAAACCTTGGTGAATTTTCTAATGAATCATTTATGTGAGAAAAGAGTCCCTATGGATGTTCAGGTAATAACCATAAATGTATGTATATTCAAAAACCTATGTGTCAAGGATGTGGAAAGAGACACATAGGAAAATTACTCAAAGGGATGAGAAGATATTATATATGAGGTAATTAAGGTAAAAACAAATAACCTTCCATGGGAAAATTAAGCGTTTAGTTGGATCTAGGAAATGGAAAGAAGTTATTTCCAAGGGATCGATTGAATTTTTTAAATGTGGTGTGCTTGGTCAATACGAAAATAGATTTCCTAAGAAGAAGGTTTTAGAATGGGATTAATGGGACCGTACACATATATGTTTACCAATACCTAATTAAATTATAATTGATGATGAGGAAACTAAAAATGAACTATGAAAGGTATGGATTATTTCTTAGCTAATATTTTGACATTATTGAAATATTAGGACATAATGCATGATTTTATATGTAAGAAATAAGTATTAAAGAATAAGATGGAAAAACATGGATAAAGGATCATGAATATTGTTTTCTATTCAAGATGTCTACATTTTGAGAATTTAAGAGTCATGTTGGATCTATGGATGATAATATGATTAAATATATTAATTAAAGGATTACTTTGGAAGAATTATAGTATTTTTAACACTTTGGATTGTTATATAAAAATGTTAATTGAGGAAGAATTATCTTTTATGTTGTCGATATAGTTATAACGAACAATTAGGTTTTATATGATCTTAAATTTGAGGAAATTACAGGTTATTACATTTTTAGGATGAAAAATGAGAGGTATGAGATAACCTTTGAGGTTAAAATATGTTATGGTCATTTTTGAATTTTTTATCTCATTTTGGGAATGTTTTATGAAATATAGAGTTTTAGGAAAATGAAAACCTGCAGAAAGGGTGACAACCCGTCGTGTCCGGCAAGGTCGTGGGAATTTGACTCTCAACCGAACAGCGACAAGGGAACATTTCCTTCCACTAGCCTACGTGAAGCCCCTGGTTAGTATTAATTATTCTCTTTAATTTAACTGATTTTTTGGATCAAGATTAAGTTGATTTTTTGAACATATTCTTTATAAAATTGATATCCATAGTAAAAGAATTTTTATTTGTGATTATGTGATAAATGCTATTTTTGAAGATGTTCTCTATTTTGGGAACACTATATTCCTAAGGAAATAGAATAATATGGGATTTTTTATGGAGTAATGGTTGAATTTTATATATGATGAATCTATGATTTTATTATGGACAAATTTAGATTTGGGTTATTTATACAAATGATTAACCTATCATGGATAATATGTGATTATGTTAATTACATTAAAGTATGATACTTTAAATGTATTCGATGTTATTTGGAGATAAATTTTACGATTATAAAATACTTTTGAGTTTTGAGTTTCAACATTAGTTGGATTATTTTGAGGAATTTTAAGGACTTCTGTTTGTTGAATGGTCTATGTAGAACTTAGTCATTACTGTTGAATTTTGGAGATTCAAAGTAGACTTTTTCTTATAAAGGATTATCCATTTTAGAGATTATCTAATCTTTTTCTAGACACTTTTGTTTTGTTTAGTGTTTCAATATAAGATGAATATATAGTTAATCTATTGAGGATTATTTGATTCTTTAGATGTTGATTCTAATGCTTCAGGTGTTACCAATCATCTTGAATACTCATTATTTGGAGAAAATATCAGTTTGTAGAAGAAATTTATTAAATAATGAAATTACACTTGACAAGTACGTATGTTTCCTTATGAGCATAGTATAGGTATTAATAAAATTCATCAACTCTATAAAATTTATCTTGAATAAAAAAAGTTATACGCTTTCTTTTATCAACAAACTTTTACCCAACCACAAATTTATGGCATTGTGGTGGTTAAATTTACAGAATCAAGTTCCCTATCACTCTCTATTATTCTATCAGAGTTAGTTTTTCATCCATATCCATGTTTTCCTACATGGAACAGTAATATGGGATATCTCGAGTGACCTTTGTACATCACATTCATTCTTTTAATGTGATAGTTTTCTAACCCCTTTTTCTAATGTGGGATTTTTAATGAAGTTTCCAAGACCAATTTTAAAATTGTGATGATGGAATTTCCAAAAGGGGGGGAATGAAGTGATGACCCATGTATTTATAGAATAATAACTTTTTTATTTATATTAATATTTATGAATAATATGTTAATTTTACATTAAAGTGGTCACTTTTTCCAATAGCTTACATGAAACTCAACAATGGGTTTCTCCAAAATCTTACATTTCCCAAAACATTGAGTTATACCGAAAAATAATTCAATAATATTATTATTATATTAAATGGTAGTTAATCCCTAGCCATTATAATGATAGGAATTAATAGTATTAACTAAAATTTGAAATATGGTTTATACATGTTTAAATAATGATTCATTGGTTACCAAATTTATTTGAAATGGAAATAAAAACAAATTGTATATAAATGGTGTGTTTTTTATGAAAACCTATTTTAAAGAGAATAATTATGTTTGTAAAATCATATCACTCTTTATGGATTTTTATTTAATGAAAAATATATTTTATATATTCAATATATTGTTTCAAATTCAAATTATATGATTTCTAGATATGATATATGAATAAATTCAATTTTTAGGACAAGAGAAGTTTTTTTCTAAAAATGCAGTTTTACCGCGTTTTGATGGAGAACCCTTTTAAATATACTATTTGTCACTTTTATATGTCCTATTTGAAAAAATTAACTTATTTTATAGAATAAAGACATCAAAATTTACTTTGGTTAAATTTATGATAAATTTCTAATAAAGTTCAATTTGAAATAAATAGCGAAAAAATACAGCATTTTAATTCAAAATTGCATTTTTATCTAATTTATTTATTCAATTAGATTATCATTTTAATTAGATTTAAAGTTTAATTGGATTACGTTTTTATAATTTATTCCAATTTTGGTCATTGTTGGTTATTTCACTTTTTAATTGAATATTAACACATGTCAATCTTTATATAGATTTTACTTCCTAAAAAACCCCCTTTTTGGTTTTGACAATGAGAATTAATTTTAAATTAATTACTGAAACTTATATATTTTAAATTTTTAAAAATCTATTCCATATTTTGAATCATAATGTTCAAATTGTGTGAATATTTACCTTTTATTTTTGGACCTTATGAATACTAACTTTTGTAATTATTTTATTTACCACGATTAAATGATAAATCTGGTAAATTAGGGTAAACAATAATATTATACTACTCTAAAGTGTGTCTTAAACCTATTTGATGTGATATTTTCGACAATATTAATCCTTGGGTCAATTTTGGGGTCCCCATATAGCCACTTGTATGTGAAAATGAGGCTTTATAAGAATTAATATAAAGTTAAGAGAAATATAATATCAACATGTATCTCTTACAAAAACTATTTTAATATGGTGTTATATAAGTGATATATTCAACTATAAATAGTCAGTAAAAATCTACAAGTATTTCCAACATCATGATATCTTATTTATAATTTTTAGACAATAATTAAATAAATTTTATTATGACACGATGATGATGCAATGATTGATTAAATAATAATGGATTCAAAAAAATTATATTATAAATATTAAAATAAATGAAATTTTATTATTTTGATTCCACACCCTAATTTTATGGATGAAATTGAAATATTATCTTTTAGTTAATGACTTTGGTTCAATGTAATCATGTTTTTATGAATTTGTAAAAAAGTCAAGTATGAATAGTGTCCAAAATTGACATAATTCATAACTTAAAACATAAAATAGTTTCTTAAATGATATGAAATTCGTAAAAATATAATATTATTCAAAATGATTAGTATAAGTCCAAATATGTCATAAATAACATTTTATGGGTCTTTTGATATGATATGGTAATTACATTAACCCAAAATTTGTAAATAAAATGATATCACTATAAGATTAAAAATGGTAAAATAAGGGTTAAACGAAAAAGATAAGGACAAATAATATTCACAACTTGTCAAAAAATTATTGTAAGATGGGTATTAGAACCAACATAATATTATCTTATAATAAAATTATTTTGAACCATTTTTAATTGAAATCGAATTTATAATAAATTAATATTTCTAGACATTCCTAAAGTACGCCTCCTCCATCTTATAAAAGGCCACCAGCTGTACCCACAGAACTCACACCTCTTAAGACCCTCCACTCATCAAATTATTCTCCAAATATCTCCCAAAATACCTAACATCCACCTAGAATCCTTTCCTTGAGAGGAAGGAAATTCAAGAAAGTTTTTTGGATAATATCAAATGAAGATACTGATTTAGAGGTAACGTCTTCCCTCAAGTTCCTTTCCTTTATTTTCCTTATCCACACCCTATTATCTTCTTATTATTTGAATAAATAATAAACAAATTAACCCAAATTTACTAGGATGTTTTTATGAGAATTATTTTAACTACAATTACACACACCTCCATCTAATGGATAGAAACATGCTATTTCTGTGTACGACGAACTACTGTCTCACGAAACGATGATTGTTCGATTTTCCCCTACCACATCTCATGGTTGCCATTATGATGAAACTGTATTTATATATTATATTTATTATATTTATATTTTCTCTATGATTCTTTAATTTATATTTATAATATACCTTTATGCTTTCCATGATGTTTAAATACGATAATTTCATTTGAGGGAATGTGGATTACCGCCCCTCAATGTGATACGACTCAGTCATGCTATTCATGGAATGTATAAAGGATGGTTTAATTAAACATATAATAAATGAATGAACTAAATAAATATATTTATTATAATATGAATTTATATCATTTTAGTATTCTTCTTTTAATATGACACAGAAATGAAATTAACGTTGATGCGTACGTATGAAATACCATCTCCATGAATGGTGCATTTCATTTATTATCTTAAAATATTATGGAATATTATAAATACATATATTTTGGATATATATGATATTTATATCATTCTGGATATGATGTACTTTTGAGTATAAGGACCATTTATATAAAAAAGTGCATTTTCGGCTCAAGTAATGAATATTGACAAATGAACCAATATTGACATCAATAATTATATAATTTTTATAACGTGGTAATAAGTGATATAAACAGAATAATAAAATTGAAAAAGGTTCCTAAGAAAGAATATATTAACATATGTTTAATATTTAGGAAGAATGAGGAACACACGTGATGAGTCGTACTCAAGGTAAGGGACTTCGTCTCAATCTCCTATCATTGATGCATATTTTGATAAAATACCCCAAAGTTCTTTTATACTGTGTATAATAAAACTATTTGACTTTTAATTACATTAAAAGGGAATATTTTTTCTATTAATAATTTTACTGAACAACAAAGGGAATATTTCTAACATATGGAGAGACATAGACCTTTCCACATCCATAACTGTTATTTGATATTTGGATTCCTCTATAAGCCTTATTTTTTTTATGGAAAAAAATCCCTTATTCCCTTTTTGGGTGTTTTCGTATTGAAATTTTTTTTAATGGATTGATTATTTCAATATCTTGAAATTATTTCAGGTGATTTAAAATGAAAATTTATTAATGAAATGTTGATATTTTCAATATTTTTGTTTTATGATTATAAAATTGTACTTAGACATTTGACGGGGGTTATTTGATAAACCAATAATGGGTGGTTACATGATAAAAACAATTATGGGAGGGTCTATGATAATGCAAGGATGAGTGGTTATGTTATAACCTCCAATTCATTCGGTATGGAAGTTGGCCATATGGCAATTACATTTAGTGATATGTCTGGAATTCGGCTGTATGGCTATTCTATTTAAGTACTTTTATGTCCCAAGTTACCTTTATATGCTATATGTTGATTTATATGGGATTTATGGAAATATTTTGGTTACAAAAAGCGTAATTAATGAGATTATATTCACTAATATGGTTTTTCTACTTCTTAAAGGTGAAAATTATCACATCATGATAATGTTTTCATGGTTTACATGTTTTAAAAAGACTAAAAATTTTCAATCATTATGTATCCCTTACTGAACTTTTTATGCTCATCCCAAGTTTTGAAATGTTTTTCACAGCGAATAATGTAGAATAGAGTCAATGATGGGATCAAGTAAAAGTTATTCTACTAAAATATGAAATGGTGTAATGTTTATTTTTAAAGAATATTTATTTTACAAAATATGGATAATGAGTAGAAGTGTCTAATTCTAATATTTATGGTGTTATATATCAGTTATGACCTAATTATCTAAAGCTCTAAACCTGAGAAAATCCTAAATGTGAATTAATGTCTAATTATCAACATGACTCAATATTATGTAACATTTATGGCTGGGGTCTTACACCAAACCTCTCCAATACCTCTCTAATACTACCATATCTAGAAAATAAATAAGTTCCCATATTATAGTCTCTATTGAACCCCATATCCAAATCCTTATTTCCACTCCTATATCATTATTCTTAAACAAAAAATCAATTCATGTTTTAATCTACTATATATTCCACTATTGAAAATTCCAATATCATAAAATCTATATACAGATAAACAATGATGAAGATTCCATCATTAAGAATCACTCAAAAAATAAATTAAAAGATGTTAATCGAATAAATGTTTCCCTTTCATAAAATAATCAATACCTTGGTTACATTACCTAGGTTGCTTCCTTTTTTTATATAAACACAACTTTTCCCTATAAAATGGATCTTCATGTTTAGTTTTTCTCAAAATATTCTTGTTTCTCAGTGATAATATCCTTTTTAATATCACTATTAAGGAATTTTATCTTCACATATAACTTCTAAATATATAGTCATTTTGGTGAAACTATTAATTATTTGTTCAAATTTTAATATATGTCACTATCAAAGAGAAGTTCAAAATAAAATAAAATCCTTTGTTTTATTAAAATCATTTCACAAGAATCATTTCCTTATACAATTTTATACTATCAACTTCTTCCTTCAACCAGAAAACCATAATTATCAAAAGTAATAATGTCCCTATGGTAGATCTATTATCTCTCATTTTCCTTTCACATGAAATAAATCTAATTATTCCATTTTTTCTGACACCCATTATTTCCTGTTACTTAGACATTACACCACTTCTTTGTCTTTGGGCTCTCCTCCCTCCATTTGAAAAAAATGGTGAATGTTTGGTTCAATTATCTGTATTATTATCTAAACCCTGGTTGAACATATAAATTAAACCTAAGGGTAAATTATTCTTTCCAAAATACTTATACATTCATTAATGTTTCTAGAATGTTTTGGTACATCATGTCTTATTGGACCTTCAAAACAAGGCCATCTGTTAATGTTCCCACATTTTTAGTACCTTTGGTTATTATAAACTCTTAGAACAAAATATTATTATTGGAATTCTATTCAACTAAACATAGACATGATATTTTTATTCATTTTTTCAAAATAACATCTTCTTCTAAGTGTTATTCCATGTATATGATCCCCTTATTGAATAAAATATTCCAAATTTTAATGACCTTATATTTTTCATTACACTGGAGAAAAAATACAATATTTTCATCATAATATATTAAAAATATACATGTGTTGGAATTATCATATATTTTACCCATTTCACTAGAATAAACATCAATATTGGTAGTACAAAAAATGATATTAAGGTGAGATATTTCCATTGGTTTTATAGTCAAATATTCTACTAGATGATCAATCCAAATCAATATAGAATGAATCCTATTGAATACTTTTTTATATTTTACTAATAATTAATTATCATAATCTATCATCTCTCATCCATTTTCTGGTTCATAAATTCCACCATACCAATTTTATATGTTGTTTTAGTACCATATTTCAAAATTGATTCATTTTTTCTATATAAATTTACTTCCTTCATTATTGTTGTAGTCTACAACAATTTCTTACCTCATATTGTTTATAATTTAAATGGAATCATTATCTACCATGGATATTCTTATTATTAATGTTGTAAAATACATATATCTTATCCTTTAGAAATTGAACCCAAACATTTTTTGTAGAAAAATTGATGAAATTAACATATTACATTGAGCCACATTGAGACTTTACTGAAGATAATCCCCATAAATCTCTATATACAATCTCCAACTTCCAATTCATATTTTTTAACCCTTAAAAGTAATATATAATATTTTAGTATTTTTATTATAAAATAATTACAAGTTTCAAACCGTATTTTCATGAGTTTTGGGTCTCCTTCAGCTTCTATATTTTTCATAAACTTCTCAAACATGTGACTAGGAAAATGATGTCATAAACAATCATCATCATTAGATATTGTTTTAATCACCATGGTCTTGTTTAATATCTAATTCAGATATAATGTCCTATCTTTTAAACCTTTTTACACTACCATGGTACCATGTGTGATTTTCTATACACCATCTGCACAGGTTTTACAGAGTCGAACATCATATAAAGGACCATCTAAAATCAAAGTATTCATCAATACTAGTATGTTACATATCCATTACGACTTTAAAAAGAACCCCATTAGTGTTTATAAATTCAAATAACTATTTTCTATAATCTAGAGAGAATAATAATTAGTAAGATTAATATATTTTCTACATTCAATGGTCAATGACTCCAATTGACCGTTTATACATATCATTGAACTTATATGAGCATTTTCATATACATATATATATATTTAAATGATTCTAAAGATTCAATAAACGAGGATTCTAATTTCCCTTTTATACTTTACATTGTTCTTATATCAACATTCTTAGTGATTTTATTTATATTCTACACTCTATAGTTAACCCTCTATTCTATGAAATTTTTCTTTAAATTTATTTTCTTCCCACAATGTAATCCCGTGGGACCTAGACCTTCAAATTTTCCTACTCCCCATTATCTCAATCTACTCATATACTTATAAATTTAATATTTAGTTGGTCACCATATAAAAATAAAACTATATATTATTCCAATATAGGTGTATTATTAAATATATATGATATAATTATTCAGAATCAGATCCCAGTTATCCTTAAAAATATTTTATTACAATTTCACCAACAAATTACTATAGTAACCATCACGTAAAATTAATATGGAAATAAAGATAACCTATCTGACATATAAAATCCACTTCTAAAATACAACTTTCATGAACCCAACCATATTTTTGTTCAAATTAAAATCATTCAAAAAATCATCCACTAAATTAAATATGATCACCTTCAAGATAAAGAGACTATGTATTAGAAAAACCTTATTCATAGTGGTCAATTTATCATACATGATTTTGAGTATCGAAAGAAACTTAGTTTTTTTCTTAATATATATGATATTATAAGTAATATTGTTGTTCTAAATTCATCCATAAAACACCTCAGTTTTTTCTAGTCCAGACTATCCTATTCACTTATCTCCATCCATAAAAATCCCAGTTCCTATGTCTTTTAAGTAGATAATTAAATATCTCCATCTTCTCGCAACCATTAATTGAACCATAATACTTTTCAATGCCTTCCCTTTTATCTCCCAACAATATATAATACTCAAAATAAATCACTAAATATTAAATATTAAAATTTAATGGTTTAAACACTTATCACAAGCCTTACACACCACAAGTAAAATATGGATATTAGGTTCCACTTTTTTATCCTCTAACATGGATCCCACCCACTAAAAATTGAAATTACAAAAAAATATTTGATATCCATAGGCAATAAATTTTGGTGTATCTGAAAAATACAAAATTTACTATAAAATAATGAAAACTTAAACATTACTAATATAACCATAATTTAACAAGGTTCAAGCTATTCCCCTTAACTATAGCGAAACACTACAAGCTACAAAAAATGAGTAGAGGAAGAAATTATCCAAATACTCATTCATCAATAGTAATTCCTTAAAAAATAGAACTACATTTCTAGATAATAATGTGGTTTCCTATAACCCAATACATAAGTACAAATAGATGTTGATTATATCTCATTCAACCATCCAATAACAAACCATTGTTGATTTTCTTGTATGAATATGTCACTATCGGTGATTTTTCAGATATTTCTCTAACTAACTTTTTAAAACTATCTTAATTATACTCGATCCAAAGATCTATATTCACAAATCAGTACTCCTAAAACCAAAAATGATTATCAATATATTAAAATTCATAAGAGGATACAATTTTAATTAATAATGAAACTAAATTCTAAATTCCACCGATTAAATGATGGTGGTAAATTATAAATACATCTCGAAATAACATTTTATTCAAAAAGAAAACAAAAACCAAGGAAACAAAAACATATTATAATTACTAATTATAATAATTTTTTGTATCAAAATATAACATACATCCACTAACATTAATATTACAAAATATGACATAACAGTTATGAAACCAGGTATAACATTTTCAAAATTAATAGATTACTTGATATGATCCCTCATTGGGATATATAGAGAAAAATAAATTTCAAATAAGTATCTACTAATTTAATAAGAATATTTAAAATAGTACATAAATCCATTTATCACAAAAAATAAATTTCCCAAGGTATGATATTCTATTTTTAACAGAATATAAAAGAGTTTTAAACATTTTGATAAGTGAAAAGAATATTTTATTACCATGTAATAACATTTGAGTTCACATAAAATCAAGATAAAAAACATATTAAATATTGAAAAAAATATTATTTTTAAAATAAACACATGTATTTATAAGAAAAAAATTAATATGCAAAAAGAGACATGTATTATCCCTAAAAAGAAATCATGCTTGCTACAAAATTAAAAATAAAAGAAGTTTAGGTTAAAAATATCAACGAATCATCTATATAATACATAAGAAAACATGATCATATTCATGTTTCACATTTTCAAAAAAATTTACATGAATCTGTTCATATTATTTGCAAATTAATTACAACAGATTTTATTTAATGTCAACTCCTACAAATTAATACACTCTTGATAGTCAAACCAATTTGGTTTATCTTTATTAAAATCAAATTTAAATGTATTTTTTTATATTTATTTATTTTTTAACATTTATAAAGACTAATAAATCAACCTATACCACTTAAAATAAAGAAATAAAATATTTTTGATCCATGTATGGTTCAATTTAATTTTATAAACTTATTATCATGACTAATTATTGTCCCCTTAGAGACATCCTAAGAAGGGGTGAATAATGGTTTTTTCCAAAATAATATTTTTCTTTATCTCAACTATATTTTTATTATATCTCAATACCATGTTTTAAATAATGAGTGTTAAAATAGTTGGTTAATTCATTTTTCACACGGCCTCACTGAACTTCAAGCATGACTAAAGAATTTCAAGTCATGCACATGATATAGAAATTTTACATGGTTCACAACAAAGGAGTAACAAAAGTAGTATAAATTAAAAAAGTGTCATTATAATGGGAGATAACAATACTCTCTAAATATGTTATAATTTTTCATGAAGAAAACATTATAAACCTAGGGTCACTCCCTCTTCTTCCCACACATGAATCTATTTGATGAAAGTAAACGTTTGTTTATATAAATATGTGCCTAAGTAAAATTTTATATAATTTAATATCTCTTATAAATTTTTATAGTTTTATAAAACATCATACATACTCAAATTATGATATATTACCCATCAAGTTCCTAATTCACTACACTCTTCTTCGAGATGATTTAGGAAAAACTCTTATAGAGTGTATAGTTTTTTGAATTATTATTCCATATAAAAATGACTGTATCCTCTTTTTTTATGATATAAATTTTACTTCTAAATTATATCAGTATTTAATAATAACTAATAGATTAATATTATCTCATACACGGATTATATTTTTATGCAATTTCTTCTTGGATAACTGGATATCTAAATAGAACATATTTTTTTTGTTCATTTCTTGAAGAACCATATATGATAGTGAAAAATATTATCCTTCCTCTTGTTTATCAAAAGATAACAATATGTTTTTTCTAACATTTTTATGAACTACTAAAAGTAGTTTTTATAGAGTCTTAATGATGTTAAATGTTGATATGATGGTTGGGATCAATCTCTTCCTCTACAATGATCCAGGATCATGACATATATACTATATTTTTTAATGTCTCCATTAATGCACATTCAAATAAAACTCATCCTTTCGAATCCCAGAACCAAATTTTCACATTTTATATCTAGATGAATCTTATATATATCATGAAAATGAAATATTCATTTTATGACTTCTTCAGTGTATTTTAGTCTTCTTCTTCTTCAGCCTTATCATGCTTGGATAACATTCTTCATTGCGTGATCCATAATAAAAAAAATTGATAAAAAAATCTCTATAAAAATATCAAATTTAAGTCATATAAATATAATGGAATGATAATCCGTTAATCCCAGAAAATATTTCTCCATAACATCATTAAAAAATATCCAATAACACTCATTATCAATAATATCTTAATATATAATGTATGTGACAGTCCATAGATATATTCATTATCATTATTATTATACAACTTATAATGTATATCAAAATATCATACTAGCCTTATTATCAAATTTATTTCATTGATAAACCTTTACATATGTAATTGTCCATCCAATTACACTTTAATATGATCCCTTTAATATAATTATACATTACTCAATCTAGCCACCATTGGTTACCCTTAATCATTGAATTGATGAACCTTACATATCAGAATGGTTACATTTAGATATTAAAATTTATTTATTCACTTTTATATTTTTACATAACCTATCACTCATAACCTTTATGTATTATTCTGATTTCCATCAGATATGGGGAATTTTCGTTTTTCTATCCTAAAATATTTCATTGATCAACCTTTCCTATTAGAGTTTCTGTTCTTAATTTTCCATATTACACTCTTCTTTATAATTCACTGTTACATATACATAGATAATTAAAAAATTTCTATTGTTATATTATTTCGATAGTGACCCTTTCATTTCATATTTGGTGACTCTAAAATATGTATGATGTTTAATACCTTTCTATGTGTCGATAAACTGCAATCATGGAGTGATACTTGTGTTCACATCATGGTTTATTCCTGTAATATCTAGAATAACCAATTTAATAATTTTTGGGAATTAATTTTTTGGAACCCCACTAGTTTTTGAATGACTTCCAGAAATCCAATTATTCATCATGTAAAAATAACCTTTTTCACTCCCATTAATTCATAACATTTAGAAATTATTAACTCGTCGTCAAGACCTTCTGAATTTATTTGAAACTATTCCAAACATTATTCAAAGATCAATAATTCTCCTATTCTTCCAAAAAATTATCATGAATTTTAACTTCTAGAAAAAATATATTGATAAGATCTAGATAATATAAAATAAATTATAACATTTAGAGCATCTCCCAGAATATCCTCTTCCATTATAATATAGTTCTCATTCAGAATTACATAAATAATAACTCTTCTTCCATGTATAACATTTTTATGCGTCCTAAACTATACAAAAAATGTTCCCATGTGTATGGAAACCATATTATTCTTCATTTAAGTCCCCAAGTATTAAAATAACATACTTTTTTACTCATAAAAAAATCAATAGCTATTATAAATAAATATAACACAAAACCTCCTAGTGGTATCCCTATTCAATGTTTATTAGTGTTGTATTTCCTATTTTCTTCAATTATACCAATATAAAATACATTCAATAAATTTTACATAACTCATTGTCTATGGGATATTATTGAATATATAAAATTTGTCATTCTTGTTTTTCATTTTCACTTTAAAAATATTTTTCTTCTGCATTAATAATAGAAAACTATTTTGTTGGTTTTGACTAAATTTTTCATAAGGCTCACCAGCGTTATCAATATCCACATACTTGTTAGACTATTTATTCTTTTAAAAAAATTTCCTTAATAAATAAACCTATGCTGATTTATATGTATTAATATATTTATATTTTTCACTATAATGTGCCTCTCAGTAAAATAGTGTTTATCATCCAACGTATTCCTTTTTTCCATCAATATTAATAGTTTTTTCCTTATCACTATCCTTTTGAAAAACATCATAACCCAAATGTAATAATTTTTTTTAGAATAAGGGTTTATGTTAGAGGTTTTGGGGTTCTAATTAATATAATAATTAGGGGAAATTAATTTCTTACATTATAGATAGTGTAAATAATATTTTTATAAAAAATGAATTCCTAAAAACCCATTAATAAATTAATAGTCTTTTATTAAGAGGGATGGGGAGTAAGTGACATTGAACTCAATTGAAATCCAATGCATTAACTATTGGGATCCATAAAATTATAGGAATGTAGTTTAATTTCAATAAAAAAATATTATTAACTAATATTAAAACTCATTATTTAAATAAATGATATGGAATATTGTCAAATACACCCAAATAGGGATGAATAATGATTAAAATAAATTAAAATTAAAGTTCTATCCGAGTAACATAATGAGACAGACGAACAATAGAAAATATTTACATTTACAAAATAGATAAAATTTCAATTTATAAGCAAAGATAATAAATACATGATATTGATAAAGGTTCCCTAATGAAAAATTAACCGAATCATCACCCTCCATGACTCACTTAATCAAGTCTAAATTTTGTTTTATTTCATATAAGTTACCCATAAGAGAAACATTTAAATCAAAATAAAGCCTATGAATATCATCATTGGAATTTTTTTTTGGAGAAACCATCATTGAACATGAAACACAAGAATGAGGAAAGGAAATTCTATTAAAATGATATGGGGTGTCTAATATAATAAATTTATAAAAGGACCTCCCTTATAAGAGTATAATAATTAATTTATGAGGACAATCATGTTTCAATAATGCGTGAAACTCTTTTGGTCGATTCCTCATTGGTGATATGGGTGGGGAGACACCCTCAGGCTCTAGAAGAGGTGGTGGAAATTTATCCATATTTTGTAGAGTATCAAGCATAATTATGCACCTATTTATATATTAAATTAATTATTTTAATTGGAAAATTACAATATATAAATAGTTTTTCAACCTAGTATATTTCAATTCATGTATTTATATTCCAACGAAACAGTTTATATTATTACAATTGTCACATAATATTCAGATTACTGCCACTATTTCTTATAAATTCAATTCAATTCTATAATAAAGCCACATTTTAATTCGCTATATTTTATTTCAATATATCAATGTCAGACCTTGATGAATCCTTTTTGTGATATTTTATATAATTACTGAATTTATTATATTTAAGTAATTCTAGAATTGAATTTTTGAAATCTATAAGTGTTTTTACCACTTCGTGGTTAATAAAGAGTTTGGTGAATTCATGTTGATTCTATTATATAACCAGTAGAAATTGTGTAACATATTTATTACTTATGAAATTATGCTACAAAATTATCACACAATTAAGGGGAATTTAATAGATTTTATTATTTATCCTGTAGAACCTGGGATTCCTATTTATTATATATAAAATTACCTTAAATAGTTATCACACTATTAAAGTGAATTATATCAATTCACTTAGATATTTGGTAGTAATCATACATATTATTTTTCACTTATAGACAAATCATATATGTGTAGTTCTTGGTTTGGGGTAATTCATGTATAGTTCAATAAGAATTTTGTAAATATTTTGTTTTGTATCCTTATGTAAGACTACTGTAAGCATGGGTGGATCTCATTTTTCAACATTATGTTTTATATATAGGCTAGATGAGTGAAAGTTGCATTATGGGAAAATTATTTCAAAAATAATTCAACCAAACCATGTTTGTTTCCTAGGTTCTTAATTTTTAGAATTTTTTATTATAACCCTATTTAATTATCCTAATGTGGGTTTTATTTCCCCTCACTCACATGACTTTGCATGAAGAGAGCCTTAGGTGTCTCCCTCTGATCTTGTTTAACCCCCATATCTCCATCCAACATAGATTGGAAATGTTAGATATTAATATCTATTAATTTTTATTCAGTTCCTATTTATCTCCTCTTATCTCTTCTTCTTCCTCTCATCATGGATACATAGTAAATGAACCATCATTTGATATTTTTTCGAAACCTTGTTGTTCATAATGTTAGGTTGTTTAATTTTTTTCCTTTTACTTAACTCTTATCATCTTTGATGCATGTTTTTCCATGAAAACATTGTATATGTATCCGTTCCCATGAGATTTCCATTCATTATAAATCCAATTTATTCATGTAATTTTTAAATATATTTTCCTAAAAAATTATACTATTTTAAATCTATAAATATATTTTCAAAGTATTATGATTTCATGTATTTCTATAAAAGGGTGTGTTATTTTCTAATGAACTTCAATAATGATGTCTCATAAATATAAGTTACATTAATGTGATTCTAGGATGTTTTTTCTTATTAGTGAATTAATATAATTATATATACCTTTATCTTCTATATTATTTTGTTTATCATGATTTTTTTGGATTTTAATTAATTTAATGTTTATAAAATTATTGTTATGTGTTTACCTAGTATATATATTTATATATAATGAGACTGATAATATTTCCATATTTGAGTTTGGTTCATACTCTAAAATCATTTACCACTCATCATCAACCTTGTCATCACATTTCTCAAGATGTAACATTAGAGAAACCCCAATATGATTCAACTATGAATTACATTTCTTTTTAAAGTTAATCCGAATGTAAACTTTTTCAATGAAGATGTTTAGATTATCTCATAATTTTATTATGCTTGCTAGGACCCTTGATAGAAATAACCCCCATATTTTTACGATCCATATGACTCTAAAAAGAATTTTATTTTATAATTATTATCTGTTTCTCCTAGATTATGATTGGGTTTTTGTTTGTTTTCCCAATCCTGAATGATTTTATCTCTGTTGGAATTCAATAACCCTGAAGTTTTTTGGATACATTATGTAGATTTTATACTATACACCTATCAATTCAGATGGATTTGTTTCATCAATACTACTGATTTGGGTATCCTTCAATGGGTTACATATCTATCTTTTTGGAAAATAATCTTGAATAGATATAGTTTTTTGCATGGGTTCTCAGATAAGGATTGATACATTCGCTACTCTCCAATCACACCTATCGGTATCTCGAGTTTACAGTATGGTAAATATGGTTGATGCTATAAAGAAATGGTTGCAGAGTTGAAATGGTGAAGAGTGGTTCATCCAATGGGTTGTTTATGTGGATTTTCCAGAATATTTATTAAGGTGTAAATTTTACCGTAACATGGTGTCATTCATTCATCGATGTGATCTATTGTGGATTGTAAAATTGAACGAATCGAAGGATGAGACCACAGAAAAGGACCCCAATAAATATATAGAAGTTGAATAATGATCCATTTATCAGTGGATTCATTTCAATTTGTACTATAAATTAATGATACATGACTATGATCTTGAGTGATGAGTCTGAAAAAATATACTTTAAGGTGATGGGGTTTTTTAAATGTTGTTGGTGTATATGCTCAGAAGGGATAGTCTGAATAATTTTTTATTATTCCAGAAGAAATAATTTCTATGATTAATAATTAATGATAAATTTTAATATTATTCTTATTTCATTACAATGAAGAATTTATCTTCTAATTTTTAGACCCTTTTGATGAAGTTATAGAGGAAATGGTGGATTTCCCTATGGATAAAACTACTTTTGGTAAGTCCACAAAATGATTTGAGAAAAATCTAAATTTCATAATGTTGTAGGATGACATTTTTAATTATGTTTTTAAATTAGTATATAATTTTTAGTTATATAAATATGATGATGCTTTACCTATGTGAAACATAGAGTTCATTGTGGATACATTCAACCACTAAAATAATTACAAGGGGATGAATATGATAATAAAATTATTGGGGCTTAAATTATTTTAGTCAAAAAAAATAAAGGCATCATAAAAACCACTTGGGTATGAAATGATATATTATATCATGAGTTTTAGAAATAAACCTAGAAGAAATGTCTTACAGAAGATGGAAAATAAGATCCCAAATGAATTTCATCCTCATTAAATCATTATTATTCCATTATACATGGAAATTAATGTTCATGGTCGTTATTATTTAATAAAATTCATCGGAGAAGGATTTATGTTAAATTTATTAAATGATATCTATGAAAATTTCTAAAATCTAGATATCATGGATTTACATGAAATGTGGCCCCTTCACAATTTTTTTCAATTTAAAATGGATTTACTTGGAATAAGTTTTATAGAAGTGGGGATAATTTTAATAATATTTTTAGGAACACCTTTAAAAAAGTCATGATTAGAAAAGCGAAGATACTTGTTGGAATTTTGTTTGGAACATAATTCATACTATTTTTGAATTTTATTTTAATATCAAGGTGAGTTAATATTATTTGTTTTATTTAATTAATTGGTTACTCTTATACCAAAGTATTTCTCTACCAGAAGTAATGTTTTAATTATTTTCCCCTTACGTAAAAATATATAGTTAGTTTAATGATTGAGAATAATTTTGAACGTTATGATATTACCATTTTCACTTGAATCCTTAAATAAGGAACAATGATTTTGAATGTTATATTTAATTTTAAAGGATTATATAAAAACTTTTTTTGAAATGAATTTCAATTTTATACCCTTTATGGATGATTAAAGTATGAGTTGGAACATTCTATAATTTTCTCACATTATAAGCTACACCCTCAGTGTAATCCAATGATCTGAGGTGTTATATGAGTTGTGGATCATAATAATTGAATGACTTTATTGTTTGATGTTTATTTAAATGAATAATGGGATTCTATAAATAGGTTTCTATAGGTGGGATGAGGATATGATATTTTCATGTAGTATTTTGAGATATGATAGAGTTATAGAATTTATATATGAAAAAATAATTCCTCACCTCCAACATCATTACTCAAGGGAGCCCTATCTATTTAGGGTAAATAATGAGATAGTTTCCATGCTATTTATATTCACTTAAATACTAGTATCCTCTAATGAGTGATATAATATGGATATATGGAGTATTAGCTGGAGAGGATTGATTATAGACAATAATGAGGTTATTTGTTAGTAACATCATTTATAGGTTAGGATATGATTCTTTCTGAGTACATCTAGTATTGTATAATTAGTACATACATATTTTCCAATGATATATATGTGACATGAATCAATTATTTGTGGTTATTATCACTTGGGTTTCTTTATTAAATGTTGTGACCTTCATTTTATAGTTATTATTAATATTTGGATGATCCTTAAACCATGGTACTATGTTTTACTTATCTTTTATTCATTCATTAGCATGTTAAATTAAATTATTTATTTATTATCACTTATAGTCAACTATTATTGTTTTGTAGATATGTTTAATACTAACTCATAATTTCAATCTATATGCTTATAATATTTATTTATAGTTTTTGGCTTTATTGAATGATATTTACCATTGGTTTGCAAAATTATTTGGGAGGGGTTTTTTGTTTCAACTAATAATAAAAATGGATCCCTTACAAAAAAAGTAACTCATCCATTAAAAATAACTATTATGGTTTTAGAATTTGGATCCAAGTCATCTCCATGAGTTATTTATCAAAAATTAAACATAATTACATTCCTTATTATATTTAAAGAAATTGTTTTTAAAAACAAATTTAAAGGAAATGCATGGACTCTTATTTTTATAGATTAATTATAAGAAATTTTTTCCCACACCCTACTTATACAACACTATGTTATTTGGCTTTTTGGATTTACAGGTTCAGTTTCGTATTCCAATTAATCTCTTACATGTGTAATTCTTCTCTTTAGTCATTCATTTTGTGCACCACAATGAAAATGTTGGATGATAACCTCATTTTAAGGGGAGATCTTCACCTTAGTAATTTGAGTATCTTTTTTGTTATTTTTAACATCTATTTTCATGAAATTTTATATTTTTCATGTATATGGGGATCTAAACATTTATAATATTGTTTATATTATATTTTTATGATATGTTTTAGTTGCGTTGGATATTTATTTATATGAATACATTATTTTTTTATTTTATTTAAAAATAATTAATGTTTTTCTTATAGACCTAAAACTTAGGGACATAAAATATAGAATTATTGGTAAGAATAATGATTCATATTCTATTATATTTAGTAGGAAAAAATCATTTCTATCTATTTATTTTATATTCCCTGAAACTAGTTTGCATCCTAGGATGATAGAGACCAATACCTAAGCCTTGTCATAGCCTGAATTGGGTATGAGTTCATGATATCCCATGTAGGTTAATGAAAAATGATATAAGAGTGAAACCCTTTATTTACATGTTATGTAATGGTGGATTAGAGATAGGAATATAGGAACTCTAGAGGTAGGTTCAAGGGGAGTCTATGTAATTCTTTGTAAGTCGATGCCTTGAGTAAGCCTTGGATGGATATTTGCGAGACATTAATTGTAAACTTTGATTCATATATTTTTATTCATTCTATTCTATGTTTATTGTTATCTAAACATTACTAATTATATGTATATTATATAATGGTGTTTTTAGATTTTTGGAGGAAATGGGAGAATAAATGGAGGCTTATATTTATCCGACTTGGTTTTGAATACCATGTGGAGACTATGTGCATGGTTATGAGAAACCCCCTATGATAGTTTCACGGTCCCCAAAAACATGCATCCAATACTTACATAGTCACTAACCCTTTTTAAAATTATTTTTTTAAATCCTTCATCATTTTTGTTTCGTTTAGATATGGGTGTTTTCTATTTTTTGTGACATTGGGAGAGTTTTCATCATGCACTAAAGTTATTTTGATAGATTATTTTTCAAATATTGTGATGAAAACATTGTTTTGATAGAAATAGTTAAAATTCAAAATATGGTGACACGTGCCTTTTATATATATTATTCCATGATTGTTAACTTAAACATCAAATAATTACATCCCAAATATCATGATCCATAGTGTATTTTGATGGAACGTTTCATAATACATTAATGTGAGTCTAAGATAAAACTTATATATTTTATTATCCAAAGTAATCTCTTAAACCCTTTCAAGCTCCTAAAAGTACATTGGATAAAATAGTGAATAGATAGATAAAATGGGTGAGTTAAAAAGCCCAGTAATGGGAATAACATGACAAGGAATCATAACATTTGAGTCAAAGGTATTAAATGATATCATGAAAATGAAGTCTTGAGAGTAATCACATGGGACCATAACATAAAAACAAGTTATCATACAATCATGGGATCATTGGAAATATTGTAGAAACATATAAAATGAGATAAAATAGATTCATGGATAACATCTTACACAATATCACGTTGTGGACAAAGTACCATAAATGATTAGGTTTACTTCCCAATCCCAAACCAAACACCTAATGAGAGTAAATATTTACCCAATGCACTAGAGTTCTATCTGGGTACACCCATCATAAATTTTTCATTATTATGTTTGATGTAAAAATGTAAATCAATAATAAGGCCTAAACATGTGAATTTCCCTTGGATAGAAGTTCTAGAGGATCGAATAACAACTGATATAGGGGGTAGGGGTTTGTATAAGTTGTTCACTTATTATTAGTTTCAAAAAAATTAGAAACATAACCACTGAAACGTTTTAAGATTTATTTCCTTGTCAAATTTCAGTAAATACTCATGTATGAAAAGTAGGAAATAAATTAAACCTTGCAATATTTACAAGGATCGACCTCAGTGTGAGAAACTAACTCCTTTCCATAGACACTCAATTGGGTATATGAAAATCCACTATTAAGAATAAGTGAATAAAACTTGTTACAACTCCCTTTATACACCTTCTATATCTGAATAAGAATAATTATATTGACTCCCATTGATTTACAATGTTTTATTATAAATAAATTAAGCGAAATATAAAATAAAAACTTTTTTTAATATTTATTTAAAATTTATCAGTCTGAATACTCTGTTCAATTTTGAAGGATCTGATTTTATCAAATTGGTGAAGTCAATATGCTTTTACCTTACTCAATCTGAACTTCAAAAACACTGCTCATAACTCAATACGATGAACTCGTTCTCAATCTTCAAAAATCAAACTCTACTCAAATGCTCAATACAATTTTATTCAGTATGATTGACCCAATATGATCTTCTAAATACAATATTTCTCAATCCGGTAAGCATACATTCAGTTTTCAGATCCTCCTCATGAGATCTCTAGCTATAAATGACTTTCAATTTATTTTTTTAGTGCTCTACCTTTCAGCTTAAGTTAAAAGGTAATTTTGAATAAATTATTTGATGATGTATTTATATGAGAATCAGAAAAAAAAAAGTGGGAAACTTGAAAACATTCCTCGCTTCCTTAAATATCAAAACTTTAAAAATATCTCTCATTTAAATGCCATCTTTAAATTCATCTAAACTACATATATTTATTCAAGAATTAAAAAAATGAATTTCATGTATGAAATATTAATATTGTAAATTTAGAGCAACATTGGAGGGGGTTTAAACCCCCTTTGATGTAACCAAAACTAAATTCACTATGAATTTAGCACTACTTCCTCACAACCATCTCTACTAACAACAGTCGGGAACATTAGCGGTGGTTTCCCCCAACTACTGATAATGTCCATAGAAGGGGTTATAACCCATTCAAATGTAAAAAATAAACCCTCATAGAGTGGTAATTATTTTGTAGTGTATAATGATGAACTTAAGAAAGTTCATAACTAAATAAATATATGTCCCAAATAACCTCCACATTCATGTATATTATTTCGTTCTCCCCAAATAACATTTCAAGGGGGCTCACTGGGGTGTCCGATGGTGTCAACCGATGTCAGGGGGGCGTGGGGATGTAAACCAGTGTTAAGGGGGTGCGTGGGGCTGGGGTGTCCCCATGGGCATGTGGGGGTGTCAATGGGGCATGCGGGGGGTGTTAACATGGGCACTTTGGGGGTTTAAACAGAGCGGTACTGGCCCCACTACTGGTGTCAAGGGGTTTGGGGCGGTTGTCTGAAAACCACCCCTAATTCCCCAAATTCAATCACCTTTAGGGGCGGTTCAAACCGACCATAAATCCCTATATTAGAGGCGGGTTTTCTCATAACCGCCCCTAATATGGGAAATTTTGAGCAAAATTATAGGGGGTATAAACCCCCTCTAATGTTACCGCCGCCAAATTCACTTTGTATTTCGCAGCACTTCCTCACAACCGCCTCTACTTATAGTAGGTGGTCACATTAGCGGAAGTTTCCAACAACCACCGCTAATGTATTTAAAAGGGGTTATTTTAATATAAAAATAACCCCTCCTAAAGTGGTCATTTTTTTGTGGTGTTTAATGTTCAACTTAATCAAGTTAATAACTAAATTAATCTATATCCCAAATAACCTCTGCATTCAAATATATTATTTCATTCTTCCAAAAAAACATTTCAAGGGGGCACGCTGGGGTGTCTTGTGTTGTCAATAGATGTCAAGGGGGGCACATGGGGGTGTCAACCTGTGTCAAGGGGGCACGCTGGGCTGGGGTGTCAACAGGGGCGTGCGAGGGTGTCAAGGGGGCATGCAGAAGGTGTCAACAGGGGTGTGCGGGGGGTTTCCACATAGGGGGCCTGGCCCCTTTAGTGGTGTCAATGGGTTAGGGGCAGTTTTCCGAAAACCGCCCCTAATGCCTCAAATGCAATCACCAATAGGGGCGGTTCAAACCACCCCTAAATCTATATATTATAGGTTGTTTTTGTTATAACCTCTTCTAATGTGGAAAATTTTGAGCAACATTAGAGGGGGTTTAAACCCCCTCGAATGTTACTACTACTAAATTCACTATGAATTTAGAAGAACTTCCTCACAACTACATCTACTAACAGTAGGTGGGCACATTAGCGGCGGTTTCCCACAACCACCGCTAATGTCTTTAGAAGGGGTTATAACCCCTTATAAAGTGGTTGTTTTTTTGTAGTGTCTAATGTTCAACTTAAGAAAGTCCATTACTAAGTAAATCTATGTCCCAAATAACCTCCGCATTCAAGTATATTATTTTGTTCTTCCCAAATAACATTTCAAGGGGGCGGGCTGGGGTTCCCGATGGTGTCAACAGATGTCGGGGGGGGGGGGGGGGGTGTCAACCGGTGTTAAGGGGGAGCGTGGGGCTGGGGTGTCAACATGGGCATGCAGGTGTGTCAAGGGGTACGCGGGGGGTGTCAACTGGGGCACGTGGGGGGTGTCAGCCAAGGGGCCTTGGCCCCTCTAGTGGTGTCAAGGGGTTAAGGACTGTGGTCTGAAAACCGCCCCAAATTCCCCAAATGAAATCACCATTAGCGGTGGTTCAAACCACCCCTAAATCTCTATATTAAATGTGGTTTTTTTATAACTACCTCTAATTTGGTAAATTTTGAGCAACAAAAGAGGGGGATTAAACCCCCTCTAATGTAACAGCTGCTAAACTCACAATGAATTTAGAAGCACTTCTTCACAACTACGTCTACTAACAGTAGGAGAGCACATTAGTGGTGGTACCCCACAAACTCCACTGATGTCTTTATAAAGGGTTATAACCCCATCGAATGTAACAAATAACCCCTTATAAAGTAATCATTGTTCTGAAATGTATAATGTTAAACATAAGAATGTACAAAACTTAATAAATATATATCCCAAATAACCTCCACATTCAAGTATATTATTTTGTTCTTCCCAAATAACATTTCATGTTAAATAACATGTTATACCTAAGAGTTATATATACATGATCCCAAGTATCCATTTCACAAAAATATCATTAATCGCCACAACATCTAAACATTAAAAATAATTTCATCCTAAAACATGTTTCCCCAAATCAACTTAATATTTATCGATAAAATATTTTAGGTATAAACAATGTTATACTAAACTGTACATCATGTAGTATAGTGGTATGAATTATACCATTGTCGCCCTATAGTTGTGGGTTATATCCCTATTTCATTCTCGAATGTGATGAGTTGTAGGACGACTTGTAGGTTGTCATTGTTTTCAAAAATTTCAGTAAACAAAATTTATAATCATATGGATAATTAGCTATGGTTCTTTAACATTATAATGATTATTATGGACATCTTCAAAAATAAAAATACTCATTAAATCATTTTTCATCTACTATTTCATTGTATCAATATCATTATTTTCTTAAAAAAATAATTTTAGTTTACTAAAATTAACCCAATATTAAGAACATTTCAAAGATTATATTTTCCTCAATCAAATGATTTTTCATAAAATATTAGCATACCATGGAATCAAATTTCATGATCATTAGTACTATTCAACATACTATTTAATATCCTTAAAAGGAAAACTATTGTTGAGTGATCCTTAGATGTTTAGTTATTCTTATAAAAAATACCATTAAAAAAAGTTCTGCGAAATGATTCACGAAGCCCAAAACCTAAAAAATCCAATAATTCCACTTCAATTATAATCATAAAATAGACCCTTTGAAGTTAATCCTTGGATTAAGGAATTGAATCAGATAATGACCATATGACCCAAATCTATGATATTGAATTGTTACTTCATGCTTAGGTTGACCTTTATTTTCCCATGTATTATTACCAGGAAATTATATTTTTCTTTATTAATTAGTTGATTTGTGCCCTACTTTCCCACACATAAAGAATCTTATAGTACCATAATATAAATTTCCATGGTACCTATTTCCACATTTTTGAAAATTATTAAATTTAATCTTCTTTGGATTATAAACTTTAACTCTTGAATATACATGACACACCATGATTTTGTTCATTGATGTGTTTGGAATTTCAACTATGTTTTAGTTTCTAATAAAAATTTCAGATAGATAATTTGGAATGATCACTGAATTTATAACTACCATTCATATTTTTTTAGGAATATTGTTGGAGAAATCATTACATTTTCCATTACATTGGTTGTAGTCATTATTTCCCAGATTTCCCACTATCTTCTCAAGAATAAAAAATGAAACCGTATGAGAATGAATAAAATTTAAATGGAAATGTTTTAAACCTATAAGGATTAAATTATAAATGATAAATATATCCCCACTTACGAGTCTATAGGATTCAATATAGGTTATCCATTGTAATGTTTCATAATATGGTATTAAACTAATAGTTTGTTCCAGTACCTCATAATGGTTTATAAAGACTTCGAGAATATACAAAACATATCCCCTGGGAGTGTCAATAATGGTGTGAACAATATCCTGTTATCATACAGTAGGCGACAATTGAGTAATAGAGCAATCATCCCTTTTAGAGTTATTAACACTAGGTACAACTATGCTAGAGACACATCAACTTGTAGTATCCAGAAAGGGATATAAATTATTGGAAACCAATTTCAATAAACATCACTAGAATTATAGGATATTTTCCTACACTTAGTCTTATCCTTATATCGGGCTGTTGGGTTCTCAATAACTTAATCAAGTGCTAGTCCCCAAAAATATCTCTACTTTTCTCCAATACCAACTATAGAGATCAAATACTTTTACACATATTATTACATGTTTTTAACATAAAATTTCAAAGCTTAAAACCCAAATATCATGAGCCATAGTTTCTTTGGATTACATGGTTCATAATAAATCAAATAGAGACCAAAATCAAAAATTCGTTACTTTATTATCCATAATGAGCTCCAAAATATTTTTGATCTCCAAAAACTAAATTGGATAACCTGGGGAATATATGGAAAAAATGGGTGAGCTAAAAAAACAAAAAAGGGAATAAACTAGATAAGGAATCATAATGCGTGAGTCAAAGGTATAACATGATATCTTAAAAAGGAAGGCTTGATTGTAAATTTATGGGAGTATAAAATAAATAAAATGTTATTATAACATCATGTAATCATAGGAAATGAGGTAGAAATATAAAAAAATACAAAAACATGAGTCATGGATAACTACCTAGACAATATCACATGGTAGATAGAATCCCATAATGGATTAGTCTTACTTTCTAATCCCAAAGATGATGCCTCATGAGACTAAAGATTTACCAAATGAATTAGAGTGCGATCTCGATGCAACCATTATAATATGTTGATAATTATGTGTTCTATTAAAATTAAATCAATCATTAGACATACAGATAATAATTATATATGGGAAGAAATGGTTTTCCTAATCTTGTATAACATCATAATGAATGGAAATTTCATCTTGAATGCATTTGATAGACGAACATAAGGATTTTATTACCCCACCAATGTATGGGAGAATAATATAGAAATAAATGTTTGTGAAATATATTAATAATTTAGAATGAATCCATTAGTTCAAGTGTTGTTGTCCTTGATGAAAATGTCTTTAAACGATTATAGGAAATATTTGTAGAGAAAAATACCATTTTTTACTTGGGAATAAATTCTACAAATTATAAATTTATCCAAAAAATGATAGGAAAAAATTTCATTAAAAATAAACATGGAAATATGTATATAATATGTAACTAAATGAGTTGAAATGATAGTGGGTAATTATATACATGTTTTATAAGTTAAAATTCATTCCATTCCCTCTATTGAAAGAAAGTTTTAAATGTACCTCATTTGGAAATAGAAAATATTATTCTTTTCATTTTTTAAAATTAAATAATGGGGAAATATTAATTTAATAAATCATTTGTATGATTTTAAAATAATTATTGAAAATATATTTAGAAAAACTAGGTATGAAAGAAAAATGTTTTTTGACCATAGAGAGAAATGAAGTCACCATTTCTTAATAATATATTCTCTATAATTTAATCTACAAAAGAGATGATAATGGTAATATTACATGAAAAAATCATGAATAACCAAATTATAAGTAGATTAATTTGTTTTATGACCCACTTAATAAATAATCTTCTACAATGGAAACTCAAGAATAAAAATCCATATTTTAATGAGATTGAAACATAAACCCTTAAAATATTGGTAAAATTTGAATATCAACTACCATGAATGATGTAAATTAATTATCGGTTAAAATATATTTAATTATGAAGGATTCATGATATAGTTTTCAAAGGAGTAGATTATTGAAAATTTAATGTAATTTAGGTGCATAAAAGAACATATCTCTCAAAGAAGGATGTTTTGAGAAAAAACCCTCACCTTGAGTCCAGACATGTCGTGTATGTCCATTGTCTACTATATAATAAAAATATATCTATTTTTATAATACCGAACCCTGTATGAGTTTAATATTTTATAATTTCACCATTTACATCACTTATTTTAATTATATATTTAATTACTTATTTAGTTATGTTTACATTGGGTGTTTTAAGGATGATGAGTTCATAATTTCGAAATAGCATATGTTTCTTAACCATATTCAAAGAGGTAATTGTTCCGTCATCTTAAAAACAATTATGATTGAATAATTATAATTTTTATACAATAAATATAATTTTAAAACTAACTGTGATATATGGTTATGAAAAATTAAGTACATTACATTCATTGAGACCGTAGGCCGTAAGTACGCATGAGTAACATTTCTATTTTTAAACGATCATGATGTAAAGAAGGTATTGGTTATTTCATATTTTGATAATAGTAAATATATAATAAATATAATATTATTTATTTAAATGAAATTATATGCACTTTCCATGTGATTTGATAACAAATCAAATCACATCGCTTTGTGAGGCGATAATACGGCATACACATGAATGATTTTTTCATTTTTCAATGGATGGTATGGTGAGAAGTTATATGTTATGTTACTATTATAAAATTAATAATTTTTTATTAATATATTATGTATACATTAAATCCATCATCATTTATATCCATGATCGAAGATGATGAAAAACATATTATTTCAGTACGCTTGGTGGTAGTCTTCCGTACAAAAGAAAGATGGTTTCATTACTTATTTAATGGAAGTGGAGATGGAATAATGTTATTCCATAATCATAATAACATATTAATAAATTTTATATAATGGAGTTGTTATATTGAATATGATAATAAATCATTTAAGGTTGAAAATTTAGAAGTAAAAAAGAAAGAGCTTGATGAAGACGATGACCTTTTCATAGAGAACCTCATTTGGATCTGTTATTAATGATCCTATGGTTGGTATTTTTGGAATAAAAAAGAAAAAGTATGTTAAGAAATATTTTTGGGAGACATTTTTTAAAGTATTGGTAATGGTAAATTGATTGAGATGTGGGAATAAGTGAGAGGATCAGGTTCCCTTTTATAAGTAATTAGAGTCATTCCTATAAATAAACATTACTATTCAATATTGGGAATTCACTCTAAAGCCATGTATATATCTAAAAACAAGAAAAATAATTGATTTTAGGAGTGATATGGTTGATCTATACCTCCAAAATAAAAAAAAATAAACATTTTAAATATTTTACACCCTTTTCCTCTTTAGTTTAACCCCACATTAATCTGATTTTACGATTAATCATTGTAACAGATAATTAATTTTTTTACTATTCATTATGATAAAAAAGTAGACCTTATTATATAATATTAATTATTCTGATTTCATATATAGTATTCATTTAATCTAATTTAATTAACAAAACTTTCAAAATTAAATTTTAAATTAATTCGATAAAACGTGTTGAGAAAATGTTTTTTCAAGAATTGAACATTTCAAGCAATAGATAATATTATATTAAAAATATGAATAGAAATAATAATAACAAATATTTAAAAGGGCTAATATTAATTTATTAAAACAGATACACATTATTCATTTAAAAATAGTTTCTTGAAAACTATGATTTTGAAGCATTGAAAAATATACTTGTACCAAAATCCTGAAAATTATTGATTCAAATGTTTTTAATTATACTATTCTAAAAAATGGTTCATATGTAACACTAATATAAAATAAAAAAATATAATTAATCTTATAAATTGATTTATTTAATGAAAATAAATGTTAATATTCAATTTTTTTTTAATTTTTAGTAATCACTAAAAAAATAACAATATCAAAAAAATATCAAAATTTTACACTAATTTAATAATAATATTTTGATTTTAAAATTGATATTCAATTTATAATATTAAATATCAAAAATTTTAATAAATTAAATATTATATTTGATCACAAAAATAAATAATAGCCAATTTTTATGGATGCATATTTTTTCCAAAATTAAATATCATTTTTGAATGTTGAGTTCGTATTTATTTTAAATTTATCAATTAAATTTTGCAGAGTAATAAATTTAGGTATATTTAATAATGTAGTTGACATTATTCATACCCACCAATTTAACAGTTTGGTTATAATGGTAACATATTTTTTTCATTTAAGAGTGGTGTTTCATGTCACATATGCTACTGAACTTTATGTCCACCATTTAAAATCTCGGGTTGTGACATCAAATTAATAAAAAGGTAATTTGAAATAAATTGAAAACAATTTTATGTTTTAAAAAATGAAAAACATTTTAGTAATTTTCTTATGTAATTAAAAAAAATTCTTGAATCTATTGATTTCGAAAGGATTCAATATTATCCTTCTAATATTGTCTAATGTTATAAATTTCGTAGTGGTGTTTATGATTTAATCATACAGGTTTTTATTTTCACATGTGGTATATTTTATGTGATTTGAGTTTAATATTTCATGGTTCTGATTGATAATCCAGTTGTTTTGTTATTTAGAGTGTTCCTCCCTGAAAATTTCCAATAGATCATGGTGATCTTGTATGATAAACAGTTCCTCGGATTAGTATCTTATAGGGTTCAGATGTAGTCTTTCCTCTTAATAGATCTACCAAAACTCTAGATAGAGTGTTATATAGGAGCCCTTATTAGTCTTCTCTCATCTTCCATAGTGATCAATATTTTAAAGATATTATGGAGTGGATAGATAATATTGAAGGGATATTCAATTCACTATGAACTCCTGAAGCATCTACAAAGAAAGACACTATATAACTATTGAAAGGATTAAGTTTGGAATGAAGGGTTTCATTTATTCCTATTTAGAAGTAGAATAATATGACATAGGAATCATTTTATCATTCATTTGTTTAATGTAATTACCATTAAAATGGGATGGTGAAGAAATGGGTCACACTTTTAAGACTTCAAAGAGGTGTGAGAATAATGAAGAAGTACGCTAATCATTTCACTGGCCGATTACATTCTCCCATTTAGTTTGTATTCAAGGTATAATTTGTATTCTGTTTGATTGAAATGGTCGTTTTTAAAATCCATAGTTCTATAGTGTTTTCATCAGACTTAAAATAATTTCTCGATATGGAAAATAAGGCTATGATGGAGGATTTTCTTCTATGGGGAATCCTAGGATGGGTGGCGACCCTATATATTTTAAAATTGATAATGGTTATATTTATTTAAATAATCAAAAGAAATATGAACCTCATTAAAACTATTAGGGGGATCTTGGAAGATCTTATCATTAATATTTGGATTTATTGATCCCTTATATGTTTTCAATATTTTCTTCTCGGGTATTCTAAATAGACTTGCTGAAAATTTGGAAAGACCTATCATCCTTGTGGTTGGTTCGGTAATATTAAAAAATAATTTTTATTTAAGTATTAGTAAAGGAATAAATCCCTAACATAGTCAAAATTTAGATAAGACTTCAGTGGAACTTATTTTAAGTACCCTATTTTTTTCCCTTCTCACTGCATTGTTTTTTCTCATATGTTTTTTACAACATGACCCAACACATTTATATTATTTTATTTATTTTTGACATACTATTTATTTAATTTATCTTCTAGGTTTTTCCCTTAAAATGAGAGTATTTCGGAATGAAAATCATGTCACACAATTTTTAAATCGTGTTGTAACCCTGGGAAAAATTCTGCAATTTTTTATAATGCCAACTGTAGGGTTAGTGAAAGGTTTTCCAAATCGTGCGACTATCCCATATAGTGTGCTTCAGGATCCATATTGAAGGCACATTGTTTTCTAAAACATGTGTCCCCAAACATTATCCATTTCAGTTTTTCAAATAATAAATATAATATAATTAAATTAAATTAAAATAAAATTAAAACTGAATTTTAACCCCTCCCCCCTTACATCATGTAACTAGACCCAAAAATATGTGTACACCCCTCCAAATTATCCCCTTTCTCTGGGTTTTTTTTCATAATTTCTTCTATTTTCATGGTTAATCCTTTGCGGTATGGTCTCCATCCCCATCCTCTTCAAATTTATGGTGATTTTCCCTATCACTGTCACTCTTTTTTGATCATCTGAACACTTGGGTAAAGGTTGGCCAATTTTTGGTTATTTATTCTATTGTTTGGACATGTGGGGGTCTTCTGATAATTCTTCCTGCATATTTCAGAATTTTACACTAAATGAAAATTGTTTCGTTCCATTTAGGTTCACCTTCATCCTTTTAAGGTTGGTTTCTTTTCCTCTCATTGTTTATTACAATTTTATTTCAGGTCTTTAGTGTTTTTTGGTCTATCTTGGTTAATTATAATGTTTTTTTATATCCTTGAAACCTTTCACACATATAAATTGGTATATATATACATTTATATATATCATCCTTGTACATATTCCAACATATTTTGGGTAAGTATGTCCATTGGATTAAGGAGTGTATATATATAGAAGGGTATTTGCATGAATGTGTGGAGGGATATTCATCAAAGGCATCATGTTCCAATGTGTTTCGACTTGGGTATGTCCCTTTCGAAGTTGGCTTCCATTTTCATTGAAACATTAAATTGCATAAAAAATTATTTCTTTACTTTCACATCATTCATTGATACTAATTAGTGATTTAGGATTTAAAGAATATTTTTTATGCGAAATGAAGTAAATTCTTCCTTGTATAAAATTTCATGAATGTGTTTTACTAGAATCCATCCCCAAGTGTTTTTAAAATTGGTAAGATGGGTTTTTGTAAATGGAAAGTAGATTCTAAATGGTGTTTGGTGTTTGTAAAAAATATTTTTAAATTTATTTGGTTGGTAAATGCTGTGTTTGATTAATTTTGAAATGGTTCATCAATAAATGGTGTCTTGAGGCATGTTTGGAACCATCATGAATTGCTCCTCTTGAAAACTCCATTAGGATTGATCTCTTTCCATGATGGATGTGAATGGTAATGTGAGGTCCTTGTAATTAGACTTCCCTCATGTGTTGATGGTTGAAGGCAAGGGGATCTTCCTCAGGGTGACTCAAAGGTGAAGTTTGGTAGTGTATCTTATATTGGTGATTTCTATATGGCTGATTCATTTGGATTACTCCCACTTTAGATATGATATGGAAACCTGGTATAACTAGTAAATTTTACAAAAAGATTTGTTGAATTTTTTTATATTACTCTCTAGATAGTGGCCCTTAGTGTGGAGCATTCTATACATCTGGATTGTGACCCTCGATTAGGCATGTTAGGGTAAGACCGAGCGTTCAGGCTGGTTGATGGTATTGGGTGAGGTGTACCAACATGATGAATGAAGTTTTAGTTTTTTATAGATTATCCATTGATATCCTAGTTACTATCATATATCATGACACTTATTTAAATATGGTGGATTATTTGGGGGCCTCATATAGTTTGGTCTCCAACATAATATTTCCCATTTCCATTATTATTTGATTGTTTCTAATTATTTCTTTTGTGGTTTTCCTCCTTTCTAAAAGATAATAAATGAGTTTTTTATTTGTTTTAACTAAATTATATAGGAATTTTTTCAACAAGTTTCCACTTTTAAATAAAAACATCATTTCTCTATCCCTCCCCCCTCATACTAAAATGTTAAATCATAATTCTCTTGAAAATAAATCTTGTTTTTAATAAAATGTACAATATAATCTGATTTGATTTATATAATAATGTGTAAAAAACATAGTTATATATATAGTATTTCAAAACTATAATTATTGAATCTTGTTTTAAAGGAAATGCTTCAGCAATAGATTTGTTGGGAATGGCTGTTGAGTTATAATAGTCATAATTATAATATTTTTTTATCCTTAGGTGTAGAATCTTTCTTGGTTTAGATATTCATAGTGAAATGTTTGTTTTTGGTATTGGAGAGTGACCCATTGGGTTACATGGAGATTTAATTATCATCAGTTTCGATTCTGATTTAATTTTATTTTATGATTATATACTTTTCATGGTCATTTTATTTAATTTGGGATTCACTTTAATTATTATGCTTCTTTTTCCAAATTATATATGAAGAAATCATTCCCACGATTACATTATAATTCCTCTGGTGCTAAACACCACTCTCGGGTGATCATGAGTACACCTCGAGGATGTCACATGCTGGACCGAGTGACCTATTCGAGGTCGATCCAGGCTGGTTTGTGACAAAATGGTATTACAACATAGGTTCTTTAGAGGACCCAACTTTCCAAACAAAATTTTCTTATTTTTGTTTTCCAGGTAGATGGAGTAGGATAGTAGGGACTTGGGATATAGGTATGAAGAATTTTCTATCCAACAATTCTATTCCAACCCTTGGGGTTCCCTAGAAAGTGGGGTTTATAGTTTTTTTTCTTTTTTAGTTATCATTTGTAAACGAAATGGGAGTTTTTCAAGTGGTTTCTAGTAATCTCACAGGGACTAGAAATAAATTTGGGGCCTATGGAAATGGTCTTAAATGACTATCCCTGATAGTTGTGTGATTGGATTTTGGCTACCAACCATATAATAATGTCACCCATCGACAGTAGTTTCCCCCTCTTCAGTTAATTTTGGGTCTTTCTAATTTTGATGTTTTCTGAAAACATTATTTTAAATTATGAATTCCCCAATTCAAATGGTTATGTTTTTTTAAATTATAAATAGGTTTGTAGATTTATTCAAAGTTGTTTTTGAAAATATTTTTTAAACAATTATTTCTTGATAAAACGGGTTCTAATTTAAATGATCATTGTTAAAATGTGGTTTGGTTTAAATTAGGAAAGGGATTTTCATGGAAAACGGGGTTTTATTACATAGTGGGATTAAAGGGATTATTGTGGAATGAAATGGATTTTAGTGTAAATATTGAAAAGGGGTTATTAAAATAGTGGTTATTAAGATTTTGAAAAATTTATTGGGAATTTTTGAGTTGGATTCTTTTATGTATGGTCCTTACTTGCGATGAATTCATGATGATTAGTTAGTATTGATTGGGTTTTTAAATGTTATTCAGTGTACAACCCCAGCAAATATTCGATGTATATTTGAGGTGTAGCTTTGAGTGGTTCACTATTAGTTCACCCTCCTATTGATTAACCAATGTAATTCCTCCTCGATTTTTGGAAGTTGAATCATATTATCTTTTACGAACAAATAGATATTTTTGAAGAGGAAGAGTAGATGTGATGAATTGAGAACATGTAAAATTTCATTGGACTGATTGAGTCCCAATAGGTGATGTTTATGAACATTATTTTTGATGTTATGAGATGGAAGTGGTGGAAGTTAGTTTTTAGAACCATGATTCAGGAAGAACTCTCTTAGAAATTATTTAAGGCCTTATTCATCCAAATGTACTTCTCTGAGGCCATGAAGCTGGAGAGGTCACTGGAGATGCGATGCATTGGGAAATATTATGGATCAATGTCAGAGTTCATTCATTTTTTTAATGATATAGTTACTTATCTTATAGAGTGGGAAGAGGATGATTGTCTGAAATATCTACATGTTGAGAATGAGATTTGTCCATATATGCACTCGAAGGTGTGTGAATTTGGTCTAAACTCATTTACTGATGATCTGAGGAAAGAATCACGAGATGATGTTGTCTTAGTAGGGGATAAAATGGTTTACAATCCACATTCATCCTATGTAAGTAGTGAAGGGAGTCAAGGTAAAGGTAAGGGGTAGTGTATGGATTTTGTTTTCTGTTGGTGGAGTAATTAAAAGTCTTTCTGATCTATCATTAGCTTCTTTGAGTCCTAAGACCTTGGTGTGTCATCAATGCATCAAGTAGGGTCATGCGAATCTATTTTTTTATAATCACTAAAGACCAATCGTACCTATGGATTCTTGGTTCACATCCAACAATATTTTCATGGTGTTTCTAGGATGAAACATGGTTCCATGTCCACACCTTCGAAAGACCCCCAACCCATTTGCATGAGTAGGGTGTTGATCTGGGTTCACATAATTTTTTTTTGTAAATTTTATCTGTTTTGGGTGTAGTGTTTAATGATATCATCATTTTTGGGATGGTTAATGAGTTAGTTCACCCTTTCTTGGGAATTCTATTTTTAATATAATACCCTTTTTGGAGAATTTTTGAATATTATTATTATGTGATGGTGAAATTCAATGTTTTTTGCATACTTTCCCTATTTTTTTGTTTTAATTTGGATTTAAGAGTTATTTCGACTTGGGAAATTAATTTTTTTCTAGAGTCTTAATTTTAAGAGGTAGAAACTATAAGATGATATTATTATAAGCCCAGCATATATGGGTTCTGGATAGGGAAATTTAGTATTTCCTCTTCACCCAATCCTAATCATTTTAGTTCGTTGAATTAGATAGTATATCATGTGAAAATTAACTGTGGAAATATTGAATAGTAACAATGAGTTTCTTTGATAGTTTCAATGTTAGTTTTCATGGTTTTTGTTGGATGGAGCGGATACTCAAGATGGGGGTGAATTGAGTTCCAATTAAAATTTCTGCTTAAAAAACTTTTTCTTAAAATCCCCCAAATAAAAAAAGAATTAAATTGTAGGGAATTTATATCAAAATAAAGGTTCAGTTAGGTTCTCAAAGGATTGATTATTTCCTAGTTAATCAAATCAGAAGAATTTATTAACTTTTGAAACTAACTTACTGATTTACCACTAATATAAACACTTGAGAGTTTAATTATCAAAGTGACTTTAAAACGATTTTGGTGTTAAAGTAGTTTGCAGCGGAATAAAAATAACTTAGAAAATAAATAAGCACAGCAGGTTTAACCAAGAGGTTCAGTCTCAAGCTGAGACTTAGTCCTCTCAAAACTTTATATAAAAGTGATCCACACCCTGGATCGGGGATTACAACAGTATACATCTGTCCAGGTCCAAGACCTCTACCACTGTTATCTGTCAGAACAGAAACAACAGCAAACCGGCTATCCAGGTCACGCATGACCTCTAACACAATTCCAGTGGGAAGTAAAAGATGTAAGAGTTTGAGTGAGGATTTATAGATCCTCCAGTTAAAGTACAAGAGACAGTGTGTTTGTAAAATACAACAGATAACACACACTTCCCAATATGTAAAAAGATAAATCCCAGAGCAGAGATGTAGAGTTTAGAAATGGATCTAGTGATTGCAGTGCAGCTCTAGACTCCTTTGGATTGATCAGAATTGGTTCTGAGTCCCCTTATGGTTTTTTGTCTGGAAAACAGAGTGTCGTCTGCTTCCATGACTTCCAGGTTTAGAGATAGAAAAAAGGTAGTCGATGAAGTTCTTATGTTGTGTTCTCGTTCTCACCTCTTCACTGGTATGCAGTGACGAATGAGTTGATCATGTGAGTTCAGTCGTCTCTTTGCATTCACACTCGATTGTTCTTCCAGCACACCTCGTGGTAAGTATGTCTCTATGTATTCGTCTATATCTCACTCCTTGCAGTAGAACATCCCTCCTTTATTTAAAGCACGAGCTCCGGAAAAAGATGATTTACTTTTTGCAGGTACGAGGTCCGGTTCCCTGACATCCAACAACACATATTAAATAAATATCAGTGTATTAATATATACCTGATATGACCGTTGGTTAGATTAAATAATAATAAAGAAATTAAAGCAGCATCGGGTTCTGTCACTGGAACGGTGGCTTTGGATAACGGTAGGTAGATGTCACGGTAGGCTTACTTGTATCGGTGACTTCTTGTGCAACGGTAGACTTGATGTGTAACAGTAGACTGGATGTGTAACATTAGACTTATATCGGTAGGATTTGCATAGCGGTGACCTTCGAGTATCGGTAGGCTTTGATGTAATGGTAACCTTCTTATATCGGTAGCGGTAGCTCTGTCTTGTATCAGTAGATCTATATCGGTAAGTTTGTCTTGTATCGGTAGCTGTAGGTCTGTCTTGTATCAGTAGACTTTGATATATCGATAGACTTCCATTGATAACAGTAGCTTCAACATATCGGTGGACTTGTGTGTATCAGTAGCTCTGTTCTGTAACGGTAGCTATTATCTGTAACGATGGTTTTTAATGTAACGGTGACTAATCTGTATCGGTAGCTTTCTCACATAGAGGCAGACTTAACTGTATCGGTAGCTCTATTCTGTTTAAGCATTTATTGGAAGAACAGGTTCAGTCAGAGTGTACAAACATCCAGTAACTGAAAGACTAATATTTAAACATAGAACAATAGAATAATACTTAAAGCAAATAAATAGCTAGATTCTCAAACAAGTATTTAACCATTTATCAACTAGGGATTAACAAAATAAAAATAATCATAATTGGGATTATCAAAATATAATAAAGCAACTAGATTCCCAGAGGGTTCAACAATCTCCCCCTTTTTGATAATCACAACTTATGCCAAGAAAATTGAAATAGTATCAGAGGAAAAAAAATTGGAAAATAAATTATCCTCAGAGGAAAAGGTTTTTTTGTTTTGTTTAGAACAAAACTTCCATATTCCTCCCCCTTTCAATTGTACTGCAAAATTCTCTCTAAAGTCTTATTTTCTCAAGTCTCAGTTTCTCATTCCCCCTTTGTGTGTTGATCCCCCTTTGGTAACTCTTAGGTCTCATTTCTTATTTTCTCTCATTGGCTCATTTGCTCATTTTATCCCCCTTTGTGATTAACAAAAAGAAGGGTATCAGAGAAAAGATAAAGATTAGCAGAGAATAAATGACAAAGTAATAGAAAGTCAGTAAAGTAGGGAATGAAAATGAATATCATTAATATAAAAAAGGTACACTGATAAAATCAGAACAAAAAAAATACAAGTGAATCCTATCAAAAAAATCTAGAAACACTCAATCCACCTCTAGAACATGTGTCTTTCCCTTAGGATCAGCAGAGGTTTTAGGTGCATGGTCAGCAGAGGGTTTTAGAATAGCTGAAGGGACAACTGGTGGTTCAGCTACATAAACTGTACCGGATCTGAAATATGTGCTCCTCTGAGTGATCATCGATGTCAAGCTCCTGATGGCTTGAACTGGAGTCAATTGAGGAGTACTCCCAGAGGCAGAAGCAGGAAGTGCAGGAGGTACAATCACTGGTCTGGCATCCACATGCAAGAAGGGCAGCAATAGGTTCCTGAAATCTATTATAATGCTTCTTCCTCTCTCCATTGCAGACACAAAATCATCTCTATTTTCAATGAATTTGTCCAAGGAAAGAGTAAGCTCCCTGAGCTTACTAACCTGTTTTCTGAAGGCTTGGGTCACTGGATGTAACGTCATATTTTCCAGTAAGAGCCTAAAATGGTTGGTAATTTGTTTCTTGGTATAATCCTTCTCGAAATAAGAATCCACCTTATTCTTGATTGCCTCTTGAGAAGCAGTAGCTTCCCGCAGGTGATCACGAACAAAACTACTAACTTCCCTAGTGGAAGAAAGAATCTGAGTATCTGATGCACCACTGGGATTGGCCTTAGCCAATTCTTCCTGAATAATAGTACGGATCTGATCAAGGTTCACACATGAGCTGGATGAGGGAAGAGGTTTCATTGAGAAGGCCATTGTCTCCTTGAAAGATTGAGTCAGACTACTAACTACCTTCTGAACAAGTTCATCCTGACTGTTCAGATGTTCTTTTACTGACTTTTTAAAGGCCTCAAAAACTTCCACAAATTGCTTGACCACTTCTTTGATATATCAAATGTCATAGTTTACTTGAGTGTGAGAGCTATGAATGGTAGTCAGAGAAGCAATCGATTGTCTCAAAGCAACTACAGCTCCTGTCCCACTTTCAATCTGAGGGTGGCACACTTTAATTTCATCCATCATTTCTTTCACAGGACTGGATACACCATATCCAATGGATAAGTCAAGGGATTGCTCAACACTTTTCATCTCTTCAACCATACTTTTCTTCATATCTGCCACTAATTCCCTTATTACTTCTTCCAATTCAGCTTTTAAGGACTCAAGGTCCTCCTTGGTTGCCACATTTTCAGCCATAGTGGGTAAGGTAACTGATTCCTTTTGGGGTTGGTCTTCCTCATCCAAATCTCTATAAGAAAGTCCAAGAATCATATATTCGGGATCTGATGTCCAACCTTCAATGTCATATAGCACTGATACTGAGCCAAAATTCTCCTCCTCATTTGGAACATTCTCCTGAGGTATCTCTTCTAACTGTCCTTCTTGAGGTAATTATGCAATTTCCTCTACAACTGCAGTAGATTCAATAGCCATTTGTTTTGTGTCATTAATGACTCTCTCATCAATAGGTGTTGTTGCTGCTACATCCTGATCAGGCACTTTCCTGACTGTACTGACTATTAGAGGACTCAAACTGAGCTCTTTTTCAACATTTTCCTCATCATCTGCTTCACCATCAGCCTCCTTTTCTCTATTAACATCATGATCAGATTCGGTTGCCTCATCCTCCTCAGAGGTGTCCTTGAAAAAATACTGGCATGCTTCTTCTCATTATTTTGTAGTCTCTGTATCATTGTCCTTCAAGACAGTTTCTCTCTTTGGTAGTTCTTTTGGAGGGCTAGCTGCTCCATAAGAAATAACTTGATGCAAAGGACTAGGGGTAAGTCTGGGTCTCCTCCTTCCTCTACTGATGTCTCTTCCTCCTTATCATCAGAATCACTGTAGACCGGGTCTGGCTCATCTACTCCAAGACCAGGATCCCTCACATCATTTGGTCTAGAAGGATGATCCATAGGAGTATACTTGTCGTAGATTTTTCCATCATCATTCACCCATGATTTCTTCGAAGGATTCCTTTCATGTATTTGCAGAAAGTTCTTGTAATATAGAAGTTGTATTTAACCACTAGCAGCTCATCCTGAGGTCCAACTACCTCTTTCACTTTTATCATCATAGAAATTAGCTTTCAGAAAAATAGTGCATTTTATTTAGACTTCAGTGTAGTCATATCTTCCACTTGAACCATAATCAGTCTACATAGATTGATTCTCACACTGTGCTTCATCCAATATAACAGATATATGTCTTGGAATCTCAAAGTATAAAAATGTCCTCTTCTAGGACTAACAACATGCTGAATAAATTTAAACAACATCTTATCTTCTCCTTCCATCTCTGCAGTAATTACCTTTCTAGGGGTCCCATTCCCTGTAAGCTCCAGCAAAGCATCTTCATATTGAAACAAATCACTGGTCGAAGGTACAGACATTGAGTAGAATGCATAATCTCCTTCATGTGTAACTCTTAAGTTCCTAGCCCATTCCACTGAAGTAAAAGATACTTCCTAACCATTTACCACAGAAATCATTCTGATTTCCTGCTCAGTCTTTTCAAAGCAGAGAAAATCATAGAACTGCTTCACCATATCCGGATAGTAAGGTCCATTGTTGTTCGCGAAGCACTCAGTCCAACCTTGTTCTTATAAAACCTTAAGAACCAAGGACTTTCTCTCCATGAGCCATTCTTCACACACTTATTTCTCAACGACAATCTCTCACTTCGAAAAATACGGGTTTAGATGATTTCTTTGAGCTATACTTCCACTTCCACTTCCACTTCCACTGGTACTAGCATACGTTACTTTATGTCTTTTCGCTTGCGGCTCATCACTCCCATCTGTAACATGGGGTCTCTTGACGTGGGCCATTACAGATTCGAGGTTTAGGGTTTTGCAGCTTGAGAGGGTTAGGTTGGAGGAATTCAAACAGATGAGTTCGCGGTGATATTGAGTGAAGTCTAGACTCAGTTTAATATCATTTAGGATCCACAAATAAAATAAATCATATATAAAAAAAATTCGATATCTCGGCTTTAAAGAAGTTTAAAACAGCGGGAGATGTACCGGTAAAGTCTCATAATGGTGAGGATGTCCTAACGGTGAGGTCTCCTATCGGTGAGGATTTCTAACGGTGAGTATTTTTCTAATGGTGAGGATTTTCTAACAGTGAGGATTTCTAACGGTGAGGATTTTCTAACGGTTTCAAGGGTAAGTTATCATTCCTAATTCATGTCTAATGAAACTTAATCTTACTGAACATAAAGTCTTAGTGAAAATATCAGCTAATTGAAGTTCAGTGCCTATAAATTCAAGAGTTATATCACCTCTTTGATAATGATCTCTTAAAAAGTGGTGTCTAACATCAATGTGTTTAGTTCTATAGTGAGCCACAGGGTTCTTAGAGATGTTTATCGCACTAGTGTTGTCACAGTTAATTGAAACATGTTTAAAATCAAATCCATAGTCCAATAAAGTGTGTTTCATCCATATAATCTGTGCACAGCAACTACCAGCCGAAATATATTCTGCTTTAGCAGTAGACAACGCAACTGAGTTCTATTTCTTACTACACCTTGATACTAGGGACTTTCCATGTAAATGACATATCCCATAAGTGCTCTTCCAATCTAACTTGCATCCAGCAAAGTCATCATCTGAGTAACTTATTAAATCCAATGATTGTTCTTTTGGGTAAAACAATCCCAAATTAGCAGTACTTTTAAGATATTTGAAAATCTTTTTAATAATGAGTAAGTGTGATTCTTTAGGATTAGCTTGAAACCTAGAACTCATACACACAATAAAAATAATATCAGGTCGACTAGAAGTAAGATAAAGTAAACTCCCAATCATACCTCTATAATTAGTTTGATCAACTGGTTTACCAGTTTCATCAATATCCAATTTACAGGTAGTACTCATGGGTGTATCACTTTCCTTAATACTATCCAAACCAAAACGTTTTAATAAATCCTTAGTGTATTTTATTTGATTTAGAATAATAGCATATTTAGTTTGAAAGATTTGAAATTCAATAAAATACTTATGCTCTCCCATTAAGCTCATTTCAAACTCATTTTGCTTAACCTTTGAAAAATCAGTACATAAATAATTTTTAGAAGATCCAAAAATAATATCATAAACATAGATTTGTACTATTAAAACATCTTTTGAAATCCTTTTTATGAAAAGAGTTGGATCAGATATTCCTTTTGTAAATCCTTTTGAAATAAGAATGTTTGAATGTCTTTCATACCAAGCTCTTGGAGCTTGTTTTAAACCATATAAAGCTTTAGAAAGTTTAAAAACATGATTTTGAAAATGAATATTTGAGAAACCAGGTGGTTGTTCTACAAAAACATCTTCAACAATAAAACCATTTAAAAAAGAACTTTTCACATCAATTTGATATAACATGAAATTCAGATGTGATGCAAAAGAAAGTAAGATCCTAATAGCCTCTAATCTAGCTATAGGAGCAAAGGATTCCTCATAGTCAATTCCTTCTTCTTGATTGTAACCTTGTGCAACTAGCCTAGCTTTGTTTCTAATGATGTTTCCAGATTCATCAACTTTGTTTCTAAACACCCATTGTGTGCCTATGGTTAAGGTGTCCTTAGGTCTTTCTACTAATTTCTAGACTTTGTTTCTTTCAAATTGATTTAGTTCTTCTTGCATATCCATTACCCAAAATTCATCATTGAGAGCATCATTGATATTTTTAGGTTCTAACTGTGAATGAAAAGCTTGATGTTCACCCTGATTTCTTAGAGAATCTCTAGTCTATGTTCCTCTATCTAAATTACCTCCGATAGCATCTAAAGGATGGTTCTTTAGAATTCTAGTTGGTCTAGAAAAGGTAGGACTAGAGATTTCAGATTCATCTATAGGTTGAGGTTCAACAGAAGCAGGTTCTGGAAAACTTCTAGAACTGGATGTTTTTACTACAGGTCCACTGTCCATATCATTAAGGTTCAAAGCAGATAGATCATCTTCAAGATTTTCAAGAGAGGTCTTAGGTTCATGTGGATCAGTTTCATCAAATTTGATGTGAATATATTCTTCCACACATTGGGTTCTTTTATTGAAAACTCTATAGGCTTTACTAGAAGTAGAGTAACCTAGGAAAATTCCTTCATCACTCTTGGATACAAATTTTTCAAGATTTTCCTTAGTATTAAGAATAAAGACTTTGCAGCCAAAAACACTGAAGTAGTTAACCTTAGGTTTCCTATGTTTCCACAACTCATAAGGGGTCCTCTTAAGAACAGGTCTGTTCAAGACTATATTGATAATATAGCAAGCTATATTGATAGCTTCATCCCAAAAATAAACAGGTAGGTCATACTCATTAAGCATAGTCCTAGAAATTTCTTGCAGGGTTCTATTTATCCTTTATACTACACCATTCTGCTGGGGTGTCCTAGGGGCAGAAAAATTGTGACTATAGCCACTGTCTGAGCAGTAGGATTCAAACTCATGATTTTCAAACTCACGTCCATGATCACTTCTCAGGGTTTTAATCTTAAGTCCACTAAGATTTTCTACAGACTTGGAATATTTAACAAAGTAAGAACATGCTTCACTTTTGTGAGCTAGAAAATATACCCAAGTATATCTAGAAAAGTCATCTACAAGAACATAGACATAGTGCTTCCCATTTAAACTAGAAACTCTAGAAGGTACAAATAAATCTATGTGAACCATCTCGAGAGGTTGAGAAGTTGAAACTTCTTTCTTTGATTTAAAAGAATCTTTATGTTGCTTTCCCTTTTGACAGGGATGACAAACTTTGTCTGCTGGAAATTCAAGTTTGGGTAGGTCTCTAACTAACTTTTTCCTAGCATGTTTTCTAAGTGAGTGTACATTGCAGTGTCCTAATCTTCTGTGACAAAGCCAAGACTCTTTAGGAAAAGCATTTAAACAGGTAATATTTTGCTTTTCTAAAGAATTCAGATCAACAACATAAACATTTTAATTTCTTAAACTAGAAAACACTAAAACAATTTTAGAATTAAAAACATTGCAAGATTCATTTTCAAATTTAACATAAAAACCATCATCACATAACTGAGAAATACATAACAAATTGTATTTAATTCAATCAAAAAATAAAACCTTAGAAGTTAATACTGAGTCTGTGTTACCAATCTGGCCTAAGCCGATGATTTTCCCTTTAGAGTTATCACCAAAAGTGACAAACACTCCATCATCATTGAATAAGCTTTTAAAGCATGAGAAGTCTCCTGAAATATGTCTTGAACATCCACTATCCAAATACCAAGGCTTTCTACAGGATCTCTTTAACCAGGTTCCCTACAAAATAGATTTAGACAGGAAATGATTTTGGAACCCATATTTTCTTGGGTCCGGACAGGTTAGCTAACAAAACTTTAGGCACCCACATTTGTCTAATGGGTCTCATAAGATTTCTAGAGTTAAATTATTTTGAAAGATAAACCTTATTAGATCCATAACAATGAATATAACTAGTTGAAGCATATGAAGTTTCAGAACTAGCTACATTCTTTCCAGATTTAGGAATGAATTTAGTTTTGGTAAATTTCCTTTGTCCTGGTTGGTATCCTATACCAGTAGTGTATCTAGGTGCTATTTTCTTACCTAGCATCTGAGTAAGAGTATCTTTACCATTTATAAATTTCTCTAAGTCTTTCTTGAGTTGCTCATTAGATAATTTCAGTTCAGTATTTTCTTTAAGAAACTGAGCATTCTTTTCTATTTCAATATCAAGATCAGATTTATGTTTAACAGTTAAAGCATACAGTTTCTTTAATCCTTTTTATTTTTCATTCATCTCATTATTGGTTTCATCTAACATATCACAGTATTCAAACAGTTCAGATTTTGTCATGTTTTCAGAGTCAGAATCATCTACAGAATAATATGAATTTGAAGCAGGAGTTTCAGATGTTACCTCAGATATGTTTGTCATGAAACACATATTTGCCTTATTTTTGTGTTCAGTTTCAGAAACATCAAATTCAGGGGAGCTATCCTCAGAAGCACTCCAAGTAGCCTTCATGGATTTCTTAAACGTATTGTCCTTGTATTCATACCTCTTCTTGTACTTCAACTTTGGACAGTCTGCTTTTATGTGTCCTTTCCTTTTGCACTCATTGCAGATAACTTCATCAGATTTTTCAGATTTCTTCCAATATTTTTTCCAATGTCCCTTGTTATCATACTTACCTTTGTAATTTTATTTTCTGAAAAACTTCTTCTTCTTATAGAACTTTTTAAACCTTCTGGCAATGTGAGCCATCTCAGCATCACTATAAGAATCACTTTCACTGTCTTCACAGCTTGAACTCTCATTTATAGCTTGAAGTTTTTCCTTATCGTTGTTCATTGAAGTTGAGGTCTTGAATGCAACAGACTTCCCTCTTGGTTCATCTTCTTCTTCTTTTTTTAATTTGAGTTCTTATTCATACATCATCAGCTTTCCAATTAATTCCTTGACTGGCAGTTCACCAATATCACACGACTCTCTAATTGAGACAGAATTTCCTCTCCGTCTTTCAGGTAGGCATCTCAGAATTCTCATAATTTGTTCCTTTAAGGGAACATCCTTTCCCAGAGAAGTCATTGTGTTGAAAATTTCATTAAACTTGAGATAATTGTCAGAAATGGGTTCATCAAGATTCATCTAAAAATTATCATACTTAATAGTAAAAGTATTCAGTCTCATTTCCTTAACATTAGTTGTTCCATCATGAGAAACGGCTAAGGTTTCCCAAATTTCATAAGCAGTTTTACAAGCAGATATTCTATTAAATTCCTCATCTCCTAAAGCATAATACAAGTCATTCATAGCTTTTTAGTTATTATTGTAGGCATCCTTAGTAGCTTCATTCAAAGTAGTTCTAACAGTGGTAGGAATTTTATATTCTGATTCTATAACAGTCCAAATATCAAAACCCATGCTTCTTAAATGAATTTTCATCTTGATTTTCGACTTAGCATAGTTAGTTCCATTTAAAAATGGTGGTCTATTGGTAGAAACACCTTCAAGTCTATTATCCATGATAACTTAATTAAAGCCACGATTTTAAGGAGATAAAAATTTATAAATAACAGAAATTTTAAGAACATTAAAATAAAACAAAAATCACAGTTGAAAAACAGAGTAAAAAATATTTTAAACAACCTATGATACCAAATTTTGGTTGGATTGGATACTCAAGAGGGGGGTGAATTGAGTTCCAATTAAAATTTCTGCTTAAAAAACTTTGGCTTAAAATCCCCCAAATAAAACACAGAATTAAACTGTAGTGAATTTATATAAAAATAAATGTTCAGTTATGTTCTCAAAGGATTGATTATTTCCCAGTTAATCAAATCACAATAATTGATTAACTTTGGAAACTAAATTTCTGTTTTACCACTAATATAAACACTTGTGAGTTTAATTATCAAAGCGACTTTAAAACAGTTTTGGTTTTAAAATAGTTTGCAGCGGAATTAAAATAACTTAGAAAATAAATAAGCACAGAAGGTTTAACCAAGAGGTTCAGTCTCAAGCTGAGACCTAGTCCTCTCAAAACTTTATATAAAAGTGATCCACACCCTGGATCGGGGATTACAATAGTATACAACTGTCCAGGTCCAAGACCTCTACCACTATTATTCATGGGAACAGAAACAACAGCAAACCAGCTGTCCAAGTCACACATGACCTCTACCACTATCCCAGTGGGAAATCAAAAGATCTAAGAGTTTGAGTGAGGATTTACAGATCCTCCAGTTAAAGTACAGGAGACTGTGTGTGTGTAAAATATAGCAGATAACACACACTGCTCAATATGTAAAAAGATAAATCACAGAGCAGAGATGTAGAGTTTTGAAATGGCTCTAGTGATTGCAGTGCAGCTCTGGACTCCTTTGGAATGATCAGAATTGGTTCTAAATCCTCTTCTGGTTTTTTGTCTGGAAAATAGAGTGTCGTCTGCTTCCTTGACTTCCAGGTTCAGAGATAGAAAAAAGGTAGTCAATGAAGTTCTTGTGTTATGTTCTCGTTCTTAGATCTTCATTGGTATGCAGTGATGAATGAGTTGATCGTGTGAGTTCAATCGTCTCTTTGAATTCAAACTCGGTTGTTCTTCCAGCACACCTCATGGTATGTATGTCTCTCTGTATTCGTCTATATCTCACTTCTTAGAGTAGCACATCCCTCCTTTATTTAAAGCACGAGCTCTGAAAAAAGATGATTTTCTTTTTGCAGGTACGAGGTACGGTTCCCTGACATCCAACAACACATATTAAATAAATATCAGTGTATTAAAATATACCTGATATTACTGTTGGTTAGATTAAATAATAATAAAGAAATTAAAGTAGCATTAGGTTCTGTCTCTGGAACGGTGGCTTTGGATATCGGTAAGTAGATGTCACGGTAGGCTTGTTTGTATCAGTGACATCTTGTGAAACGATAGACTTGATGTGTAACGGTATACTTGTTGTGTAATGGTAGACTTATATCGGTAGGCTTTGCGTAATGGTGACCTTCGAGTATCGGTAGGCTTTGATGTAACGGTAACCTTCTTATATCGGTAGCGGTAGCTCTGTCTTGTATCGGTAGATCTATATCGGTAAGTCTGTCTTGTATCGGTAGCTGTAGGTCTGTCTTGTATCGGTAGACTTTGATATATCGGTAGAATTCCTTTGATAACAGTAGCTTCAACATATCGGTGGACTTGTGTGTATCGGTAGCTCTGTTCTGTAATGGTAGCTATTATCTGTAACGGTGGACTTTAATGTAACGGTGACTAGTCTGTATCGGTAGCTTTCTGACATAGCGGTAGAATTAACTGTATCGGTAGCTCTGTTCGGTTTAAGCATTCTATTGGTAGAATAGGTTAAGTCAGAGTGTACAAACATCCAGTAACCGAAAGACTTATATTTAAACATATAACAATAGAACAATATTTAAAGAAAATTAATATCTAGATTCTCAAATAAGTATTTAACCATTTATCAACTAGGGATTAACAAAATAAAAATAATCATAATTGGGATTATCAAAATATAATAAAGCAACTAGATTCCCATAGGGTTCAACAGTTTTCCTTGTTGTGTTGTATTCGGAAAAATGTTATCCTCTTATTAGTAATACCTTCATTTCTTTTTTGAGATCTTTGGTCTTGTGAGATGTATTATTTGGATGATTGGATTATTTTGAGAATGGTCTCATTTTTTATTTTAGGATTTCTAAGTTTCAGGTTTTAAGTGGAAGAGAGTATTGGATATTTAGTCTTTCCAGTTTCAGGTCTTTCCTGGTATTATTTTTCATGCTTGCTTTGGTCTTGGTCAACAATGTCTCTTGGGACATTCTGGGATAAAATTGTGTCATGTTTGGGGAAATTATCACACCTTGAACGGAAAATTTTCTATTATTTTATTTATTTTTGAGTTCTAATTTATTTATTTTATCATAAAGGGATTTTCTCTTGAAATCTTGTATTAGTGAATGCAAATCATGTTGAATGGTTAAGGAACATGATTTTCTAAACCATGAGTTAACGATGTGACAAATTTAACAATTTTTTATAGAGCCAACCACACATGTGGTGCACTGTTTTCCAAATGGTGTGACCAACCCGTGTGGGGTGCTCCATGATCCCAATAGAGGGTGAACCATTTTCTAAACTATGCAACCAAAATTGTGAAACATGCCTTTTTTTAAAATAAATAAAATAAAATTAAGTTAAATTTGTCAAACAAATATGATCCTAACCCCTCCCTCCATATATCACATGGGCCCCCATTTTCCTCTAGACATGCGAATGACACACCCCATCTGACGAGGCCCTTTCTCAGGCGATTTCCATCATATTTCTTCAGGTTTTTTGGTCGATTCATCATGGTTTGGCCACCAGATCCCTCTTTTACCCATTTTCGGTGTTTTTATATCTCCCTATCCCCATTTTCATTTGGTTGAACCCTTGGGTTGATTTTCACCAATTCACTGGTTATATCCTTAGTATTTAGGGTGTGTGATGGGACTCCCAATATTATTCAAGCATTTGTTTCATCCAAAAATGAAGGGGAAGCGTTTTGGTACATTTTGGTTAACCCACCACCATGTGAAGTCTTTTTATTCTACCCTATTTGTTTATTCCATTTCCATTTGTGTGCTTTAGTTGTTTTTGGTTCCCTCTTTGATAATTAGAACATTTTTATTCCCCATGAAAACATTTAGACATATATAAAAGTAAATATATATATATCCTCTTTGTACATATCTCTTCGTGGATTTGTGAATATGTGTATTGGATTAAAGGGTGTGTATATATATATGAGTGTATATGTGTGCAAGTGTAGAGTGATCTTTATAAAATGCATCGAGTTCCTAGGTGTTTCTTCTTGGTTTTCTCCATTGTGAGGCAGGTTTACCTTTTTATTCGACCATTAAATTGAAGAAACATATATTGTGTGCTTTTGAACATTTATTTGATACTAATTAGAGATGAATGATTTGTAGAATTTTTTTTGATACTTAGTGAAGTAAATTCCTCATTAAATTGAATTTTATGATTTTTTTTACTAGAGACATCCAACCTAGTGTTTGATAAAATGCCCAGTTGGCTTTTTTAAAATGGATTTGTGGATTGTAAATGGTGTTTTCAGTTTCTCAAATGGATTTCTAAATCATTTTGGGTTTTGAATAGTGTGTTCGATTATGAAATGTCTAGTCACTCAAAGGTAACTTCAGGCCTATTTAGTACCTTAAAAGATTGTTCCTATTTTGGAAAATCCCTTGTGATAAATCTGTAACTTGATGGATGCAAATAGGAATGAGACATCCTTGGCATTAGACTTCCCTCATGTGTTGATGGTTAAATGAAAAGGGATCTTCCTCAGTGAAACTTTGGGGTGCTGCTTGATCGCGTGTCCTATTATTTTGATTTTTATATGTTTTCTTCATTTGTATCACCCCCACATTCCATATGATATGAGAACATTGGATAGCTAGTGGATTTTATAATAAAATTATCTTAAATAGTTTAGATTATGCTATGGATAATGTAACTTAATATGAAACATGATCTAATTTGGGATTGTGCCCCTAGATTGTGCCATGTAGGGTTAGACTAAGTTTTATGGTTGGTTTATAGCATCTTGTGGGGAGATACTATAAGATGAATCAAGTTTCAATATGTTCTATATTATCCACTATGCTCCTAGGTACTTCCATGTTCCCACTGGGACATATTTATCTACGGTGGATGATTTTGGTGCATCGTTAGGTCAGTTCACCAACATATTATTTCCTATTTCCCTTGTTTTGTGAATATCTCTACATCTTTCTTGTGTGGCATCATGCTTTTCTAAAAGTGAATAAAAGAGGTTTTATGTGTTTTATTGAAATTTTTAAAAAATGTTTTGCACCCTCTTCCACTTTTTAAATAAAAACATCACTTCCCTCCCCCTCCCCCTCTCTTATTAAAATGTTTAATCCACCTTCTTTTGAAAAATAAGAAAGTTTTTAATAAACATGCAAATGGATTTTATTTAAAAACATTATGTGAAAAACCTAATTTTATATATTGTATTTCAAACATGAAATTGCTGAATATTTTATTTAAATTAAATGCATTGGGAATAGATTGTTTGGGGACGTATAAAGAGTGATATTACACATGATAATAATTCTTGTTTTTAGTCTTAGGGGTGGGATAAATAATGGTTTTTATCATCATGGTGCGATGTTAGTTTTTGGGGTTGTAGAGTGACCTACATAGTAACATGGAGATTTAGTGTTCATCAAGATCAATTCTTATTTAATTTCATCATATGTTTAGTTTCTTTGTGTAGTTCTTTTTATTTAGTTTTGGATTCCATTTTATTATTATTATGATTTTTTATCTATGGAGAAATCATTACCACTATTAATTAGTGATTCCTGGTGCTTGTCGCCACCCTGGGGAGATCAAGAATGTGCCTCAGGAATGTTGCAGACCAACTATAGTGACTGGTTCGGGGTCAACCCGATTTGGTTCATGAAACAATTGTATCAGATCCTAGGTTCTCTAGAGTAATTATCTTTCAAAATAATTTTTTTTGTGTTTTTTGGGAAGATTTAGTAGGACTGTTGGGATTTGGGTTGTAGGTATGATGAATATTCTGACTAATAATTTCTATGAAGAACCATCGGCTTCCATGGGACGTGGGGTTTTGAGTTTTTATCTTTTAATTTTTAGTTTTCATTTGGAATTGAAATGTGAGTTTGATGGTGGTTTTAGGTGATATTAAAGGGACAAGAAATCCATTTGGATCCCATGGACATGTTCATGAAATACTCTTAGTGATGGGGGTGTGATTGGTATGTTCCCACCAACCATAAATCCAATCCACCCATCAACACTAGTTTCTCCCACGTGAGATTATTTTGGGTCTCCTTGATTTTGAATTTTTTTAAACCGTATGTTTAATATGATTGACCAGATTTTAAAAGGTTATGTTTTGGTTTTTGGAAATGATATATGAGTTTTCATATTTATTCAAATAAATTTTGGTAATATTCTTTTAAATAAAATTATTTTTGATATAATTGGATTTTATTTAAATGATATTTGATAAAATGAGGTTTATTTTAAATTTAGAAGGTGTTTCTAATGTAAGTGGGGTTGGATTACTTGGTGATATTCAAGGTATCTTTTTGGAGTGAAATTTATTTTAGTGGAGAGTTTGAAATTAGTTTTTGAAATAGAGGTTAGTAAGATTTTGGAAAAAGGATTGGGGAATTTTTGAGTAGGATTATTTTTTGTACAATTCTTATTTGTGATGAGTTCTTGATGGAGAGTTTGGTTTGATTTGGTTTTTTCTTGTTGTTTATTGTAATCCCCCATCAAATATTCAATGGATATTTGAGGTGTATATATTAGTGGTTCACCATTTGAAAACTGTCTTATTAGTCAACCCAAGGAACTCCTCCTCAAGTTTCTGAATTTGAATCCACCTCTCTTTTGTTGTCATAAGGATCATTTTGAAGTAGAATACTGGATGAAAAAAATTTATTGGATAATTGGTTTCATTGTGTTTCATGAGTCTCTCAAGGTGATTTTTTATTCCATTATGTTCAATGGTTTGAGATGGAATTGTTGGAAGTTAGTCCTTAGAATCATGATTTGGGAAGAACTATCATAGGAATTCTTCAAGGCCTATTTCATCCGAAAATACTTCTCTAAGTCCATGAAGCTGGGGAGGGTGATGGAGATGTGATAAATTTATAGAGGAGATGTATCGGTATTGTATTTTTTATAATTTTTTTATCTTGTTCCTTATCATCCAAAATGGGATGAGGAACATTCCATGAAACCCCGAAATTTTGAGAATGAGATTCATCCTGATCATTAGTCAAGGGTGTGTAAATTCAGTCTAACCTCTTCTGTCAATGTGTTGAGTCAAGTATCATGGGTTTAATCCTTGTTATATGGGGTGTTCGAGGTATCCAACCCACATTTAGACTTCACAATCATTTAAGGGAGTCTTGGTAACGAGAAGGGTAAGTGGTTGGAAGTTGTTTCTAGTGATGAATGAATTAAAAGGTTATATGATCTCTTATTAGCTTCATATAGGCCCAGAAGCCTGGTGTGTCATAAATACAAAAATAAGGCTCAAAAAAATATATTTTTATAGAATCACAAAATAACTTACATACCAGTGGATTCTTGGGTAACTTTAAATGGTTTTACCGATGTGTTTCCATGAAGTAATGTGGATCCAGGTCCACCCCTTCAAAAGACCCCCACCTCATTTGCAGTAGTAGGGTGATGATCTAGGTATAGTTTAAATATTGATCTTTGAAATTTTTTTCAATTTTTTTTATGGGGTTTAATGATATGATCTTTGATATTTGAACGTATAATGAGGATTTTGTACCATTTTTGGGAATTCTGTTTTTTGTATATGTGTATTTTAAAGAAAATATTGAATCCTTTTTATGGGATGCTGACATTAATTGTTCTATGCATCATTTAAATTAGATTTTTTTAGTATTTTATATTTGTTATTTCTTTTGAAATCAATGTTTTTCTAGAGTCTTAATATGGTGTGGATTCCACCATAAGAGAAGATCGGGATTAACCTGACTTCTAGGTGTTCTTGATGAGGGAATTTATTGTTTCCACCCCACTCGACACCGATTAGAGTTTTTTGTTGACTTGAATAGTTGAACCTATGATGGATTCAAATGGATATATTGAATAGAACATAAAGGGTTTCATTAATAGCATCTATTTTAGGGTTCAGAGTGTCCCTTGTTGGTTTGTGTTTGGAAAAATGTGAGCCCCCTCTTCGTAACCCCTTCATCGATTTTTTGAGATCATTGGTCTTGTGAGAAGTATTATATATATGTTTGGATTCATTTAATATGGTATCATATTTTCTTATGGGATTTCATAGTTTTGGTTTTTGAACAAAAGAGGGTATTGGTTTTATAGTCTTTGAATTTTCAGGTCTTTCCTTTGATTTTAGTTAATGCTTGATTTGTTCTTGACCAACTGAGCCTATTTGGAATTTTGGGGAGAATAAAGTTTCACGGAGGATCGAATTATCACACATCAGCCTACCACATTTCTATTATTTTATTTATTTTTGAGTTCTTATTTTTTTTGTTTTCTCTTCCAAGTTTTTTTCTCTTGATATTATAGTTTTTGGGAATTGCAATTCTTGCCACATGGTTAGGGCACACAGTTTTCTATACCATGTTTAACCATGTGGAAACTTATGAAAATTTTCACGTAACCAACCACATGGTTGGTGAACAATTTTCCAAATTATGTGACCATCCTATGCAGGGTGCTCCAGGAGCCCAGTAGAGGGTTCACATTTTTCCAAAATATGTGATCCAAACCATGTGACATGTATTTTTTTCAGAAAATTAAATTAATTAAAATTAAAATTGAAATTAAAAAAAAATATAATTCTAACCCCTCCCACCATCAATTACATCAAGTGACCAACCACCCGCCCCTCTCTTCCTCTAGTTGTGCGCATGCCACCCCTTCTGGTGATCCCCTTTCTCCCAAAATTTCAACAAGCATTTTTCAAGTTTCTTGGTCGATACTTTGAGGTTAGTCTCCTGTTCCATCCACTTCCCATTTTCATTGATTTTACCTCTACCCATCACCCTGTTTAATTCTTCCAAACCCTAGGGTGATGGTTTACCAGTTTTTTTATTTCTTCCATTATTAGGTAATGTGATGGGTCTCCCAATACTTATTCATGTGTTCTTCAACATCTTCCACTAATGGTGAAGAGGTTCTATCTATTCGAGTTCTCCCTCCACTATTTGAGGTTTTTTATTTTACCCTATTTGTTTTTTCAATTTTTATTTGGGTTATTTGGTGGTTTTTGGTTCCATTTAGGTTAATTAGAACTTTATATGGCTCCTTGAAATCTTTCAAAAATTTACATAGGTATGTGTGTGTGTGTGTTTATCCTCCTTGTATATATACCCTCATGGAAAGGGAAATATGTGCATTGGATTAAGGGGTGTATATATATAGGTGTGTATATATGTGCAAGTGTGGACTGATCTACATAAAATGTGTCAACTACTATGGTGTTTCAGATTGATTTCCCCCCATTTGAGTTAGGTTTCCCTTTGAATCCTACTGTTAAATTTAAGAAACATTGATTGCTTGACATTCACACCTTTAATCATTTCTAATTATTTTTGAATAATTTATAGAATATTTTTTGATGTGAAATATTGTAAATTATTACTTGTATTAAATTTTATGAAAGTGTTTTACTATAATCTTCCCACCAAGTGTTTAATAAAATGCCATGTTAGCTTTTATAAATGGATTGTGGATTGTAAATGGTGATTTGGTTTTCTCAAATGGATTTCTAAATGGTTATGGGTTTTAAATGGTGTGTTTGATTCTTTTAGAAATGGTTTATCACTCAAAGGTAGATTTAGGCATGTGTGGAACCTTTATAAAATGGACCTCTTTTGAAAAATAATTTTTATGGATATCCTTCCTTGATGGATGTGATTGGGAATGGGGAGTCCTTGGCATGGGACTCCATCCTGTATAGATGGTTGAATGCATGGGAATATTCCTCATAGTGACTTAGGGGTGATGCTTGGTTGTGTGGCTTATTCTTGGATCTTATATATTGTTTGTTCATTTTGATCACTCCAACATTCAATATAGCATTGGAACCTGACATGACTAGTGGATTATACAAGAAGGATTACAAAATTAGTTTATAATATGCTATAACAATTGTCCCTTAGTATGAACCAAACTTATTCTTTGGGATTTTTCACCTCAGTTAGGATAGGTAGTGTATGACTAAGCGTTCGGGCTAGTTGATGGCATCATGTGGGGAATAACAACTAGAAGAATCCATTTTTAAAATCTTCTAGATTACCCACTAACATACTAGGTACTCCCATGATCCCCATAGAACTTATTTATCTATGGTGGGTGGTTTAGGTGCCTTATCTAGTTTGATGCCAAAATTAGTATTTCCTATTTCCCTTGTTATGTTATTATTTCTACTCCCTTCCTATGTGGTGTACATCTTTGATAAAAGTTATTAAATTATTTTTAGAGTTTTATGGAATTGTTTTAAGAATTGTTCAAAAAATATTTATCTTTTTAAATAATAACATCCCTTCTATATTCCTCCCCGTCTATTATTAAAATTATAAATCCCCATTCTCCTAAAAAATAACCATGTTTCAAATAAAAATGGAAAATATACTTTTATTTGTTTTAAACCTGAATTTGTGAAAAACCTAATATTATAAATTTTATTTCAACCCTAAAATTGATGAATTATTTATTTAAAGGAAATTCATTTCGAATAGATTGTTTAGGAATTCCCACTGAGCTTTAATACTCATGTTCATACTTCTTTTTGTTACCCTCCGGTGTATGTTCTATCTTGGTTTCGATCACCATGTTGCAATGTCATGTTTTGGGATCAATGATTGACCCATGAGTTCACATTGAGATTTATTGGATACTGGGTTTGATTTAGATTTAATTTCTATTTTTAGTTTCTTTTTAAAGTCATTTTTGGGAAGCTATTTTAATATTATATTTATTTTGTTTATTTATATCTGGAGAAATAATACCCATAATTACTCTAAGATGCCTTGGTGACTTTCACCACCCCATGGAAATCGGGAACACATCATGGGGATGTTGTTGGATGACCCAGGTGGCCAGGTTATGGTTGAATGGGTTGGTTCATGAAACTATTAGTTTATCCCTTTATCCATAATATTCTTAGTGACTTGTGGTGGTTTCTATAGGATGAACAAGTTTTGATTAATCCACAATATTAAGTGTGAACCCTATATTTTAGGGAGACCTACCATGTGTTTCAGATTTATAATCATTTAATTTGAATTGTTGGGTTGTATAGAGGTGATTTGATGTGTGATTTCCCTCGATCTTAAAATGGTTTGGGAACTATATCATATGGTATTTCTCTATTTATGTAAATCATTCCTTATATTAATTTTTTTGATGTTTTCCTCTTTAACTTAATCTTTTGAAAAATTAGTTGGGAATAAAGTGATATTTTGGGGAGAATATTCATAGCCCAATATGAATTTTTTTTGATTTTATATTTTACTATTGAATTTATTAAATTTATTTAGAATCTGGCTGGAGTTTTTCTATATTTGAATAGTTTTTCACAGGTTTACAGTTAGCACAACACTTTAGGAAATGCTTGGATTCCCATTCCATGTGGCCAATTTGAAACATTTGAAATGACACCAAATGATTATCTCATAGTTATAAGGAACATTGTTGATTCCCGTACATTTCTAATAGAAAATATTCAATTTATATCGTATGCATGAAATTTCCCTATAAAATTAGAGCATAGTTATGTTATACCTTGTATATTTTCATATATATCTATTTTCAACCATGTATCCAACTTCCTATGTATTAACTAAACCCACATGGCTGGATCACAATTGGAGGAAAATGGTGTTGATTTTCTAATGAATTTAGGAGAAGCTATCTGATGTTCCTATACATGTGGGCCCTTTGCATAAGGGTGGATCATAGTTTGGAAAACCATGCATAAAAAAAATGAGGAACCCCCCTATGTTAGTCTAATGATGGTTTCATTGTATTCACATATTTTTATAAATTTTATGGTAAAATTATGTGAGTTTTGAAGGTTTATAATTTTGTGAATTTCATATTCTAAACCTATCAAATTAAAACATCATTTGGGTTTCCACTCCACTCATTCAAATAACTCATCTCATGGGGAAACCTTGGCATCGACATCCCATCTTCTTCAAGTACCATGGATCTGTTTACAATAGATTTTGATAGTTATATCATTATCTCTCTTTTTTCAATTAATATTACACTTTAAGTACTCTTGTGTATTCTTCTTCCTTTCACCATAGAGACATGGGGGACGAACCCTAGGTTTAGGTTTTTTCTTAATCTTGTGGTTCTTAATTCTAGGTGGTGTAGATTATTTCTTGGGCTTCTCTCTTAGTTTCTTCAAGGGTTTTATTTTACCCCCACTTGGCATAGGTAGGTGTTTCCATGGGATTTACTTTTCTTAATCAACTTTGTGATGCTTGTGTTTTTATAAATCTATTTCCACAAAACAATAATCCTTTCTAAAAATATACATTGGTTCTCAAATATTTATAATTATATGAAATTCCAAAATTGGTTTTTGTTTTATAATGACCTTCAAAAATGATATATCATAATATTAAAGTATACAATTTAATTAAATGGTGTGTTTGGTTAGTATTTAGTTATTATTGATCTCTATACCTTTATATTCCATATTCTTGAGTTTATTATGATTTGTTTTAAACATTACATAATTTAATTATGTTTAAATTTTTCTTCATTAATTTATATGGTGTTTAATCACACACACAAACCCAGAAATTCATATATATATATATATATATGTATGTATGTAGGTTTAGTTGATGCAACGATCAAGAATAATTTTGGTCCTAATAATAAATTTATTATCCACTTGAATATTTAAATGGGGTTTGATGATTTAGATTAATAGATTTTTTTTCAAGGATAATTTACTATTTTTTAAATTAATTTAATACTTCACAAATAAAGGATTATTAGTGGACTAGTTATAAAATTATACCAAAGGTTTTATTCTTATAACAAATTGCACCTATGGTTTAATCCCTGTGACATAATATCTTATATGAGTTTTGGATCTTAAGAATTGAATCTGTTTGTTGATTTATTTTTAGGTAAATGAAAATGGTGATTTTTAAAGATAGTGTATATTGGTGGGATGAGGGTTTAATATTTTGATGCACTATTTTGAGACATGTTATTTTTTTACGATTGATGTCTGAAAAAATATTGCCTCACCACCTTAACCTATCTTCATGGGAACATTGGGAATTTTTTGGGAAATTAATAAATGGATTCTATGCTAGTTATGTTCATGTATTGACCTATATCCTCTAGTGAATGACCAGATTTTTCTTTGGGGAGTGCTACCCAATAGTGCATCGTTAGAGAACCCCAAAGGTTATTTTGTTAGAAACACCATCGATATGCCAATAGATGGTCCCACCCAAGAATTTAGGGGATTGTATCAATAGTACAAAATGAGTTTCTGATGATATATATGTGAGTTTTATTAGTTAATTTCTAATTTCATCATTCAGGTTTCATTATTACCAATTGTTAAATTCTTTATATAGTAATTGTTCTTATTTGGATGACATGTACTTGTTATTAAAACGATTTTCATTACTTCACTTACTTATTTAGAGTTTTTTTCTACATTCTTCACATAGTATTAGTTTTTCTTATCTGTAGATATCATTAATTATAACAGATCATTCTAACACTTCATACATTTATTGATAATTTTGGGGTTTCCCTCTTTAAATTTTTATTAAAAATGGAAAATATTTTTTAGGAGGTGTTTGGTTTTAAAAAATATTCAAATGGAATCTCTTTAACAAAACAACTATTATTTCATTTAAAATAATTATTCAGTATTTAAAATGAATTTATAAGGAATTATAAGTATTTGTTTTTATAAAATAACAAAGCATTAATTTTCTAACTGTATTTCAAATAAGTTTTTTTTAGAATTCATTTATATGGAAATTACTTGGATTCTTTTCTTAGTGGAAACCAAATGGGGAAATTATTATCATACCCTACTTATACCACAATGGTTAAAAAACGTAGTGGCATGTAATGGTTCAATTTCAGTTTCTATGGAAGATCCTTCTTGTGGACTCTTCCCCCCGGGTCACTCATGGTGCATACCATGTTAGTATTTTTGGATGACGACCTTAGGTCACAAATAGATCTCCATTTATATTATTTTGGGAATATTTTGGATATCTTAACCATGTGTATACTATCTATATCTAATTTTTGTTTTATATTTGGATCATTTATTTTATCCTTTTATATGTATTATTATTTCTTCTTATGTCTATATTAAATTGGATGTGTTTTTTGTTATACCTCATTTAGTTTTTTTATTTATAACATATTATCTTATTTTGTGTGTAAGTGAAACTTAATAAGGTACCATCAAATATTCTTGGTAAGTATTTTTATACATGTAATTTTATATTTACATGGATAAATAATTCCTAATTGGTTATCATTTATTCAATGGAATTAGTTTCCATAATGAGGTGATTGAGAAAACAACTCAGGCCTTGTAAGGATCAAGATCAGGTATTAGTTCATTATAGACATGGGTGATTCATGAAAATTAATATTATTACTGTAATTAACTTTTTTATGTTGAATTGTATAATTAATATATTCATGGGATACATAAATACAAAGGATTTCAAACTTGTTTCCATGATGATTGCTTTACATTCGTTAAAAAAATTTATTTTTAGATGTTACTATGTGTGTAAATATCTTATTTTGATGCTATATAATGTCTTTCCCCATATAATAGATGAGACACCTAATTTATGGTTTCATAGTCCTTGGGGATGCCTCCCAATATACTAAAGGATTCTAATAACTGATAAAGGATTATACCAAATCATGGAGAGACTATTACTAAGATTAATTATATTAGAATGAACTATGGGAGATTGAATATCAAATATAACATTAATCACCCATATATTTGACATTCCAAATAATAGAAAAATAAATATTGGTGATACTATCAGGAATCCGAAAAACAAATATAGAAAAAAAAATAAATATGAAAATGAAAACAAATATATAATCAATCATTATAATATAAAAATATGAAAAAAAATAAAAGAAATAAATTCCCATGGATAATATGATAACCGAAATGAAATATAATAGCATCATTCACAATTTGAGACAATCACCTATTGATCCATATTCTTCATTAACTCATCTATCATTGAATAAACATCTCTATAAAAGGTTAAATTGTACATAGGAATAATATAACTTGTTCACCATGAATGATATGTTCTAAAGTCCCATTCTAAAATAATTAATATTTGGGTATATTTTTGTTCTTGATATGGATTTCTTGATGTGATATATATGTGATATAATACTTCAAAAGTATTTAATTTTCTTTTCTTACATGTGAAATATCATATTCCTTTCCTTAAACATCCTGTGATGATGCATTTATTGAAGTGAAACTTTTATTTAATCATTAAAGAGTTAAAGGATAACTTTACTTTAATAAATAATACATTATAAATATATAATGAGTACACTAGGGTCTCATTAATCATTTTTTAAATTCGTAAAATCAAATATTTTCCATCATTAATAATCATATATTAATGAATGAGGTGTATAAAATAGATTTTAATTCTTAATTTTTTTACAAGCTAGTTTGAGATATGGTTTGTAAAAGCTAATTTTCTACTTTCTTCCTTAACCAAGAGGCATAAATTTTGAAAACAAGAAGGGAATTAAAAATCCATTTAAAGATTTAATTTTTTTTGGATAACCATTTAATGTTATACCCAATTTCTTTTCTCGTTGAATTTATCAAAAATCACATGTATTAATGATTGCTAGATAAAAGGATGTCTAACTTTTTAATTCTTAACTCTTTCTTACTTCCTATTACTAAATTATTCTGTTATTTAGTGTTTATTTTTTCACTATATTTTGATATAATATATATCAATAAATCCAATCATGAGAATCATAACTATATTTGGTGAAGGATTAATGAATCCTTGAAACCCTAGTAATGTAAAATTTTACAAAAAATAGTTAATATCAATGGAAAAAATAACAATATCATTATCTCTAATAGGGAGAGGCCTAATCAGGAGAGTAATTATGAAAAAGAAGATAATATTATGAGATAACACTATCCAAAATAAAACTGGGTTACATATCTTAATACAAATCATCATAACACTGTAGAGATATAAGGATATCAGAAAATTCATTATAGATAAAAATATTAGTTTAAAGTTACCACCATAGGTGATATATGAATATCAATTTTCAATATACTTAACATGATAAGAAACATGGAATAGAGGTATAATGATATTTATTATCACATTTATAACATGAAATAATGTAAATATATCAATTTCTATCCTTAAAAGGGATTTTTTGTATAATAATGTATCATCTTGGGTTGTGATATTGGATTTATTATATCCTATGATGTATTATAGAGATTTTGTTTCCTAAGATATAGTTATTAATAAATCATATTTTTAGATTCACATTAATAATTAAAAAATTGTTTATAAATTCTATTGGTAAATATAAAATGTTTATATTTTTATTTATAATATAAACTATTCATATTAATTTCATATCATTTTGAGACTGTAAATTGTTTACATTATGAATAAAAAATGTTCGTAAGATGAATATTTCATGATGTTTATTTAATTAATTACCATTTTTTTGGATATAATTTTTTTATATTATTAATATATTGATTCATTAATTTTATGTGTAAAAATATATTCATATAAAAATTATGTCACACATTGAAGTAGATATATGCTAATTTTAATGTTCTATTTAACATATGTTCCTCCAAAATGAATGGTTTCTTCATCATGATTACAAACCTTGGATTTATTTAAAAAAATGAGTACACATATGGATATAAATTATTAAAGATATTGATATCCATCTTGAGTAATTATATTTGGACAGTGGGATGTTGGGTTAGGTATCCATTATACAAGGGGATGATACTTTATTTTAGAATGGTGTGGTTGGAATCCAATCACACTATATGGGATGATGAGAAATATTTTTGTTTAATATGATTTTTATTTATTACATGAATTTGTTTTATAAACCTTATACAAGATATTAAAATTGATATATGGTAAATATTATAATTAAACATTTATTTTTTTGATTTTTTTAAGGAAATCATTATTTATATAATAGTTATATATTTATATGAACAAACATGTAAATTTTCTGAATGTAAGATACATATAATTTAAATTATATGAATCATTATTTTATATATGGAGTGAATAATATGATTATATAATAAATTTTTAGATGTTTAATACCCTTAAAAATATTAGGGTTTTATATTCCTTCTAGAGAAAACAAACATTACAACATTGATCTTTCAAAAGGGCGGTACAATCTATTGTTGGATACCAATAGAATATCACATATATGGAATAGATTATTTGAAATATAAAAATAGGTATTAAAAACCATATATAATTCATAGATTTGTGTTGGAAAAATATTAATGAAACTTATATGAATAAATGTTTAGAAGAACATATTTGGGATAATTTTAGTAAATATATATTCGATGTTTTGGTTTTTTTTTAAAAAAAAATTAAGAAAAAAACATATTTTAAATGAGGAAGTATTGAAGGATTTCTATGATTTCTATAGGATTCTATAATAGTTTTTCAAAAGTGAACCAAAACTGTATTCATGGGGTCTTAGACTATATCAGACCATATTGTTTAGAGACTAAGGATAATGGTTCTTGTTGGAAAAATTACATCAATGGAAGTCATTAGATTTCGTAAAGAAGATAAAATGTCCTGGTATATTCTATTTTAATGGAAAAATTTTGAAAATTCCTTATAATAAAACATGTGAATGAAACCACACCTTGGGGGAAAAAAGGGATGAAGAAAACTATGATGAATTACTAATCAAAAATAGAAAAGTTGAATCACTAAGTCAATTTGAAATAGATTATGGATGAGTGTGTTTTTCATTCTATCTATATTTAATGGGATAGAATACATGTGATTTAATGGTAAAGAATTCATTTACCCAGAGTTGGAAAACATTATATGATTAACTAAAATACAATGTTTTGGTACGGGTTTAATATTCCATGGTGAGACAACAAGGTGAAATAAAATATTTCTATATTGTAAAAACCTAATATTATGGTCTTATAGAAGTCAAAAATTGAGTTTATGAACCAATTCCATGGGGAATGAAATAATGTTGGGGTTTGAATGATGGAAGAGAATAAATGAAGTTACACATATCATATAATAATGGAATAATTGATTAATTACTAGGATCATTACATTATAATTTTATTGACTAATTTGGGGGATAATTGACCACTCTAAAAAATTTATTAATTATTTTATAATCAATGAGTTATTGATAAAATATTTTAATATAGTTAATCAATAATAAGAAAAGAGAGAGGGAGACATGGTATGAGAGGAGAGACATGTTAAGTAATTATCCAAATTTAGAAATCTTTTTGTGAAATTAGACTATATGGAGAAACCGATTTCATAAACATTTAATGTCATTGGATGTTCTCAAAGGATGATGAATATGGAGTTTAATGACTAAGTAATATAATAATGGTGTTATATTTCTCCATGTATTTGGTACAATAACTATAATGAAAATAAACCAATCATTAGATTGGGGGTGTGATAGTTGATGGGTAGTGTATCTACTAAAAAACATTGAAATTGAGTATTGATTATAGTTATTTAAAATGGGATGAAAATGTTTCCAGATTATTTATATAGATGAAATCACCAAAATGGGTGTAACACAAATAAATTTGACTTTAAATTATGTTATTTATTTACATGTATATAAAAGGAGAGATTAAGAGAGAATTATTTGATCAAACTCACCATATTATAATAATCAAAAATAGTAAAAAAACATTGTTAAAAGGGAATATATCCTATATCAAATTCACCCACCTCATAAGGTATTTCCCTTGTTTGAGTCACCCTTGTCCCACACATCTAGATATAGTAATAAAGATACATTCTTATTATACATAATATAATCCTTCATTACATTTAAATATTCCATGAATCACTAGTTAAGTGAATTTTGGAAATAGGTATATAATTTTTGAAATAATGGAAAAAACATTATTTTTTTATTTTAAAATACATCACGACTTCCAAGGGATATTTATACATTATACATTCTATAATACTCATATTTCCATGAGAAATTTAGATAAAATAAAAGAGTGAGATAAGTAACCATGTAATTTGATATTCAAAAGGAAGTATCATGTGAAAAATATTTAGAAATGTTAATAACTCATCATGTATAAAATGATATCATAACATAGATGAAATATAAGGCATGAAATATGAATATGATATAAGAATATTATGATTATAAAAATATATAATACCTTGAGATCATTATGAAATCATTTCAAAAGTGGAATATGAGAAAAATAATATGAATTTAAAATTAAAAAAACATGCCATTATCAATATTAATAATGTATCACAATGATGAATTATTAACATAGTGTGGATGACTGACAACAGATTCCCAATGCATATCATGTCATGAGATATAATATTTTCACAATAGTTTAGAAGTATGTATAATTAATGGCTCACCAACGATGCCAAAATAGGATTATACATATGAATTCCACATAAAATAAGAACATTGAATAGTCATAAGGACTATAAAAACTAATAAATTGGTTAAAAATCAATATAATATAGAATAACTATAGCATAATAATTTAAGGAATAATTTAATTAAAAATAATAATAAAGGAAAAATACAAAATGGGTGTCAAAAATTAAGGTATACCGTAGATAAAATAACTAAGAATAAACTATTATTAATTTAACTAAATGAATGAACACAAATAGAGTAAGATTGAAAAAACCATATTTAATGATAATTTATCATAATAATAAATAATTAAAACATTATTGAAAGAAAATAAATTGATTGTGTTTTTTCTCATGTATTCCTCTTTATGTTTTTGGATAATTATATTTGAGTTTGGTTAAAAAATTTAAGACTTTTAATTTATCCCACTTAAACTATTTGGTTAGTGTCTCAGAGGTGTTCCAAGGGAAAAATAGATTGGAGATGAATTCTGTCTATAAGAAATAATTCACATTGAGAATTATCATTTCACGACGTAAATTATCATGGGATGATCCCATGAAATTCAATCAGGGTGTGAATGCCTTTATGGGATGAATTTGTTCATGACTTGAGATGTCATTCATGATGTAAACTGGTTTCTATGATTCTAAAGAATACAATATGGATTTTTTGGTTTATATGAGAATATAAAGATGAATCACATGAATTACAAACTCACATCATGAATGGGGTATCCTAATAGTTTTATTTTAATCATTTCCCCCTGTATTTATCATATTCCTCTCCCCCTTTTATCTCACATTTTTTTAGACCTCAGGTAATTTAGGGAGTTATATTTTATCAAAATTCTAATTCCATTCGTTCTTGGTATTCTAGACCAAGAGATGTAAGGTAAACCTCTTAGTTTTAATTCCCCTTTGGATCCAAAAGTTTTCCCTCGGAATAAACCCTAGTTCTGAACTACCAAACCAGGATTTGTATTGATGTATTTTGTTGACAGTGTTTTCTTAGTATTTATTAAAGTGATGGATAGAGGAAACTAGTTCTTTTTTGGTTGTTGAGGAATTTATTGGTCTTATCTACCTTTTATGTGGGTGGTCTAGAACAAGTCACTATGAACAAAATGATCCTAAACCACTACACACCCCATTGGGTGTGTTTTCATTGAGACTGGGTCTTAGAGCCACATAATCATGGTCCTAACCCCAACATCCACATTGGAATAATATTGGATTGAACCTAAAACCACTTGATTAATTGGAAATTTTTCAGGCCTAAAAATGTGATTTTTTACTGATAATTGAGAACATGGATTTGAGTTTAAATTGAACAACATAGAAATAATGGTAAATTTTTGAGAATATATTACATGGATTAAGATAATGTAATATGGTATGTAGTTTATATTCAATTAATGGAATTATGAAATAGGGTATTGATAAGATATGAAATGGAAATTATTCTTAAATGTTAAGTGAAAGGAGAATAGTTAAAATTATTTTGAAAATTGGTAACTTATATAAAATTGAAATCTCACTTATATTTGGTTATTAGAATGAAAATAGAAAATATATTAAGTATAAATATTTTTGGATCCTTTATTAAAATACTAGTAAATATTTTTATGACATGTTTGTCATGTGGGTTTTTGGTAATATTTATATATTTATTCTCATTTCATTGTTATGACTATGTGGCCACTTAATGTTTGGATGAAATTATGGGATGTATATGCTGTTCCTCCCAGAATTAAATTATAGGATATTCATTTCATTCCTTCTTGGATGGAATTATATGTTGTACATAGAATTCCTTCCTAATTGAAGTTATAGTTTAGTAATTTTTTTCCCTCGGGGATGAATATTTTGGTTGGAAATTGTGTTCTTTCCATACTGTAATTAATGGTTGGGATTGGTGTTAGTTCATGGATGAAATTATATACATGTCATGGAATCCCTTCCTATATGAAAACTATATAATGGATGTTGTGTTCCATCCAAGTTGGGATATTTGGTTGGTAAAGGTATTCCATCATGGATAAAATATTTGGTTGGACATGTAATTCCTTCCCATATGAGATCATGAGTTGGATATGGAGTTCCTTTTGGTTATTGAACTATATTGCAAGGACTAAGGAATATAACATCGCGTTGAAGCCTGATTTTCTGACCTTGAGTATAAACCTATAATCAAGGGTTCTAAGGTTTATTTTATGCTTTGTTTTAATTAATAAATTAATTCCCACATTTAATATACTATTTCATTAACTCTCTATTGATACTTTCTTGTTTAGAAACAGTGGGTTTTATCTTTTTGAGTTTTATTGACAATCTATTCAGGCACTATTTTCTACATTAGATGATTCTTGGGATGCATGTTGAGACAATAAAAAGGGTCCTTGTTAGTGATTTTAATGATTTATTAGATAGTAATGGATCATGGGGATGTGACTGAGCAAGGGGTTTAGAACTATTTTTTTGGAGTACTTATTTGGAGTGTGTTTTTAGTTTGGTGTATTAATTTTATCACATCATTTAGATTGGTAGGAATTATAGAGTGACATGATATATTATTATCAATTGGATTATTTTGGTTTATCCATTATTTTTTGAGGTTCAACCTTTATTATTCATCTTATTTCCCATTTTATTACAACTCTATACAAGAGGTTATAGTCTACCTTGTATATTCTTTAAAACCTTACAAATAGTTAGAAACCTATGGCAGATAGGGAGTCACACTTGTGGTCCAACAATGAAACATATTAATCACATGAGTGGTACTAGGATGTGGATTATAAAAATTAGTATTATAGTCATTTTTCCTATATATTTACTATTTTAAGAAAGGTATAAAAGATACTAGGACATGTCAGAGATTTATAATGAGCTCGTCAATCAGAGTAGCTAACCAAAGTATAGTGGAAAACCAAGGTGCCCTGGGATGGGATTATTGTTCATGTGGTTTTATTTATTATTTTGATATTACATGAACATGGAGGATTCCCATGTTGTTTTTATTTTTCTTTTTATTGATATTTTACTCATGGATAGGTATGGCACAAGATGAGTATACATGCATCATGGTAGGCATGTAGGGATCAATATTGAAATGCATTGTTCATGTTAGGGGTATATTTATTACGCAAGATAAATCTTCCTACCATTTTTCAAAATGTTGTTATTTGTTTTCAATAAATAAATAAATAAATGGGAACTAACAGGAAATAAAAACTCAGTTGTTATTCCATTTATATTTTAACCTTGATAAAGTAGTTTTCTGTTGATATTTTCACCATTTTAGGTTGAAATTTTTGGGTATCATTTTTCCTAAAAGAAGTGTTGACCCTTGTTGAGAAAATGCCTCCATGTCAAAATCAATTTTAGAATTAAGAGAGTGGTAAAAGGCACACTGAAAATATAGGTGATCCATATCATCCTATGTCTATAGGGAACTAGATGGATAGTATGCAATGTTATAGTATCCTATGGGTCTTGAGATCCATGGAGAGGAAGACAACCTACATCCTATCTTCGATGCATGACACACCGAGAGACTTTCAACTACAACATCAACGTATGTTCATGAGGGAGGGGGCCCTAGGTAGTTGAGTTATGGATTGACATAGTCTAGATAATATTTAATCACATTGAGACACCCACATATAGAATGATAGATCATACTTCTTATATGTTTTTATGAGCAGCCAAGTGATAGTGGGACATTCTAGGGAATGATTGGAAACAATAGGATCTAACATAGAAGGACTTTGAGGTGATGTCCCAAAGAGAGTTCTATATCGATTCATTGGTGGATGAGAGGGATCAAGAGTTTATGAACCTAATGTAGAGGATGATGTAATTGGTGGTCTATACTAGATGCTTCACTAACATGAATTATTAGTCGCCGTCCTAGGTAGAGAAGGATACTTCATAGGTGGAGGGTTTCGAGAACATGCTTCATTATAAGATAAATTCCTATGTGAATGTCTTTCACCTGAGAAATATCATATATTTGATGAATCATGGTCTTAACATATAATGGAACCTAAAGGATGAATCGAACGGTGGACATGAAATTTTATCCTAGTGACCAGGGATATCTTCTTTAGTTAGAAAAATGTTACACTTCAATAGATAGTACTAGGGAAGTGGAATGTAGAGAAACCAAAGGAGTGGGTATCTATCTCCAGACCAAATCTAGGTGTTGTACTATCGATGTGGCATGGTTTTCCAGAAGATCCCTTAGTTTCCTTATCCTATTTATGAGTATCATACTTTCGATAAGGTGGGCCATGTGTAGATGTTTTACAATATCTTCAATTGTAGTGTAGTGGTAAATGATCAAGAAAGTTAATATAGCCTCAAAAAGAATATAACTTATAACAACCTTCCCCTTTATTACACACTTAAGCATAATTTTTTACATAAAATAGTCACTTGATACAAACCGAAGATTGATAGGTCTAGTGTCTTTGAGGATTATGAACATTACATAAAAGGCCCCAGCCTTAAAGCTTACTTAATCTTTAGTTATTACAAGATTACACATTGAGGATATTTTCATGTTTAGAGTTTTAGAGAAGTAGATCATAAAACTTCCATTACATACCACATTTAAACAAAGTGGTTACATAAAAGGTAGTATTCATTTTTCCCAGAAAAGGAAACCTATTTAAAATAAAAAATTGATCCTTTCTTGACACTTCCTTGACACTATTATCATATCATGTACCTTTCCCTTGACCTGTGAAAAACATTTCAAAAACATGAGATGAGCATAAAAATCTCAGTAAGGTATATAAAAATATGGAAAGGAAACATGAGTACATATATACATAAGAATGAAATCATACATTACCCATAAAACATAAGCACTTTAACATACCTCATCAAATCATGAATAAATCATAGAAATCATAAGACATAAAGGTAACTTGAGGCATTCATAACATTCTTACGTAGGGATTAACCCTCTTGGTTACGTTTGGAATACCCATAACAGTATATTCCCTAAATATCTTTGAGGAAATCTTAACGTTTAACTCCTTCACATTACCCAATCCATTGGAGAGCTATATCGGGCTAACCCGCCCTTAGTTTATCACAGAACCACCCGTCTTCATAACAATGCCCAAGAACCATAACATAATCAGATCACATAAAACATGCATAAAGGAAACATAATATTTCCACATTTCAATCATAAGATATCAATAAAACATTGATATAATAAAAACGTTATCAAAACCATTTTCAATACCAAAATAAAGGAAAAGTAAAACATGGTATTTATTTTTCATTTTAAAAAAAGGTATGGCTTGTAGAGGAATTCAAAACTCAAATAATGGTCACGGCGGCAGAGAAGTCGTTGGCACCGCATACGTATGACAAAAACATTCCCTTTTGTCATTTAGTAAAACGCTTTGTATAAAAAAAAGATTCCTTTTGGATAAACATAAATGTCAAAGGGGTTTATACACCGTATAAAAGAAGGTTGTGTATAAAACAAAATATGCCTCAATGAAGGGAGATTGAGACGAAGTATGACGACCCATACTTTACATACATTGTTATTACATCAGAATTGATGCACACTTATTACAACATATAACAAAACCAGGAAAGGACTGTATAGGTATAGAGTCTTTAGAAACTAGGAAACATAAAAAACTGGTTCATAAAGCGTCTACACTGTCTCCCATTTATTTCATCATATCTATAGTCTATTTTGGCATATCTTACTAAATAAGCGTCTTCCTAACCTGGGGAAAGAAAACATACAAAAGGGTGAGCTCAAATGCTTAGTAAGGGTAAAATAAATATCAATCACATCATATTCATAAGAACATAACATTTTGGAAATCTTAACCTGCAAAAGAGAGCATAATTTCGTAACATGGGATAAATCATAGTAGTGAAATGAAATCCCAATAATCATAACATAAATCATGAAACTTTTTGGCATACACACATAATCATAGATAATCATTTCTTATTAGTCAAGACTCATTGCCAAGACTATCTTAGTGGACAATGTCCATTTCTAAAACGAGTTCACTCCTTGTTTCAGTCCTATTTAACTGAACCGGTATAACCTACCGTTCTAGCGTTGTCTATCTCATGAGATAAAAAATCAATACCCAATTCATTAGAGGGAGATATAGGTCCCACCCATCTCATAATGATACCATTATTATGTGTGCCACAAAATCATAAACCATAAATCATATCATAAACCATGTAAAAAATGGGATTCTTAAACATCACATCATCATAACATAATCCATAAAAGGATATCTTAAAAATAATTCCATCATAACAAAATCAAATCAATGTAAAAATAAGGGTATAAAGAGAACCCTATATTATCTTAGATGGAAAATAATTTTGATAAAACTCTTGAACTCCATTCTTGAGGAAAATATCCTTTCTACTTCAAAAACACTTTTCCTTTCTTAACATGTCTTACAATTCTAAACTAAAAGAAGTTGATTAAAAATAAAATTGAAAATTTATAAAGTAATCTTTTTGGAAAAAATGATTTAAAAATCCATTCATGCCATATAAGTTAAAAAACATTCTTCTCGTACATTTGTCATAAAAGTCAAAAAGTACATCGTACGAAAAACGACAAAAGATTCCTTTCATATCTTTTACTAAAACTCAACAAAGGGTAAAAATGGATTTAAAAAATTGTAGGTGGATGGAAATAATATTACATATTGAGTAAACATGTATTTGGATAATAAAATAAACCCCAGTAAATACCAAAGTATAAATAATCTCGGATAAAAATGAGATTGTGATATTTTCCCTTACCTTAGGTCCGATTTTCCTCGTAAGTGTCTGAACCTCCTGTATAATGATTTAAAAAATGATATTGACTTATTCCAGAATCATAATTATTGTTGTGATATCATATATGATCATATTCTTAGGTTCTTTGTAGTAATATTTCATTGCTACTTGTTATTCGGGTGTTTATAACTTTTTGTTCTTATGCGTGTTTTGTCGAATAAATTCTTATTATTCTCTTTAGGTTATAGATACATCATTTCCAGAATGTTATTAATGTACTATATATAATATTTATTCATTAAATTCATTTATATAATCATTATGCAATGAAGATCATGTAGAACGAATCACATCACATCGTGGAGACGGTATTCCGTACGTACACACGAGCGATGATATCATTCCCATGATTGTGGAATTGTATTGGAGTGTATGTATACTATTTTAGAATCAATATCACTTTAAAATAATCATATATATTTATTATTTACACCATTATACCCATCCAAATAAGGTGGTGGGGGAAAATAGATTACACCACGGCGTGGAGACGGTATTCCGTACGTACGCATGCGCGGTGATTTCGTTTTCCGTAGGATCTATAGATGTTGAAATAGGGTTGTTTCATACTTATAATAACATATCAGTATATGAGTGATACTGATGTTATATCTTCATAATGAAACATCTAAATAAGAATAAGTTGAAGAAGAAAAAATTTGGAAAGGATCGGTAATGGATATTACCTCTTTTTTTGACGCGCCTCTTTTTAACCTCCTCTTAGGGCACTAGGGTTGGACTTTGAAAAAGACAAGAACATCTAGGATGATTCTAGGGAAGTGGAGAGGAGAACGTGTCAGGGTTTGGCCGAGCTTGAAGGCTCAAATTGGTGTGAGGAGGAGAGGGAGGAGGTGCCCTTTTATAAGGGAGGAGAGGGGCACCTTTGGAAATATAAGAAATATTAGTTTATATTAAATCCCAAACCCACTTAAAAACATTCAAAATGACTCATATCTGAATATTAGATGATATAGGGTTGTAATCTCATGAACCAATAATATTTAGACATGATATGAATTTATTTTAAACATTATCAACTTGATTTATCCTTATTTATCAATTTTATTTTATTTGTGGTAATAATATTATAAATTTTTAATTATTAATAATAATTACATATGCGTTGTGAATTTTCCATAATTTGACAATTTATGACATTTTAGACCATATAAAATATAATTTATAATTTTTAAATATTTTTGTGATTTTTAAACAATTTTGTAATATGTTATTTTTATAAAACAACAATAGTGTCAATTTTGACACTATTCATTTATTTGAATTCAAATAAATTATATACAGAGGATATGTTCGAACTAAAAGCTTTAATAGATTAATAAAATGTCATATGTATCTAAAAAATCAGTGGAGCACATTAAATAGTGTATATAATAATTATTTTAATATTTTTAAAACCATTTATTTGATATTTTAATTAATAGAATAATTTCAACATCACTATTGTGTCATAATTAATGATACTTATTTAATCCCTAAAAATTCTAAATAAATTCCTATGTTGTAGATAATTGTATTATCTTTCTATAGATTATTCATGTTCTAAGTTTCATTAAGTTTATCACTAAATTAAATTTATTATACTTATAAGATTAAAGAAAGTGGCATGTTGTCACATTCTTTGGTTTTAATAATAATTAAATTATTTTCATGGAAAAAAGTATATTAAATGAATCTAATCCGACCCATAGGTGCTATGGGTCGACTTTTAGTCATCCAATAGTATTTTTCCAGGTGTTAGGGTAATTTTATAATCTTATATTTACCCTTAATTACCCGATTTACCTTTAACTATGGTAAATAAAATCTACTGTAGTTACTATTCATAATGTCCAAAAATAAAAAGTAGCCTATTAACATAATTTGGACCCACTAATTCTGAACATGGAATCCATTTTTCAAAATTCAAAACATATAAGTTGCAGTAATTAATTTAAAATAAATCCCGTTGTTAAGAAAACGGGTTTTAGAAGTTAAAACATTGCGTAAGATTGAAATGTTTTTACCTATGAATTCAATGTGAAATTAATGCTAATGACATACATTATATTAAATGGTAAAAATATATTCTATATATACTTTAAAATCATTCAATATTATAATTTAATTATATAAATTATCTAAATGAAAAAATTTGTTTTTAATAAACAATTAGCGTATTTTTACTATTCATCAAAATATGAAAGTTATCAGAAAAATATCAAAAATTTATCCAAAGTAAATTTTTATATCCTGATTCATAAGAAGAATTTTATTTTGTCAAATTGAACTTATAAACATGTCAAAAACTAGATTTAATGTGGGTGCGCCGTCAAAAGGCAGCAAAACTGCATTTTTTGATAAATACTTATTTTACCCAAAAAAATTTATTTTGTTCTCTGACCATGTTCTAGAAAATATGTAAGATGAATAATAATGTTGTAAAATTTAAAATTCAGTTAGTACTATTCATAAAAGCTAGTTTATAATATTATAATATTATATCATTGTTTAGTGGAACTCGGTATTGCGTACTACACACGCTATCGAGGAAGGTCGCGATTGCGTGTAGCGAAAGATTCCTTTGATGATTTATATAACATAAAAACAAAATATTTCTCATAAAAGTCTCGGGTGTTACACGAAGTCCTATACAAAGATTATTTTTTTAAAATAAAATAAATCTATTATGTGTATTCAATATAAGTACACATAAAGAAAGTACAAATAAAATATAGGAAATTATAATATCATGACATAATTTGAAAGTAGGAGATTAACACAAAGAATAGAAATTGGGTTAAGAATTTCCCTTACCTCGTATCCGACTTGACATGATCGTTCTTTAATATCCTGAATAATAAACTTGAGTTAATTTCTACTTTCTTAAGAACATTTTTCAAGTTCATTATTCCTTTTATATCATTTATCACCATGTCATAAAAACTATGTTATTATATAAGTTTATAACGGTTGTTTTAGCGATCATTGGTACTTGAGTCAAAAATGAACTTCTTATATTTACAAGTTGTTCACGTAGTCAAATATCCATTATCTCAAGAATAATATTCATGATGTAGATGCCATATATATCATATATATCAAGTATATACATGCATTTATAATATTACATAATCATTTAGAGGTATGAAATGAAATGCACCGTTCATGGAGACGGTAAGCCGTACGTATGCATGAACGCTACTTTCATTTCTATGTCATATTAATGGAATTAAAACTAAATGAGAGATATGTATATTTTAATTCCAAAATTATATTCATCATTTATATGTAACATAAATCATATATATCCATTATATATATGTACTTATTACATTTGGGGATAAGAAATTAAATGCACCGTTCGTGGAGACGGTAAGCCGTACGTACGCATGAACGCTACTTTCATTTCTATATAATACTTTAATGGAATTAAAACATAATGATACATAATATTATTATAATTCCAGTATGGTATCATATATAATATCATTAAATCTATCCTTTATACGTACCACATATGTTATTAACGAATCAAATATCTTTGAGGGGGCGTAGTCCGCACATCCTAAAATGAAGATATCGTGTATACCCATAATGGAAGCCATAAAGGGATGCCATAAATGAAAAATTAATAAGATTAAGGAAAAAATAAACATATTATATATCATATATAAATATAGTGACATTTTAATGGCCTCCTTTGAAGGTGTTTAAAAAATATTGAACAATCATCGTTTCGTGAGACAGAAATTCGCCATCCATGGAAACCGTATGTTCTTTAACCATTAGATGTAGGTGTGTGTAAGTGTATCTAGAATACTTCTTATAAAAACATCCTATTATATTGAAGATACTTCTGTTGTTACAAAAGAAATAAATAAAAAGATTTTAGGGGGTTGGATAAGAAAAATAAAACATAAGAACACAAGAGAAGACACTACCTTTAAAACGGGTTACTCTTTTTGAATTGAGCTCAAAGGCATCCTTGGGAAGACTTCTGCCCAAACCGAGGCTTATAAGAGTTATAGAGGGATGTGGGAAGACAAAATGGGCAGTGTTTGGCTGAGCCAAAGGCTTTGGATGTGTGGGTAAGGAGGTAGATGTGGGGGCCTTTTATAAGAGGAGAGGAGGGGCACTCTTGGAACGGTATTAAAGGTTACTTTATTTTCAAATGATTTCGGATTTTAAAGGACCCACATTGATGTATTTAGAGGATAAGGTGATATGGATTCGAAATATACTCATCCAATAGGTCTTTTACAAGTGTAAGTCTTATAATTTACATTATCTTTTCATTTTATTTAAATCGTTCATTAATGAGGTAATCGCTGCATCATCATGATGTCATAAATAATTTAATTTATATAAATTCTAAAAATTATAAAACAAATACTATTATGAAGGAAATATTTTTATATTTATAATGAATATTTATAGTCCAATAGATAATTTATGTAGACAAAATTAAAAATGTTTTACTCAGGTGATACATTCTTTGTTATATTTAACTTTTTTAAAATATAAAAAGATAAAAAGTCACTTTCACACAAAAGTGATTCCATGGGGTCCCCAAGGTTAGAACAAGGAATCCCATGGTCTTCCATGAGACAAAAATTTGCATTAGGACACATGTTGGTGTCATTTATTATTATTATGGTATTATTTTATTTTCCTTAACTACCCGATTACTCAATAATCAAGATAATTAAAGATAATTACCATCGTTACTATTCATAATGTCAAAAAACCAGAGTCTTAATTACATAATTTGGACCTTCTGATTACAAATATGGAATCCATTTTACCAAATTCCAAACATATAAATTGCAATAATTAATTTGAAAATAATTCTCATTGTCAAAACAAATAGCTGGTTTTTTTTGAAACAATAAGTTTCAAAAGATTGACAATAGTTTAAATCCAATTTCAAGGTGAAATAAATTCCAACGACCAATATAGGATTAAATGGTAAAAATATATTCTAATTTCACTTTAAATCCAATTCAAACGATAATCTAACCATATAATTAAATTAGATAAAAATGCAGTTTTGATGTAAAAGGCAGTATTTTTTACTATTCAATAAAAAATGAACATTGTCAGAAAAATGCCAAAAAAATTATCCAATGTAAATTTCAATGTCCCAATCGTAAATAATAATTTTATTTTGTCAAATAGAGCTTAAAAAATTGTAAAAAGATGATTTAAAATGGTTTTCCATCAAAAGGCAGTAAAACAATCTTTTAAGAATATTATTGTATTTCATGCTTAAGATTGGGTTTATACTCATTTTAAGCCTCTAAAACACTATCTAATTCATTAGTAGACACAGATAAAAATATATATTATAAATTACTTACTTGGGATGTTACATCCTTGTCCCCTTTAGAAAATTGCGTCCCAATAATTTATTTACTTATCGAATAGGTGGTGGTATTTAGCCCTCATTGCATTTTCAGATTCCCATGTTGCCTCTTCAATCATGTGGATTTCCCAAAAAAACCATAACCTGATGAATCACCTTATTCCTTAACACTTTCTCCCTGTGGTCAATAATCTAAACCGGTTGTTCCTCAAAATATTGGTTCTCATCCAGCTAAACTACCTCTGGACTCAAAACATGAGATGGATCTGGCATATACTTTCTCAACATCGAATCATGAAAAACATTGTGTACCTGAGATAAACTTGGTGGTAAAGCCACTCGGTAAGAAACTGATCCAACTCTCTCCAGAATTTCATATGGTCCAATGAACCTTGGACTCAACTTTCCTTTCTTACCAAATCGCATCACACTTTTCCTTGGTGAGACTTTGAGAAAAACATGATCACCTACCTCAAAAGAGAGATCCTTCCTCCGGTTATCCGCATAACTCTTCTGCCTACTCTGAGCCGTTCTCATGTGTTTCTGAATCAACTGAACTTTTTCTTCCATCTATTCTACCAATTCTGGTCCCATCAACTTCCTTTCACCCACTTCATCCCAAGAAGCTGGAGTTCGACACTACTTCCCATATAATGCCTCAAATGGTGTCATCTGTATACTGGAATGAAAACTGTTATTATAAGAAAACTCAACCAAAGAAAGATGTTGGTCCCAACATCCCTGATAATCCATCGAACAAGCATGTAGCATATCTTCCAAAGTCTGAATTGTTCGTTCTGACTTCCCATCTGATTGGGGATGAAAAGCTATACTAAAATTTGTTTCAGTACCAAACGACTTTGAAGGACTTTCCAAAAGTTAGAAGTGAACCTGGGATCATGGTCAGATACAATGGATAGGGGAACACCGTGCAACCTGAATATATCTTTAATATACAATCAAGAAAGTTGATCTAGGGAAAAAGTATCTCTTATAGCAAGGAAATGAGCAGATTTATTCAAGCGATCAACAATAACCCAGATTGCATTATTACATCGAGGTGTCTTTGGCAATCCCACAACGAAGTCCATGGATATATTTTCCCATTTCCACTCTGGTACTGGTAAACGATGAAGTATCACTTTCGGTAACTGATGCTCTGATTTAACCTGTTGACAATTCAAACACATCACAGTAAAATCAGAAATATCCATTTTCATTCCATCCAACCAGTAATACTCCTGAAGATCTCTATACATCTTAGTACTTCCAGGATGAACTGAAAAAGGAGAACTATTATCTTCAAATAACAAATCTCTCTTCAACTTTGAATCACACGGCACACACAATCTCTTCCCAAATCTCAAAACACAATCATTATCAATATTAAATTCAGGAAACTTACCCTTCTAAACCAGCTCTACCTTTTTCTGCAACTCACTGTCTTGCTTCTGTGCTTGCTTAATTATTTCTGATAGAGAAGATTTCACTGATACCTGAAACAAAACAGAAGGAAATCCTGCACCAACAACTTCTATTCGAACGTTCATCAAATACTTAACCAAAGGATAATGTTCCAAACGCAACATCGTTAATGAAACATTAATTTTTCGACTCAAAGCATCAACCACTTTATTTGATTTTCTCGGATGGTAATGAATTGTACAATCATAATCCTTGATTAATTCCAGCCATCTCCTCTATCTCATGTTCAATTCCTTCTGAGTGAATATATACTTTAAAAATTTTGTGATTGGTATATATTTCACACTTTACTCCATACAAATGATGCCTCCAAATTTTTAAATCGAAAACAACATCAGCTAATTCCAAATCATGTGTAGGATAATTTACCTCATGAGTTTTCAACTTTCGTGAAGCATAAGAAATTACCTGATCACTGTGTATTAGGATGAAACCAAGTCCTTTCAATGAAGCATCGCTGTAGATAACAAACTCCCCATTCCTGGAAGGTAGTGCCAAGGCTGGATCATTCACCAATCTTCTTTTCAATTCCTGAAAACAATCATCACATTCTTTTGTCCAGATAAACTTAACACCCTTCCGAGTTAGCTTAGTCATTGGACTAGATAACTGTGAAAAAATTATAACAAACCTTCGGTAATAGACTTCTAAACCAAGGAAGATACGAATCTCAGTTACATTTGTGGGTCTTGGTCATTCTTCAACAACCTTTGTTTTTGCAGGATCAACGGTTATCCCATATTTAGAAACAATGTGACCAAGGAATGAAATTTGTTGCAACCAAAACTCATACTTTCTGAATTTCGCATAGAATTTATTTTCATTTATGGTTTTCAAAATAACCCTTAAATGTCTTTCATGCTCCTATTTACTTTTAGAAAACACCAAAATATCATCAATGAAACCCACCACAATATTATCCAAGAACTTATGGAAAATTCTACTCATTAAGTCCAAGAATACAGCAGGTGCATTGGTTATACCAAAAGGCATTACTACAAATTCTTAATGGCCATATCTTGTACGGAACACGGTCTTCGGAATATCTGCTTCCTTTACCTTCAGCTGATGGTACCCCAATATCAGGTCAATCTTTAAAAAATACTGATCTCCATGGAGCTGATCAAACAAATCATCGATATGAGGCAAAGGATATTTGTTATTAATAGTGATGTTATTCAAGGATCTATAGTCAATGAAAAGTCTCATTGAACCATATTTCTTTTTAACAAATAAAACAGGAGAACCCCATGGTGATGTGCTAGGTCGAATGAAACCTTTCTCTAATAAATCATGCAATTGCTCCTTCAACTCTAAAAGTTTAATTTGATCCATTCGATAAGGGGGTTTTGAAATTGGCTTAGCATCAGAATCTAAGTCAACATTAAACTCAACTTCCTGATCTGGTATTGTTCCAGGCAACTTTTCAGGAAAAACATGAGGATACTCATTTACCACTGGCACATCATTAATCTAAACAGTACCTTGTTTTCAACAATATGTGCAAGGTAACATTCATTTACAGCTTTTACAAGTTTCTCGGCCTCTTGATATGTTATCAACAGTAAGGGTTCATTCTTGTGCACAAACTGAAAGTCTTTCTAAAAAGAAACTTATTTATCTCTACAGTCAATATTAGCATGGTAAATAGAGAACCAATCCATACCCAAGATAACATCAAACTCTACTAAAGGTAGAACAATTAGGTTTTCAAGTAGTTTTCTTCCACGGATAATGATATAAAGATTCTTATAAATTCTTTTTGCCTCAACATTTCCCCCAGGTGTTTTTACCACAAGATCAGGAGTCATTTCTTGAGATGGTATTCCCATTTTACTAGAAAAGGTTTCAGAGATGTAAGAATATGTAGACCCCGAATCAAACTACACACTGGCATAATCTAAAAAAACAAACAAAGTACCTGATACAACTTCATTTGATGGTCCGACATCTGCTGAAGTAGTTGCAAAGGATTTCACCACCCCTTTCTGCTTGTAGTCAAACTTCTTCCCATCACTCAAGCTCTTTTTCAGACACTCATTTTCATAGTGACCCATCTCATTGGACATAAAACATTTCACTAACTGTAAATCAAATTTGAACTTACCATTACCTTGATCTTTTTCAGTGGAATCACGAGCCTTATGTCCCATCTTACCACATCGGTAGCACTTTCCAGAATTCAGAAGACATTCCCCAACATGCCTTTTCCCACATTTATCACAAACTGTAAACTTAGTTTTCTTACCATCAGACTTTTTTGAAGAATTCTTTCCTTTCTCCTGCCACCTCAGTCTCTTCTTCTATTGGTTGTTATAGACCACTTGATCATCGTCAAACTCCATTTCCACCTTCTCACCACATCAAACAATCTTTAATTAACTTTTGAACTCACGAGAATATAATGCCCTTCGATATTTTGGATTTAATCATGAGTAAAAATGATTGATTTTACTATCCAGGTCTTGGATAAAATTTTGAGCATTCCTTGCCAATCGAGTGATCCTTTCTTCATAAGAAGCCACTGAGTCTTCCTCTTGCCTCAATTCCATGAATTTTTCTTCCATCCTAAGTCGAACAGCCTTAGGAAAATACTTCTCAAGAAACATACCTTTGAATATATCCCAGTCGAGAGCATCAATATCATCTGCATCCCTGATATTTTTAACCATCGACCACCAATGATCTGCTTCACCCTCCAAATGGTAAATAACAAGACTAACCTTTTGATTGTCTGAACACCCCATGACATCGAAAATATTCTCCAGTGCATTAATCCACCCTTCATCTAGCACAAGGTTAGATGATCCTCTGAATAAAGGGGGATGTTGCCTCATCAAATGTTCCACCACTGACATGTTCCTCTGCGGTTGATCTGTCTGATCTCGTGCATGGATACCACAACCATTTATCGCTTAAGTCAACTACTCCATTACTGCAACAAACTGCTCAGTTCCAATTCCGACCATCTCAGGATTCTGATTCGGAAGGTTATTTCCTTCTGTATGCCTTCCTAACAAAGCTTCCCTATGTCCTCCGTGGAAAAACATTCTGAACAAACTTGTCTTAGATGGAGCAACATGGTAATCTTCAAATGGTATATCATTTCAATTTGACCATAAAAAAAATATTTTTGGGTAATCATTTAATAGAATTCTAACTCCTAAATTTATCTAAACCGACCTCTGATACCAACTATAAGGCCCCAGCCTTAAACCTTACTTAATCTTGAGTTATTACAAGATTACACATTGATGATCTTTTTAGGTTTAGAGTTTTAGAGAATTCGATCCTAAAACTTTCATTACATTCCACATTTAAACAAATTGGTTACATAAAAGGTAGTATTCATTTTTCCCATAAATGGAAACCTATTTAAAATAAAACATGGATCCTTTCATGACACTTCCTTGACACTATCGTCATATCATGTACCTTTCCCTTGACCTGTGAAAAACATTTCAAAAACATGGGATGAGCATAAAAATCCCAGTAAGGGATATAAAAATATGGAAAGGAAACATGAGTACATATATACATAAGAATGAAATCATACTTTACCCATAAAACATAAGCACATTAACATACCTCATCAAATCATGAATAAATCATAGAAATCATAATACATAAAGCTAACTTGATGCATTCATAACATTCTTACGTAGGGAGTAACCCTCTTGGTTACGTTTGGAATACCCATCATAGTATATTCCCTAAATATCTTCGGAGAAACCTTAAGGTTTAACTCCATCGTGTTACCCAATGCATTGGAGAGCTATATCAGGCTCACCCGCCCTTAGTTTATCACAGAACCACCCATCTTCATAACAATGCCCAAGAACCATAACATAATCGTATCACATAAAACTTGCATAAAGGAAACAAAACACTTCCACATTTCAATCACAAGATATAAATAACATAATGATATAATAAAAATGTTATCAAAACCATTTTCAATACCAAAATAAGTGAAAAATAAAACATGCTATTTATTTTTCATTTAAGAAAAATGTATGGCTTGTAGAGGAAGCCGAAACTCAAATAATGGTCACGGCGGTGGAGAATTCGTTGTCGCCGCATACGTACGACATAAACATTCCCTTTTGTCATTTAGTAAAACACTTCGTATAAAAAAATATTCCTTTTGGATAAACTTAAATGTCAAAGGGGTTTATACACCGTATAAAAGAAGGTTGTGTATAAAACAAAATATGCCTCAATGAAGGGAGATTGAGACGAAGTCCCATAAAAAGATCATTTTTTTAAAACAAAATAAGTCTATTATGTGTATTCAATATAAGTACACCTAAAGAAAGTAAAAATACAATGTAGGAGATAATAATATCATGACATAATTTTAAAGTTGGATATTAACCCAAAGAATAGAAATTGGGTTAAGAAGTTCCCTTACCTCGTATCAGACTTGACTTGATCATTCTTTAATCTCCTGGATAATAAACTGGAGTTAATTTCTACTTGCTTAAGAAGCTTCTTCAAGTTCATTATTCCTTTTATATCATTTATCACCATGTCATGAACACTATGTTATTATTTATGTTTATAATGGTCGTTTTAATGATTATTGGTACTTGAGTCAAAAATGAACTTCTAATATTTACAAGTTGTTCACATAGTCAAATATCCATCATCTAAAGAATTATATTCATGATGTAAATGCCATATATATCATATATATCCAGTATATACATGCATTTATAATATTACATAATCATTTAGAGGTAAGAAATGAAATGCACCATTCATGGAGATGGTAAGTCGTACGTATGCATGAACGCTACTTTCATTTCTATGTCATATTAATGGAATTAAAACTAAATGAGAGATATTTATATTTTAATTCCAGAATTATATTCATCATTTAGATGTAAAATAAATCATATATATCCATTATATATATGTACTTATTACATTTGGGTATAAGAAATGAAATGCACCGTTCAGGGAGATGGTAAGCCGTACGTACGCATAAACGCTACTTTCATTTATATCTCATACTTTAATGGAATTAAAACATAATGATACATAATAGTATTATAATTCCAGTAGGTTATCATATATAATATCATTAAATATATCCTTTATACATACCAAATATGGTATTAACGAATCAAATCACTTTGAGGGGGCGGTAGTCCGCACTTCCTAAAATGAAGATATCACGTATACCAACAATGGAAGCCATAAAGGTATGCCATAAATGAAAAATACAGAAGCTTAAGGAAAACATAAAAATATTATATATCATATATAAATATAGTGATATATTAATGTCCACCTTTGTAGGTGTTAAAAGAATGTTGAACAATCATCGTTTCGTGAGGCAGAAATTCGCCATCCACGGAAACAGTATGTTCTTTAACCATTAGATGTAGGTGTGTGTAAGTGTAGCTCGAATACAACTTATAACGACATCCTAGTATATTGAAGATACTGGTTTTGTTACAAATGAAATGAATAAAAAGTGTTTATGGGGTTGGAGAAGAAAAGTAATACATAAGAACACAAGAGAAGACACTACCATTAAAACCGGTAACTCTTTTTGATTTGAACTCAAAGGCTTCCTTGGGAAGACTTCTGCCCAATGTGAGGCTTATAAGAGTTATAGTGGGATGTGGAGAGACAAAATGGGCAGGTTTTGGCCGATCCAAAGGCATTGGAAGTGTGGGTAAGGAGGTAGAGGTGGGGGCCTTTTATAAGAGGAGAGGAGAGGCACTCTTGGAAAGGTATAAAATGTTACTTTATTTTCAACTGATTTTCGGATTTTAAAGGTCCCACATTAATTTATTTCGAGGATAAGGTGATAAAGGTTAGAAATATACTCATATAATATTTCATTCACAAGTGTATGTCTTAGATTTTACATTATCCTTTCATTTTATTTAAATCGTTCATTAATGAGGTAATCACTGCATCATCATGATGTCATAAATAATTTAATTTATTTAAAGTCTAAAAATTATAAAAAAAATACTATGATGTAGTAAATCCTTTTATATTTCCAATTACTATTTATAGTCCAATAGTTCATTTATTTAGACAAAATTAAAAATGTTTTACTGAGGTGATGCATTCTTTGTTATATTTAACTTTCTTTAAATATAAAAAGATAAAAAGTCACTTTCACACAAAAGTGATTCCATGGGGTGCCCAAGTTTCGCACAAGGCATCCCATGGTCGGCCATGAGACAACCAGTAGAATTAGGAAAAATGTTGGTGTGATTTTTTATTATTATGATATTATTTTATTTTCCTTAACTACCCGATTACTCATTAATCAAGATAATTAAAGATAATTACTGTCGTTACTATTCATAATGTCCAAACACAAAAGAGACTTAATTACATAATTTGGATCTTCTGATTCCAAATATGGAATCCATTTTACCAAATTCCAAACATATAAATTGCAATAATTAATTCAAAAATAATTCCCATTGTCAAAACAAATAGCGGGTTTTATTGAAACAATAAGTATCAAAAGATTGACACTAGTTTAAGTCCAATTTCAAGGTGAAATTAATTCCAACGACTACTATTGTATTAAATGGTAAAAATATATTCTAATTTAACTTTAAAGCCAATTCAAATGATAATCTAACCATATAATTAAATTATACGAAAAAGCAGTTTTGATGTAAAATGCAGTATTTTTCACTATTCATTAAAAAATGAACATTGTCAGAAAAATACCAAAAAATTATCCAATGTAAATTTCAATGTCCCAATCATAAATAATAAGTTTATTTTTTCAAATAGAGCTTATAAAATTGTCAAAATTTTGATTTAAAAATGTTTCGCCATCAAAAGGCAGTAAAACAATCTTTTAAGAATATTAGTGTATTACAGGCTTAAGATTGGGTTTATTCTCATTTTAAGCCTCTAAAACACTATCTAATTCATTAGTATACATAGATAAAAATATCTATTATTCATTACTTACTTGGGATGTTACATTAAATAACAACTTAGAACATATAACACAAAATATTTATTAAAAACATCATTTACATGACCACTACATTCCCTCGTACTTAGCATTACATGGGATAAAACGAGGAAAAACATAAGAAAGGGGTAATACTATAAAGCCTATTAAGGAAGTAAACAAGGAATAAAATTAACCAAGGAATAGTGAACTAGGGAATAGTAAACCAAGGCACCCTATTAAAGTCCTAGGAGTATCTCAATGGAAACTTGGTTAGACATTATTTGGGGATTAAGGATAATTTCACCTACCATGTAAAATACAATTCCAAACAAGTTGGATCAATGAGTTAAAAGGTCCCAATTCATCCCATGAAATTAATACCCAAGGAGAAATCTCATCCAAGGCACCCACTAACACTCTCAAGATCCACAAAAGTGTCATTCATGGATTGTGATGGAGTTAGGATCCAAGGTATATACCCACTAGGGAATCCTCTACCATCTCAATTCATCACATTAATTCATAAATTTTATATTTTATAACATTTCACATTCCATGAGTTTACCAACTCATATAACAATTCCATATGAACAATTTAATCAAAAGAATGAACATGAAAATGAGGAAATATCCATCCCCTTACAATCAATTCAATAAAATTTTGTTCATTATGGGATTCCTCTTACGAGGAACGAACAAAACATACCCCATGGGTGTTATAACAATAGGGAAATATCAAAGGACCACTCCATGGGTGACCATGGTTGGGTAAACAACCTCTAACAAGTATCAAGGAACAATTGGGAATCCCTAACAGGTTTCATTACATAAAAATCAATTATTCAATTTATATTTGGGGCCATTCTAGAAATTTCACTGGGAAGCACAATGAAAACTAGCTCTATAAATCATCAAACACTTTGAAAAAATATAGAACACCTACCATAAGTTTTGAGTAGAGTGCTTATCCATTATTAACTCCAGATTCGTCTCAGATCAGGGGAAAATGAAGAATGAACAAAAAAACCCTAATTTTTTTGCATATTAGCTTTCACCTAAATTGTGCATCCAATACCAAGGAAAGTAAATAATGTAAAAAAATAATAGTGTACTAACTGGTGAAAATCCAGTGAGAGAAACGGTTCACAAATCTGAGTTCGGAAAGAGAATTAGAGACAAAGCCTTTGATGTATCCTTCATGGGTGCTCCCACACATGTGGTTCCACCAATAGATGAGGGATGATATTTTTTAGGAATAAATGTATTTTCATGGAAAATTGGACATTTACCATCAACAAACTATGCTACATGGGTTGGAATCATGATTTTCCAAACTGTGCACTGATCGTGCGCCCTCTACTGTGCTAAAGGGGAAACCCACTAGTTCATTGCTCGTGATTTGGAAACCTATGCACAAATTGTGTGATTAGGATCTAAAAAATACTATAGGAACATCATAAATACATTCTTCTTCATCCATAGAGTTTACTCAAACTGTGTGGGATTTTCTTTCCCACTTCATATGTCTCGCATGGTTATTCAGACTGTGTGGCCTGACCTGCACGGTTTCTACTAACCATGAAACCCATCTAATTTTTCAAACTACCTTGGTTCCGGGATATATAAAATCCTTATACACCACTAATAACCTAATAACATCAATGGGTATTCACATAATATTGTAAAAATGAATTTAAATATAAATTAAATATATCCAAAACCCATAGGAAAACCCAGTGATCTTACAATAACTGCCTTGAGTATGGTTGTTGAAATTAACTGGAAAAATGGGATATTTTTTTTGATTCTTAGATCATTTAAGAATTTACCTATATGTATTTTGATAACATGTTTAGATTGTTGTTGTTTGGTATTATAAATATATTTTAGGGAAAGTTTCCCTTTTTAAGACACCATGGTCACTTTATATCTTCCTGAAATTATGGGTTGTATATATTGTTCTTACCTATATGACATTATAGGATGGAAATCATGTTCCATGTTTGATGAAATTATATTTTACACATGGAATTCCTACATGGGTGAAACTATAGATTAGATATGTCGTTCCTTATTTGATGAAATTATAGATTGGGCATGGAATTATTTTATGGATGAAATATATAAGATAGACAGGGAGTTCCTTCCTACCACCGAAGATATTTATTTTATTTCAAAATAAAAGGAGCAGAATAGAACAAAGAAAAATAGAACAAAGAGATACATAGAAAATGAGAGGGGTCACGAGGGCCTAAAACGATAAAGACCTAGAGAATACCCAATGACTAAATCCATGAACTATGGAGAAAGGGAGGCGATACTGGAATAGAATGATATCCTATTATTGTGTCCAGCCATGGAGGAAAAAAAATCAGAGACTCTATTGGCCTCCCTCTAAAAATGAGGAACCTCTATCCCAAGGTTAGTGAGACTACAACACTTACGAATAGTATATGCTATGCACTAGGTTTTAATAACACAACCTTGAAGATCATGCTGATGAAATGTGGAATCAGTTTCAATGGCCGGGAGGGTAATATTCTTCTCACTATAGAGAGTAAAACCAGTGAGGATAACTTTCACCTCTACTTGGAGAGAATTGCCGCTGCCAAGGAAGGTAAAAAACACCAAAAATATAGAACATGCATGGTCCCTAGCCATACCGCCACCACACATGATCCATATCCCACATGAGCCGTCCATGTTGAGTTTGAAACTGAAACTAGGTAGTATACAATGCACCCAATTCCTATGAGGTTCTCTTGGATAGAGAGCTCTATTTTTCAGAATAACTCTGAGGGAGGGCGCCCCTTCTCTGTTCTTGAGAAGATGAGCAAGATCAGCGAGCATGGACTTCGTTCTGAAGATGAGAGTTGTCTAAGATGTGATGATACCCTCATGCCTTGAATGATTTCGGGCTTTCCAAAGGTTCCACAACCTGAACAGAAGAATAGATACCCAAGCCTTTTTTCAATGAATGTATCCACACCCTGGAACCATGTTTGCATGAAATCGATGCTGCTACGTGCCTGAAATGCACACCCATTAAAAGTGCTAAAGACCTCCTAGACTGATCAATCCAATATGATTTCAAAAAGGAGGTGAGCTAATTATTATTTTTAGAAAACAAAGCAACAAACACATCTAGACACTAGGTAGATGCCTCTGTGTTTAATGTTTTCTTCGGTGGAAAGAGATTGGTTCCTAACGCGCCATAAGATAAAATTAAGCATGGTCGGAGCTTCCTTACACCAATGCAGATCACCCCACACATCTGAGGAAGAAGCTCTCCCCATGAGGTGACGATACCCCTTACTGGAGAAAACACCCACCAAAGAGAAGATAGTTATAACCTATCCATGAGATATAATTTTTCTACTTCTGTGATTTGAATTTTGAAAAAATGGAATACACGGTTGCGATTAGTAAGATATTTAGAGTCTGATCGGATCAACATACATTTTTGTTGAATAGTACCTTACAATTATAAATATTAACTTACCCTTATGAATAGTAACACACCCTTTTGAATAGTAACCTAACCTATGTGAGTAAAAATAAAATATAGGCAACATATAAATTTGAGTGAATATTTTAAATATTAATAATTAAGTGTTGGTATTTTAGTGATAATAATTATTTAATTACACTTTTAAATTAATAAATTCATTTAAAATATAATTATTTTTCATAATTTTTTTTTCAATAAATATTTTGATTTCCTATGAATTTAGGATAATTTCATGAGACCTCAGTTAATTTTTGAATGTATTATAAAATCAGTTTTAAAATTTTAAGATGTATTTTTCAAGTAAATAATGATTTTATTTTAAAATTAAATTTCCCTTATATAGAATTTTTTTTATAAAATAGAGTTCATTTTTGAATTATACATGTAAAAAAAATGGTTTGGGTGAATTTTTGGGGTTTTTCTAACATTCATGAATTTTTTTTGATTAGTAAAATTCGATAATTTACAAAATATGAAAATAAATGAATTCCTTCATCATGATTGAGTCACAACTGATGTAAATGACCATTGGATAGAACTCACATGAACTTATTACAGTTTTTAAATATGGAAATAACTAAATTAATAGTCTTGCGCCAAATTAATAAAATAATGATTCAAATAATGGAAAAACCATCCTCTCCTCCATTATAAAAACAACCCACACTTCATGTACAATTCACTCATCTAATGCCTTGTTACTTTTCTAAATTATGATAAAATCTCTTCCCAATATACTCCCCACGTCCAGTATCCCATGGTCTCTTAAAAATACAAAATAATCTCCCCTAAATTGGCCCTCAAGGAAGATAAATTCAAGTGGGAAATTTCTCTTTTCATTTCTTTAATTTTCTTTGAAGTTCCTTTCTTTTTTTTCTTTCCTCACCTCATTTACTCCATATTTTATGATAACTACATTAAAATAAATGTATTGTAATTTTTTTATTATAATGGAATAATTCATCATCATCTCTCATTTCCCCTTATTTTATTCTAGAAATGAAAACACCATCTAAGGTGTGTTAATTTATCATATTCAAGGATAACATGTTTTCATCTTCTATTACCATCCTCAATTCTGGTCGTGAAACAATTTTTATGTATTAACAAGATAATAATATATATTTAGATATCATGTTTAATGTTATGGAATATTTTTTACATATGGTATTAATTTATAAAACAAAATGAGTTCTTGGTGATCGAAAACCCACCAAATTAACCCAAGCGTATATCATTAAAATTTTATCTAATGATTTATCCTAAAACAAAGTAACCAAATGAATTATACAACCATTTAAACTTAAATATTAACATTAATAACATATAAAATCAATTTTTAATTCAATTACCATTTTACATTAACTTCCATACAAACTAACTAATCATGAAAACTTATGAAACAAGCAATCACAAACGATGATATTGAATTTCTTCACCAATAAAAATGACCAAAAATGAACTTATAAAATTATAATTAATAAAATTAATGTCTAATAGGTTCTTAATTAAGTTATTAATATGTCTAATTTAATATTATAGGACCTTAATTTCATTAGCGGAACATATTTGTACATAAGGTAAGGGGTTTCTACACAAACCTCCATTTTCTTTCAGGTTACTATTTATCTCTCTTAATCCAAATTAAATTCTTATTTATTCTTATGTTCTCATCATAAATTATGTGTGAATTTTCTATATAACTGTACTAACAATAATTATTTTTTCTTTTATGGGGATATACATTTTATAAAAGGATCATTAAAAAATTCTTCTCGAAATACAAGCTCGATTCAAGGGAATTTCTCAAATTCTTACCTATTTTCAAGGGCACTCTACAATATATTTTTATCAACCATTATTTTTATAAAATTACTCATTTTATTATTAGAAAATTATATTATTTCACTAATAGTTTTATAAAAACATTTTTCCAAAAGAACTTGTCTTTTCAAAGTAAAAGAGTATTTATCTCAAGAATTACTCAATGATTTTATAAGTGTTATTTTGTCTATTTCAACACTATTTTTAAATATTATATATAATTTGGTCTATTATTTTTTGTTTTCATCTAATTTTTTTATTTAATTGTTTATTATTAGTTTTAATATGGATGAGGTATCTTGAAACCATTCACCATGTTACTCAGAATGGTTAGTGTTTATGTTTGGAGAAAGTTATATACATTTCATATATTAGTTTTAATATGAATGTATATGTTGTTTATGGTTATCCCCATTCACATGAGGAATATATTGAACTTATTATATGATTGGTGGGGTCCTATATATCCCCTCGATGCATCGGTAGGTTTCGTGAGACTAAATAGATACAAACTTGGCCGAGGCGTTGCCCATTTTTAGATATGGTTTTGGCCAAGACCTTGACTATATATTTCAAAATGTAAGATATTATTCATTCCCTCAGTAGGATACTAGAGATTGATTAAACGTGTGATTATTATACTATTATAATATCCATGGTTATTATTTATGGAAATATTTAATCATTTTTTATTCTTTCCGTATAATGCTCACGTACATTTTTAAAGGCATGTAGTTTAGTTAATCATCATGCATAGTGTTTATATTTTCTTCTGCTATATTATTTACCCTTACAGAGCATATTATCTCACCCATTTCACATGTTTTATTTTCCCCAGTTTATGAAATGTATATTATGAATGACTTTCAAGGATAATCTAGGAGATTATGTGTGATTCAAAAGAAGTTGTTATGTTGTATTTCCATTGAAGTTGTAATATTAAACTTATGTATGAATCTTCTTTTCTAATGCCACAAAACTATATATTCTTTTGGTACATGACTTCCTTTTTTATATTCCAATATAAATAAAGAAGGCACCAGCTCTAGGAAACTAGGTTCGGGTTCTTATAGTTGGTATTATAGTAAGTGTAGTAAAAAAAACTGGAAACTAGATTTAGAAAACATAGTTTATGGAACAAAACCCAAAGATTGTCTTTGAGGATAAATATAGAAAGAACATCCTATAATTTTGGTAAGGAATAGATTATGTGGATATTTCTAGAAAATACATCTATGATTGGATACTACAAGTGGATGTGGTTCTGGAACAGATGTACCTAATAGTAACAACTCCAAAAAGGATCTTCAGGCTTGACACAGGTTATCCTGGCACACGACAACTAGCCTTACTGTGCACCTGGTTTGACACTCCCATGATATATTCTTATGGTATTTCACAATTTCTTTACAAACCATTACAAAGGAGTTAAATGTAAATTTTTCCTCAAAGAAACTATGATTATGAGATTAGTTATGGATATGATTTCAATTTATGTAAGTATTTTTACAAGATGAGATTATAAATTATGAATCATAAACTAATCTAGTATAGGAAATTATTTATAAATGGAACACAGTGAATGAAATGGAAACCACATGAATGCGCGTATCCTATGTAAGTATTTCCCTCCTATGCAAGATATTGATGTTGGATCTAGAGCTATGACTGGTCCTGAGAAATATATAACTATATAGGGACAACTGACCCAGGTTATGAACAATAACCTTATCCATAAAGATCATTGGGATCCACAACATAGAGAAGAAATGCTAGACCACTTTATGCGACAACTGCGTCCATTATTTAATGGGACTACAATCCCATTCATAGTAGAGCAGTGGCTAAGTTCTTTAGAGAATATATTAATTGCTTTGGGATGTAACAAAAAAGGATAAGGTTTTCATGGAAGTTTATCGCCTATTAGGAGATGATGATTTGTGGTGGTCATTAATTTGAAACACAAAGGAGGAGGAAGAAATTGAAGAAATAGAATGAAGGTATTTCAAGGAAATTTTCATAAAAAAAATTCTCATGAAAATTGAGAGGATATAGAGTGTAAATTCATGAATCTCAAAAATAAAGAGAATGAAAATGTTGAAAAGTAAAAAGACAAATTTACAAGGTTATCAAGGAATGTGGAAGACTATAAACGTAATCTAAGGGTGTCACAGACCAAGCTTTTACGGTACATTTCCCTTTGAATAATGTAATAGCGTGTGTTGTACGCAACATCGAGTTCGAACACACACCACAACCGATCAAACTGGCCGTTATGAATAGTAATACCTACTTTTTGAAATTTTATCTCTCAAAATGGACTTCATTTTTGGATTCAGAGTATCAAATTTATCCTAAGGTGAAATTTTGGTACTTTTTGGATAACTTTAATATTTTCATTAATAGTGAAAATTACTAAATTTTAATTAAAAACAACTTTTTTAATCAAAATAATTAATAGTCATAAATTATGAATTTGAGTGATTTTAAAGTATATTTAGAATATAAATTTCCATTTAATACAATTTTTTTCATTGGACATAATTTCACAATTAAACCGAACATAAACAAGTATCAATCTTTTGATAGTTATTATATCTTAAAAACACGCTTTTTTGTTTTAACAGCTGGAATTAATTTTAAATTAATTTCTGCCACTTCTGTATTTTGAATTTGGAAAAATGGATTCCATATTTGGAATCATTATTTTCATATTGTGTGAATAGGTAACTTTTATTTTTAGACATTTTGAATAATTACTGCGGTAAATATTTTATTTACCATGGTTAAGGGTAAATCCGGTAAATAAGGGTTAAAAAATAATATTATAATAATACTAAATTACCCTAAAACGTGTCCTAACCTTATTGGTGGATACATGTCTGACCATGTGCATCTTTGGGTCGATTTTGGGACCCCATGGAGCCACTTGTAGGTGATAGGGACACTTTATTTTAATAAAGTTAAAATAAGTACAAAAATGACAAAAGCATATATCTTTTAGAAAACATTTTTTTTACATAGGATTATGTATGTTTGATGTTAGACTATAAATTATAATTAGAAATATAAAAATATTTCCTACATAATTATATTTTATTTATAATTTTTAGGCATTAAATAATTTAATTTATTTATGACACAATGATGATGCAGTAATTACCTAATTAATGAAAAAATTATAATAATTGATATTATTAATACCCAAATAAATATAAATTGAGATTTTTTATGAATTAAAATAATTTTCTAGGTTAATATGACAGGTTAGTATTTCTTTAATTATCTTTTTTAGAAGTAATCATTCTATTATGATTTTTACCAAAATCAATTATTGAATAGTGTCAAAATTGACATAAAAGAGTTTTTAAAACGAATATTATATTATCAATTGATATTAAATTCCTAAAAATCTAAGGTTCAGAAAAGAGACTTATATCATGATAGGTTCATCATTAATGGACCACTTGGGTTCTCTTTTATGTATATGGTAAGTTTATTATCCATATAATATAAAAATACAAAGAGACATTGTAAAAGTGAAACTAATTAACTAAGAGTTAATAATTAAAGATAAGGTTAATATAATCACCCAAACCTGTCTAAATTCTATTGGTTGAGTTGTTTTCGACCCCTATCTACCTTAACCTTTAAATAATCAACTTTGGAGCCATTAGAAACCGAATATGAATTTATTATAAATTAATATTTCTAGATTTTCCAAAGGTGCCCCTCACCCCTCTTATAAAAGGGAACTCCCCCTTCTCATTACTTCACACCTTCTAAGCCTTTTGGTTCAGAAAAACCCTTCCAAAATACTCTCTCAACTTCCCTCACTACAACCTAGAGGCCTTATATTGATCAGAAAGCTAACCTATGGAGCCCTTTTGATCAAATCAAAAGGAATAACCCGAAGAAGAGGTAATGATTTCACCACCCTTTTTCAAGTTCCTTTCTTCTTCCACTTCTTCTTCCTTTGTTGTTACCATTCTAAAATAATAAGTCCAGTATTATATATATACTGTGATGTTATTATAAATATGGTATAACCATATTCACTATTCTATCCATCCTTTTAATAACATGTCCCCATACGGGTGTACGTACGGCTTACCGTCTCCACATCGTGGTGTAATTGTTATTCAATAAATTATTATTTGGATGGGTATAATAATGTTGTGTAACTCATGTAAATAATAAATATAACATGATAATTATTCTTTATATATTTTATACCATCCAATTATATATTATTTTAATATCAAAAAAATGATATTGTCTCTCGTGCATATGTACGGACTACCGTCTCCACGAACGCGATGAGATTCATTCTCCATCGTATCCATGCAAGTATAATTATCATTCGATGATTTAAAAATAATGTTTAAGGACTTGATATCATTCTGGATATTAATAAGATACAACCTATCCATGACAAACATGGCTTACTTAACAAAACATATAAAAGAAAACGAGTAGGTTAACACCCAAAGCAACGATAATACTAAGATATTAATAACAAATCAATGTTAAAAGATAATATATGATATCATATTAATGTATACGATTCTTGTATAATTTAATAAAAATTATTTCACCATTATACATGAGTTTAACCTACCCCAACCAAGGAAAAGTACAAGGTAAGGGTTTATTTCACAATCTCTTCATTATCTGAGGTTGTTTATACGTAATAATCTACTAGGACTTCTTTATCATCCACATCCTTGTTTCTTAAAAATTTATTTCAAGGAATTTTTCCTATTTACTAGAATATGGGTTAAAGTCATTTATACCCTTGTTTGACTTTTTATAAGCGGTTTATAAAGGAATCTTTCCGTCGTTTTCCAAACAAGGGGCTTTTTAACCTTTACGACAAAATTAAGGTAAGAATGTTTTTTTAACTTATACAGTAGGTGTGGCTATTTTCCATCGAATCTTCCCTTACAAGCTTATAAGAATATTTTCAAAGAAAATGTTTTATTTTATAAATATATGACTCTTAAATTATTTCAAAATAGTAATAGATACTTCTCTAAAAAGAGTTTTGATTTCATCTATGTCAACATCCTTTGATGAAATTTACACTTATTGAAGTTGATTTATTTTGATACAAAACTTCTATATTGTATTGGAGGTTTTGTGATATGTTTGACTGTGGATGTGTTATTTTTATACCATTCATGGTTTATGGATAAAGTATTTACATTTTGTATGCTAGTTTTAATATGAATGTTTATGTTATGTTTAAACCTTTTCATATGGGAATGCATTGGACTTAATATGTGACGGGTGGAGCCTGCTATAGCTCCATGATGCATCAGTAGGTCTCATGAGACAAACTAGTGTCTTGGCACAAGGCCTTGACAAAATCTTATTTTTAGTCTTGGCACGAGGCCTTGGCTATGTGGTTATGATAGTCTGGCATTATGCATTTCATCATTATGAAAGTGGTTATTGATATTGCATGTGATTATTCGATTAGTAGAATATCCATGTGAATAAGTAAATGGAATTATTTCATTTTATTTTTTCCATACTATGTTGAAGTTTAAGTTTAAAAGGCTTTTGTTTTAGTTATACATTGCCTTAAATGTTTATGCTTATTTATGAAAGTTTCCGCTATATTGTTATCCTTACTGGGCATTTGAGCTCAACCCTTTTCTATGTATTATTTTTCCCAGGACGTGAAGAAGTAATTTATGAATGACCTGCAGGGATATTGTGAGGGGATAAGAGTGTGGAGTATGAAGACTATGTTGTTGTAGTTTTCATTTTGTGATGTAATGTAAACCGTATGAATATATCTAGTGTTTCCAAGGCTACTAAACCAATCGGTCTTTCGAGATTTGATCTTTCTTGTGATCATGCCAATGTTATGTAATAATGCACCGACTCTGGGTAACTATGGTCGGGGCGTTACAAAGGAGAAATATTGATAGACTCTTTGATGGTTTAAAAACAGTCCTTTGATGGGAAATACTCTCCCAAAGTTTCTCAACATATGAATACATTTTATGAAGTGCTATAAATACTGATAAATAATTTTTTATGTCTTATGAATTTAAGGATAAATAAGAGAAGAAGAGTGTGGTGTAGGGTAGAATACATAAACAGAAGAATAAAAAGGTGAATTTTCCATTATGCGATACTTGGGGAAGGAAAAACTCTAGTTCCTACTTAAAAGGAAAAGGTGTGTGCTATAAATGTGGATAGAGAGTAAATCATACTGGTGATTTCAAGGGAATTGAATAAGATATCAATTTTCAATTCTATAATTTTAAGGATATGGGGCGCTATGCTAATGCTTTTCCAAAGCGTCAAGAAAATGGGCATCATAAAAGTCCATGGGAGTAAGGCCAAGCTTATGTTGTCAAAACGGTTGAGGTTAAGGTTACTAATGATGCGGTAGTAGGTAATTTAATCTTTTCCTCAAAGTTAGCCAATGATTTATTTGATTCTAGATCATTTCATTATTTTATACCTTCCCATATATATAATAAAATTAGATATTTCCAATTTTATTTAATAATGGAGTTGTTAGTCAGAACTTCTAAGGGAAGTATCATTGTAACAAAGATGTGTAGATCAATACCCCTTATAACACATAAAATTTCCTTAGTTGAAAACATTATCATAATACCCATGATCAACTTTAATATAATCCTAGGTAAGTATTGGATTTCAAATTATGATGCAAAAATCTATTTCAATAAGAAGGAAGTTACAATTTTTCAGAATGGTGTAGAATCCTTTATCATTAGAGCATAAACCTCATCATTTGATTCTCATCTAGATCAACCCCAGTAGCTCTAATTAAGTAAATTACGGTGGAGGAAGGGAACAAAATATCTATTGGTGAGGAAAGTAGTGTTTAAATAGAGGATGTACCTATTGTGCAAGAATATGTTGATGTTTTCTAGAAAATTTCCTTAAACATCCTCTAGAGTTGGATGTTGAGTTATCTATTGATTTAATTCTTGGTTAAAGACCTATATCAAAAAACTCTTATAGAATGACCACTGTTGAATTAGTAGAACTAAAAAAAACACATAGGGGAATTGAGTGATAAAGGATTTATTCTCCATAGTGTTTCTCTATGGGGAGACACTATTTTTTTTTATAATAAGAAAGATAGATTTATGATGTTGTGTATTGACTATAAAGAGATCAATTCTACAAAAATAAATAAATTGTATCCCCTACCACACATTTATTATTTATTTGATCAACTTCATGGAGCCCAATAGTTTTAGAAGATTGACCATCAATCTGGATATCATCATTTGCATGTGAGTACTGCTTATCAACCCCAAATTGATGGGTAGTCATAAAGGAAAATACAAACATTAGAATAGATGTTGAGATCACGCCTTATTGACATTAGAGGTATGAGGGATCATTATTTTCCTTTGGTGGAGTTTCCCTACAATAATAGTATCCATTCGAGTATTCAAATGGCACCGTATGAAGCATTGAATGGAAAGAGATGTTGTACAACAATATGTTGGGATGATGTTGTTGAAAGGATGCTTGTGGGCCCATAGATTGTGGAGGAAATATTCAAAACTATATCAAAGCAGATCAATGTAGGAAAAATAACTATTTTGATAATCAAAATATAGATTCGGAATTTCAAGAGGGATATCATGTTTACTTGAAAATATTCCCACGTAAGGGTGTTATAATATTTAGAAAGAAAGGGAAACTGATCCCCATATACATAGGCCCTTTTGATATTCTAGAGAGAATTGGGGCTGTGTCTTATCATTTGGAAATACATCCTATCTTTTATAAGGTACAAAATGTGTTCTTTGTCTGATTATTAAGAAACTACATTCTAGACCCAATGCATGTCCTCAATTCTCAAGGTATATATTTTTAACTTGACTTATCTTACTATGAAGAGCCTATCAGGAATCTAGAAACTAAAGAACAAGAGTTGAGGAATTAGATGACTCAGATGGTAAAGGTACTTTGTAAAAATTATAAATTTTAATAGGCAATGTGGGAGCCTGGGGAACGTATGATGAAGACATACCTAAATCTTTTTATGAGGTAACATTTTTGTAATTTTGAGGAAGAAAGTTTTGTAAGGGAAGAAGAATGTTACACCCCATGGTTTTAAAAATAAATTTATTACAGAATGAATTCAACACTAATTCCATGAGAAACAAAAACATTGATATTTATAGGGGATAGTTATAACCTGGATGTTAGATATAATTTCTCCACTTCAGTGAATTGAATTTCAAAAAACAGCCATACACAGTTGCGATCAGTAAGAAATTTAGAGTCTCATAGGATCAACTTTCATTTTTTGGTGAATAGTAACTTACCATTATTAATAGTAACATACCCTTAAGAATAGTAATGTACCCTTTCTAACAGTAGCCTCACCGCTCTGAGTATAAATAAAATCAAGAAACCAAATAAATGAGAGTTAATATTTTAAAAATATATAATTATGTATTGATATTTTTGTGAGTAATAAATATTTAAATACTATTTTAAATTAATAAAATTATTTAAAATATAATTAATTCTCATAAAAGGTTTTATTCAGTAAATATTTTTTCCTATGAATTTAGGATAATTTTATGAGACATCATTTAATTTTTGAAAGTATTATAAAATCAGATTTGATTTTAAAAAATTTATTTTTCATGTAAATAATGATTTTATTTAAAAATTAATTTTACCTTATTTAGATAATAATTTTTATAAAATGGAGTTCATTTCATAATTCTTCACGTAGAAAATTGGTTTGGGTGAATTTTTGGTATTATTCCAAAAAACATGAATTTTTGGGGAATTGTGAAATTCGATAATTTACAAAATATGCTAAATAAATGAATTCTTGCATCATGATTGAGTCACATATGATGTAAATGACCATTGGTTCGAAATAAAATTCACATATAACAATTTGAGTCACAATAAGCAATACTATTCATATCCATTAGATATATTAATAAAATAATGATTAAAATAATGGAAAACCCTCCTCTCCTACACTATAAAACAACCCCTCACTCCCTCTTCTCCTCACTCCTATGAATCATTGTTATTTGCCTAAATTCTTCTAAAATATCTTTCTAAGCTCCTAAATATTTCAATAATACCTTTCTATCTTCAAAAGGCCAAATCCTCTCCCCTAAAGAGGCTTGCAAGGAAGAAAAATTTGAGAGGTAAATTCCACTTTTCATTTATTTTATTTTTCTTCATGTTCCTATCTTAATTTTTATTTCCTCACCTCATTTCCACCAAATGTTATGATAAATATAGTACCTTAATTTTACTATTTTTATTATTATAATAGAATAATTCATCATCATATATTCTTTCCCATCCTTTTATACTAGAAATGAATACACCAAATGAGATGTGTTAATTTATCACGTTGAAGGATAATGAGTTTTCCACTTCAATTGCCCACATCAATCCAGGTCCTGAAACCATTTTTATGGTTCAAAAAGATCATAATAAATGTAATATATTCTATGTAATGTTTTAGAATAATTTTTTTAAATATGGTATTAATTTATGAAACATAATGAGTTTGTGGTGATCGAAAACCACTAAATTAATCCAACCGTTTATCATTAATATTTTATCTAATGATTCATCCTCACCGAAAGTAACTGATTAACTTATATGACCATTGAAAATTTTGTAGGAAGATTAATAACATATAACATCAATTCTAGAATTCAATTCCCATTTTACAGTAACTTCCATTCAAACGAACCGATCATGAAAACTAATGAAATGAGAACTCACAAACAATGACATTGAATCTCTTAACCCATATAGACAACCATAAGTTAACTTAATAAAATTATAATAAATAAAATTAATGTCTAATTGTTTTTGAATCAATTTATTAATAAGTATAATTTCATATTCCAGGACCTTAATTTCAACAGTTGGATATTTTCAGACATAAGGTAATGGTTTTCTACCCAAACCTCCATCCCCTTTTGAGTTACTATTTGTATCTATTATTTCTAATGATATTATTATTTATTCTTATATACTCATCATAAATTCTTTTTGAATGTTATATATATATGAAATAAATAAAATACTTCTTTATTTTATGGAGTTATACATGTTTTAATAGGATCTTTCAAAAATAATTCCCTAAATACAAGCTCTATTCAAGGGAATTTATTGAATTTTTAGATATTTTAAAGGACACACAATAATATATTTTTAGAAACCATTATTTTTCTAAAATAACTCATTTTTTATGAGAACAATATATTATTTCACTTAGGTTTTTATAAAAATATTTTTCCAAAATAACACTTATATTCAAATAAAAAGAGTATTTATCGCAAGAATTACTCAATGATTTTATAAGTTTTATTTTGCCTATTTCAACACTCTTGTTGAATATTGGGTGTAATTGGGAATAATATTTTATGATTTCATATACCAGATTGTATTTAATGGTTTATGGTCAGTTTGAATATGGATGTGTTATCTTGAAGCAATACACCAAGTTAATCCAAATGGTTAGTGTTTACGTTTGGGGAATATTATTTACATTTCATATGATAGTTTCAATGTGAATGTATATGTTGTTTATGTTTATCCCCATTAATATTAATAATTAATTAGAATTATTATGTGATGAGTGGGGCCTCCTATATCCCCTCGATTCATCATTAGGTCTCATCAGAAAAAAATAGACATTGATAGGGCTGAGGCCTTCCCATTTTGAGATATGGTTTTGGCCGATGTCTTAATCATTTTCAGATGTCTTGGCCAATACCTTGATGGTATATTTTAGAATATCTAACATTATCCATTCCCCCATTATGAAACTAGAGATTTATAGTCCTTATGATTATTCTACTTGTAGAATATCTATGGTTATGTTTTATGACATTATTTAATCAGTTTTTATTCTTACCATATTATCATAAATTATATTTTTAAAGGCATGAATTTTAAGTTATTTATCATGCCTAGTTTTCATATTTTCTTCCCATTTATTATTTACCCTTACTGAGCATCTGATCTCACCCCTTTCACATGTTTTCTTTTCCCTAGGTGGTGAAGAAGTATGTTATATATGTATTGAAAGGATAATATAGGAGATTGTGTGTGATTAAAAAGAAGTTGTTATGTTTTATTTCCATTCATGTTTTAATGATGAACATAGGTATATATATTATTTTCCAAATCTACTAAACAATTGGATCCTTTAGGATACAAATGCCTTGTTTTATTATAATTTAATAAAATAAGGCACCGAATCTGGGAAACTGGGTTTGGGTCCTTACATCATAGGTCGGCATGTTTATTTGTCATTCTAAATTTGTTTATCGATTAATAGAACAATTTATCGTACTATTTAATGGACAATAATTTCATAGAGGATAGTTCAAACACAGTGGGAGTCGACATACTAAGTTGTACTCAAAAAGTTTTTGGGAATCATTTGGTATATGTGAAGATTCTTGGATGTAGTTTTGGAAAAGGTTCATGCATATTTTTCCTGATTTTAATGATTTTTTATATGGGATTTTGGAATAGAGATGTGACCTAGAATGGGGTTCGAAATTGTGGTTTTCAGAGTCTTTATTTGGAGTCTGTTTTTAGTTTTTTTATATACCTTTTAAATCATCAATTAGATTTCTCTAAATTATGGAATCACATGATTTTTTATTATTAATTTGATTGTTTTAGTTTATCATTTATTCAAGTCGAGTTTCATGATTTATTATTCACCATATTTTCAATTTTATTGGAACTATGTACTTAAGGGTATATTTTATCCACTATGTTTCTTTCACCCATGTTGTTAGTCAATAGTCTATGGAATACAAGGAGGTACCTGAGGTCTATTAGTAACCCAAATCGATCATGTGAGTGGGTATTGGGTTGGGGAATTTACATAAATAAATATGTTAATCACCAACTATAATTTAAATTATGTATTTTAAGCATTCAACCAATAAAATATATTTTGTAAAAAATATGGTAGATTATGAAAAGAAAACCTGAATCAAATGAAATGAATTTACAGAGGACATTTCAATTATGAACAACATAATGTATAGTCTAAAAATTAATGAAGATAATAAATAGACAAGACATAAAACAAATTATAAGGTAAAACAACAATAGAAAAATTGAGTGGTCTGAAATAGAATTTTTTTATCATAATACAATCAATAGGAAACATAAATTTCAAAATAAAGTAGCTTCTGAATAAAACCACTTATAATTTTGTTAACATACGGAATATATACCAGTGAAAGAGGATACATTAATATTGATAAGTAAATCTAAATAATAATTAGTAAGTGGGCTAGGATAATTTCATAGGATAGTTTTACCAAAATTGAAGATAATATATGATGAAAATGAATTGTAATTCAATGAAATGAAATTTAGAATACAATCCCCTAACCTCATCTCCCAATTCACCTCAAAGGTCCTTTAGCCATCAAAATAATAAAATTTTATTAATTAATTACTATATTTATGATACTAATCATATTTAATAAATTTATTTTTATTCTTAAATGTTAATTTATTATTCATTTATTAGTTTCATGTTTTTATGTTGATTTTGCATAATCATTTGTCTCATGATTAAAATGTTACAATGATGTGATAATAACTGTTCAATTTTATTCAGTGAGTTAATATCATATAAAAGTGTAATGATAGTAATTTTATAACACTTAAAATTTATAAAATTCTATAATTTATTATTTTCATTAAATTATTTCGTAATAAATGTAATGAAATGTTTTAAGTTGATCATGTTTTGGATTGTTTTACTAGATATTATGTTTAATTCAGGGTATAATTATTTTCAGATATTTGTTAACATAACAAAATATTATTCATAAAAAATTAATTATAATTATAATAATGAATTAATTTGATATTTTTAAACATCCTTGAAATATAGAGAAGAATTTAAAACAATATCATCAATGTAGGAAATATTAAGAAATGATAGTATGAGTAATTTTCCCAAAAGAAATCCAAAAAAGTAAAAACCCAATATTTGAATATCATAATTTAATTAACGTGGAATTATAATATTTTTAGCGTATCAATAGAAGGAAAATTCCGATTTATAAGGTGATTTAATAATAAATAAGATGAAAAAAGAAATAGTTTCAAATAAAAATGTTTACCCTTATCTTTTAGGAAACACCTTTGGTATACTATTTAATGATCCAATGAACGGGTTTTATTGATATTTGATACAAAACATCATAGATAATAGTTATAGGAGAGATTTTTTGGTAGGTATTTTGAAATGGAATAATTTTTTATATGGAAAAAATGGATGAAAAAGGATAGTATTTAAGGTCAAAAGATATGATTTTTTTAATATATGGAATTAATTATAATTTTAACCCATGAAAATGAGTAGTGCTGATTTTCTGACTGTTATTAGTAATTTATTTACATGTAGACACATATTGAACACAATTATATTATTGGAATAAAATATTCATTTTAAATATAAAAATTCAAACAAAATAAAATTAATACATTTGAAATTGAATTATAGTTTTTAAAATTCAATTTTTTATATAAACTATTTAGCTCATTAAATTAATTTTAGTTCTTGTGACAATTTTTAAAATTTAATTAGTCATTTTTGATCAAAATGATCCCATGAAATAGACTGTATATTCTTAATTTTTATTTTTAACATTCATCCAAAAACTTAAACTTTTGAAAGGTAAAATGAAATCACTATTGATTAATTTTTTTGTGAGGAAATTAAATTATTAATTAATTTTAGAAAAATAAATTTCCAAATGTGGTTAATTTTATTGTTAAATTAATTAAAATAATACTATTATTTACATAGGATAAAACACATTAGAAAAAATGCACTATTTCAGTTTGATAAAATAAACCACAGTATTTATTAAATTAAATATTCATTTATGGTATTTTCAAATACAGATATTGGTTTTTATTTACTTCTATAATTATTTTTATCACTTACACAAAATAATCACCTCAATATTCAAACATCCATGTTACAAATTTCATGGTCATATTTATAATGGATACATTAGAAAATTTATAATGGCTATAAGGCATCATATTACTATATATATATAATTAATATCATAGATCCTATATTGAATTAGTTTTTTATTATGTTTATCTCTATTTCAATTACAAAGCACCCACCATATTTTGGAATATTATTTTCTTATTACTATAATTTCTATGACTATCATATTTCTTAGAGACCATGATCACATAGATTTATAAAATATATTTATTAAGTTGACATATATTTATTATTCCACTAGAATTTTTTTTCACACAATGAATTTTTCCCCTTTAGTTATAATGTTTTATTATAAAAAAATAAAAAAGGCCATATTGTTAATTATTTCATATAATTTAGAGGATACATTTATAGTTGAATTTATATGTTATATAAAATATCCATTCAATCAATTAATGTGAGAAATTATAGGATATGGATACATAAATATCTTTTCATATCAATAAAAAACATTGAAAAATTCATTTAATTTTTACATATATTTTTAAATAATGGGAATTTATTAAAAAAATTTATAAATAATCATGAATGTAATATTGTGGGCCTAAAAAATAGTATTATATTTTTTTTATTATCTTTTTATGTTGTTTCTAAATATTATAGATCATTGTGACTTCGTTCAATCATAATGGATTTCAAATATTTTATAGAAATAATTTCTAGTTTTAGAATAATCATATGAAATACTATTTATGATCTATTAGTATGAATGTTCATGTAATTTTACTTCATATAATCTTCATTTTAGATAATGAAAGTGGAGACATCATTGAACAATACCATAAATATTTGTGACTGGATGTCGAAAGACTAAATGATCCATTTGAGAACTGTCAAAAAAAATTTCAAAAATGGTGATGTCTTCCACATACTTAAAGGCTGTAAGGGATGAACTGTTTAACAAATATAATAGTGACAAAAAATCAAATTAATAAATAGTCATATTTATATAAAATATATTTTATGTATGGTTGATATAATTAATCAAAAATATTGATAGATATTTTAATTAGGTAAATGGAACAATGGTAGAAATATAGAAAATTAGAAATTTGATTGAAGGTGTGAGTATTTTAAATTGATTCATATGAATATTAATAATAAATTTCATTAAAAAATACCTTTTTTGATGAAATGGTTTTAAAAATATTATCCTTAGATAGTACTTAAAAAAAATAAATGTTATATGATTTAGGTATGAACTTTGAAAATTTGTTTGGTGTAAAGAATATAAAGTAGTTTGAATTAAAGATAAGGAAATAAATCTAGGTGTATAATTTTAAGAAAGATAAATAAGATGATAAGGTAAAGTGATTTCACATTGTAATATTCAAATAAGAAAAGGAAAAATGTTGGGTAAACTGATTCTCACTAGTTTTGGATGAGGAAAAGTAAGGAAAAAAATTAAAACTATCGAAAAAAATTCCAATATAATTGAGTGGATGAGAAAAATCCAAAGATATTTCACTAAAAAGATAAAAAGGGAAGAAATAATATAATGAATAAATGTCATATTGGAAACATTGTCTCATATAAATAGAATCTTATAATGGACAAAAAATTAATGTAAATGAATATTTCACTAATGTGTTAATAAGGTCCATAAGTTATTAACTAAAGGATAATGAAGTAATTTAAGTTTACCATGAAGTGAAAAAACATGTTTCTAACTTTAAGGTCTAATTATATTCATCCAAATAAGTGATTTATGTGAAAATAAATCCAATGGTTATGTAAAAGAGTGTACGATTAATGTACAAGAAAAATAAGAAGGGATGGATGGATCGAAGGGTGAAGTTGATTTACCCATATCTAGAATGTATTAAAATATATAATAAATTATCGAGATAAAACTCAAGGTGGATGAAAAATGCTTCATCAATGATGGTTTTACCACAACAATGAAAGATATGTTTAAAAAGAATGGTGTTCATAAAGGAGAAATTATTGAAGATTATATAAAGAGATATTTTCAAATATGACATTAAACATTGGGTACATCATCTAAAAAATTATTAAAATTTAAAATAAGAAGGTTTAAAAAAGAGATAGAGATTACGTGATAATGATATTGGAATTTAAAAAGAAATAAATGTTATATTATAATGGAAAATATGGAATGATTTATGATATTGGGAAATGTTGCAGTTGAGTGGTGCATGGCCATAGAACACCACATCCTAGATGTGGTAGTGAGGGGTTCTAAAACCATTTGTCCTGTGATTTTTCCTCCATTTCAATGATGGTGAAATTATTTTTCTATTTCATACAATAGGAGGTTTTACAAGGATGCAACACACCATAAAATTATTGAAGAGACATTTATGATGATATAGGAAGAACAAGGAAACTAACATGACTCGTTTCTATCTAGGCAATAAGATAGAACATGGGAGAAAATGACGTATTCTCCCGAAAATAACATCAACAACCAATAAATGGATGATCAAGTAAAAAAAGTATTGAAATGATTTTATCCTATAGAATAAAGTTGAAATGGAAAAATACTAAAAAAAACTATTGACATTATAGAATAATTATCCAAACAAACCAAAATTATGTTTTTATTGTGGGATGATAGGATATTAAATCATAGTTGATTCCATTGTTAATAAGTGTTTGTTTTTGGTCCCAATGTGTGTTGAATAAATTATATCAATTCTCTTAATGAGGGGGGGGGGGGTGAATTGAAGTCTAATATTGATTCCAAATTTTTCATTCCATCTATATAGTATATTTTTTAGATGGTACAATATCTTCTCTAATAAAAAAATTATATTTTTATAAAAATTGTTTTTATGAGACATAATAAAATGTATCCAAATATGAAATATTTTCTAAAAAATTTAAAATAAAAAACAAAATTAAAATAAAACACATAAAAGTAAAAAATAATATATGAGTATTTAGTAAAAACTCATATACTCATAAAGGATAGTTTTTACTAATATACTCCAAATCAATGGAGAGCTCTTTCTGTTATCAAAAGTGGTAGGAGGATCTAGAGACATGACCTAGTTATCCCCCTTCTAAGGCTAAAATCACATCTATTTTAAACCTATCAAACTGTGTTTGTGTCCAATCTCCTTACACAATGCCTTTATATGTATATATAATCCCTTAATCCACATGATCAGAGAAGGTATATCTTCCAAACCATGGATTCCCTTAATATGAATGTATTGGATAATCTATTGACTTCTAAACTATATAATACCTTGATCCAAAAGGATCAGAAAAACTTATGTCTTATAAAATATTGAATCCCTTGATATCAATAGATCCAAAAATACCCCAGATTCAAAGCTATAGAAGCCCCCAATCTCAAAGGATAGGAAAATCATCAACTATTTAAAAAGATTCTCGATCATCAAGGGTTAAAAATAATAATTACAAAAATAAATTCATATAAAATTTATGAATAAAATACTCACATACATATCCTCTAGGAGGATTCTCTTTAATTAAAATTATAGTTATAAGTGCTAAAAGAAACATATAGTTACATAAATTAAAATTATTTAAAAAACATTACGTCCCTTTGGAAATATTCTTAAGTAACATTCCTTTATTCCTTTAGGTTCCATTTATATATGTCTATTTTAATATTATTTAATGGTTAGATTTCATGTTCTTCTAGTTCTGTTGAAATATTATAAAAAAAAACTCAACATCATCCGATGGATATAGCTTCGGACTTTAATTTTTGATGTGTTCATTTCTACATTACAGTAAATAATTATTGTATGTTTTTATAGATCTAAAAATAGTTATTTTTCACAAAAATATACAAAAAAACAATACATACTAACTAATTAGAACATAAATATCAAACTCAAATTGATAATGAAACATTAATAATATGTATTGTGAACTTCCAGAACAAAGGATATTAAGAGTCATTGAGTCAACAATTAACCCCTTTTTTGTAATGATAATAAATAAATAAAAATAAAGGAATAGTATGTTTTGATAAGAATTTAAAATAAAACAAATTAGTCTATGTTCTATTCGATAAATCTCATTCATATATGGAGTTTGTAAAACCTAAAAATTCTCCCTTAAGAAGTCAAAACTAATTATTTGTAATGTAAACTAAAAACAATTCAACAATTCTTAATTGATCAAAATAAAAGATGTAATCAATGACTTAGAATATAGGATGAAAAATTATTGAATATTGAATTCACTCTGATTTAATCAACCTATCCTTAGTGAAATAAATTTTTATAATAATGTAATCCCCCATTAGTTAAATCATTCAAAATTCACAAAATGCATACATTTTTTCAAATTTCCATTATTTCATTTCACAAAATTTCTCTCATTATATAATTTTAAATAAATATCCCCCTTTAAATTTTTTTAATAAAATAATAAGAAGGTAATATTTGTTTAATAATATAGAAAAAAGTTTCCAATGATATAAGTGGGGAGATAACGATTGGATCATTTAAGTTACTAAACAATATCCCTCTCTTCCAAGGTGGTATATATGGATGTTAGATTAACAAATTCTCTATTTTTAGAGTATCATATATAGTTAAAAATTATCATTAAATTATATATCTTATTAAAATAATGTAAAAATTAATTTGTCGAATAGATATTACAATAAATTCAATTCAAAATGTAACTTTTGATAGGGGCGGTTTTTGTAAATCGTATTTCCGAAAAAGTAAATTACCTACCATAATGTTAGAAAAAATAATTTTCACCACATTTATAAGGAATCTTTTAACGTGATAACATAATATCGACAATAGGTGGAAATTTTGATCAATTGGGATCAATCATACTTTAATTTTATTTTATATATCTATATATATTGGACTTTAACAGTTTATAAAGATTTTATTATAGATGATTTTTAGTTCTAATAATGTTTAGAATAATATCTCATTTTTGTGTGTAGTCCTGGGAGAATTTTTGTCTTATATCTTTGTGATTCACTTTTGAGATATTTACAAGACCGTTAGACGAAGTGACAATACTCATGTTATCATGAATAATTGGAATATGAGTAAAACTCCGAACAAAAATAGTGAGTGTGTGTTGCAACAACAACTCTTAAACTAAATAATTTCCAACTGATATATATTATGATTATGTAATGTAAAATAAAAATGTGTATTATTTCATGGTATACCATCAAACTAAGGATTCACCAAAAAATATTCATATTCTGGATTTTTATTTTAAATTATTTTCATTTCCACCAAATTCCCTATCAGAGTACCTCTTAAATATAAAATCATTAAAAGATGGATAGAATAGTTAATTTTATACAATACCTTAGTGATATGATAAGATCCCCTTAACTATTTCTAGATGTGATTCTTTCTAATTTTATTATAATAGCACAAATAAGTATTCTATGTTCATAATTTTTAGTCATCTGTCCAATAAATATAATAATCATTGAATCCCACCAAAAAATTATTTTTTATCATCTAGTATCTTAGATTGATCAAGATCTAATTTAGAACAACAACCTATCAGAGCAAATATATATGAGAAATTTTCAAAAAACAAAATTTTCAATGGAATCTCTTATATTATTATATTGAGTTAAATATATTCATTTGGGTATTTGAGTTATTTATAATATAATAAAATAGTCATTTTTACACATCATGTTAATCTCAAACTCAATATAAATATGTTCTGAGAAACTATCTGCATGATTTTTCTAATTTGGTATAAAAATATTTTCATCAACAAAAATTAATATTTTGATCATGTCCAAAAAACATTTTTGAAAAAATATCGGGGTAATCCTTTCCATTACCAAAGTTTGTTTCATACAAAAAATAGAAAAATGCCCATACAATGATCTAGAATTTTGTTTAATTTTATCAAAGGTTTTCGTATTTCCAAAAACATGTTTTGGTAGTTTTATATTTAAAAATTACGCTTTTTTAATATAAACATCCTCCTAAACATATCTGTTGAGGAAGAATTTTATTACATCCATTTTATATAAGGTAAAATTATAGAAGACATAAAAATATAGAATAATATGGATTGAATCCATCCTAGATACTAGACAAAATATTTTCCAATATTCTATTTTCTATTAATGACATCAATCCATTACAAGCAGTCTAACCTTATTAGAAATTATCATTCCATTTTCATCATATCTATTTCAGAAAACCGATTTTACACCTATCATAGAATGGTATTTTTGACTCTTAATAAGGATCCAAAAATTATCTAGCACCAAATAATGGATTTATTCCTTCATTTCAACACTAAAAATATCATCACCTAGTTCTTTATTGGCCATTTTAGGTTCAATTTATGATTGGAATGCAAGATAGTCCCATTCATTTCATAAGAATATTTATAATCTAAATTTTTATCATATATCCCTGATAATATTAATAGTGGGGTGATTCCTTTAGAATATCTGATTCCTATGTAGAAATAATTGTTGAAAATCATCTTAATATGGGTTAAAATATATTGAAAGTATGTATGGGATAATTTTTACCTTTATCCCAGTTTCTAGTATGTTCATCTTTAGTTTATGGGATTTAACATCATGTAATAAAATTCAAAGTCTTTTAAAATTTCTATTTGGATACGTTTCATCTGGATATTTTATAAAAAGAAAATGAAATGTTTAATAATACATAAAATTAATCATTTCATCAATAGTTCACATATCATAGTTGAAAACACACTATGCCTTATTAGTAGTATAATAACCTATAAATTTTCCATCTTTTTCTTTTATATCATTTTTATTAAGATTTCCATGAGGGTTTTAAATGAATACTTTGCATCCTCAAATTGTAAAGTTTGAAATATTGGATTTTCTTATTTTCCATATTTCATAATGAGTTTTGGTGTAGATCTATTGAAATAATATAATGTTTATAGTGTACTAGGCTATAATCATAGCTTCTACCAAAAAATTATTATCAACCATGTATTTAATTAGCATTTTCAAGGAATAATATGAAGGGTTTTATTGCTTCATTAAACTAGTCTGTATTTTTGTGGAGTTCATGGTGTTGTGAAATTATGTGTTTTACTTTTTTCGTTATAAAATATTACCAAAAAAATGTTTAAAAACTCAAAACCTCCATTAGTCTAGACAATGACTACATATTTTCTATTCATTAATTTAATTTGAGTAGAAAAATAAAAAATATATAATTGTGTTTTTCATTGAAGTACTATAAAACATGACTATGATAAAATAGTGTAGTCATCAACCAAAAAATACACATAATTCTTGCATTGTGTACATTTTGTTTATGTTAGAACAAAAATTCACATTTAAACTTATAATAATTCAACAGTTGAAATCTCACTAATGTATTTAAATCTTGACTTGAGATTCTTATCATGTTCATAAGAGTTATAAAATTTAAATGAAATAATTTTAATTTTTGGTAGTTCAATGAAAAGTTCATTCCTAAATAGGTTAGACATGGTTTGGACATTAAAATGTCCTAATATTCTATGTTATATTTAAGATGAATCTTAAAACAGAAAAATTTCAGGAAAGTTAATATTATAATGGTCTTGTTGGTTAATCATATAGACATTGTCTCGATTTTTTTTGATAATATTTTCTCATTGTTTTTCATTTCAATAGTATAATTATTATTCTCATCTCCCGTAGAGTAACCCTCATTTTATAATTGACTAATGTTAATGATGTTGTGATAATGTCCTAGACCATAAATAAAATTAAAAATTAAATTCTTATATAGATAAAAAAATCACCCACTGGAAAAATTTCTATGTGTGTTGTATCTAAAAGTAATTCATCCACCCTTAAAATTTTATATTTTTTTAAATATGAATTTTCCTTAGTAATATATCAATGATAACCAATATACATGTACCATATATTCTTGTTGTAGACATATAGCCTATTTTCCAAAAAAATGAATTATAATGAATTTGGTACTTAATCAATCTTAGAACAGTTAATGCTTGTAAACAATCATTTTGAAACCCACATCTACCTAAATTTTCCATGTTATATTAAAATGATGTAATTTTAAAATAAGACTTGTTATTTATGAGATATTGTACACTGTTCAATATACAATTCTTTCTTCAATGTCTGCATGTTTAAAATTTATAACAAAAAGAATCATAAATAGGTACAATGTATTTGTTTTGATCAGTATATCATTGGGTAGTCTAATAAAAATGTTCAAGAATTATCCTTTAGGGTAATAATTATTTATATAACTTTAAAATTTAATTTCTCCTTTTGAAAATCATAGTTAATATCTCATTCAAAATATCAAATTGATATTTCAAATTAAAACCATCATTTTTACCCTAATAGGATTTTTGGAAAAATTTTATGTTATTAATTTACCATTTAATTCAACAATTTCACATTTAAATTCACATAATATAGTTATTTTTTTATTTTTATCTTTTTATCATAGAAATTTATGAATCAATATTATTTAATTTATTCATGATTTGAAAAATATCTGACAAATTTTTTAAAAATATAAAATCAGACATATTGACAAATGTTTTTGTAGAATATATATATTTTGTTAACTTCTTATTCCTATTTTAATGATTTCCCATATATATATACATTTATTAAATTTTTGGAACATCATAGTCATCTTTTTAAGAATTTAAACTTATCTCATCATCTCATGAGTTTGAAACATTGGCATTCAATGTTAATTGTGCTAGAGTATTAGGTGTTATCTTTCCAATAAAGAGCCTATAATTTTCTAGAATATTTCAATATAAATAAAAATATTTTGGATTTCATCCTTTAAGTCACATATAATATTAAAAAAAGGATTATTATGAATACTCCATGAATCATTAACTATATGGAAATCCATTATCTCATTCCTCTTCATGAAATTACCATCTCTATTTTTTCACTTAAACATATGAGAAACTACTCTAATGTTTGCATGTTTCTTACATTTATAACATATAGTTTATGATGAATCTGTTTTCTTATTCATTTTATTTATTCTATTCATATGATCATAACTGATGCTCCTCTTTCCAAAAATTTGATTAAATCCTACAACAAGATAATTTATCAATAAATAACTATCATATATAGTATTATCAACCAATTGAAATTTGTATTTCCTATTAATGAGATATATAGAATTATGAGAATCAAAAGAAATATTATAGGACATTAAATAAAAAAGAGTCTCTATTTGTTATCTTCTCATTCTCATAACCTCTTTTCAAATCAATTTCATATTTATTCAAGGTACAAATAAAATCATCAAGGCTAGGATTTTTTTATATTTTTTATATAATATGTAACTATTGACGTTGATTACAACTCCTTATGTATGATACCAATAACGTTTTTCACTATCTATTCATTAATGTTTCCATTCTCACCTGGTGATTGAATTCCATTCACAATTGTCTTAAATCATTGTTGATTTTGAGATATCTATTCTCTATGTAATAATTCAAATACTTAATAATCCATAGGAAAAATGGATCTTTGAATTTCAACAATATAAAATATCAAAAAAAAATGAGTTGTTTCTAGCTTCTTCCATATTCCATTAGTTATTTTCCAAGATAAATTAGACTCAATTTGTTTTGATTCATTGATAAATGTATGTTATATTAGAATTTATAATTCTATTGATATTCCAAGTTATCATATATATTAAAAGAATATAAATCCTTCCATAGTATTATTTAATTCCCATTATCATTTGAAAATTATTAACTCTTATTTTGATAATGAAATATTCATCATATCATCATAATATTAAGAGTACATGCCATTAATTTTTTAGTTAGGATTTATATTTTCCAAGGTTATACATATAATTTATTCTATTTCAAAAAAAGATCATTCCTCTTATACATGTGTGATGTCCCTACCCTAGATGCCACTTAATGGGTGTTGTAAGGCTGATGGGCCACATGGCCTCAAGCACATATCCCCGAATGACAGAGGCCACTGACTAGAAGAAAGGGCCTAGGGTGTGTCCATGGGGAAACTATAACCTCATTACCAAAGTGTAGTGCAGCGAGTAAAATTAAATATAAGTAAATTTTAGAAGTGATATAAGTAAACAGAAGGCAGAATGAAAAAATAGAGACAATAATAACAATAACTAAAAAAACTGGTAAAGAATTTAAAACTAATGATATGTCATGTCAATATAAAAATGTAAACCATGGATACAAGATAATAGGAATAACATGTTCCACATAAGTATAAATGAAATAAAAGACTATCCCAATCTTCCTGAACTCTAGCTCAATCATCTGCTATCAAGCTCCATCCTAAACAGAAAGAAATCAAGTGTTCAAAGATGTAAACTTCCCTTTATCAAAACCTATAGTCATGTAATTTACTCCAGGTATCAATAAGCGCCCAAATAGGGTGTGATATAAATCTTAGTGGGCCACAACCATTGGTTCCAAAAACATCCGACCTGTTTAATGGAACTATAACAGTGTTCAAGCATGCATATCTAAGGTAATGTAGTACAATGTAACTAAATAACCAAGTACCTGCTTCAACCCTTGGGTAGTGTGTGAACCTATAACCAATTCATTAATTAAGAATTTATCAATTCATGTTGATATGTCATGTGAGGCATATGCAACACTTAAATTGACTTGTGATAGTATAAAGAGTGAAGGTTCCAAGATGTAACAAGGAAACCATGATTAATGATAATTAATAGTGAAATATTAGGGTAATAACCAAGGAGAGGTAGACCTGAAGTGTTGCGAACTCAGAAATAATTATAGCCTAGAATTGGGTATGTGTATAGTCCAAGGAGCATAGTACAAGGCATTCCACAAAAAGGTGCGTACCGAATCAAAGGTGATTGTCCAAGGTAAAATGGGGTTAAGTAGAGACAAGACAAAATGTGCTTTAACTATGGTACCTAAATATCAATACTGGATCCAAGCAGTGTATCCAAGTCATCCTATAATGATATTGAATGGATCCTATAGTTTCATACCCGACATCCATGAATAGAAAAGTATCAAGATCTAGGTGGATTTTGACCTAAGAAAGCCATATCCTTGAATGAGAATTGGGTTCCAAAGTGCTCATGGAATTATCCGATCAAAATCAAAGGCGAGCTTGAGTAAGGAAACTCCATTTTTATTATTAAGTCATTTAATATTCCATTTGGTTAAATATTTACCTATAATTAGTGTGATAATGTCAATTAGCATGCAACCTTTTTAATCAAGTCATTTGGTACAAGCCTTGCCTTTCATTAGTGTGATAAGGTCAAGTTGCAAGAAACCATTTAATCGGGTCATTTGGTTCAAGTATTACCTTTCATTATTGTGACAAGTCCAAGTATCATGCAACCATTCCTTTAATTTATATTAATCATTCCATATTCAAGTTCCATTCCTATTCCTTCCATTAATGTGGTATGGAGTGCTATGGATAGGCAACATACTATTCATTTAAATTTAAGGGAAATTCATATAATCAGTATAGATTCTAATTCAAATTTCATATTTCAGTGTAAAATGGAAGCAATTAACTTAGAAGGGTCAAGTGGTGAGAATGCATGGTAATTCCCATTATGCAATTCACAATATAAATAATCCATTAAATATAGAAAAGGTTACACATTGTATGGTCAAGAAAAGTCACTCCCAAAAGGTTCAAAAAATATTTAAAAACAATAAACAAAAATTATAGAATAACCATCGAAAAGGGAAGGATGGAGTTTTGTTCAAAAGAATAAAAAAGTAATCACATATATGGAAAGAGAATATCCATACGTTTCTAATGATTATCAGCATAGCATATAAATTCAATAAATGGAACCCAATAAAATTAATGGGCCCCAAATGACAATTCAAGAATCAACAAACATGAGGGATGAATTATAGACCATCGGTCTTAGGATTTTATGATCCTTCTTCTTCGATATCAGACTCTATTTTTTCTAAGATCAAAGTATATTGAGGAAAATAAGAAAACGGTAATACCCCAGTAACTTTTTCGAGAGCCAGAGAGAAGTAGAACTGCTCAAGGGAACTCGAGTAATTACCATTGCACATCCAATGTGATGAACAAAATCTCGAATAGATACCAAATGAAGGAGATATTTGAATCAATATATTTGATATTCAAAACTCCCCAAATCGATTGAGAAAGAGGTTAATCATGATAAAATACAGATTAGGGAGGAAGAGGGGTTCTAATTAAATCATTAAGGGGAAATTGGGAATTTTACCCAGAAAAAAGGCATGTTCATGGTTTGTCCGCATGATTTGACAAACCGTATGCAAAACGTTCATGGTTTCCTAGAAAGAAGGGTAACTTTCATGGTTAGGTCACACGACTATGTTCCAACCGTGTGAGGTGTCTCTATTTGGAGAAACACCATCTGCACGGTTCGGAAAACCATGAAGCATCCATACGACATGGCCAGTTTCCCAAAAAATCTGTGTTCCGGGCTCCGAACATTCCCCTCACACCCCTTCGACCTCTGTTATCCCAATAGGCATCCATATTTTGTCCAAATGAAAAATTTAGGCAAAAAATTAAAGGATCCTTACATGAGTGAAAAAATGGGTTCTTACATTCTTCCCCCCTTAAAAGAACTCATCCAAGAGTTCACCTTCATTGGGTGTAGAAACAATGTCTAAGAATAAATCTAGCCACTGACAATTTATGTCAGCTTCCCTCTCCCAATTATCATCCCGCACCCGACCACGCTATTATAGCACCCATACTAGAGGGACAGACCTGCCTCAGAGAGCCTTCATGCTTCGGACAATGATGCATACTAGATACTCCTAAAAGTTAGCATTATCATCTAACTCAAATTCATCGGGATCAAAAGTATGAGACAAATCCACATGATATAGATGAAGCTATGAAACATGAAAGATTTCGTGCATGGAAAAGTAAATCTGAGGTAGTTTCAATCAATAGGCTATCATCCCTACTCTCTATAGAATCCCAAAAATCCCTACGTAATTAGGCGATAACTCCCCCTACTTCCACAACAATCTATTCCTAAGCCTAGGAGATACCCGAATGGAAACATGATTCCCATCCTCGAACTCTAGAGGTCATCGACGTCGATCAATAAAAGATTTGTTTTCTAGACTATGTAGGATTCATACAGTTTTTGGTAAGCCAAATATTATTTGAAGTCTCCTTAATTAGATGAGGACCTAGTAAGGTTGCCTCACCTAACCCTAGCCAGCACAGGGAAGAACGACATGGACTACCATACAAGGCTTCAAAAGGATCCATCTGAATCGTCTCTTAAAATATGTTTTTAAAGAAATAAAAAAGAGGGATATGATATTCTCAAGAACCACTAATATCAAGGACACATTCTTGGAGCATATACTCTAGAACCTGTATTTTCCGTTCTAATTGTTCATCAGTTTGAGGGTGAAATACTATGCTTAGAAGTTCTAGTGTTCCCATGGCCTTCTATAATCCCTTCTAGAACTATAATGTGAAACAAGAATCCCTGTCTGAAATCATAGTACAAGGGATCCCATGGAGTCATCTGATTTCAAAGACATCCAGTTTTTCCTACTCATCAAATGAAAAATTCTCCTGAATTGGAATGACATGGGCTACTTTCTCCTTTCTATCAATTACAACCCATACAAAGTTTCTATCTCTAGGTGGCCCTACTACAAAGTCAATAACAACATCTTCCCATTTCTATTACGGTACTAGAAGCGGCAGTAATAAGCCTATAGGTATATGGTTCTCTACCTTCAAATACTCATAGGTACCACACCTAGTGATAAATCCTACTATCTGACGTTTCATTCCAAGACACCAATACTTGCCTAGCATGTATTGATACATATTTGAGATGTATAGATAAACTGGCCACTGAGAGGAATGAGACTCTTTCATTAATTCTTTTGTCATGTATGAAGGAACCCAGACATGCCCATGTAGACATAAGATGTCATCTCTGTCCACAAACCAATCTAGAGTCATGTTATATTCTAATATACTATCACGGAGTACCAACAATTCAATATCTAAAAATTGTCTACTATTCACTTTCTCAAGGATGGAAGAGGTAACTGTCAAGGATGAGAGGTAAGACTGCTCATGACTATCATGAAACACTAGATGTAGCTTAGGCTAGAGGCCCATTAACTTCCATTTATCACTGGATTACCATAATTTTGGTGCCTATGTTTTCCAACTCAGTGCATCTATAACAACAATTCCCTTCCAAGGCAAACTGGCAAGCTCAAAATCAAAGGATTATAGATATTTGACCCATATCAACTATCTGAGGTTCAATCCACACATGAAAATATATATTTCAGGATCTTGTGGTCCATGTACACCACAAAGTGCTCTCCCAAATGATAGTGTCTTTATAAACGTAAATCATGGACCGCTACTGCTAGCTAAAGGTCATGTGTTATTTAGTTTCTCTCATGAGGCCTCAACTTCCAAGATCCATATGCAACGACTCTGTATTCCTATATGAACACTGCTCCTAGGTTGAATCCAGATGCATTTAAGAAGACAATATAACCTATACACCATTCAAGTATAATTAAAATTTGTGTCGAGACAAACCTCCCCTTCATCTCTTAAAAGGATTTGTCACAAGCTTCAGACCAAAGGAACTTAGAAACCTTATTTATAAGACCAATAACAGGATAATAAAGATATGAAAAGTATTATATGAAATGACTATAATATCCATCCAACCCTGAGAAACTCCGTATATCAAACACGTTCTTGGGATGCTCCTTGGAAACTGTAGAACTAACCTATTTTGGGTCAACAGATACACTTGATTTTGATATAGTATGACCCAAGAAGTGAACTTTTTCAATCCAGAAGTGTCATTGATCAAGGTTGGCATAAATATGATGCCTTATCAGTGTAATAATAATGATATAAAGATGTTTTCCATGGTGACTAAGAGTGTGATAATTCACCATGATGTCATACAAAAATACCACGACAAAAGAGTCCAAATAGGGGTGGAATACCCTATTCATCAGAGCCATGAAAACTGAGTTGGAATTAATAAGACCGAATGACATAAAAAGGTATTCAGATATACAATACCGACTATGGAATGATGTACGATATATTTCTAATAGACTAACTCAAAAATAACTATAACCCGATCTCTGGTCGATATTTGGAAAGACCTTTGCTCCTCGGAGCAGGTCAAAGAGATCATCTATTCGAGGCAATGGATAATGGTTCTTGACCGGGAGCTAGTTTAACTTTCTGTAATCCAATATTTGACATAAGGTTCCATCCACCTTCATATTGAAATGCACGAGCGAACCCCAAGTGGTTGTACTGGGCCATATAAAACCTTTGGCAACAAAATCCTATAACTGTCGGTTGAGATCCGGATTCTCTATAGGTGTCATCTTGTATGAAGTAATGGACACTATAACTACTCTTGGAAGAAGATAAATTGTAAAATATACCCATCTCTTAGGAGGTAATCTAGAAAAATCACCGGGAAAGTGATTCCTGAAATGATACACCATTAGAGGGAAATCAACTTATCGTAAACACTAATCCTCCATGAAGTGATTTGAAATCTGTGTGGTAGCTCCTCCTATCCCATGATGCTCTAGTCTAGATCTAAAATTCTGGACATCCCACTCACCCTTATGTAGATAACTGCTTCCCTTTGGTGATGTAAATGATACCCTATGAGGATAGAAGTATAAAAAATATTGATAGTGAACCAACCATTCTGTTTCGAGTATAACATCTAAGCCCATCATCTTGATAATTAAAAGGTTCTACAATAATGGGTAATTTCCTGACTTAAGAGGATAATTCCTACACTGGTCTATTCCCTCTTTTCATACCCCAACCAGTGTTTCTTGGGTAATTACACCATTTTTATAACATATCTCTTGTTAGTGAATATCCTAGATATATACAGAGATAAAAGAGTTCGAATTACCTTTATCAAATAAAGCATACACTATAGTAGATGCCACATGAATAGTACCTTGTACTGTAGAAAGTCCCATAGCCTGATCCTACGGTATTAGATATAGTTCATGAAACTGACCTGATCAATGACCCTATGCTACTTATGTACTTCCACGATCATAACTACTATGTTGGTGTTGTTGGTGATCAAGGTTCTAGTGACCATGACAAAGACCTCCTCCTCGGACAGACCTACTGGTGCTATTCCAACTCCCTGCCTAATGCAACATAAAATAACCTTATCTTATAGGTGTAGCTGCTTAAGATCCTTTACCACTCAAAGCTGGTGGAAAGGTCCTGCGGAAACGCTAGAGATGCCCCACATGACCATAATATTGGAACTCCATTAGGTCTATATCACACTATGGATTCATTTTCCCATATAATGCACACTGGTGAACTCTATAGATATATCAAAACTAGAAATATTGTTGTTAACTCAATGAAGAGAAAACTTAAGAGAATGCTTCCTACCACCATAAGAACTACTGGCCGGATGTGACACTGTTCTCTATAACTGATACTATTTCCATTCCTCAGGTTACAATCAGTGATATGGGATAGATTGACTATCATAGAAAAATTACATAGGCCAAAGATATTCACCTATGTAGGGATGGTATACTGAATCCCATCCTCGAAATGTCTAGCATGCGAAAGCTCATCCCCAGTTAGGAGAAGTAAAAAATGATAAAAATATGTGAAAGGTGTTGAATACTCCATGACTGATATAGAACCCTTCTCAAGATTCATGAACTATTTAGATCTGTTAGCTCTCAGCAACCAAGAAAAGAACTGATCCTAGAGGGCAGTCTAGAAATCAACCCACAACATTCCCTGATGACAACCATCCTGGTTAATCACATCCCACCAAGGCTTGGTTGAATCCCAATGAATGTATGTGGTCATCTTAAAACTATTCTCTTGAGGCATCTCCATATTTCCAAAGATATATAGTGTGGATTTTATGCAAGACTTGATAGCATGTGGACCTTCATCCCCTATTAATGTAAGAGGATGTTGTGGTTTGAAATCATTAGTCAGATCATCCATCATAGTTTCAAACAAAGTAGCAACATGCATGGACTGTATTTGATATAGGAAGGTATCATGAACATGGGAATCCATTCCTTGATTAGGTACATAAGGTAGTTCCTCATGTGGAACTCCTGTGGATAAGAGTGGTGGATTAGGGCCCACCACGTCTGGAGTATAGTCATCGCAACCCTCCTGGCGTACGATATGAAGACGTCATGTTGGAATTGGACAAAAAATTCCAATCACACACTTCATCACAAGACTAAGTGGAAAGATATCAACACTAGTAGAAGATGAACATAATAAAGCTTACTACTTAAGGAATACAACCCCAACTACCCTCTTAGAGGGCTAGGCATTAGTATTTTCTCATGTATAAGTTTAATTTTGTTTTAAATTAATTATCTAGGTTCACTCCATTAACTTTAATAAACATGAAAAGGTGAGATTGAGATGTGAAAAAAGTTAATTTTAGATGCCATTATTCACTTTATACAGGATTTTGATTTTTGATGAATCAGTTCCCATACACCTATCACTAGAAACGACACCCATTTATTTATAGCATAATGGATCAACTGAATAAAATACCTATCCCAACCCATGAGGGCCCATAAAACTCATGAATTGAGACATGAAATCACTCAATCAAACCCAAGAGTAATATAAGAAAAAGATAACTGTCTCAACAACACTCAAAAATCACATGCATATAAAGCAATGAAAAATAGTGAAATAAACCTATATGGAATGGCAATATGCATGATATGTGAGTTCAAGGTGCATATAATGATGCATGTGACAATGATTCTTTCCCTTATATCATCAGTCTTAGGATGAAAGAAAATCCTCAACATAGTAATAATCTACAATACCACATGACATGTGTATCACCCAATGGTGAAATAATGTCATCTGTAATAGGCCATAGAAGGACAATAATTATATTTTGGGTAACTTGATCTTTACCCTGAACCTGGGTTCACGACACCCAAAAATGACTTATGACAATGTACCAAGAATTATTAATCTCCAATATGTTGTCTCTAAATATTAAGCTAATAAAGGAAACTCCATTGATACCACTTTGTGACATCCCAGACTCAGATGCCACTTAGTGGGTGCCCTGAGCCCGATGGGAAACCTGGCCTCAAGCGCATCTCCTTAAACGCCAGAGGCTACCGACTTGTAGTGAGGGCCTAGGGTGTGTCCATGGGGATACTATGACATCATTACCAAAGTGTAGCACAATGGGTGAAATTAAGAATAGGTAAATAGAAGAATAAATATAAGTAAATATAAAGTACATCATAAAAATAGTGACAATAATAACAATAACTAAAACAACTATAATAGCATTAAAAACTGAAGATATGTCATGGCACTATAAAATTATAATATAAGGATATAAGATAGCAGGAATAACATGTTCCACATAAGTATAAAAGAAATAAAAGACTACCCAAAGAATCCCGAACTCCGTCTTGGTCATCTATTATCAAGATCCATCCAAAACATCACACAATCTAGTGTTCTAAGCCATAAACATCCCTTTATCAACACCTGGATGCATTTAATCTACTTCAGGTACTAAACGACTCATAGAGAGGATGTGAGATTAATCTTATTGGGCCACCACCAATGTTTTCTATAACATCCAGCCCATGTAATTCAAATATAGCACTATGCCAGCATGCATATATAAGGTAAAGCAGTATAATGTAACTATATGAAAAAGTACCAGCTTCATCCCTCGTCTGGTGTCTGAACCTATAACCAATTAATTAATTAGGAATTTTACAATTCATTTTGATAGGTCATGTGAGTCATATATAACACATACATAACCTCATTATAGTATAAATAGTGAAGGTTCCATGGTGTAACAGGGTGACCACGATTAATGATATTTAATAGCAATGTCCCAAGGTAATAACCAAGGAAACATAGACCTAAAGGGTCGCAAAATCCATAACAATTTTATCTTGGAATGGAGTAAATGTGTAATAAAATGATTATAGTCCAAGAAATTCTAAAAGAAGGTGCCTACCCAATCTAAGGTGATTGTCCAAGGAAAAACTAGGTTAAGCAGAGACAGGGCCTGATGAACCTTAACCATGGAACCTACTTGCCAATACTAGATCCAAGGAGTGTATCCAACGAATCCTACAATGATATTTAAAGGATCCTATAATGTCATACTAGGCATCCACGAATTGACAATGATATAGTTCTAAGTGGGTTTCAACCTAAGCAAACTGTATCCTTGATTCAGAATGGGGTTTCCGAGTGCTCATGGAATTCTCCCATTAGAATACAAGGAGAGCTTGAGTTAGGCCATTTGTATTTGATTATCAAGTCATGTTATATTTGATTTAGTTAAATCATTTCCTCTCATTAGTGTGATAATGTGAAGTAGCACACAACATTTTTATTCAAGTCATTTGGTATAAGTCCTGCCTTTCATTAGTGTCATAAGGTCAAGTAATATGAAACCATTTAATCATGTCATTTGGTTCAAAGATTACCTTTTATTAGTGAGAAAAGGCCATGTAGAGTGAAACATGTCATTTAATACATTTAAATAATATACAAATTTCAATTCTCATTTTGTATCCTTCCATTAATTTTGTAATGGGTGATACGAATATGCAACGTACATTTCATTTACTTTTAACACCAAGTCCTATACTTAGTATAATTTTCGATTCAAATTTCACATTCTATTGTAAAATTGAAGCAATTAACTTCGGCAGGTCATATGGTTATAATACATGGTACATTCCATAATTCAATAAATAATATAAATAAAACATTTAATATAGAAACACTTACCCTTTTCATGGTTAAGAAAAGGCACACTCGAACAGTGGCACAAACATGTCAAACAACATATCAACAATAATTAAATACCCTTCAAAATAGGAAGGATAGAGTTATAGTCTTGAGCACAAAAAATTAATCCCATGTATGGAAAGATAATATCTATATAGTTCTAATTATTATAATCATGGCATATAAATTCAATAAACGACACCTGATGAAGTCATTGGGCCCAACACGACAATTCCAAAATCAAAGAATTTTAGGGATGAGTTATAGAACTCCCAAATTTGTCTTGTATGATCCTTATCATTCGATATTGGCCGCTAATTTTTATTGGATCAGAGTAGATCTATGAAAAGGAGAAAAATTATCATACCCCGATAACTTTTTTGGGAGAAAGAGAGAAGGAGAGTGGCTCAAGAGGACTCGAGTACTTACAATTGCGCATCTAACATGACGAACAAAAGCTAAAACAGACCCCCAAAAGAAGGAGATCTTTTTAATACCTAGTTTTGATCTAAAAAATCCCTAAATAGAGATAGAAATAGGCTATATGGATATTCAACAACCGTGTGAGGTGGCTATGTCTGAAAAAACGCCATCCACACAGTTAGGCAAACCGTGTGCCAACCATGTGACTATGACAATTTCCCCAAAAGATGGGTTACAAGCTCTGTACATTTCCCAGACACCCATGAGACCTCTGTTAACCAAATATATATCCATATTAGGTCTGACGTAAAAACTTAGACCAAAATTTAATGGATCTGTTCCTAAGTGAAAATCTAGGTTCTTACAACATGTTATTGTTTTTTTGTAACTATAAAATAATGAGAAAATAAAAAATTTCAATTTATTATTTGGTTATAATTATAGATTAAAAAAATGTTCTCATACAAAATGTATTAGAAAAATGAAGAGTTTTTCTTTGATAGGAATTTATGGATGAAAATTTTATTGAATAATGTAGGTTAATACACTTATAGGGGATGGGGGAGGTGAATTTAAGTCTAAAGCGACTCTCTATTTTTCATCCTTCTTAATTATTTAGGCGACCAAAAGCTAATCTATAAAATGAAATAAGAATATATCAAATATAAACAAATAAATAATGTAATAAACCAAAAGTAATTATTTTTTAATATATAATATTCTCAAACTATGATAAGTGTAAAAAATAAAATAAAAATAAAAAACATAAAAGTAAAAAGTTATTGGAGTATTATCAAATTAACCAAGTACTTATAAAGGTTATTTTTTACTAGTATACTCTAAATAAATACAGTGACTTTAATTTTATCCAATGTGTATGGAGGATATAAAAATATGATCTATAAATTCCTATCCTAATATTGAAATATACTTGTCAACAAAATTATCAAAAGATGTGTCATGTCCCAGGTAACGTTTTCTTTCTATCTCTAGAATCACTAGATCATCCGGATGAAACAAGCTCTATCTTTGAAACAAAAAAATATCTAAATCATAAAGGATCTAAAAATACCATTTATTCAAACACATAGATTAAATTTACCTCAATGTATCAGACAATAATCTGTATTCCAAAAAATATAATACATAGATCTCAAAGTATTATATAATCCTCCATATTCCCAAGCATAGAAGCCTCTAATATTAAATAATCAGTTAAAATTTATCCCATCCTAGAAGTTCCGTAGACAGAAAGGACAAAAAATAAGAGTATTAAAATAATAAATAGTTATATAATTCACACAAAAATCCTCACACAGAAGTTCTATAAGTATAAGATATTTGAAAAAACTTGAAAATAGAAGAGGTCCAGGAAAAAAGAAGTTGTATACTTAAAAAAAATCAAAATTACATGAAATAACTTTTGAAATTTCTTTTAGTTACTCACAATTTCTCATCGGATAATTATATTCCAATTATAGAATTTTATTGTGAAAAAATTATACATTTCAGTTTGATGTTATTAGGATTTAGTCAAAAGAGTTTCAGACATTGTTTAACATAATTTAATGGATATATATTTTGACATTAATGTCCATAGTATTCATTTCTTTGCACCATTAAACTACACTTGTATTTTTTGGTATTTGTATAGTTATATTTAGTTCAAAATAACATATAAAATAGAAAATAATCTACTTTTAATTGAACTAAAAAAAATAACTCATTGTCAGATTGAATGATTAATAAGATGTATTTTGAATTATCATAACCAAATATTGTAAGGGTCATAGACTCATAAAATGGAATTAATGGAACTGAATGAAAATAAAAGGGTATAAAAATCATTTCATTAACAAATTAACCTTATATTTTTTAGATTTTTTCAATTTTCATGTAGGTTTGGTAAAGAATTATATGCATTTGTCATTAAACAACACATCAGAATACCCATTACAGGGACAAATTCTTATTGTTAGTTGATTATAAGAAGTGTTTTAATATAGAATTTTGAGTTGATAAATATTTTTAATATGGTTCTAGAAGATGATATATAATTCAATGATATTGATGTTGAGGAGAATATTTCATTAGTAATTAAACTGAAAATATGGCTGAAAATATGGCTGAAAATATGTAAAATATTGAATGAAAATGTAGTTGAAGTATCCCTGAAATTATTTAACAATGAAAGAACATGGATACATTAAAATGGTTTCAGAAGCTATATGATTGAAACAAATAAAATTTTTATATACATAAAAAATGAGGATATAACTATACAATTTATAAATAATTATGCACCGAACATCTATTTTTGATATTTATATCCCCCATTTTTCTTTAGAAATCTCACATTACTTTTGAGGAATAAAAGGGGATTGTGGAAATATGAGAGTGTATTTATAGAAAAAAGGATGGTGTTAAAATATTACCATTATATACATTATTTTCTACCGAAATACTAAATGATTTATGTCCCGTTTTTAAGTATTTAACAGTAACAACACAATTTATTTACATCACTTTCCTCCTCAATATGGAAATCAACATTAATAAAAGGATTTACATACACTAATGAATTTAAAATAACTTTGAAAATTAAATCACCCCATGCACATGGAATAATAAATATTACAACTTTCTTGTGATAATGGGTGATTCTTCTATACATTAAATCCAAATAGTAGTACAATCTAATGTTTTATTCCATTAAAAAATGTTTGAGTTTAATTTCATAATTTAGTTATATATGATAAAGGATGATATATTATTCTATTCATTAAATTTTTATTGAATATTATGAAGGTTTATTACATATAATAAATCCTCATGGGAAAGTATGAAGGTTTTTATATGTATTCTAATCACACACATGGATCTTTGGCTCAAAATCCCCTAAAATGTAAACCAACCTAACTACTTGTTACAAATAGACATGTAAGGAAGGTGATGAATCCATTTAAATTAATACGTATTGATGAAAGAATTTTTTTATATTACTTTAATCATGGATGTTGAATGTTTTACACCATAGGTTCTTTCCACCTTGGAAGGTGAAATGGTTTACATTGGGTTATATATTCCCTAAAGAATTATTATGGGATATATCAATGTTTGGGGTCATCTGGAAATGAAATTGAGTTATGATGGGATTTAAGGTCTCTTAATAAGTATTAAAGTGAACACTTTTTTTCCTCTATCTATAATCTAAAATTGGATATTACTAAGTGATAAGGACCCATATGAAGACTTAAATGTTATGTTGGATTTTTACTCTTTACAGTAAAATAAATTTGGTTAATTTGGGGGTAATATTTCCCCATGAAGATTTAAAGTTTACATTGAAATTTTTCCCTTCCAAAAAGGTGGATTTAATTACACTGAGTTTTATGGATCCCCATACTTACTTAAAAATATAGAGGGAGTTATGTGTCCACATGGAAGGTGAATTGGGTTATATAGGGGTTCAATATACACTTGGAAGTACACACGGTGACGTAATATTTTTGTACCTTAAAGGATAGTGGACTGGGTTACATAGGAGGATAGTTCCCACCCCCCAATATGGCTTAAATGTGACTTGATATGTTATTCCATTCCTAAAATAATATATGATTCACTGGGTTTTAATGAACACTATTAACATATAAAGTTAAAAAAATATTATTCTATCATCTTGAATGTTGAATTGGAATAAAATAATGTTTATGGTCCCCTGGGAAAACATATATATTTTTTGAATTATTTTCTTTATATCCATGATAAGAAATTTGTTAATGCTAGTATTTAAGGTACCATAATAAGAAATAATGGTTTTCTTAGGGTTTTATATAATCATGGGTGGTGAATAGGGTTATATTGGAAGATAACAACCTATAGGAAAACATAATGGTTATGTTAGATTTTTTTGACATTTATAAAGGTGAAAGGTTTTACATAGAGGCATGATGTCTCATGAGGTATTTTTCCTACATAAAGATTACATTATATCATTCATTTAGATAAATCAAAAGTAACATAGTTTGGTGTCATAATATAAATTCATTTTTCAAATTTTTGAACACATTACTAAAATATAGGAATAAAAGTTTTATCATAATAAAAGAGAATAAAATATTGTTTAATGATTCATGAGAAGTAATTTCATTTTATTTTAACAACATACTTGGAGGATAGTAAGCCATACAATTTAAGGTCATATGGTAAAGACCATTGTTTGATGAATTTTTATGTTATTCATTAATAACCATTTATTCTCCACTTAAGTACTTATCTCATGAACTAAATGTTTTATAATTCAAGGTCATATGACTATAAATTATATGTGGTCATTGAATTGTAATAATCCATGAAACCATCGATGCACATTTGAGATGATCTATGAGGATACAATTAGACCAACTATAGGGGAATTCTAGTGGGAGAAAAGTTGAAGTTACCTTGGAAGAGGATTCAAATAAATGGATTGGATGGAAAAATATTGAGTTTCAAAAAGTGGTGGAAATATATGTTTGTGTACATAATTTTATTGGGAAACATATAAAAATCTCCCATAATGCATTAGAGCACATCCATTTAGGTGTTATTAGTAACTAGTTGGGTAAGGAAAGCACATAATAACAGTGAGGGCTTTGAAAACAAATAAAAATATTTTTAGGCCTATTGGTGATCATAAAGGAGGTATATGATCTACTTGAAGGATTACCAAAATAAATATTGGTCTATTAGATATTTAAAATGGTAAAAGAAACACCCTAGATGGGGAATACCCCTTCATAAAGAAGGTTTTCGTAAATATACTAAAATTCTAGATTACATACATGTTTCCAATTATGGTAAATGCTTATGTAAATTGTACTTTTATATTGTTATAAAAATGTACACTTTTTACATTAGTTATAATTTTCCACTAGTTATGGGACCTTTGTATAGAAATGAATTTCATAACCCGGTGTCTTCATATTAGAGACCTCATGTGAGTGTATAAGTTTCATATGTTACCCCAATTATATATCTCTAGGGATTCCTATATTTATGTATTAAATTTTACCATACATGTGGGGCTCATAGGTATAAGTCTCAATTTCATAACTTAAACGAGACAAATGCAAAAAAGTAACATCTTCTTTTTTTTCTATATTATTTTATATAAGGAGTTAAATTTTAGTCAAACATTACACATTCTTCAATGCACATGTTTTCTGGATATTTAGGAAATAAATTTTTTTCATTATTTTCCCATATGGTCAAGCCCTGCGAATGATGGCCTTCTGTGGGTATTTAAAGTTATATTTCTCATCTAAATGCATGTAAAGAATACATGAATCTAATTTTCTAAAAATTTCACAAAAATGAAAGGTTAAATAGGTATGAAAGTGTTTAGTGGATTCACCGAAGTTGGAGGCATGAAAAATAATTATATACTTTAGATATGGGAATGAAACAATTCTCTAGGAATGTAAGCATTATATAGTTGTATATATATGAAAGTGACGAGACTTTCATATTGGAAATATATATTGGAATGAAGTTATTTCTCATGCATGGAAGTGTAATAAATTTTACTATATATAGAAGAAAGGTGACTTTTGAAGCACCTATATATATGGGAAATACTAACACAAATAGAATGATGTAGTATTTGGGTGGGCATAAAAGGCTTATATGTATGAAAACATGTGCATATGTTTCATGTACATAGATGTTGAGGCAATTTTAAATCGATAATATAATTTTGTCCTTGTAAATAGAATATTTTTTATGTATGTGGATTTGGGTCATGTTTTTTTCACTAGTTACATTTCATCTATAACATGTTATACTTGTGTCCTAAATTGTATAATAATAAATTTTGATCCAGGAGTGCATTTTTACTTCACGAGCTGTCAAATTGAAGATAAAAAAGTATTTACACCCATATCATTAGAAATCTACAATATTAGTTATATTTAAAATTATAAAAAATAATTTACATGACATTAAAAATGAATTCAATGATTTGGTTTACCTTTTTATAAATAATGGATGGATTCCATGGACACTTCCTGATATAACCTTCTCACTACAATGACCCCAAATTTCATATTTGTGTTTTCTAATTCATCATGTAATACATGAATATCCTAATAGTCTCTTCATTGTGGAGTGAAGTATTCCATCAATTTCATGTCATTCATGTGAGGATTATATTTTAGTTTTCATGAATAAGTTCCCATCAAAATTTTGGGAACTTATAAATATGACTCATAGAAGTGGTTTCACATAAAATTTTTGGGAACTTATAAATATGACTCATTCATTTGAGGATTATATTGGGAATGGAAGGTCTAGTGAATCAGGTGACATGAATATATAATTTCTGATTTGTAAGATGATGAATTCCTATAAATATTTGAGAACCTACAAGCATAAACAACATTTTAATCCTATGAAAAAATTAATTTATTTTAAATAAGTTATATTATTTAAAAATCACATTTCATAAAGTAGAATAATACCAAGTAATAATATGTCCATTGTTTTTATAGACTAGCTACATAATAATGTTATTTTAGAAAACTTATGATAAATTCCCATTGAAGGCACCATACTACAAAAAAATTTATACATCTCATTAGTGTGACTCATCCTCAAAAAATGGGGAATAAAAACATAACAACATGGTCAGTTAAATTTATGTCTATGGGATGAAAAAACATTTTATAATGGATGAGTTTATAATAATAATTAAAAATAAAGAGCATAAGAAAAATATCACAACATAATGAGTGATAATTATAAGACATGACATGGCATAAGAATTCATTCCCCAAATATCAATAGGGAAAATTATATACAAACTTTTTATTGAAACATTTAAAATTGACCATGAATCAAGATAGAATAAGATCATAATGAATTTCATCATTTAATTATTTGTAGAAACATTATCATAGGTAAACATTGCTTTTAAAAGAAACACAACTTGTGCCCATGATTTTGGGAAACTAAAATATACTCATGAATACATATATCATGAGATATAAACACATAACCAATTAATTATAGGGTGATTGTTGGTTGAAGTAGATTACTCAAGAGGGGGGTGAATTGAGTGTCTATAAATATTTCTAATAAGAATTGGTTATTTAATGATTCCCCCAAATAATAATATAAACTAATATATTTTTTAGTGAATTTATAAGAGTTATAAATGTTCAATTAATTTCTATAAAGAATGATTAGTTCTCATTTATACTAATTGAAAAATTAATATAACTTTTGAAACTAACCTACTGGTTCAAAACCATTATAAACACTTGTTAAATTACCTATCAGAGTTTGAATTTGTTTGAATGAAATATGTTATAAAATTGTAAAAGGAAATAACAATAGACACGGTATAAATTAAAACAAGAGGTCCATTCTCAAGCTAATACTTAGTCCTCTGCACTTGGTGATCACCATCCACCAATCGATTTAAATAAATAAACAAGTTTGATCCGCACCCTAGATTAGGGTTCACAACAGTACACAAGGCTATCCAGGTCACACTTGACCTCTACCACAGTTCTTGATGAAAAGAAGGCTCCACAAAACCACTTCCACTGTTATACGTGTGATATAAAAGATAAATATTGTGAGAGATTGAGGATATCGCATATCCTCCAGTTATGCATAGGAGTCAATGTGTGTATCAAAAATATAAACACACTGCTAGGAAATGTAAATAAATGAACACAATAGAGATAAAAATGTATAATAAAGTTTATAAGTCTATGGGTTTTATGCAGTGCAGTTCTGGACTCGTTTGATGTAGTGGGGTTGAATTTCAAGCCCTTTTCTGGAAGTTGACTCCAAAATAGAGTGTCGAAGTTTATGTGTTCAGGCTTCTAGGAGTGTAAAATGTTCATCTTCTTGTTTGAAGAATGTTTAGCTTACCTCATTAGGTTTTTCTTTACTTATTGATCTCCCCGTATGTTCTTCCTTTTGAGTTGTTGGGATTTTTGAAGTATTCTTGACAATTGCAGGTTTTCTTTTGCACTTTTTCACTTGCATTCCACTATTTCCCCTTTTTTTTTTATTATATTGATGATCCAGCTTGTAATTCTTTTATACTTCAAGATCCAGTGGACATAATGACCTCTCCATGTTCATGTACGTCATACAATCCTTTTAATATCTTATACACAACATTAATTAATTACCAAAACATTAATTTGTTTAAATTTGAATGTTAGATATTAATTTTAATTAATAAATTAAAAATAGTTTTTATGACTATCGATGAGTCATAAGTATCGTTGAGTCAACATTAGTCTATTAGCATCGGTGACTCTCTATATCGGTGAGTCCTTTCCTTCGGTATCGGTTACGTTGGAAATCAGTGAGTCGTCATCGATGAATCATTTTGAACTATTGGTGTGTCACCCTTTGGTGAATCATCCATTAGTAAGTCCTTTGAACTATCAGTGCATCACCCATCAGGCTGTCGTCCATCGGTGAGACGCTTGAACTATCGGTGTGACCGAGAATTGGTGACTGGTCTCGTAGTGTGTCGTTTGATCTATCCGTGAGTTCGGCATCGATGTCTTCTTCGATCTATGAGTCCTCATTGATGAGTTAGCCATAAGTGAATCCTTTGAACTAGTCGGTGCCAGAGACATTGAAAAACATTCAAAGTGTATGCCTTATATATAATAATACTAGATTATGTTAAATTCATAATTGAATGTAAATATATATGTGTAAATATATTGAAAAAAATATCCATAATTTATTGATTTATTGAAATGTATTATACCATGTTACATAATTTATTAATTTATAAATATTCATTGACATGATTATCATTACTTAAAAACATAATATATGAATTATCAGGATTTGTAAATTGGAATGATTTTTGAATACTAAAACAATTATCTCACCAATGATCCAATAATCTCCCCCTTTTTGATATTCACAAATCATGGAATTAATGAGTTATACCTGATGGTAAGTAATTATAATGATTTGAATTAGCATACCAAATAGTGAATGTGAATTCTCAACATAACTATAAGGTATTTCCTTTTAAGCTCCCCCTCAATTATTGTATTAGAGTATATATATAGAAGGTTCCTTTTAAGAGAGGTACATTAGATCAGTTTTTTTCTCCCCATTAGTGAGTTTTATTAGAGAAGTCTTAGATATTGATATCATAGGTGGTATATATAAAAGTTATATTGATTACATTCCATCTTTCTTATTCCATAGTAAGTCTCCCCCATAGTTTAAGAGTTTATGGAGTTTATTCCACCAATAGATTTATAACCCGTTTAGGATTAAAAAAGGTGAAAATAAATAAAAAGGATTAAGAGAAAGAAAAAAAGAAACTTCAAACATATTGAATAAAAACATATATTCATTAAAGTAAAAAATTGTAAAAATATAAAAATACACTCATAAAAAAGAAGACTACAAAGGCCTATCAATGATTGATCCACAACTATGGAATGGGCTTATGAGGAGATTTACCGTTGTCTGATGGGTCAAGAGTGGGTTCAAGAGGTGGTGTTGTGGATATAGGAAGGGCTGAACGAATGGAAATACCAGGTAAAGCAACGCCTGTAGGAACATTGGCTACAAGGCTCAGTCTCCTCTATGACAGAACACAACATTGATGATGCACTTGGATCAATGTGCTGACTTGAGATAAGTCTTGAGTTACTATCATCTGAGCAGGGGGAAGTGTACCAGGTCCAATGGAAGTAGCAGTAGGGACCACTATAGGTTCATCATGTACATACAGGCAGGGTTTCAAAAGCTTCATAAAATCATTGATGATTTCTCGCCCATACTGTATATCCTTTTCAAAATCCTCCTTGTTTTTTATGAACTTTTCCAAAGTGGGTCTAAAATCATTCAACTAACTCACTTTCCCTTTAAATTACTCAGTCACCAGTGGTATCTTGAGATTTTTTTTTCATGTACTTAAATTTATTAATTAGAAAATTCTAGGTGTATATTTTAGAAAAATATTTTTCCACTTTTTCCCTGATCTCTTTCTGAGCAGCAGATGCTTCATTTGTATACTATCTCACCATATTATAAACAAGATCATTGTTCTTGTGAACTTTGGAAAGGGTCTTAGAGTCGTTCTAAATGGACCTCATCTCTTCTATCATCACAGTCCTAAAGGAACCCATATCAGTAGAAGGCATAGTAACTCTATATCTAGATGCTTCAGAAATCATCCTGCCAAAATTATTCTTAAACATCTTCAAATATGTTCTCATTAGATGTGTAACAAGGTTCCTAATAACCTCCATAACACCACAATGTGTGGTTTCTGAAATCCATGGATAGGGATTCCAAATCCTAATCCATTTTATTTACTTCCTCTCTCAGCACTACATTATTTATTACTATGGTCTCAGTTATAGTGATAAGGTTGGTCTATATCTCTTGAATCACCTTTATTTCAATATTAGCAGCATCTACCTCTGAAATACTCATAGATGGAGAATATTCATTTCTAACTCCAATAGAGGGCATCAAAGATTCACATATACCATCTTTGAATTGCTCAAGATCAACTTTTGTGACATAGTCAATAGGCACTGAAGGTACAACTGGCTCATCACTGGTAGTAAAAATAGGTGATGTATGAGCAATAGGTTCGACATATTCTTATGGAGCAGAAGGAGGTACCATCTCCTCATCTGAATCATAATCCATCCTAAATATAATATTTCTGGGATTTCTATTCCACTCACCAGCATAGGTTCAGTCTCTAGGATCCATGGTATAAATTTTTACTCTTCTTCCTTAAGGATATCCCTCATCATCAGCTTCATCATCTTCTTCTTGAGACCAAGATAAAATAACATTCTGAGGCACATGTAATATCTAAACATCAGCTTCTTCTTAAACTGCAGCCACTCTAGCCACTTGAGGCTCTCCCTCATTCTTAGGCACTAGTACAGGCTGAGCTTCAGCTTCTTCTTCCTCTTGACCTCTAACCACAACATCATTAAGCTCATGAATGATACCTCGAGCATTATATGGGTGTTAATGTATGTCCTCACTACCAAAATCTCCAACCACATGATCAACAAATTTCTTTCCAATAGGATCAACAACATCCTGTCCATCAGCCTCATCCTCATCTCTATGAACAGACTCCCCACCAGAACTAACATCATTGTCTTGCTTTTAGTGAGTCACTCACATTCTCACATTAATCATCCTCCTCCTCCTCCTCATCATCCTCATCATCACTGTCAGTCTTGGTCCCATATCCTTCAACTACAAAGACTTCAGTCCCTTCCTCATCTTCATTACCCAACAAAGGTTCTCGAGAAGGTAATTATAATTCTGGGCTGGTAGGTCCATATGACATTTATTTAGGGATTTTTTTAACATCTGGGTCACTCATATCATATATAGGATACCCCCCTTCTCTTGAAAGCACTGGCTCAACATGTTACTCATGAGAATAAACCACCTGCTCACAAGGTTTAAGACCTGGACCAGCTTGATCATTTGGTCTAGTAGGATGATCTATATAATTATAATCCACATAAAGTTTCTCCTCATCTTCAGCCCACATTATCTTACATGGGTTCCAAAATATCTTTATTCTCCTATAGATAACTTTGTCCAGGAAAAATCCAATACAGGCAGTGATCACCTCATCTCCATCTTCCACACATCTTAGCCTCTTCAACATTGTTGAGATCATCAATTGGTAGTATAAACATGTTTCATTTTTGGAGGGTTTGATCATCTAAAAAAATGTACTATAAGGTACCTACACAGATTTAATTTCACCCTAATACTTAGTAAATAAATAAGGAATACATCCTGATATGTCAAGATAGAAAAATCTCCCTTCATTTGGAAGATTTAGTGTTGGATAAATTTAAAAAGAAATCTGGCCTCTCCATCAAATTATGTAGCCATTGACCTCCTTAACTCCTCATTTTCAGTCAACTATTTCAATTCATTTTCATTAGAAAATAAATCTAACATTTGTGGAATATTAACATGATAGTCAGAAAATATTCCCTTATATGGCATCTCTATGAATTCGGCCTATACTCTTGAACAAAAAAAGATCCCCTTTTACTTTACCATTGACTTCATTCAAGAGTCCTCGGCTCCTTCCAACGAAACTTTTATGTTGAGATAAAATTAATGTAGTATCTTGGGATAGAATGGTCTTACATTGTTTGCAAACCAACTGATCCACCCTTGTAATTCCAAATCATTCAGCAAGAGAGTCTTGCTCGACAAAAGCCATTTGGTAGAAAATTCTATCAATGGGGTTATTATATGGCTTTCCAACACCGGATTCACATGACCTGTGGAACCACTAGAATATTATTTATGATTCTTGGCCAAATATGATTCACATGTTCTTTCTATCACACACTTCATTCTTTCCATTATGAGTGTTTGGGTTCGATGGAGGGAATTGAAATGTCAATGGTTTGAAAGGTAGAGTGGGTAGTGAAAGGTCAAAGTGTGGATAAATTTACTTTTATCATTTAGGGATTATACTTCATAAAACCATAAAATATAAAAATGGTAAAATAAAAGATAAATAATCTTTTTCGTTTTTTAAATAGACAGACAAAATGATTTACTAAAAAGTCCCTATCGGTATCAGTTTTAGTAAAACGGTATCAGTCTCACTCAATCGATATCACACGATCAGTTTCACTCATCGGGTTCACTTCACCAGTTTCACTAATCAGTTTCACCTAACCAGTTTCACTGATCTATTTCACCTAATCGGTTTTACTGATCTGTTTCACCTGATCGGTTTCACTGATCTATTTCACCTGATCGGTTTCACTGATCGGTTTCACCTGATCGGTGTGACCGTGATCATTGTCACAAAAAACATATTTTTCTCAGGGTAGTAGGTCAGATAGTCTTTATATATTTATCATTCCATGTTAATGTCTGATTTTGATCATTCTCTTAGAGTTTTTGGGTTTAGTAAATGTTTCAACAAGTTGGTGTTCGGTCCCAATAAACTCAAGATTTATATAACCTTTTTGATAATGTTCCCTCAAAAAGTTATGTATTACATCCATATATTTTATTCTAGAAAGAGAAATTGGATTCATAGAAATTTTAATATCACTTTTATTGTCATAATTTAAGGGGATATTTCTGAATTGAAATCCATAATCTAATAAAGTGTGTTTCATCCCTGAAATTTGTGCACAAAAACTGCATCTAGCAATGTACTTTTCTTCAACAGTTGATAATGCAACATAATATTTCTTTTTTACTACAACATGAAATTAGAGATTTTCCCAAAAAGTGACATGTTCTAGATTTGTTCTCTTTAACTAACTTACATCTACTATAGTCTTCATCAGAATAACTAACCATATCAAAATGTTGTCTTCTAGGGTATAACAATCCTAAATTAGTTGTATATTTGAGGTTTTTGAAAACTCTTTTGACAACATCTAAATGTGGCTCTTTTGGGTTTGATTGAAATATTGCACACATACACACACTAAACATGATGTGTGACCTACTAGAAGTTAGGTAAAGAAAACTCTCAATCATTCCTCTGTATGCAATTCGATCCACATTTTTCCCATTTTCATCAATATCCAAATTACAAGTAGAAATCGTAGGTGTTTCACTACTCTTAATTCCATCAAATCCATATCATTTCAAAATATCTTTAGTATATTTACATTGAATTATAATAAAATATTATTTGTTTTGAAATATTTGAAATTTAAGAAAATATTTAAGTTCACCCATCAAACTCATTTCAAATTCACTTTGCATCATTTTTGAAAAATCACTGAATATAGAGTTTTTAGAAGAACCAAAAATAATATCACCTACATATATTTTAGATATTATAACATCTTTAGAAATTTTTTTATAAATAATGTAGGATTTGAAACTCCTTTTGTAAAACCTTTAGAAATTATAAAGTTACTTAATCTATCATACCATGCTCTTGAATATTTTTTCAAACCATATAATTCATTGGTTAAATTGAAAACATGATTTGGAAAATTTGGATTTGTAAAACTTGGTGGTTGTTCAACAAAAACATCCCCAATTATATAACCACTTAGGAATTCACTTTTTACATCCATTTGATAAAGATTGAAATCTAAGTGTGCTGCATAGGCAAGTAAGATTCTAATTGCTTCAAGCCTAGCTACTAGTTCAAAAGTTTACTCATAATAAATTCCCTCTTATGGATTATATCATTGCACAACCAATACATGTTTGTTTCTACTAATGTTTCTATCTTCGTAAAATTTATTCCTAAATACCCATTTAGTTATTATGATCAAGGTATCTTTTGTTATATCAACAAGCTTCCAGATTATATTTATCTCAACCCGATTAATCTCTTCTTGGAAAGCCATCACCCAAAATTCATCTTTTATTGAATCATTGATATTTTTAGGTTCACGATGTCACAAGAATGATTGATGTACAACCTAATTTCTCATTGAAGCTCTAGTTTGAGTTCCTCTGCCTAAATCTCAAACTTCTGCATCTAAGGAATAGTTTTTAAGGGTTCTAGTTGGTTTTGTAATAGTAGGAATAGTTATTCTAGGTTCATCAGTCGGTTACTGTTCATTTTGGATAGATTCTGTAGAATTTCCAGAACTAGAAGTTTTAAAAGAATATTTTATAAGATGGTCATATGGTTTTTCATTAGTGTCCAAATTGGACATATCCTCTTCAAGATTCCCTAGTGATGTATTTGGTTCATGTGGATCTCTTTTTTCAATCATGACATGTAAAGATTCCTCCACACATTTGGTTCTCTTATTAAAGACTCTATAAGCTTTTCTTAATGTTGAATATCCAAGGAATATTCCTTCATCACTTCTAGAAAAAACTTTATCAAGATTATCTCTAGTTTTAAGGATATAGACTTTACATCCAAGAACATTAAAATAATTTACCTTGGGTTTCTTATTATTACATTTATTCATGTGGTTTAAATGTAATGTGTATTAAATTATTCACAATTTCAAGTTTATTAGTACTTATCTATTCAGGATATATTCCACTTCACAGAACTCTTACTGACCATTCAATATTATCCTTATTTTGATTCCTATCATTAGAATAAATGATGTGTACAATAAATGATATACAAGGAAATGCTAGAAGGAATAAACTTATTCTCAAAAAAATTATAGTTTTTTATGCAAATGTAAGAGAGGAATCATGTATGTATATAGTTTTGTGAGACTAAATTTTTTTTTCCTTTGGGAAGTGATCACTTATATCTCATTCCAATGTACTAAACCAAATACCTGCTAAGGGATACTGGAGTCGAGGTTGTTAAAAATAATAATTTTAATTCGTGATACTCATGAATATTATAATACAACAATATGTCATCATTAAACAGAACACACAAATTATCTAAATGGTCATGGAAAACTATATTCATAATATTCATGAATATAGCGGGTGCAATAAAAAATCCCATCATCATAACTAAAAATTTCGGATGTCTATATATAGTCTAAAATGAAATATTTGGAATAACATTTTCCTATAGCTTCTACTGATGGTATCATGACCTATAACTATTCTTCAAAAAATATTATTCTCGATATAACTTATACAAAAATCATTTATTTGAGATAAATGATACTTGTTCTTAATTGTGATTTTATTTATGACTCGACAATCAATGAAATATCTCCTTTGACCATCATTATTTTTTAAAAAATTAATAGGTGAACCCCATAGTGAATTGATCAGATTAGTGGAACCTTTATCTAGAGACCTATGTAATTGATTTTTCAATTCCAAATGTTCTACATGAGGCATTCGATAAGGGGTTTAACAAATATACTTAACATCATAAACTAGAACAATAGTAAACTGAACCAACCAATCATGAATAAAACTAGGTATCTAATCTAAAAAATTACCAACATATTTATTCAAAACTAAAACACCACTAATTTAAATAGAATTTTAATTTCAATAACAAGATCTTTGTAATGTTCACTGTAATCTCTAATAAATTTCTCCACTTATTGATATGTTATCAAAGGTATGGAATCATTGAATATATAATTATTATCATTGTAATCTATCTTAGAATTATAAATGAAATAAAATTCATTCCCAAAATAATATCAATCACTACTAATGGATGTTCTTAAATATTAATAGGACATACCCTCCCAAATAATTATAATATATAGATTCCCAAAATTCTTTTTCTCCTTAATACTTCCACGAGAATTTTTCACAAAAAATTGACTCTTCTCTTTATGATGTTATATTACCATTTTAAGAATGTATTTATCTGAAATGAGTAACATGGAAGATCCAATGTAAAATATAGTGTTGGAATAATTTTAGTAAACAAGTAATATACTTTTCACCACTTAGTTTGATGGCACAATGACAAACAGAGTAGTAGAAAATGATTTTCCACACTTTTTTCTTTCAAAATTGATTTTTTAACTCAATTTAACTAATATAAGACAAACATTATCATAATTCAGAAATTAATTTAAATAAAAAAAATCATTATTGGACTTCCATATATAACCCTATTCATGGATTGTTCATGACTCTTTTATTTAAAGTCATGATACATATAGGCAATCTTACCACACCAGAAACATTGTAATGTAACTTGTATAATTTCCTTAAATGTTTTTACCGATCATGGTACATGATGGAGGAAGACCACCATATTTATTATTCAAACTCCCCCTATTTATTTTCACTATTACTGATTCTTACTCTTGACATATTTCGGAACATAAGGGTCAGAAAACATTGTATTAAGATTCTCATAACAATGAAATTTTTTTCTTAACATTCATATTTTCTTTTTATCAATTATCAAAACCCTACACCCGAGGCCTGTTTAGTAACTACCCCAATCCTTCCTTCTATAGGATAGTGGTTGGTGACTATCATCGGAAAGGAGAAATCCAAAAAGGGAAGGCAATGCCTTTAAACCTGTATAGACGTAAACCGGGAACACTACATAAAAGTAAAACACGATGGAAAAGGTAAAGTACAACCACTACTAAAAACAACCACTGAGATTAAAAGTAAGTACTGAATGTAAAGGGGCCATTATACAATCCCAACTATAAATAAAGTATCGAAAAATGGAAAAACATGCTCTGGAGGTTATCCACCAACGATCATACCTGAAGGGTAGGTATACCATGTCGTCTATCATCACTGCCACTCACCACGTCTGTCAATAACCATGGAACACTGTCCAGACTGGCTACTTGAGTCCCAGTCAAGCTGTCCGTCGTCTACACAATACATGGCACGGTTTTGGTGAAGCCCGTTCTTGTGTAAGTATAAAAATACCCAGTAGGGCCCTCGAGACCTGCAATGGTCTCTTGGAATTCCACAATGGAAAAACGACAAACAATGATCTCAATCACAAAGAACAATGTAAACGATATCTCACAACATGTATAAGTTATCTACAGAAGTAAAAAATGATTACTCATAAAGCTAGATCATCTTATTATGTCAAGAGGCTCTTCTGCTGACCCGCACATGATCGGTATGCGCTGACCCACATAGTATCACTGAGCACTGACCCACACATGATCAGTATGTGCTGACCCACACAGGATCCCTGAGTGCTGACCCACGTAGGATTTGTATGCACTGACCCAGATAGGATCGTTGAGCGCAGACCTATACAGGATCGGTATGTGCTGACCCATACAATATCTTTCAGCGTTGCCCCACATAGGATCAGTATTCATTCTTCACGTCACAACTAGACCTTGGATTCCCACACATAGCATGCTTGATTCCAAGAGGATCCTCTCCTCAAGACATCTGACATTCCTCAACCACATCTAAATCCCACAAATAAGTAACTCAATGAACCACCATGTCATAAGGGTTCCAATGAAACAGATGACACATCAATCAGACACCCAGTCTGTAAGTTATAGGCAATTTAGTACAGAGGGACAAGTTAGATTTGGGTTCGATCAAACCCAATCATACTCCAAAATTCTATAAAACCCATGTTTTATTGCTCAAAAGGACCACCTCATCCTGAGGGTACCGGTGCTGAAAACGGTTTATCAAATAGACGTCAAGTTTAAGAGATATATCCCTTTAAGAGAAATTGTTCCGTAAATGGGTCAGTGTCTGGTTCGACCTAGTCCGGCCGACCCATCCCACTAGGCCATGTAAAAAACCCAGACCACTAGCTGGGTGCGGCCCGCTGGCTGGGCGCGGGGGTCCATCCCCCTCCCGAACAGACAAGTTGTTCGTTCGGCTCTTCAGTCAGCGGTGCCAGTTGGCGCCGCTCCACCTAGCCGGTCCACGTAGACCGGTCAACCGCGGACCCAAGGGAATAGGTACTCCCTCCTACATGGCTCTAAGTTGCGACCCTCTTATCTGACCCTCCTCCGCGGCGTGCCATCGCCGTCAACATGGACGACAAAGGCTAGCCTCCTCTATGCACCGGTGCACCTTCAGGAACCACTGTCCTTTCGCTGCCGGTAGGCACCAGACACTGATCTCAACCGCCGCTGTTTTCCGCAGCTGGTTTCCACCACTACTGCACCGGTGGTTCTTCCGCGGGCCTTCGGTGAAGCTCTGATGGTCCGATTCTCTTCCCATATGCACCTACGGGCCTCCCGGGACGCCGCCTACACTGCGCGGCCCTCATTTTCTCTTTACCGCCATATTTCTCGGTATCCCACTAAGAACACATCAACCCGAGATCGGCGGAGGGTCTGGGCATTTTTTGGTTTGGCCAATGCCCTCCTCTTTAGATTTATAACATGGAATGAATTATTTAATCATAATGACTCCGATAAATACTCCCTACATTATCCTCCCACATTAAAGAATGAAATGCGGATCAACCACCAGGATGGATTAGTTGTGTTCTTCATAATATTAAAGAATGGGAAAAGGGAGGAATTAAACCCATAACCCCATACCTGGAACTCATTGGAAGACGCTGCTGATGAGGGAGAAGAACCCGCATTTGAAGGTGTTCTTCATAATTCTTTCATTCCTCTTTCTTCATTGGAGAGATTTTCCACTAGCGTTTCATTAGACCTTCCTCATTTGGATCCCTACAACCCATTCCATTGAATTGTTTGAATAGAAGAGAAGGAACAACCCATGTTATATTTCATTAATGCGGTTCATTAATAAACCGCGATTAATGTTCCATTAATTCAACAAATTTCATGGTTATTGATCCCAAGGTACATGTCATTAAATGACTCCCATTCAAGCCTATCCTTACACTATCGTCCCACAACCCTCCACTCAACTGTTGAAAGAGAATAAAATAACTCATGGAGTTATTTTAGTTTTTTGTAAAGTCCAACAAATACTTTTCCTTCCAACCCTTGATGGTCGATGTTAATATTTTCCTAAGTGAATCTTGGTGGTGTGAATTCAACAGTGCCCTCATATTTTTATTTCGAAAACTGGTTAAAAAGATAGAAATCATCACTCGCACGTTTACTGAACGTACCTTAAAAAAGTTAAAAAATTATTAACAGTCACACTCAACCCGCGCCAGTCGAGGTTAGGCTACGCCTAAGGGGAGCACACCCTCACGAAATCAATGCTACTCTCATATTTCCAATCTGATTTACCATTTAATATTTACAAGGATTTGACAAAAAAATAAGGGTTACTTAATTATTTTATTGATGGTGAAAAACTAACTTCCACTATTGGCTCATGCCGGCCAATGTTAGGATCTATCTAAGGAACGAATACCATCATGATTTTAGCGGTGGTCTCAAATTTTTAATTTGAGTCATGATTCGTCAGTTATAATCCTTTGAAAACTAAAATAATTTTATTTAATTATTTTATTTACAGTTATTCCATATTATGGTTTTCCCACTGGAGGCCTCCTTCAACTAAATTTTTGTCACTCCTAGGGTAATCCCACCATCCTAATTTCAACATTGAATTCATATTTCTAATCCAGGAATCTGTTTAGGATTTATTCCATTTTTTTTCGAAAAAATGTCACACGTGATATTTAAAGATTAAAATTCATTAACGGAACATTTCGGGCACTCCGAACCCTAGAATCGTGTGTCGTCATATTTCATGGTCTTGAAATAATTGCATATCATTAAAAAAATTATACCAAAATTCGGGGACATTACATTATCCCCGCCATAGGGCCTCACATCCCCAAAATCCAAAACAAAATAAAATCAAACAAGTGGGAGTACTGAGCATGAATCTGAGCCTCTCTCTCCCTTCTGCTCTCTTGGAGATTCCCATGCTTCCACTGAACGCGTACCAATGTAATCGACCACCCATGATGGACCTGATCATATCAGTCAAATATCTCCATTGATAACTCTGCAAAAATCACCCCATTGTCAATTCCTAGCTCTCCACTGTCGATGATGTGTGATGGATCATGCACATACCACCTCAGCTGCGACATGTGAAAAACATCGTGCACCTGATGAATCTATGGGGGATGAGCTGGGTGGTATGCCACCTCACCAACTCCACTTAAAAACTAAAATGGTCTGATTAACCTCAGAGATAGATTGACGCTCCAGAAAAGTCTCTACAAACCCCTTCGGGGTGAGACCCAAAGGAAAACATGGTCTCCCTCCTCAAAACTCAAAGGGCCTACATATCCAGTCGACATAAGACTTATGTGTGCGCTTTGCAGTCCTCATACTCTATTGGATGATTTGTACCCTCTCAATGGTAGCTCATATGAACTCTGGACCTATGAGTACTGACTCCCCTATGTCTATCCAGCATAAAGGTGATCTGAATGGCTACCCATACAAGGCCTCAAAATATTCCCTGCCAATGGTGGAGTGATAGCTATTTTTGCATGAAAATTCCACCAATGGTGGGTGGTCCTTCAAACTATGACCAAAATCCAGGACAAAATAATGAAGCACGTCCTACAAGGACTTTACGGTCCACTCCGTCCGAGCATATATCTGGGGGTAAAAATCTATGCTCAACTGAGATGGAACCTGATGCTCAGCTTTCATTTATTTGACATGTAAGGCATCATGAAACAAACAATGCCACCACTTTATTTATCCCTGGAAACTAGTACTAACGTTGGATGTCCGGGTACATCTTATCCACACCAGGATATACCACCAAAGGGGATGTATGGAATTCCATGGTGCATCCTACGAAAAGGATGAGGTGATATCCTCTTATCAAAACTCAGACAAGAGCCTGACCTAAGGATATCTAAGCACGTCGGGCCTCACCCTAAACATCCCCAAGTTGTGCTTCCCAAACTCACTGATGGTGTGGTGGAGTGACAGTCATATACTGAAGGAAAGTTTTTCCATCACTATCCACGAAGGATATCAGCATCCCAGCTAGATGCCCTGTCTCCACACTCAGCAGTTGTAAACCAGAACTCCTGGTGAGTGCGTCTACCACCACGTCCTACTTCCTAGGAGTATATTCTATCTCTAAGTCATAGTACTGGAGGAACTCCAAACATCACTGTTTTCACAACTACTCAAAAGAATACAGGCACCATTCCATCCACGTGAAAGGCTACCCCTTTTAACTAATGGATGTTCCCATAGACCCTTTGGTAGGGGGTACTCATTCTCCATGGACACTTGGTTAAAGTTCCAGTAATCTACACATAACAAGGAACATTGGGTCTTACTAAGTCCTTCCTTTGTAAGTTCTCCAACTACTCTCTCAGCACCCGGAGCTCCAAGGGAGCCATCCGATATGAAGTTTTAGATACAGGTGTCATCCCTAGGTATAAGCCAAAGCAGAAGTTCATCATCATGTAGAGAGGTAATCATGGAAACATCTTTTGGAAGATGTTCCCACACTCTTCCACAACTATTGGGAACTAAAAACTCAAAACACCTTCTTCCATGAGGGTAAGACTAGCTGACTCAAGAGAGATTGGATACACCCTCAGAATCATTAGTTTATCTCGTGCTTCTTGGGTTTCCTTTTCCACTGACCAAGGAAAACCCCATTTTGACACTACAATTATACCACATACTTTTGCCTAAAATAGTCAATCTGATCATTAACTGTGGATGAACAGTCCATAGCTAATCTAACGTCGTAAGTCCTCGACGCTGCCACTAAGAGGTTCCAACTGAAACTCTAACCTCAAGGGTTAGATCACACCATCGGCATAAGTGTGATTATCAAGTCTCCTCACGTAGATATCTCTATATGTAAGGGTAAAGTAAATAGTATAACCAAAAACTCTAGGTCTTGAACAATATTCATGATAATAAAGAATGATTAGTACCTATGTCTATTAATTCGTCATCAAGTAGTAGACACAGACCATTACATGAATAATTCTTGGAGCCCTTGGGTCATAGTCCTTGACCGCATGCAGATACTCCCTTCCCCTATCATCCAGCTCCCTGACACTGTTGGGGACCACATTGGGGTGGTGGGTGTAACATGTCGAATTTTATAACACCTCATACTTCTCTCATACCTACTATTCCAAATCTGTTGTCCTGAAAATTCTTCTTCCCCTATGACTTCCTATTCCTAAAACATTTTACACGTCCATGTCTCTGAGACTGATGTCGGTTTCTTTCTTTCCCACTGCTGAAATTCAATGGATGTATCTACTCAGCCAAATAAATTTCAACCACAAAAGTTTCTCTCTAGAACCCTAAAATAAGTATGAATGCATTGTGGAATAGTGATGTCTTAGATGACCCTAATCACATCTCACTTATAGGTTCGATCCCTGAATCAGTGGTCATATCGTATTCATCAAATACCCAGAATGGTCGGTACACCTAGAAGAATACTCAGATACTGACATGCCTTCCTATTGAAGCTGTAGAAGCTCTTGGGAACACATACCCCTTAGCATTTTATGGAAAGAGACCCCTTCTCTAAGGAAGGTTCTCAAGCTTTGCCCAAGGAAATTACATCTCATCGTAAAATAGGGGTAATATAAACCTCGTCATCGCCCTGTTGACCCATGTAGAAGGCTCACTGCCAGGTCTTCCATCTGATCGTATGGTGACCTAGCTAGATGGAAACTCAGTCACCACCATAAGACAGTCCTTATATGCCTCTGATTTGGTCTCTCCTCAGAACCTGAGGGGTATCTATCATTGAATCTCAAGTAAGGAACTAAGCCTACCTGTGTCCTCTACCATTAGCACCGATAGTAACTACTGGACAATGGGAATTGGAAACACTGAAACACCACCCAAAGGTACCATCTCAGGAAAAATTCCTTCTACCGAACCCTCATCACTATCTGGACCATCCTCATGGCCACACATTGAAATTCTGGCTGGCTATCTATGTGGAGGAATATTGAAAGATAATCATGAATAACCACTGTGAAAAGGTCATACCTAGTAACCAGAGCTGACTCAAAAGAGATCAATAGAAAGATCATTTTCAAAACACATGAAACTAGTGTTTTCGTGTACCAAGTTAGAAAATAGAATTTAGGGTCCTGGGGTATGGATATATTGGCTGCCACACCTACAATAGACTCCCATGACTGATATCAGAGCACAATACACTTAACATAATTTCCCCATTGAGAATACAGAGTCTAAGTTCTTCTAGTATAACCGACCCCATGTGATACCAATTTGTCACGAACCGTCCCCCGGGGCCCATTTCGTGACTATCCTAAGCCCACCATTCATAGGCCAAGGGTTGGGGACTAGGACCAGAAAGGTGAAATCAAAAAAGGGAAGTCATTTCTTTTAAACCTGTATACACAGAGAAAGGGAACACTGCATAAAATTAAAACATGATAGAAAAGGAAAAGTAAAACCACTACTAAAAACCACCACTGAGAGTAAAAGTAGGTATTGAAATTAAAGGGGACAGTATACAAGCCCAACGGGAAAAAAATTACAAAAAATGGGAAAAACATGATTCAAAGATCATCCACCATGGATCCTACATATAGAGTCAGTAAAACATGTCGTCTGTCGTCACTGCCACTCACCACGTATGTCAATCACCTCTGAGCACCGTGTATCCCTGGCACCCCGAGTCCCGGTCAAGCTGTCTATCGTCTGCACAAGACACGATAAGGTGTCGGTGAAGCCCGCCTAGGGGTGAGTATAAAAATACAAAGAAGGGTCCCCAATACCCCCAAAGGTCTCTCATAATTCCAAAATTGGAAAACCACAACTCATGATTTCAATCACAAAGGACAAAGTAAAGGACAACTCACAATAGGTATAAGTTAAGTATAGAAGTACATATGATTAGTCGTAAAGCTAGATCATCTTATTCAGTCAAGAGGCTTTACTACTGACCCAAATAGGATCGGTATGCGTTGACCCATATAGGATCGCTGAGCACTGAACCACATAGGATCGGTATGTGCTAAGCCACACAAGATCACTGATCACTGAGCCACACAGGATCGATATGCGCTGACAAACACAGGATCACTGAGCACTGGCCCTCAAATGATCGGTATTCATTCTTCACATCCCAGCCAGCCACTGGATTCTCATACTTAGCATACTTGATTCTGGGAGGATCCTATCCTCAATCCATCGGTCATACCTCAACTGCTACAAATTCCCACGAAGAAGTAACCTGATGAACCACCATGTTATAAGGGTTCCAACTCAAAAGACACCATGTTAATCAGACACCGTGGCTGTAAGTTATAGGAATTTTACTACCGAGGGCCCAGTTGGATTAAGGTTTGATCTAACCTGGCCATACTCAAACTTTCCCAGAAACTCAAGTGGAGTAACTCAAAAGGACAACTTCATCCAATGGGTTCTGGAACTGTACACCGTTTTCCAAATAGATGTCCGGCATATGAGATATATCCCTTTAAGAGAAACTGGGCCGTAAGTGGGTCCAGGTCTGGTCCAACCTAGTCTGTCTGGCCCGACCTCCTTGCTGGATGCATCCTGCCAGGCTGCTAGACCGACCTAGCCTACAGGTTGGGGTGTTGGGGTTCGTCCCCCTCCCAAATGGATAAGTTGTCTGTTTGGATCTTTAGTCAGCAAAGCCAGTTGGCACCGCTCCACCTAGACCGTCCACATGGACCGGTTAACACTGAACCCACAGGCATGGGTCCGCCCTCCGCCACGATCCTCCTCAGTGGTGCGCTTCCATGGAGTGACACCACTGTCAACTCAGATGGAAAAGGACGACGACCTCTATCTCCCACGACGCCTTCTGGTGCCACCATCCTTTGGTGGGAGCCGGTCGCCGCCACCGACAGTCGCCGGTCGCCGCCACTGCTATCGCGCCCACGTTTTTTCCACAGTCCACCTGTGATGCTCCATTTGTTCTATTTTCATCCTATCTTTGCCTATGGGCCTCCAGAGACACCACCTACACTACGCAACACTCGGTTTTGCCTTTCCGCTGTATTTCTCGGTCACCCATGAAGAACACATCAACCTGAGATTGGCGGAGGGTTTGGGCCTTGTTTGGTTCAGCCCATGCCCTCTATATTAGCGGTATAACATGAGAAGGATTATGTTATCATAAAAACTCCAATAATGAAACCCCACATTATACCCCCTCATTAAAGAATGAAATGAGGATCATCCCATTGGATGGTTGATCTGTGTACTTCATAATATTCAATAAAAGGAAAAAGGGATGAATTAAGAACATAACCCCCTACCCAGAACTAATAGGAAGACATTGTAGATGAGGTAAAATAACCCATGTTAGAAGTTGTTAATCGGTGTTCGTTTGTTCCACATTATTTATTGTAGAGAGTTTTCGCTGGCGCTTCAATAGAGCTTCCACATGTGGATCCCCAAAACCAATTCCATAGGTTTGTTTAAATAGAAGAGAAGGAACCACCCACATTGCATTTCATTAATGTGCTTCATTAATAAACTAAAATTAATGTTCCATTAATTCAACGAAAGTTGTGGTTATGCAACCCAAGGGTCGTGCCATTAAATGACTCCCATTAAAGCCTGACGTTACACCACAGTCCCGCTAGCCGCTGCACAACAGTGGAAAGGGGAATAAAATAACACATGGAGTTATTATTTTTGTAAAGTCCAAAAATTATATTTTTCATCCGACCCCTGACTGTCAATGTTAAGATTTTCATAAGATAATCCCGATACTACAAATTCAACATTTCCCTCACATTCTTAATCTGAGCACCAGTTCAAAATATAGAAATTGATGGTCATACATTTATTAAACGTTCCTTAAAAAGATAAAAAATTACTAACAGCCACGCTCAACCTGCTTGGCGTGAGGTTAGGCTCTTCCTATGGAGAACACGCTCTCGCGAACTCAATGGTACTCCTGTATTTCTAATCCGAGGTATCATTTAGGAGTTATAATGTTTTGATAATAAAATAATTGTTACTTAATTATTTTATTTACTGCAGAAAACTAACTTCCAATATTGGCCGCACCGGCCAATGTTAGGATCTTCCTAAATAAATAACACCCTGAAAAGTTCAACAGTTTTCTCATATTTTTAATCAGAGTCACCGTTCGTGAGTTATAAGCATTTGAAAAATAAATATAAAATTTACTTAATAATTTTATTTACGGTTATTCCATTTTCATGTTTTCTCACTGGAGGCATCCACCGACTATACTTAAGTCGCGCCTAGGGTAAACCCGGTATCCAAAACGCAACGGTGCCCTCAGATTTATAATATGGGCACCAATTTAAGAGTTATTCCACTTTTTCAGTAAAAATACTAATGTGCTCTATTTAATGCTTAACAATTTTCGACGGATCATTTCGGGCACACCGGACCTCAGAATCACTTGCCGTTAAATTTCAATGTCTCGAAATAATTCCATATAATTAAAATATATATATAGAAATTCCAGAACATTACCTAAATTAATTATTTACCTGGAAAATGTTGTGAAATTTTATTTAATTGAAATAACTAAATAATAAACTTTATAATTTAATTATAATATTTTTTTCCATATTGAGTAAAAAAACCTTAGGTAAATATTTATCCCAGAAATGATTTGTAATGTTTTCTATTACCTAGAATCAAGGTCTTTTTTTCACCACTCTCTCTGTTAGTCATAACTAGAAACCATCATCGACCTGATTCAACTTCAAAATAGTAAATGTAAAGAGTTTCCTTTTCACATTCAAAATATATTATGACGTCAAATATCATTTCCAATTAATTGATACATCATTCATAAATTATTGTTTTGGAAGTTCCACAGTAAAATGGAGGGTTCTATTTCATGAAATTCTAAATTAATGACATTTCCCTTTTTGGTAAATCTAGTATATCTCTAAAATGGATGCCACCACCATTAATTACTTACATCAACTAGTCCATAACTAATGAATTTGGCATTTACATTTAAAAAAATTAAAAAAATAGTAATATGGAATGATATTTTCCTCCAGAAAACACTTGACTTTAGCTTTCATGTTTTCTAAATAGAAAACCTCTCTGAGTAGTCACAAATTGGAATAATTTTCATGGTAATATTAAAATTATATATTTAATTTTAAAAATATTTAAATTAAAATAATTAATAGTTATTCTATTAACATTATCTAAACCACAAAATTAATCCAAATTTTTTCACTAATACCATTTATAAGGTTACATCCTCGAACATTTCATAATATAGTGTCTTTAGACTACAATGTGTTTCTTGAATTCAAAAAGATCTTTTATGTTTATATTTTTAGAGAATTAGGTCAGAAAAATTAAATTAGAAAAACATATATTACCCAACAGGCACATATACTCATTACCCACTTTTTCCACAATATAATACATTTAAAATGACAAAAGGTTTCTTTTCATGACCAGTTTTCATAACTATAAAATTGAGTTATTCTGTATTATTAATCTTCATTACACCCTGTGGAAAACATTTAAAATAATGGGATGATCATAAAAAATAAAACTAAGGGACCTAAAAGAAATTAATCTATTTTTCGAGTTAAAAACAGAGAAAACCTAAAGATAATAACCTTTATCACAACAATAATTGACCATATACCATAAATCATAACCTTATAAAAAATAAACACTTTTTTCTAAAAGAAAAACATTGAACCCCCTATAAAGATAATAAAAAACACATTAGGAATATTAAAGATTTATATTTATTAAATGTGTTAATCTTTTGTCAGAGATAACAAGACACTAGTTGAATCCATAGTTGAAACCTCCCCTGTTAACTCCATCCTTCATGCATATTAATACAATGAAATTTACACAATGCATTAGAAAACTATATCGGCATCGACGATTTTATATATTAATTTTCGATCACATTTCATCATCTTTAATTCCCATGTACAATATCATAAATAAATCATTTTAATATTATACCATTTAACTATAAATCCATTAAAAACCATTTAATCCTTTATTCCAATCACTTTATGATATCCAAATACCTATTAACATAAAAAACATTTTCACAAATAAATGGCCAAGAAAAAAGGTAAAGAGGAGTTTTTTATAAATAAAACATGAATTATTTCAAAAGAATAAAAAAATGAATGTGTTAGTGGGAAATACAATTGGTTCTATATATGTTAAAATATTATATTCTTTTTTCTTTTCTATGGAATATAAAAATGTTTTGTACAAAATAATTAAAAATATTTCTTTTGAAATCATTTTAAATAATTTACAATGATACATAAAATTTACTTTGTAATTATTTTTTCCGATGAATATACAACCGTAAAATGTTTTTATGAATATAGACATGGATGAAAATTATTTTAATAATAAATTGTTAAAACATTTAAACAAGTTTGTAAGTGAAAGTGTCCCTCACCTTGTGTCAAACTCCTCACATACATTATTTATCATCTTTTATCATAAAGATATTTTGATTATTTACATTATTTCGAAAAAATTTCAAGTTTATTATTCCTTTTATTTAATTTATTACCAATTTATATTCAATTTCTTAATATATTAAATTCGAGTTGGATTTTTTTACAATATTAAGCTCATATCACCAAAATGATATTTTTAAGTGGACTATAGTACAAGAGGTAATTAATTCCGTCATATAGATAATAATAATAATGAAATAATTTTCAATTTAATATATTAATTATAATTCTAAAACCTGAAAATAAAAATATTTTTGAAAAATAAACTGGTTCCAATCATGGAGACGTAAAGCCATATTCTTGCATGAGTAATGTTTCCATTTTCAATGATCATTGGGGGACAAAAGGTAGTTATTATTTTTTATTTGTAAAATAATAATTATATAATAAGTTGATAATTATTTTTTAAAATAAACATATATATCTTCCATGATAAGTGGTGGTGAAAAACTAATTTCATTTCTTCTTGGAGGTGGTAGTCCACACATACACATGAAAGATTTTATCATTTTTCAATGAATGGAATGTTAAAAAATTTATGATAAATTAAATTTATATAGATATAACTATTTCATTAATAGCAGATATATATATATAATAAATTTATTATTATAACCAATCACGAAACGTGAGGATGGGAAATGAATTTCATATATTTGTGTTGTGGTAGTCTTCCATATACATTAACAACAATATATTCCCCATTTTATTGAAAATGATATGGATATGTATTATTAAATTACTATAATAAAATCTATGTATATGGAATATACTTATTTTATTATTCCATAATGGATGAATATTATTTTAAGGATGTATGTAAATAAATAAATAAAATCTTGGTTATGAACTATACCTTTTCATAAAAATACACTATTTTTCATGATTTAGTTTCCATAAATGGTTGAAATTATATTTAGATTAAAATAGAATACCCAATGGAAAACCCTTTTTAAGAAAAAAAAATTATGCCCAAATTGTACTTCTAAAAAAATTAAGAATAAAGATGATTCAAATATAATTAATTAGAATATATTGGAATAAATAATACATAGTTTGAATTTATATCATATTCAAATCACAATTTTACTTTTAAATGAATTTATTTAATGAAAACAATTAATTTCGTTATAAAATATGTTAAATTTCACCATTCACAGAAAAATCTGTATTTTTAGAAAAATTCTGAAATTTCACCACAATATATTTATTATTATAATTTCAAAAAAGAAATTACTTTTTTAAAATAAAAAAATATATATAAATGAAACATTTCAATAATACCTTATATTAAAAGGAGTTTAATAAGAATAAATTTTTTTCATTATTTAATTTTAAAAATATAATTTTAAGATAAAGAATATATCTATCTAACAAATAAATACTAATAAGGCATGAAATTGATTATTATCTTTCCCTAGGTTGTAGAATATAAAATTTTCCTTCATTCTTCTTGTGGTATTTGATTAACCATGTACTCCTCTTCTTTACAAATTCTTATCAATTCATATGAAATTCATCCCCTTTGGAAATAAACAAGTACAACATATATTATATGTTTATGTATGAGGAAAATAGTTTTTTATCCTTTGTGAAAAGAGTAATAGCTCCACATTAGTATTATATCCTATATCACATCAATTAGATAAATTCTATATGAATACCATCATATGGACATCATCATGTGTTTTTCACATTGTATTTAAATTATCATTGATCATATGCTTCATAATAGTAATAGAAATATTACCAATTTAATAAACCAATATAAATAGCCTTATTTTATATCTGAAACTTAGTGATCTCATCATATTTAATCAAATATTTAGTAACATTTCCATGACCTAATTTCATTCAACCTATGAGATTCACCATTATTCACCATAGTATTAAAATATTCACTATATCCTCTTCTCAAAAACCTATAAGAACATTTACTAATAAAATACATGAATAATGTTATCTAATTGAAATGTGCATATTTCTGTATAAATTCTACAAAGATCATTATATTTTTTTATGAATCTATATATGATTAATTCTTAAAACCAGTACTAATAGTGGAATGATTCACCTATAGCTCATCTCCTTATCTATATATTTACGAAACGACATCATGTTACTCCTATTTTTTCATGAAATATATTCATCTAAATCATGCATGGCCAATTAATCAAAGTGTGTAATCTCTGAAAGCCTCAACATAGACTCAATATATAGTATTCGATCAAAATTTTCAGTATTCTATTTGAATTATTGACACAACTGGTGCTCAAAAATTCATGTATGTGAGTTGCATCAATATTACATGTATGTTATGAGGTAAAAATGTCAAACTCCCCCAAATTTGCATGCATAAAAGAAAAAATATTATCAAATATCATTTAATTTAGTTGAATATACTTGAGAATACACTTTCTCAACTTTTATATGATCATCCAGTTTATGATCTTATGGTATCACAAATCTTATCTCATCTGGCCTATTCACCAACTTCGGGTTCTTAGAGTAGATGTGATCATGCCTTACAATGGATTCCCAGGAGTCTCGTGCTTAACCCATTTCTATACTCAAAGAATATTATTCTATATTGAAGTTCCATTATATGGAAGCACATTATTCACAAAATATCTTAGCAATGGAATAAAATTATCATAAAAGATCCTTTGTTCATGGATGGTGCAGATGAAACGTCCTTCTTCAAGGAGGATCCCTGAAACCATTACTCACAGAATCATTTATTTTCAAACTCAAATTTAATCCACAATCTGAACACATGGTCGAATGTCTCAGGATCATGGAATATTTTATTCTCATGTAATCCAATCTATATGGAATCATGGATCTCATATTTATCTTAGTGTATTACTGATCACCTATCCTGGATATTTATATGATAATAATTATCATATGTGAGTTATATCATGATCATTTAATGAATCATTTACCAGTGGACATTAAATGGAAAATATATTATAAAATTCCCTTATCTAAATATAGATTCATGAGAGGTTTAATATGATCAATATACTAGATTTAAAATGACCTAGGTTAAATAGACCTTGTGGGGTTTATTATTTATATATCATTTACTAGTTGGAGTACAATGTGTAAATTTTTGGAATCCCATATGAAATATTTATGTGATTGTTTCACTCTTAATAAACATTTATTTTCACCCAACCTCTTGATGCAAGTAACGAAATCCTATCTAGAAAACCTCTTCTTAATCATTATGCTACCCCGTATGGGGGAACTTGATAACTTCAATGTGCATTGTGAACGTGTTATTTGTACCGTTGTTTGATTTATATCTCTATACAAACCACCCCACTTACTCATGTTATCCATGTAAGCTAGATCCATTGGGGTTTATAAAACCTTCCACATGTGTAGTTGAGCTGGACACTTTGTTTACATTGGGTTCAAATAATTTGTAACAAAACTATTTTCAAAACTGTTGGTACAAGTGTTAATAATTTTTAAGTTCACCAAAATTAAAATTTAGATTCTTTTTTTTATTTTTAAATATAATCCATAGAATTAAAAAAAATTCACTTATTATTCTTGAAAATTATATTATTTTTTATGTAATTCAAATTAACTACCATTTTATTATCTTAAATATGTTCATTATTTTAAAATATAAATGTATAGATCTTTTAAATGAAATGATTGTATTATTAATAATTAAAACATCACCACAATTATCTTTAACATCACCCATGATTCTTTTTTCTGTACATAATTTTAATTCTTCAAACACAATTAATTAACAATTAATTTTTAAAGACCAGTTCAAAAAAATTCAAATATAACTTGTTTATATGTTTTGATTAATTAAATTTGTTCCTTAAAATAATTCCAATATGAATTATTAAGGAACTTTTTTAATTTTATTTGCATTTATGTTGTAATAAAATCTCTAAATCATTTATCAATATCTTTAATTTATGAAAGAAAATGGAAATATTTATTTGGTACATCTGTCCCTCCATTTATTTGTTGTTTCAATACCTTTATTCTCTTTAAGAATATATGTGAAAACTTTATTATATTCCTTATTAAGAATGAATGAAAATTAAAACTATTGAATTAGTCTCACTAATACATTCTTTAATCCCATTTTGAGAATTGGATCTCTAAAAATCAAATTCTTATCTCAATCTTGTAATATGAAATATAGGCTATTATATTTGCTGAGAATGGAATGATACCACATTTGAATATTAAAAATAAACCATCAACTAATATCTCCAATTATTCATCAAAATAACCCTGTGTAGAAAATATGATATCATAGCCCAAAAATTAATATATTCAATTGAAATCCCTAGTAATTAATATGATTTTGTAAATTTATAAAATAGAGGATATTAAAATATATTTGTCAATAAATAACACTTTATTTAAAAAACATAAAAAAACTACAAATGAATTCAAATTAAAGACAGATCACTCTCCTTTCCCAAATCAATAAAAAATACCCCTTTAAAAAACATTAATTATAATTAAAACAAGTTGGTAAAGGTTATTTAAAAATACCTCAACCTTCAATCTTTTTTGGAATTTCTAGAATTTCTTATTACCATAAAATTGAAATTCATTTTTCCATCTATCATGATTCTCAACTATAAATGGGTTGAAATCACTTTCTATTCATAATCGTATATCTCAAGTATAATTTGAGATCACTTCAAATTGCAATCGGTAGTTGACATGAAGATAAATTTCTCTTTTTTTGTAATGATAGCCTCACCAAGTTCTCCCTATTCATTTTATCTTCTAAAATTTCATATATGTTAAATAATATAAACAAATAATAGGATATACAGAGAATGTTTCATTTCCCTTAATTTTTGATACAAGGTTAACTATGATCCTTCATCAAATATTTCTCATTCATGTTGATATTTATATTGGGAGAATTCCCCATTTATATTATTCAGTTCACTATCAAAGCCTAATATTCTTTGGGAAGCATGAAATTCATAATTAAAATAATTTCATTATTTTAGATGTTCCTATAAGATTCAAATGGATTGATAACAATTTTATTTTATATTTTTTCTTGTTATGTCAATAATATCAAGAACTATTTATCACAATTTACGATTTTCTTGCACCTCCCACAATGTCCTTCACTAATACTTGGGTTTTCATTTGATAACACGATTTTATTAAATTCAAGATTTTTTTTGGAATTATATACATTACATTAGCCATAAATTCATCATGTTCTTGTTTTAACCCTTTTACCTTTTACAAATCATCTATACAAATAACAAAAATATCTTTATGAACCAGCTCACAATCTTTTGGATATCAAAATGGTTTCTGTTCATCCTTGGATTTACCCCTTTTGGATTGAATTGTTACCACATTTTTAATATTTTAAATGATGTGAAAAAATTGTTAATAAAAAATAATTATTAAATTAATATCTTATTGTGAATAATATATCTCACAAATAGTTTAAAACCCCAAGGAACTATAAGTTTACTGTCTTAGATATTGGAAACATAAATAACATTTATTACAAAAATTACAAAATTTAACCCATAATCATGCTACTATATACTATTTATAGAAATATCCCATGATTAAATAATATTTAGATCCATAAAAACCCATGTAATGAAATAATAAATAAATTTCATGGTTTAATTCATTATAAAAATATTATTTAATTTTTAAATCCAAATGGAAATATTTTTATCTAAACTATTTTATTATATGGCTTTCTTGAAATTATTAATTAATAAATTTTACAATTTTAATTAATGAATATGAATTTAATTTATTAATTCATAATATCAAAATATAATTAGGCAGAAATTTTGGGATTTTTTTTGAAAATATTGAGTTTTTAGGGAATAGTGAAAATACTGTATTTGTAAAAAAATCATTTATTTTCAATAAATTAAGTAATAAAAAAATAAAATTACTTTCTGAATATGATTTAATAAAAAATAATTATTTTTTAGATATACTTAATCCACTTAATTAATTTTTATTCACCTTTTTAATTTTAGTATATTTTTTGGGATTATAATAGAATTTTTCAAAAAATAATTTTAAAATGAATAATCTTTCACCGTTAAACATAATTACAATAATCCATAATTAGAAACTCAATAAATTAAATTTATAAATTATATATCAATAAATATTAATTGAGATTCATGAAATGAGTATTATTTATCATAGAATTAATATAAAATATTATCATACATGAAAATACATCTATAAACCCATCATTTTCATCGCATTAGTGGGGTTTGATTTAAATAATATTTTTTAAAATATGTGACTTTAATTTAGTAAAATAAATTCAATATTTTGAAGTCTTGATAGTTTATATTTTCAAATTCTATCAAGAATGTTTTTTAATATAGTGAATTCGGAAATAGTAAAAACTAATTACCACATTTAAGGTAAAAATTTGTATATTGAGGAGTTAAACTAAAAAGATAAGGTTAAAATGAAAAAAATTGTATAAATTATATTATATTGAAATACTTATAACTTATAATATGTAATTATAAATATTAATCTATTTGGAACCCCTTTTGAATGTTAAAAACATTCATACACCTTTTTTTCATGAAATTTTTTATTGTGCAACTGACCTCACTTATAAAAGGCCACCCACTCTCTTTTCTTCTTCAAAACATCCGAAACTTTTCTTTAGAAAAAAAATAAATTTAAAAAATTCATATACATATCCTAAAACCAATTTTTTTAGAAATAAATTCTAGTAATACATTCGGTATAATCATAAATAGGATGACCGAGAAGAGGTAACATTCCTAACTATGAATTTCTTTTATTTCTTCTTCCACCATCATAAAATATTATTCTTTCAATCTTATATAATAAAAAAATTATCTCCCATATAAATATGTGTAATTATTTTATTTTCCTCAATTATATCCATATCCTCTTCCCTCATAGAGGAAACATTAAAACCAAACATGTATACAATGGACTACCACCTCCCAAACTGACATGACACGTTTTCCATCGACACCTCCCACAGTTTTGTATAATGATTGATATAAATAATATATATGTTTATCAAAAAAAATTATACCCATTTAGTCATTATATCATATATACCCTTTTTACGTTACATTTCATATGAGATATGATAATGCGGCTCATGCGTATGGTGGAATACAACCTTGCAAAGAAATTTGATTAGGTTTTCACTAATGCTTTATATGGAAGGTAATAAGGATAATGTTAATGAATATATGTTATATTAATGACATAATTATTTTTCATGAAATATAATTCACTCTAAAATGATAATATTTCATTTTCATTCTTACCTTTTCCCTCAATGAAAATTTATAATGTCGTTCATGCATGTGTGGACTACCAACCCCCCCCCCCTTCACGAAGCGATGGGACTCTATTTTCATCACCAAAAAACATAGATGACAAATATAACTTTATTTAGTTAAATAATATGGTATATATGATATTAATATAATTTTTTAATGGAAAAATATCACTTCCCTACTTTCTATAATGATGGTTGAAAAATGGAAACAATTCTCATGCATATGTACGACCTACGATCTCAATGATCGTAACATACTTAATTTCTCAAAAGAACCATATATTATTTTCCTTGAAATTCAAATTGATTTATAAATATTTCAATTATTTCTTGATTATTAATTTTGATATGTTTAAATAATGACCACATTGCCCATAGTCAAAACTACCAAATTTATTTTTGACAAAAGAAGAAAAATATCATTAAAACATCCAATGTAATCTAAATTAATTAAGTAATTGTATATAACATGATAATAAGTGAAAAAATGACTAATAAACTTTTAAAAGTCTCTTAATTAATTAAATAAATAAAATAACATTCTTATTTAGGAATATAAAGAATATACATGATGAGTCGGTCTCAAGGTAAGGGACTTCGACTCAAATTTCTTCCATTGAGGCATATTTCGATGTTATGTGGCTATATTATTTTATAGTATGTTTATATATCCCCTATGAAATGTTTTATCATTAATTTATCTTTTATAATGGTAATAAATTTGTTTTAAAAAATTTAGTCATTCATGGGGATTGTGATTCAAATATTTCTAAGGTGATAAAAGAATTTTGTTTTTGAAAAATCACCTTAAATGTTTTCATTATAAATCTAATTTCTGTACATGTCCATACTTTTAAAATGATAATATTGTGGTAATGGAAATTTTATAAATGAAATTTTTTTCTCCCATTTTTTTTTTCAAAAATGGAATCTTTGAATGAAATATGTGAATTTATTTACAAATGACAAAATGAATGTTTTATTTTAATGTATACAGTGCAAAAAATTTCATCCACTTTAAACATTATTTGAAGTTTGGATTCCATCATAAGGATTCATTTTTTATTAAATTAAAACCATCATTACATTTTTTTAGTATTGTAGAGTTTAAAAGTTCGGTTGTAAAAGGAATGGATATTTTAATAATTGAAAACGTTCTCTTAAGGGTGAAGATAATATTCTATGAATGTGTGATTAAAAATTGGTAGCTATTATGTGTTATTAGAATGTTGTGGTTCATTGGAATTATCTTTATTGAAGAGTGGTAATGTTATTGTCAAAGGGAGATATGTTATATTACAATCTAATTATGGGTGGTTAGGTTATAGACCAAGGATGGTTGGGTGCATGATATCCCTCCATTGAATTTGGCTTGAAATTTGACCTTAGGGTTATTCAATTTGTAAGAGGGATATGGATAATGATATCCTAGTATAATTACATGATATTGCTATGATTTATTTGATATTTAATGATTTTACTTGAGAAAAGTGTGTGTGTACTTTTTTTATTTTAAAATTACTTATTTATTTCACTCAATGAATACTAATATTAAGGTAATCATTTCATGGGTTTCCACATTTTCACTAGACTAATGATTTTCATTCTTTTTATATCCCGTAATATGATTTTTTTTTCTTATATAACGTTTTAAAAAAGTATTTATGGTTTTTAGGGATGGGTATGAGAATGAAATAAGTCATTATAAAAGTCATAAACAATTTTCTTCAAATAAAATCATGTTTTATCTTAAAATTTTCATTTTGTAAAACATATGGATACAGATTAAAAGTGTCCACTATGTATAATATAGTTATGTTATGTGTGATTTTTATCCTTCTTCACCAAACATATAAACCTGGGATGATACTATATAACATCCCATGTAAACAATGGAAATTTTTTTTATATCTATTAATAGTTGTGAATTAAATGTTAATTTTACTTCAATGGGGATGCTTTGTTTGATGGCGTACCCGACACACAATAATGGGTTTCTCTAAAATCTTATGATGTATACAAGGCTGAGTCATATTGAAAAATAATAATATAATATTATTTTAGATAATAGTTAACTAGAATATGATTATACCTTTTTGTTAATTGTTTTTTACATTTATCCAATAAAAGTTAGAGGCTTAAAATGTGAATGAATCCAATTTTAAGCATAAATACTCTAATATTCTTTAAAAGGCCGATTTATCTCCTTTTGATGGAGAACCCTTTTTAAATCTAGTTTTTGACACTTTTATATATTATATTTAACAAAATAAAATTCTTATTTATAATCAGGACATCAAAATTTACTTTCGATGAAATTTTGGTATTTTTCTAATGATGATCGTTTTTTAATGACTGGTGAAAAATACTGCATTTTAAGTCAAAACTGTCTTTTCATCTGATTTATTTATATAGATATATTTTACTTTTAATTGGTTTGATGGTGTAATTCGATTATATTTTTTACTATTCAATCTAATGTTGGTCATTTTATGTAATTTCACTTTGAAATTGGAGATAAAAAATGTCAATCTTTTGATAATTATTATTTCTGAAAACACGCTTTTTGGTTTTGAAAACAGAAATTAATTTTAAATAAATTTTTGAAACTTATGTGTTTTTAATATGGAAAAATGGATTCCATATTTGAAATAAGGAGGTCCAAATTTTTTAAATAGTTAAATTTTAATTTAAGATATTATGAATAGTAACTTCAGTAAATATTTTATTTACAATGGTTAAAGGGTAAATCTTGAAAATAAGGTTAACCAAATAATATTATAATAATATTAAATTATGCTAACACGTTTCTTAATTCTATTTTATGATATATGTCTGACCATGGGAATCCTTGGGATGATTTTGGGACCCCATGGAGACACTTTTAAGTTAAAATGGAACTATAAAAATTAATTTAATGTGAAGGAAAATGTAACATAAACATATATCTCTTAGTAAAACTATTTTTATAATGGGTTATATAATTTATATTTTGGACTATAAATATTCATTAGAAGGATAAAAATATTTCTACATAATGGAATTTTATTTTTAATTGTTAGACATCATATATATAAATTTACATATGACACAATGATGATATAATGATTACATCATTAATGAATGTTTTACATAAATGAGATTACAAATATTAAAATAAATTCATTTTGTATCTTTTTATGCAATCCAATAATTTTATGGATGATAAAAACATGTTATATTTGAATAAATGCATGTTTTTAGAAAGAATAATGTTATGGGTTTTTTAAATGTCTTGATATGAATAGTTTATAAATTGACATAAATGAGTTTTTAAAATGAATACTATTTTATTGAAGGATAAAATAATCCTAAAAATCTAAGATTCAGTCAAATTAAATATATGATGTTAAAAGTATCATTAGTGATATATTTTTGGGTTTCGTGGCATTTCATAGTAAATATATTAACCATATAGTAGGGATATACAAGACGACATGGTAAAAGTTAAATTATTTAACTAAAGGTTAAAGCTAAAAGATAAGGTTACTTTTATACACAAAACTTATCTAAAACCGATTTTTTAAGAGGATTTATAATAATAATCACCTTATCATCTAATTAAATGAGTTGGGGACCTATTGAAATCTAAATTATGTTTATAATAAAATAATATTTTCAAACATTCCTAAAGAGCGCCTCCTCCCCCTTATAAAAGGTCATCACCTCTAACTTATTACTCACATATCTCAAACACCTTGGCTCATCCAACCTATATTCCAATAATCTCACAACATCATTCTCTTCCACCTAGAAGACTTACCTTAGGCATAAGGCACTTCAATAATGCCTTTTGGTTCGTACCAAAGGAGGGTACCCAATTTAAAGGTAACATCTTCCCTCAAGTTTTCTTATTTTATTTTACTTCTTTACTCCCTATGCTCTAATTATTATTTTTTTACATTAAAAAATGTTTCCTCAATATAATAGGTTGTTTTTATGAGAATTATTCGAACTAAACTTCCACACACCTCCATCTAATGGACACGAACATACTGTTTTTGTAGACAACGAACTACTACCTCACGAAACAATGATTGTTCAATTATCTCATATCGCCTCTCATGGTGGTAATTATTTGTGATATATATTATATTTATATTGTCTCTATGATTCTTTATTTTCTTTTATAGCATACATATATGGTTTCTATAATGGTTAAAATGATAATTTCATTTGAGGAAGTGCAGACTACCGCCCCCTCACAGTGATATAACTTGTTCAAGCCATATGTGGAATGTATAAAGGATGGAGTCAGTGGAATTTTATATGATATTATAATATAATTATAATATACCTATTTATCATTATGTTTACATACCATTAAATATTAAATATTAATAAAAGTAGCGTTAATGCGTACGTACAGATTACTGTCACTATGAACGACGCGTTTCATTTATTATCTCCAAATTTTAGGTATGGTTATAAATACATTTATATATATATACTGGATATATTTGATATATATGATATCAAAATCATGAATATAATTTTGGAGTTAATGGAATTTTGACCACATGGACAACTTATAATTATAAGAAGTTCATTTTTGACTCAAGTACCAAATATTGAAAAAAAAACTATTGTTAACATAAATGATTATATAATGTTTATAATGTGGTAATAAGTCATATAAATTGAATTATAAACTTTAAAAAAGTTCTTAAGAAAGTAGAAGACGTAAGGACTACTCACACAAAGAGAGAACCATCTTTACTAGGTCAACATATGTCAATAAAAAGGTCTCTCCAGAAAAAGAGCTTGGAAAACCAGAATTTGAGGAATCCAACATTATCTTATATTATTTCTCACCACTTTTCATAGAAGAAGATATTCAAAAGTGGATTTCTCATATGGGAAAGCAACAGGAAATTTCTCATCAGGAGCTACAACGGGGGATTATCAATACTGACCAATATCTAGAAGTTAGGAGATTCATTTTCAATGAGAAACTGAAAATGAATCTAAAATATTCTAGATGATTCTGTTTGTGGATATTATTTGTTGTCTCTATTTCATACTATCTAGAGTTCTATCAGTATTTTATTTCTGAAGTCTTGAGGGTGTGTGTATGGGGACCTGCACTATTCTGTTTGATTATATTTTTTGAGAATCTTGATGCTGGATGGAAAATCTTTTGTGAATTTTGAGCTTCTGGATCCGTTTGACATGCTCTAAAATTTGGATGATCTTCTCTGGTGGATGATGGAAGATCTATGTCGTCTACTCATGAAAATGGTTTGACTTATGGAATTTGATTTCTGGAGTTGATCTTGCAGCATTTTATTTGGATTTTGAGAGATACTTCATTTTTGTTGGATCCCTGTATGGTTTGACCTGCTTTTTTTCTGCTTTGTTCTACTCTAAGTGTTTGGCTACAGCCCTTAGCTGCTTTGAAACACTTAATGTTTGGACATGTTGTGTTATTATCCTGCTCTGGAATATGAGGTTGCCCCTGCTATATGTTAGTTTGCATCTATCTGAATCAATTTTTTTCTGAATAGCTAGTAAAAGGCTGCCTCTTGTTGATGGATTGATTATGATGGGGTTTCTAACGCTAGCATCCGGGCTGGATCATTTTCTTCATTGCATTGGTCTTGAGGGGGGTAGCTTGCTTCTGGCCGAATCTGGTTTATATGGGAATGCTTGCTACTGCTATTTTTTTATGTCTCTGCTTCCACAATTGAGGTGCTGGACTCTTGCTGATATTTTTTTCATCCCTTTAGAGGATGTTTTGAAACTACTGGATTGTATGCTTTTGGGGTTTGATGATCTTTAACTATGATCTGGATTTCCTGGAGACTTGGACTGAATCTGTTTTTGGAGGAGAAACTGCCTGGTTAATCTGGATTTCTTTAGCATCTTTCTCACTTTTTTCTTCAGTTCTGGATTTCCTCTTCCATCTGACTTACAAGAATGATTGGTATGCTATTCTATTCTTTTGTTTGTTCTCTGATGGCTTGCAGATATCATTTTCTCTTCTCGAAGCAGATTGAAGACTGTAGTTTTTCTGCACAGTGATGATTACCCTGATTTTGCATTTGTATTCTGGTTCCGGTTTATCTGGGAAGATAGTCGCACTAATGTAGTTGGTGTTGGGCACTCGTTGGAGCAGGCAACCGAGTTTGGATGCTTTACACTTTGATCTCTCTTTAATGTTTCATTTGTATCACTGATTTTTCTTTCTGATGGTGTAAATGCATTACACCTCGAGATTTCATTGAAAAACTTTGATTTAATAAATTTATTTGGCATGAATTAGGAACCAATTCATGTCACCTTCTTAAAAAAACCAACATATAAAGTCAGTCATGAGGTAAGGGACTTCATCTCAATCTGTTTTCATTGATGCATAATAAGATTTATAAACGACTTTTTTTATATGGTGTATAAACTTCTTTGGCTTTTAATTTAATTTGAAGGGAAAATTTTTTCTTCTTAATGTTTTACTAAACAACAAAGTGATTGTTTGTTTTTAACATATGTGGTGACAACGACCTTTCCGCCATTGTGAGTATTATTAGATATTTGGCTTCCTCAACAAGACATAATGTTTTTAAAAAGGAAAATAAATACCATATAACATTTTTACATATTATGGTATTGAAAATGGTTTTGATAATGGAGTTATTATTTCACTATATTTAAATGAAGTATTGTGATTGCAATAGGGAAATGTGATCTTTCCTTTATGTTTGTTTCATGTGTTGTGAATATGTTATTTTTCTTGGGAATTATTTATGTATACGGGTGGTTCCATGATAAACCTAAGGAGGGTGAGACCGAGATAGATCTCTAATGCATTGGGTAACGTGACAGAGGTAAACGTTAATGTTTCTCCCAAGAGAATTAGGGAATATACTAAAATGGGTATTCCAAATGTAACTCCCTACGTAGCTATGAAAGATACAACGTAAGTATGTTATGTATGCCACATGTTACATTAATGATTTATGGTTTCTATGTCTTACTCATAAATATTATGATTTCATGAGATATTTTTAAGAGTTTATACTTGGTATGTATTTATGGAATAATGTTTTCCTTCACTATTTTTTTAATCCTTACTATGATTTTTATGCTCATTCCATGTTTTATTGAAATGGTTTTCACATGTCATAAAGTTGAATAGGGTCAAGGATAGGATCAAGGAAATGTCATGATGTCTAAAACATGGAACTATACATGACTCTTTTTTTCGTGAATTTTTATTTTATAAAAAATGGATACTCAGTTGAAGTGTTTACATGTAATATTAAAGTGGTTATGTATATGTTATGACCTAATTTTAGAAATATATAAACTTTAAAAGATCCTCGATGTCAATTATTAACATTATTCACGATTATGTAATGTTTAAGTCTATGTCCATATATTAGGTATTATAGGTTGGGTTAGAAAACATTAGCAAGTAGGGTATTGTTAAATTATTTCCCATAAATTAATTTATGAAATTATATAGCAGTTACAAATTACCATGTCACTTAACATAAGATATTTTTATTTTCAGAATGGTTTTCTATAGAGGAAGCAGAGAAGCTATGATGGGATGACATCAAGAGGAAAACAAACTTCCTAATCAGAAACTAGAGATGGTCGAAATTAGAATTGAATAGTTTGTTGCTGTGATGGCATAGTTGACTCAGGTTATAAATGGTGGTTGTATCCTTGCACGGGATCAACCAGATCCACCACAGAAGAACATGTCAGTAGTGGAGCATTTCATGAGGCAACACCCCCCATCATTCAAAGGATCATTTGACCCTTTGCAAGCTAAAGAGTGGATCAAATTATTGGATAATATTTTCAATGTCATGGGGTTTTCCAAAACATCTAAAGGTTAGTATTTCTATTTACCGTTTTGGAGGTGAATCTGATCAGTGGTGGTAGATGGTTAAAAATATCAGGGATAGTGTGAAGATTTATGCTCTTGATTGTTTTGAATTCAAATTAATGTTTCAGGATAAATACTTTCATAAGGTTGTCCATCTTAGGATGGAAAAACAATTCTTGTAATAGTGCAAGGAGGATGACTCAGTGGATGCTTATGAAGCAAAATTCACTCTAATGGAAAGGTATGCTCCAAATTTCCTATGAGATCTTGATAGTAAAATCAATAATTTTTTCTCAGGATAAAAGCCAAAGTATCGAAGGTCTTTAGCTTCTCGTGAGTTAAAAAGTCAAGAAAAACATGTTTGATGTGTGGAGAATGTGGTAATGGATTTTTTTGATGATTAGTTGTTCTTTGAAAAATAGCAGAATAAGAGGTCGAGGTTACAGAATAATGAGAATAACTATTCAATAAATTTGATGGTAAGAAACATAAGTTTACAGTTTGTGAAAATTGTTGTAAAAATCACACTAGGGAATATATTTTGAATTCTGTTAAATTCTACCGATGTGGTAAAATGGGACATAAGGCTCGTAATTTCACTGAAAAAGATCAGGGTAATGGTAAGACAAAATCTGATTTATAGTCAGTAAAATGTTATAAGTGCAATGAAATGGGTCATTATGCAAGTGAGTATAAAACGAAGAACTCAACTGAGGGAAAGAAGCCAGACTATAAGAAGAAAGGTGCGGTGAAATCCTTTCCAACTACTTTAGCAGATGTTGGGCCATCGAATGAAGTAGTATTAGGTACACCGTTTGTTTATTCAGATTATGCCAACGTTTTTTTTGATTCATGGTGTACACATTCGTTCATTTTTGAGCAATTTTTGAGTAAATTGGGAATTCCATCTCAAGATATGAATCGTGAACTTATGTTAAAAACACCAAGAGGAAATGTTGAGATGAAAATAAATTATAAGAACCTTCTTGTACTTGTGTGCAGAAAGATTCTACCTGCAAACCTTATTGTTTTTCCTCTAGTTGAGTTTGATGTTATTTTGAGTATGGATTGGCTTTCTGTTTATCATTCTACGATTTACTAAAATGATAAAGTGGTTTCTCTTAATAAAGAATTTAATTTTGTGTACAATAATGAACACTTACTTTGATAACATATCCATAAGCTGAGAAACTAATATAAAATGGAAATGACTATTACCTTGAACATATTTTTGAGAAAAATGATTTATGATATACCAATAGTAAATGAGTACGTTGATGTTTTTCCTAATGATTTTCCTGGTATAATACCTGATCGAGAAGTTGAATTTACTGTTTACTTAATTCCTGATGCAAAGACAATTTCAAAAAACCCTTATAGAATGGATCAAATTGAACATTTAAAGTTAAAGAATCTATTACAGGAGTTATTAGATAAAGCTTTCATTCGACCTAGCACATCACCATAGGGTGCTATTTTCTTGTTTATTAAAATAAACTATAGTTCAATGAGACTTTGAATTGATTATTGAGTATTTAATAGAATCACTATTAAGAACAATTATCCTTTTACTCATATAGATGATTTTTTTGATCAGATCTAGGGAGCTCAATATTTTTCAAATATTGACTTGAGGTCAGAGTACCATTAGTTGAATGAAAAGGAAATAGACACTCCGAAAAATGCATTTTGTACTAGATATGGCCATTATGAATTTGTTGTTATTCTATTTGGGTTACCGATTCACCTACTATATTTATGGATCTTATGAGTATAATTTCATATGAGTTATAAGATAAGTTTTTGGTTGTGTTTATTGATGATATTTTTGTTTATTCCAAAAGTAAAGAGGAACATGAAATTCATTTAAGGGTTGTCTTGAAAACCTTAAAAGAAAAGAAACTGTGTGGGAAATTCAGCAAGTGTGAGTTTTTTATGGAAAAAATTTCTTTCCATTGTCACATTGTTTTAAAAAAGGGATTAACTGTTGATCCTTCTAAAACAATAGTTTTTGTAGAATGGCCAATACCCACTAATATATCCGATATCCATAGTTTTCTTGGTTTAGTAGGTTAATACTGATGTTTTGTTGAAACTTTTACACGGTTATCTACCCCACTAACTAAGTTAACTCGAAATGGTGTTATGTTCATCTGATAAAAATGTTATGATTGTTTTCAGTAATTGAAATGAAGATTGGTGAATGCTCAAGTTTTGGAATTACCTTATAGAGATGTCGAAATTTTTATCTACATTGATGCATCTTTGAATGTACTTGGCTGTGTCCTTATGCAGAATGATCAGGTAATTTCTTATGCTTCATGTTAGTTGAAACCTCAAGAGTTAAATTACCCTATACATGATTTGTAATTACCTACTGTTGTTTTTTCTTTAAAAATCTGGAGGAAACATTTGTATGGTGTAATGTGTGAAATATATACTGATCACAAATGTTTGAAGTATATATTCACTAAAAATGAATTGAACAAGATATATATGAGATAGCACTAATTAATCTAAGATTATGATTGAAAGACTCAATAGACTCCAGGAAAGTAAAATAATGTGGTTGATGCTTTGAGTCAAAAAGGTAATGCAACAATAACCTTGTTTCGTTTGGAACAAGATCCTTTAAATAATGTTTACATGGGCGTAGAAGTTGTTGGTGCTAGAGACTACTCTGTTTAGTTTTAGGTGCCAGTGAAATCATCTCTATTAGGCAGAATTAAGCCATTCCGAAAGGAAGACATTGAGTTGCAGAAAAGGGAGAATTGGATAAGAAGGTTATGTTTCCTGAATTTAATATTGATATGGACCGTTTTTTGAGATTTGGAAAGAGATTATGTGTGGCGTGTGATACACAGTTAAAGAAATATTTGTTATTTGAAACTCATAGTTCTCTATTTTCTGTTCATCCTGGAAGCACTAAGATGTACATAGATCATCAAGAGTATTTCTGGTTGGATGGAATGAAAAGAGATATTACTGAATTTACTGGGATGTGTTTGGCTTGTCAATAGGTTAAAGTAGAGCATTAGTTACCGAAAGGGATGCTTCAGCCTTTACCAGTGCCATAGTAGATATGTGAAAATAATTCCATGGACTTCATTGTGTGATTACCAAAAATATCTCGAGGAAAAAATATAATCTGGGTTATTCTTGATTGATTTAATAAATCTGCTCATTTCCTACATATTCGAGATACTTTGTATCTAGATCAATTTTATCAATTGTATGTTAAAGATATAGTTAGATTTAACAGATTTCCCCTCTCTATTGTATCTGATCTTGATATAAGGTTCACTTATAACTTTTGTAAAGGCCTTTATACATAATTGGGTACTGAATTAAATTTTAGTATAGCTTTTCATCCCCAATTAGATGGGTAGTCAGAACAAAAAATTCAGACGTTGGAAGATATGATACATGCTTGTTCAATGGATTACTGGTGAAATTAGGACCAACATCATTCTTTGGCTGAATTTTCTTATAATAACAATTTTCATTCTAGTATATAGATGGTTCTGTTTGAGGAATTATATGAGAAGTGGTGTCGAACTCTAGCTTTTTGCGATGAAATAGGTGAAAGGAAACTGATGGGACCAGAATTGGTAGAAGAGATTGAAGAAAAAGATCTGTCGATTTAGAAGCACATGAGAATAGCTCCGAGTATGCAAAAAAATTATACGGATAATCAGAGGAAGTATCTTTCTTTTGAGGTTGGTGATCATGTCTTTCTCAAAGTTTTTCCATGGAAGACTGTGATTTTTTTGGTAATAAGGGAAAGCTGATTCCGAAGATCATTGATGCTTTTGAAATCCAGGAGAAAGTTAGATCAGTTGCCTACATAGTGTCTTTACCTCCATGTTTATTAGAGTTACACAATGTTTTTAATGTTCCAATGTTGAGAAAGTATATTCAGGATCAATATCATGTTTTGAGTCCATAGGTAGTTTAGTTGGAAGACAATCTCTCTTATCAGGAACAACCAATCCAGATACATGTCCGACCATGGGAATCCTTGGGTCTGTTTTGGGACCCCATGGAGCCACTTTTAAGTGAAAATGACACTCTATAAAAATTACTTTTATGTTAAGGAGAATGTAACATAAACATATATCTTTTAGTAAAATAATTTTTATAATGGGTTATATAAGTGACATTATCGACTATAAAAAATAAGTAGAAATATAAGAATATTTACTACATCATGGAATTTTATTTATAATTTTTAGACATCATATAAATAAATTTACTTATGACACAATGATGATATAATGATTATCTCATTAATGAAGGTTTTAAATAAATGAGATTATAAATATTAAAATAGATTTATTTTGAAACTTTTTATTCTATCCAAGAATTTTATAGATGATTATAACTTGTTATATTTGAATTAATGTAGGTTATTTTTTGAAATAGTCATGTTTTTATAGATTTTATAAAATTCTTAATAAGAATAGTTTATAAATTGACATAAATGAGTTTTTAAAATGAATACTATTTTACTAAATGATAAATAATCCTAAAGAACTAATATTCGTCAAAATGACATTTATGATGTCAATAATTTCATTAATGATACATTTTTGGGTCTCTTGGAATTTTATAGTAAATATATTAACCATATAGTATGAATATACAAGAGGACACAATAAAAGATAAATTAGTTAACTAAAGGTTAAACATAAAATATAAGGTTAATTTTATGCCATAAACTTATCTAAAACCTATTGGATGAAATTATTTTGAAACATAATCACATTATATTCTATTTAAATGATTTTGGGACCTTTTTAAATCAAAATTGAGTTTATAATAAAATAATATTTTCAAACTTTCATAAAGATCCCTCCTCCCCCTTATAAAAGGTCATCACCTCTAACCCATTACTCACACCTCTAAATCCCTTTGAATCATCCAAAATCTACTCAAATAATCTCCCAATATCCCTATATTTCACCTAGAATCCTTATCTTAGTCATAATGCACTTTAAAATATAATTTTGGTTCAAACCAAAGGGATTTACCCGATTTAAAGGTAACGTCTTTCCTCAAGTTCATTTCTTTTATTTTACATCTTTACTCCCTAAGATCTTCTTATTCCTTATTTACATTAAATCACCAATATCCAAAATATACCAATTTTTTTATGATAATTATTATAACTACACTTCCACACACCTCAGTCTAATGGATACGAACATACTATTTCTGTGGACAATGAACTACTGCCTTATGAAACGATGATTGTTCAATTATCTCCCACCACATCTCCTAGTAGCCATTATGATGGAACAATATTTATATCTGATTTATATTATATTTATATTTTCACTATTCTTATGTATTTCTCATTTATATAATTACATTATGGTTTCCATAATGGGTAATACGATAATTTCATTTGAGGAAGTACGTACTACCACCCCCTCAAAGTGATATGACTCGTTCATGCCATACATGGAAAACATAAAGGATGGAGTCAGTGGAATTAAATATGATATTATATTGGAATTATAATATTCTTATTTATAATTATGTTTTTATTCCATTAAATATGATATAGAAATGAATGTAGCATTAATTCGTACGTATGACTTACCGTCTCCATGAACGATGCATTTCATTTCTTATCCCCAATTTTTTGTAGTGTTATAAATACATATATATACTGGACATATATGAAATATATTATATCTAAATCATTAATATAATTATATATATAATGTAATTTTGACCACATGGACAACTTGTAATTATACGTAGTTTATTTTGGACTAAAGTACCAAATATCGACAAAACAACCGTTATTAACATAAATGATTATGTATTGTTTATAATGTGCTGATAAGTGATATAAAAGGAATAATAAACATTTAAAATGTTATGAAGAAAGTATAAATTAACATTATTTTATTACTCAGGAGATTAAATATTGAACGAGTCAAGTCGGACACGAGGTAAGGGACTACGTCTCAATCTATTTTCATTGAGACATACTTTGATTTATACACACCTTTCCTTTATACAGTGTATAAACCCATTTGAATTTTAATTTCAATCAAAGGGAACCTTTTTTCTATGTATATTTTTACTAAATTACAAGTGGAATGTTTATTTAACGTACACAGTGACAAAAACCATTCTTACACCGCAAGTATTTTTTGATACATGGCTTCCTTAACAAGCAATAATGTTTTTAAAAGGGAAAATAAATACCATATACCTATTTTATGTAATTTGGTTTTGAAAATGGTTTTGAAAATGGATTGATTATTTCAATATATTTAAATGATTTATTGTTATTTCAATGTTGAAATGTTATATTTTCTTTATGTTTTTTATGTGTTGTGAATATGTTATAGTTCATGGGAATTGTTTACGTATATGGGTGGTTTCGTGATAAACATTGGGCGTGTGAGCCCGAGATAGATCTCTAATGCATTGGGTAACATGGAAATGGTAATTGTTATTGCATCTCCGAAGTTATTTAGGTAATATACTGTGATAGGTATTCCAAACATAACTCCCTACGTAGATGTGAAAGCTACAACGTAAGTATATTATGTATTCCACAAGTTTCAGTTAGGATTTATGATTTCTATATGTTATTCATAATTATTAGGATTTCATGAGGTATGTTAACTAGAATATTCTTTGTATGTATTGATGGACTTATGTTTTAATTATTTACTTAATAATCCTTACTGAGGTTTTTATACTCATCCCATGATTTTTTGGTAAGCTTTTTACAGTACATAATGTTGAATAGGGTCAAGGATGGGATTAAGGAAAATTCATGATTTTTAAAACATGGAACTATACATGAATATTTTTGTCAAGATTTTCTATTTTATGAAAAAAATGGATAATGAGTAGAAGTGTCTACATGTAATATTCAAGTTGTTATGTATATGTTATCACCTAATTCTCTAAAGCTCTAAACCGGAAAAGATCCTTGATGTGAATTATTAACTTCATTCAAGATTATGAAATGTTTAAGGTCGAGATCTAATATACTAAAATGTGGGAGATTTAATTTGTGACATAAAACTCACGATTATGTAATGTTTACGGTTGTGTCCTTACAGTTTTTATCAGAGGTCGGTTTAGATAACATTATAGTTTTAGAATATGATGGTAGCATACCCTTGAAAAATTCTACATTAAGGTTTAATTGAAATGATATAGTATATAATAATTATTGTGTTTATTTATCTAAAAAATTTTAGTTCATAATTATTTTCTATAGAAAAAACAAGACTTCTATAGTAGGAATGCATCGGGGAGAAAATAACCTTCCAAATTAATATCCCAATAATGTTGGAATTAGAAAAGAATAGTTTGTTATAATAATATATCAGTTGAAACATCATATAAATGGTGGTGGTATCCATGATAGAGAGGAACCCAATCTACCTCTAAGGAACATGTCAATAGTGGTTCATTTCAGGAGGTAACATCCCCCATCATTGAGTGGATGATATGACATTGTGATAGCTGGAGGATAGATTAAAACCATAGGAAAGATATTTGATGTCATGGGATGGTTAGATAATCCAAAGTTAAGTTGTTCTAATGTACATTTTAAAGGGAAATCCAGCCAGTGGTGGTCAATAATTATGAATAATTGATAAATGGAAAACATTTTTTCCTTTGAATAGTATGAATTTTTTAATATTTTCCTTAAGAAATATTTTCATAAGGTTGTTTGACATATGATGTATTTTTTTCATTTTAGAAAAATGGATGAAAAGTTGATGGCAATATATGGAGAAAAATTCATCTAATTATCAATGTAAGTCACATGTTTTTTACATAATCATGATAGTATAATTAATATGTTTTACTCAATATTAAATCCAATATGTGAAAGGGAATTGGATTCTCATGAATTGAAAAGATATTAGAAAATTTTTCGTTGTGATTAGAAGGTATATATAGAGTTTTTCAAAGATCATGTATTCACGAAATCATATAGAAAACGTGGGTTGGTTGAAATGAAATGGGGAAGCATTCATCAAATAAGTCTAGAGGTAAGAAAAACAAGATCCCTTCTTTTGAGAAGTGTGGTAAAAATAATCCTAGAAAATATATTACGATGTTTAATAAGTGATTATGATGTGTTAATGTTCTTCATATTGCTCATTACTGTAAGGAAAGTGATCTCACAATAAATAAAAAGATGAAGGCAATATGTTTTTATTTAAATGAGTTGGGGAATCATGGCATCATGTCTCCAATGTTGGTTAATCATGGCAGAAATCAGCAAGTTCCAAAGAAAAAGGGTGTGGAAAAATATTTTTCTACTATTATGGATAATGTGGGTCCATAAAATGAAGTTTTTATATGTATGTTACTATTTTATTTGAATTATTCCAACACATTATTTGAAATTATATAATCACATTCGTTCATTTAAATGCATTTTTCATGTAAAAATTCAATATCACCACATGAAAATAAGATATAACATTTGGTGAAAATATCAGTGGAAATATTAAGGAAGTTAAGATTTATAGGAATAAACCTATTATTAAAAATGGGATGGTATTTCAAGAATATATTACAGAAATAGAAATATTATATTTTTAATTTATTATTGTTTTAGATTTTCATTTAGTTTATTATTATAGTATAGAAAACAACACTAAAAATGATATGTTAAATGATTATATGTCTTTGATAACATACCATAAATCTAAGAAATTGATTAGAGGTGGTAGTGAAAGTTACATAGATCATGTTTCTGAAAATGAAGAAACATTTCAAATTAGTGATATTCCAGTAATAAAATAATATATAGATGTATTTACTAATGCTTTTACTAGTGTAATTCCTGATCAAAATGATAACCGTACTATTGAATTATTTCTTAATGCAAAGACTATTTATAAATCCCCATTTCTAATTGCTCAAGTATTATTTAAATAATTGAAAAATAAATTTCATGACTTATTAGATAAAGGTTTCAGTCGACCTATAAGTTCACGATGTGGTTCCATTATTTTCATTGTTAAAATGAATAATGGTTTAATGCTACTGTTCGTTGATTATAGATCATTGAATAACATCAAAGTTAAGAACATGTATCATTTTACTAAACTCGATTAATTGTTTTATCAATTTCACAGAGCATCGTATTTTTTGATGGTTGACTTAAGGTCATGGTACCATCAGTTGAAGGTGATGGAGGATGCCATTTTAAAGAATAAATTTTGGTCTATATATTGGTATTATGAATTTTTTGAGTTATGAACCTTGGGTTTTCCAACTCACATAATATAATTATGGACCATAAGAATTTATTTTTTTTCATGATTTCTTGGATAATATTATGTTTTCATTTATTGATGACATTTTTTTATTCTAAATATCTTGAGAAATAATGAATGGTGGAAATGTATTGGATATAAAACCTTAATAGAAGAGAGACTATATGAGAAATGTAATAAGTGTGAATTTTGGTTGTGAAAAATTTCCTTCCTTGGAAATATTGTTTGTAATGATTTAATAACTATCCACCATGTGGAAAAATATGTGGTTGATGAATGGAAAAGAAATAAAAATATCATCAAGATCCCAAATTTTCTTTTATTAGTTGGCTAGTAGATAATGTTTTTTTGAAATCCTTTCAAGGTTCTGTGGATAACTATTAATGTAAACTTGAAAAGGAGTTAAATTCTTCTAGATTAGAGAATGTGATCACTATTATATGATGCTAAAAAATATTGTTGAATTATCTAGCTTTGAATCTTCCATCTATGAATTAGATAAATTTCCATATACATTGATTCATATTTGAAAGGAAATGGTTGCGTATAAATTAAGAATGATTATATAATTTCTTATGCTTCATTTTATTTGAAACATCATGAGTTAAATGAACCCACACATGATCTAGAATTAGTTGCGGTGTTTTTCTATCAAAAAATTCCATCGGATCATTTTATGGGGTTAAGTGTGAAATATATACTAATAAAAAATGATTGAAGTATACATTCAGACATAAATATTTTAACATGAGATATAGAATATAGCTGGAGCAGACAAAGTATTATTATTTCAATATTCATTTCTATCCCATTAAACAAAATGAAGTGGATGATTCTTTGAGTAAAAAAAAATTCTAAATTATCCATGTTATGATTGGAATGTGACCCTTCGGTTAATTTTTTGAAAAAGTTTGCACTAGATTTAGTGGATGTAGAGACATACTATGTCTCTTTTTTCAGATTTAGTGCAGTCAACATTGTATAAATTAATTAAACTAGCTCGAAATTAGGATTAATATTGGTAGAAAAAGGTAGAATCCATTAAAAGGGTAAATTTATATATTTTAATATTTATAAAGAAGGATTTTTAGGGTTTATAGAATTATTACGTGAGCCTTGTGATTCTGAGTTGAAGAAAGAGTTGTTAAGTGAAGATCATCATTCTTCGTTTTTCATTCATCTGTGGAGTAATAAGACATATAGAGTCCTTCAGGAGTATTACATGTGGGATGAAATAAAAAAGAGATATTGGTGAATTTAGTAGGATGTGTTTCACATATAAGTATGTTAAATAATAATGAAAATTATAGAACATAATATTTATACCTTATCCAGTGCCAATGTGGACATATAAAAATATATTCATGGATTTTGAGGTGGTATTACGAAAGACACCACAAGGTAACAATCATATTTATGTTATTATTGATCGATTAACTAATTCTTCACATTTCATACCTATTCAAGATTCAATTTATTTATATTATATAACATGAATTTATCTAAGAGATATATTCTAATTACATGGATTTGATCCTAACATTATATCAGAATGTGATACCAGGTTCACATATGATTTTTGGAATGGACTTTAGAAGTCAATGGGATGTAAATTAAATATAAAAACATGTTCTAATCCTAATAACAATGTATTTTCTGAGATGATGATTTTGAACTTGGATGCTATTCATTGTAATTTTTTGATGGATTAACATAGATGTTGAGATCAATATCATTCATTTGTCGAGTTTTCAAATAATATTAGTTTTCATTCCAAAATACAGATAGAACCATTTGAGGCATTATATTGACAAAAGTTAAGACACCATAGTTTTTGGATGATGTAGGATAAATTAAATTTTTGGGAAAAGAGTTAGTATAGTAAATAGCTAATAAGGTCTATTTTCTTTAGAAACAAATGAGGATGAAACATAGTAGGAGGAAAAGTTATATGGATAACATTATGAAAGATCTTTTTTTAGAGGTAGGGGATCATGTATCTCTAAATATATCTCCATGTAAAATTGTTATTAATTTTAGTAAGATGGTAATTTTATATCCACTGTTCATTGGATTGTATAATTATAAGGAGAAATTTGTATTAGATGCCTACAGAGTTGTTTTACCCTGGAGTTTATCCCAACTACACAACATATTTATTGTTTTAATGTTAAGGAAATATTTGATAAATTCATATTGAGCCCTGATTTATTATATTTAGAAGATAATATTTCTTATGAGGAATAAATAGTAATTATTCATGACTTTACAGTGCAGGTTTTTGGGAATAAGGTGATTCAATAGGTTATAGATTTAGGGAAAAAACCATATGGTTGAAGAGGGAACATGAGAATCTGAAAATGCCACGCGGGAGAGATATCAAAACATATTAAATAAGTGAATGAAATTATGAGGATTAAATTTCCTAAAATGTATATTAATATTTGAACCCATGAAATGATTGAAAAAATTACTTTAATTGTTTTTTACATCATAAAAATATCCAGTTATTTTAAAATAAAAAAGGAAGTAATTTTAAGTAAACTATTTTCTTATATGGTATTATTTAAAAGTTTTAATTATAAAATTTATAATTATAATTAGTAAAAATTAATTTCATTATTTAAATAATAATATAAATTTTTACTTAGTTTGTTTTTTTTGATTATTTTTTAAAATATTGATTTATTAATGAATAGTTAAAAATACCAGATTTTGTTAGAAAGCCATATAATTTCAATAAAATAAGTAATTAAGAAGTAATGTTATTCTATGAATATGATTTCTATAAATAAAAGTTTTATTTAATTATATTTAATAAATGTTATAAATTTTTAATAAAATTTATTTAATTTAATTTTATGTTTGTTTTTAGGTTTAAAAATGGTTTTTTTAATGAATTCTGTTCCTCAATTTTAATTAAATAAAATAATAACTAATGAGGAATGTTTTAAATGAAATTTATATGTATTATATATCAATAAATATAAATTTACTTTCATTCAATGATTATTATTAATGATATATTTAATATAAAATCATATTTTTATTGAAAAATAAACACTTTGAAAACCCAATTTTTAGTTGTGTTTGTTAGTTTTGATTGAAAATTAATTTTACCACATCTATGAATTATTTATTTTAAAATGGATTCAATATTTTAAATCACCTAATTTTTATTTTCTAATAATTTCAACTTAATTTTTTACCACAATTAATAGTAGAAACATTAAAAATTAGTTACCACAGTAAAGGTAAAAATAGGTTTACTGATGGTTAAACTAGAACAATAATGGTTAAAATGACCTAAAAAATAAATAAAGACTATTTTAAAGAAATAATATGACTTTATAATGTATATATATATATATAATTCATTTTTTACCCTTGTAGCATCTGAAATAGTTGGTTAAACCATGTTATCAAAAATTACAATTGTGCCACTCACCTCAATTATAAAATGCCACGCCTCCCCTCTTACCTTCAAATCATCAAAAACTTTTTGGTCAGCCAATACCTATAAAAAACAATTCCGAAATTCCATCCAATCATCAAATAGAAATGTTTTGGTCAGAAATAAATTCTCAAAATACATTGGTTATAATCCTAAAGAGGTGGTTTGAGAAGAAGTAAAATTCATAACTATGTGTTATATATTTATTTTCAACATCATTAAAATCAAAATTATTTTGGATTATATAATAACACCATTTTCTCCCATATAATTAGTTGTTATTATGTTAATTTCATGATCTATATCCATATACTCTTCCATCAGATTAAAAACAATAATGTTGCTCGTGTGTATGGAAGACTACCACCTCACAAACCGATGTAACACATTTTTTCCATAAAAACATCTCATGTTGGGGAATTATGATGTATATATTTGAAAATAATAACATAATTATACCTCTGGAGTCATTATATAATATATAATTATTTAAATTTACATTCTTTAGGGAATACGATAATGTCGATCGTGTGTATGGTGAACTACCGCCTCCCGAAGCTATACAATGTTTTTCAATAAAGATTTACATGGAAGGTAATAGGGAACATTTTAATGAATATATGTTATATAAATGAAATAATTATGATATTCAGGACATAATTAACATTATTTAAATATAATAGGTCACTTTTTTATTAATTTTTCACTCCCTAAATATGATAACAGAATTCACATATGTTTGGACAACTGCCTACATAATGCAATGTGACTATTTTTTCATCACCACACCACATAGATGATATATATAAGAGTATTTTAAAAAAAATTATATACGATATTATTATCATTCTATAATGATAAAATATTACATACCTCATTTTCATAATGATCTTTGAAAAATTGAATTTTTACTCATCGTATATTTGGCCTTCCATCTCCATGATCGTAACATACTTCATTTCTAAAAAATATATTTCATGATTGGAAATAAAAGTACAATTAATGTCTAAATAGGATAATTATTTCAACATTATTATTCTATAAATTTTTAAATAATGACCTCATTGTTTATAATCAAACGTAGAAAATTTTATTTTTTGATAGAGAATCCCAATATCTTCAAAACATCGTACATACACTTTATTTATTATGTAATCGTATAAGAAATTTTAATAAGTTAGATGAAATGAATAATAAATTTCAAAAAATTACCTTAATAAATTATACAATAAATATTGGTTTTTATTCAAAAATATAATGAATGTAAATGATAAGTTGGACTCATGAAAGGTATTTCGTAAAAATTTAATTCAATGATGTATATTTTGATTTTATGAACCTATATTCCTTTATGAGGTGTATATATGCCCAAATTAACATTTTATATGATTAATTTATTTAATATAATGATATATAATGTTTTTTTGGTAATTTATTCATGGGCTTTATTATTCAAATATTTCCAAAGTGATAAGGGGTTTTTAATTAAAAAAATATTTTAATGTTTTCCTTGAAAAACCCTTTTTAAAACACGTCAATGTTTTAAAATGATTTCATTATGTTTATGAGAGTTTTATAAACGTAGTTATTCTCTTTCATAATTTTTTTTCAAAATATTTTATCATTTTATGGAATGTGTGACTTTCTTTAAAAATTTTAAAATGACTATTCTATTTTAGCATATACAAAGATAATGAGTTTTCCTCTCCCATAACCATTATTTTAATTTTTTCATCCTTTATAGAATTTCATGTATTAATTAAATAAAAATAATAATTCCCTATTTTTGTTATTTTGATATTGTGAAATGGTTTTCAAAAAGGGATGGATATTTTAATATTTGAAAATGCTTTCTTATGGGTGAAGTGAATATTTTATGATTGTGATTTAGAAAATTGTATATTTTTACATGTAATTACAATGTTATGATTCTTGGAAATTATCTATGTGGATGGGTGGCACTTTTATAAACCATTGATGGGTGGTTATGATATAACCAAAGGATTTGTAGGTCTGTGATCGGCCTCAAATGAATTTGGTATGGATGTCAGCTGTATGGTTATTCCATTTGTAAGAGTGATATGGATAATGATTTCCCAAGATAACTATATGATTTATTTATAACTATTATGATATTTATTGATTTTGATTTATAAAAGATTATTTATGTTTTTCATGTGAAAATTATTTAATTCTTTCACTCAAAGAACATTGATATAATGGTTATTATTTCATCAGATTTCATATTTTCACTAGATTAATAATTTTCATTATTTATATATCCTTTACTGGGATTTTTGTTCCCATACCATGTTTTTTAATAATAATTCACTGGGATGTAGTATGGTTATGGGATTAGAATAGGTCATGTTTAATTTTTTGAGTTTTTTTATGAAAATAAATCATGTTTTATCATAAAAGGTTCATTTTTTTGAATAAAATGGAAAATTATAGTAATTTTCCACATTTAATTTATGGTTATGTATCTATGAGTTATGTACTAATTTAATACACTAATAACCTGAAGAAATCCTAAAATTTATGATAATGAATTCTTAAGGTGAAACTCAAGATTATGTAATCTTTCTGGATGGGTCCTTATAGTTGTTATCAGAAGTCAGTTTGGATGACATTAGAGTTTAGGAAAATGATAATAGAATACAAGTTAAAGACTTCAATTTGTGTTTATTATTGAAATGATATATAAAATAAATATTACCATATTTCATAATATAAAATATTTATGTTCTAATTGGTTTTGTATAGATGGAACATGGAAGGTATGCTGGGATGGAACTGAGAGGAAAATATCCCTATAAATCAGCATCATGAGATTGTTAGAATTTGAAATTGTTTTAATGATGTCTCAGTTTTCGTAGGCTATAAATTGTGGTGGTATCTATGATAGAGAGGAAACCAATCTACGAAAAGGGAACATGTCTATAGTGAAGCATTTCCTATGGCATCATTCACCATATTTATATGGATCATGTAACCTCAGGATAGAAAAAGGATGTATCAATGATGTATAAAAGATACTTGATGTCATGTTATGTTCATATCATCAAAGTGTAAGTCATTCTATTTACCATTTTGAAGGAGAAGCTGACCAGTGGTGGTAAATAATTAAGAAGAACATAGAAATGGATGATATTGATGCCTTATAATGGGATTTTTGGAATATTTTCATTGAGAACTATTTTCCTTAGGTTATTCAAATTAGAATGGAAAAAAAATTCTAGGAATTGAGATATAAGGGGGATTAATTGTTTGCTGTATATAAATAAAAATTCACCCAGTTGGCATATTGCATCCCAATTTTTATAAGAATCATGAATATGAGATTATTTGGTTTTACTCAGAATTAAAGAAATAATATCAAAGGGAATTAGACTCTCATAAATTAAAAATCTATGATGAAGTTGTTCAATGTGCTACATTGGTAGAAAATGAGTTTTACTATGATCATGAATTCAATGAAAATAATAATAATAATAGGTCTAGTGTGTATGGATTAAGGAATAGTTCATCAAAGAACTATGGAGGTAAGAAAACCTAGTCCCCATCATGAGAGAAGTTTGATAAAAAGAACTATGGAGAATGACTTATGATGTATGAGAAGTGCATCTGATGTGGTATGTTTTTTACCAAGGCTCTTGACTATAATGAAAATGATAAGAAATGTAATAAAAATCCAATGGTATGACTTCTTAATTGAAATTAGTTATGGAATTATGAAAATGTGTGTAAATAGTTGGTTACTTAGGGTGGAAATTAGAAAATGTGAAAGATAAAGGGTGTAGAAAAATATTTTTATACTACCACAGTTGATGATTAACCGTCACATGAAGTGGTTAAATGTATCTTATAAATTTATTCTATTTATCCCAATACCATATTTGACTCTATATGTTCAGATTATTTTATTTCTATTTCAATGTAAAATAGGAACATCACCAAATAATAAGATGATAGAACTTTTGGTAAAAACTATAGTTGGAAATATTAACGAAACAAACATTATAGGAATACTTATTTTGTTATGAGTTGTATGGTCTTTCCTAAAATATTATTAAACTATCCATAATAGAGTTTTATAGAATTCATGCTATGAATGGGAATTATTTTTATCATGATAAGATGTATTTCAACACTATTATATTTTATTCAATTATTATATTCCCTTGGTAACTTTCCAAGAAGATGAGAAATTGATTATATGTGGCTATGAAAGTAACCAAGATTATATTTTTTTAAATTAATTTTTTAAATTAGTGATGTCCCAGTATTAAAGGAATACAAGGATGTATCACATGATGATTTTCTAGGTACTATTCTTGATTGGGAGTTTGATTTTAATATTTACTTTTTTCGTGATGAAAGTCATATTTCTAGACCCCCTTATTAAATGGATGAACTATAACTTTTAGAATTGAAAAAATAAATTACAGGATTTTTTATATTCGGGTTTCATTCAACCAAGAGAATCTCCTTGGGTACCTCCTATTTTTTAAAAAATAAATATATGTCAATGTGACATTGTATTGATTTGAGATCCTTGAATAACATCCTAAGTAAGAACAAGGATCCCTAGCCAAGTATGGAGGATTTTTTTATCAGATTCTGGAAGCACAATATTTTCCAATGGTTGACCTTAGTTCTGGGTACTATCAAATAATGGAACGGGAGGTTAATATTTTGAAATCTGTATTTCCTAAAAGATATATAAATTATGAGTTTTTAGTAATTCCCACTGGGGTTTCTAATGAACCTGTTGTATTTATGGACTTTATGAATATATTTTTTCAATTATTGTTTAATTGTTTTTGTTCTATTTATTAATGTCATTTTTGTTCATTCAAAAATTCAAGAGGGATAAAAAATACCCATAAGGATTGTTTTTTAAATGATAAATTAATATAAAATATATGTGAAATTTACTAATTGAAAATTGTGGTTGCGAAAAATTCCCTTTCAGTGACATATTTTTTCTAAATATGGTATAAGTATTATCCTAGCTAAAATTATAGTTTTTAAATAATGGAAAAGTCCCAAAAATAATAAGAAGATTCAGAGATTTTATGGATTTTTAGGTTAATACCAGTGGGTTTTTGATACATTTTCTCATTTTTCTATCCCATTGAATATGTTTACTTGAAAAAATATTTAAAATTTTCAAGAAAAATAATGTGATGGTTTTTTATGGAACTAAATAGAAGATTTATGAGAGCTCCATTTTTGGACATGCATTCTGCAAATGGATGATTTTTAATCAAATGTGCTGCTTCTTTGAAAGGATTTGGTTGTGTTGTAATGAATAATGATAAAGTAATTTCTTATGATTCATGTCTGTTAGAACATAATGAGATAAATTACCCAATATATAATTTCAAATTAGATCCTTTGTTTTTTTCATAAAAAAAATTAATGGAAGAATTTTCATGATATAAAGTGTGGAATATGCACTAATAATTTTTTTTAATAATATATTCAATAAAAAGAATAAGAAATGAGATATATAAAATGGATGGAAGTAATTACGGTTTATTATTTCACAATTCATTACCCCCTGGAAAAGAAAATAATTTGGTTGATGCTTTGAGTCAAAAAATAAAGCTACATTAACCATGTTACATTTAATACATGAACCTTTAGTTAATGATTTGAAAACTTTCGCTCTAAGTATTGGATGTAGGGAAATATATTGTTTTTTAAGGTTGGAGTGTATTAATATATGTCAAAATGAATTCATAAATATGAAAATTAGGATAAATCATGCTAACAAATTGTTGAATACCTTAATAATGGTATGTCCCCAAATCATAAAGTTTAAACAGATGGTGTTTTTTTATTTTTAAAATATCATTTGTGCCTTTTTATTGAAAATTAAATAATTATTTATTGAGTGTTGATCATAGTTTTCCAAGTTTAGTTAATTTGGGTAGATGTATGTTTTATAGAGACCATTTGGAGTATTTCTGGTGAGATAGTTTGAAAGAAGATATTGCTGAATTTACCATGAAGTGTTAGATGTTTCCGAAGGATAAATTAGATTAAATGTTACAAGAGGTAATGATTCAAACTTATTTGGTGTTAGAGTGGTAATAAGAAAACAATCCTTGTATTTATTTGGTGGGATTACCAAATACATAACATTGTTATAAGGCAATTTGGGTTGTTGTTGATTGATTAAATAAATATACACATTTGCATCCCATTAAAGTCATAATGTATTTAGATATTATTTATTGACCTTATCTATATTATATATTCATGTTATTGGTAGTTCCACTCTCTATTATATCATATAGTAATATGAGGTTCACATATAAATGATCTAATAGACTTCAAAATTCATTGGGTAATGAATGAAATTTGATCCCAACTATCCATCCTCAAAGGGATAGAAATTTTTTTTGTAGAAAATTCAGACCATGGAAGATATAAATCATTATTTATCAATGGACTACTAAGGAAGGTGTGATTAATATTTTCATAGTGGTTTTTTCTTAATATACTGTTTTAATTTCATTATACAGATGGAACCATTTAAGTCATTTTATAGAAATTAGTTTCAAGAACCAGATTTTTTGGATGAAGTATGAGAAAGGGAGTTGATGTTACTAATGATTGTATAAGAAATGGATGAGATGGTGTAGTTTATTCAGTTAAATATGAGGTCATCTTAGTGAATTCATAAAAATTGTGTGAATTACTGGGGTAAATATCATTCATTCAAGATGTGCAATATTATTTTTCATAAAAAATATTCATGGAAAATTATTTTTTGTTATAGTAAAAACGTAAAGATATGTCTAGTGACCATCAGATCATATGAAATCCTAGATAAAGGTATATCAGTTTTCTACCAAATGTCTTTGCCTCCGTGTTTATCTCGGGGACACAATGTATATCACTTTTCAATGTTAAATTTTTTTCCCAAATAAATCTCATGTTTTGATCCCTGAAGTAGTTAGTTTGGGAATGAATCATTCTTATGAGGAAAGACTGTTTTATATTATTATCTATAGGCAGAAAGTGTTTTAGAATATGGGGATTCACCATGTTTTGTTTGTAAAGAAAAACCTTAGGGTTTAAGAGACAATATAGGAATCTGAAAATGATATGATTGAAAGATATACCACATGTTAAATATTTGAATAAAACATTGATGATATAATTTAATATTTGGGGAAGAATTTAAAAACCTATAAAATGATTGAATAAATAATTTTCAGGATTTTATACACCATAAAAATATTAAGTAATTTTTAAATAAAAAGGGAAACATTTTTAAATAAACGCTCATATTACAATGATTTATTTAAAATTCTAATTTCCAAATTTTATAATTTCAATTTAAAAAAATTAATTTAATGAAAATTCAAATATGGTGATTTTATTTTTATTTTTTGGAAAATATTTATTTTTAAATGAGTAGTGAATATTACAGGATTTTATAAAAAAAAGTAATTTTTTTTAAATGAATTAAGTAATTTAAAAGTACCAATATGTTTTTAATATTATTTAGAGTAATATAAGTACTATTTTATTATATTTATTCCACATAATTAAACTTGGATGAACATTATATTAGATTTATTATGTGTTTGTTATTGGATTTAGAAACAATATTTTTGGAAACTACTTTAAAATGAAAGAGGTTTCTATATTTTAATTGAATAAATAATCCATGATGCTGAATTTTTTAAAATAAATTAATGTATTATTTATTAATAAATATTAATTTAAATTAATTCAATTATTATTATTAATCATAGAGTTAATATAAACAAATCGTTTTGAAAATAAATTTCATAAAAACTAGCTTTTTCATCACATCTCCTGGTTCTGTGTTAAATTTAATTTTTTAGTTTTATGAATTGAATTTGAAAATATGGGTTCCATATTTTTAATATTAATAATTTATAATTTCTAAAATATTGAAAATAATTTTAATCAGAATTAATAGTAAACAAATTAAATATTAGTTACCACAATTAAACTAAAAACGTGTTACAAAGGGTTAAATTAAAAATATGATGGTTAAAATGATCTAAAAATTTAGAGTAGATATATTTTGTTGAAATATTTCAAACATAAAATTCCTATGTCTCATGAATATTTCATTTTATAAAAAATTTCATGTGATGAATGGGGGAATACTTTTTTTGTTCGTGAATTAGAAGTGTGCCACTAACATCATTTACAAAAAGCCACCGCATATCCTCTCTTCCTTACACATTTAGAAGATTTAGTTTCTGGACATACCTACAAAAGACACTATGAAAATTAAATAAACACTTCCTATAAAATTTTCTTTGTAATAAATATATTATTGTAATACATTAGTTATAATAAAAAAGAGGTGTTATGTGAATAGGTAAAATACCTCACTATGTGTTTTTTTTATTTCTTATTCTACCTCCCTCAAATATCCTGTATTTATTTTAAAATAATTACAATATCATATAACATATACTAAGATTATATTATTTTAAACTAATGTCCAATATCCTTATCATATTCCCTCAATTAGTAAATGACGATGTTTCTCTCTTGTATGGAGGACTACCGCCTTGCCAATAGTGTGACACATTTTCCATCAACACCTAGAAGTATTGGGTATGATGACTGATCTAAAGTATATGTATGATATTAAAAACATAATTATACCTCTAGATCATTCTATCATATACACCATTTTACACTCCATTATTTTGTAGATATGATAATGTTTCTCGTGTGTATGGTGGATTACCACCTCATAAAGCAATGTGATTCATTTTTCGATAACGCATTACATTGAAAGTAATAAGGATACAATTAATGAATATAAGTGATATACATGAAATAATTTTTATATTCCTTAAATAATTATCATTATGAAAATATAATATTTTTTCCTTCCATATATTTTCACACAATGAATAATGATAACGTCATTCATGTACATGTGAAAAACTGCCATCATGAAGGGATGCGATGCTATTTTCATCACCAAAGCTCATTGATGACATATAGAAGTAAATTTAATAGAATATTAAGGTATATAAGATATTATTGTCCATATGGTAATATAAAATACTACTTAACTCCATTCCATAATAATCATTGAAAAATTGAAACATTGCTCATGTATACGTGTGACGACCATCTCCTTGATCATACCTTACTTGAATTATCAAAACAATATTTCATTATTGGTCTTAAAAATATAATAGATGTATAAATATTAAAATTATATAATTATTATTATTCATTATATTGTGTAATAATGACCACTTCAACAATATTAAAACATACAATGTCATCATTGACACATATGCAAAATATCATCAAAAAATCCAACATAAAATTAATTGAATATGTAATTGAATATGATATGATAAAACGTGAAATAAAAGGTATAATAAACCTTAAAAAGGTTATTAATCAAGAAAATAGTTATAAAAAGCTTATTATCCAAGAATATAAAGATTGAATGTGATTATTTGGACTCATAGTAAGGGACCGCATCTCAATTTCTTTTCATTATGGCCTATTTAGATTTTTTCTCCTATATTGTTTTACTAGTTGTATATAAAACCCATTTCACATGTTATATCATAAATTTATCTATTCTCAAGCTATTTTTTAAAATTTTACACTACAAATGGAGCTTATTATTCATATATATTCAAACTGATAAGGGAGTCTTCTTCAAAAAAGAATTCTATTTTAATGTTTTTCTCCTAAATATTTTTTCCAAAGTAAATGTTTTTCAATTGATTTTATTAAGGTCATGAATATTCAATAAAAGTAAATTTTTTTATATCTTTCATTTTTTGAAGAATTTAGAATATTTTTAAGGATTGTGTGACTTTCATTACAAATAACAAAATGAATGTTATATTCAAACATATTTGGTGACAACAACTTTTCTTCCTACGTAAAAATTATTTGAATATGTGATTAAATAGAAATGTATCATGATTTATTCATATAAAAATAACCATTCATTTTTATTTGGAAATTTTGGTATTGATAAATTGTGTTTTAAAAGAGGTGTTTATTCAGATATCTGAAATGTTTTCTTATGGTTGGAGAGAATATTTTTTTGAGGGTGATAGTGAAAATTTTTAAATTTTAGGTGTTATAATTATTTTATGGTTCATGGAAATTAGCTATGTCCATTGGTGGTTATGTTATAAACCAAGGATGGTTGAATATGTTATAAACAGTGGATTGGTGGTTACGTTATAAACCATATATGGGTGGGTATATGATAGTACGCTAATTCATTGGTTATGTAAGGTGACTGTATGGTTATACCATTAGTAAGTGTGATGTGGATAATGATTTTCCAAGATACCTGTATGATTAATATATGATTTTTTTTATATTTATAGAATTTATTTGAGAAAAATGTGTGCGGTTTTCCTGTGAAAATTATTTATTTCATTCACTGAAATAACATTAAAGTACATGTGTACATGTCATGGGATTTCATGCTTTCATAAGATTACCAATTTTCTTTCTTTTTATATCCCTTAATTATATTTTTGTGCAATTCCTAAATTTTGAAAAAAAAATAACATGGTTTAAGTGTGCGTAAGATAAATGAAGAAGAAATTTGGAATGTTTTGAATATTTTTCTTGAATCAAAATCATATTTTATCTTAAAAGTTTCAATTTTTTTAAAAAGGACAACTGAAAAGAAATGTCCATGTTTTATTATATTCTTATATTAGGTAAGAGTCATGGACTAATTCTCAAAAACTCAAAACTAGAAAATATAATCAAATATAAGAGAATGATTTAAGGACTTAAAAATAAAAACTATTAAATGTTTAAGGCTAGATCATTATAATAACCTAGGGATTAGAAACATAAGAAAGGGGAGAGTTCAAACACTTAGTAAAGGAAAAAAATATCACAATGGATTGGATTTTAAAAATTTACTTGAATATGGGAAAGATATAAATAACATAATAAACTCTCGAAAGACCATTAATAATAAACTTAAAGCTCGATAGAGAAATATAATATCATAATAAGACAGTTAAGTAACCAATAAACAAAAAAACACAGATTAAAACCAAATACCAATAATCACAATACATGCGATAAAAACAAAAAACTATAGAATAAATTAAAAATAAATCATAATCATGAAATGTTTTCATAAGATGATAAGAAAAAAAAATTAGCACAATCATAAAAATTGGTTTTCTTATCCTTGCAATTTTGGCTACTCTCCAACCTATTGACACGCAACATTGGGAGTAGTGATTAAATCACTCACACTCACCCTTTGTGATACTAGAAACATTCTAACCTTTTTTTTGTAAAATTATGAGTAGATGTTAATTCTATCGTACTCACCCTTTTTAATCCTAGAAACTTAAAAACTTGTTTACACAGAAAATTATTATTAGAGATTAATGTTATAAAAATAACCCTTTATGATCATTGTGACTTTATAATCTTTTCTTGTATTTAAATTTTAATTTATAATAATACAAATACAGAAATAATTTTTGAACCTAGGGACTAGATAACTTATTCCCCTGTAAAATTTTGAGTAGATTTTATTTCTATCACAATCATCTTTCACAAACCTAGATACTTTCTAACAATTTCAAATACAATTTATATCATATAGGTTATAATAATTTACCAAAATAAATTAAGAGATATATGTGTCCTAACCATCTCAAAATAACTATTTTTTTGTGAACTTGAAAACTAAAAATTCATCATCTCATAATTAACCCATTGAAAAAAATAATGGTTTTCATAAAACATTAAAAAACATCCTATGACATGAGCTGAAAAAATCATTGAATAAAATAACATTAATTTCAAAAAATATATCATGAAGTGCCCAGATCAGTGTGAATCACTGAGAGGGGGAGGGGGTGAATTAGTGATCCTTTAAAACTTTTTACTAATTGATTCTTAATCAATTAAACCTCTATGGCTTGTTAAGGCCTCGATCCACTCCTCTTGTATCTCTCACCTTTCCTCGAATGATGCAGTAAATGTAAAGGCACTGGACACAAGGATTTACAAGGTTCGGCACCAAAGGCCTACATCATTGCCATGCTCCCCCAGCATGGATTCTCCCATTATAATATGTTAGTATTACAATGGTCGATACAGAGTCTCACTGTATCTCTCCTGGGTCCCACAGGAGGGTCTTTATACTGCGTCCCACAGTGTTACCAGAGTCCCACTGGCCTGCTCCAGAATCCCACTGAAGACTTCTTCTCCCTGAGTCCCACAGGGTCTTCTCCTGGCTCCTCGAGTCACACGAGTAGCTCTTCTTCACTTTAAGTTCTTCTTCAAGTATGTTCAGCAGTCTGGGATAAAGACTGCTGGCCTTGCTCTGTACCTCTGATCACTTGAGTTGATCAGGTCTTCTCGTCTAGCTCGGGCTTTATCACCTTCTTCTAAGGATGACCCGGCTTCTCTCTTCAATAATCTTCAATAGCCTCTGAAAAGGTCTGTTGGTCTTGCTCAGCAATCTTCTGATCACTTCACTTGATCAGGCTCTTCTCAATTACTGAATACTCAGACAACTAATGTCTTTAACTTCAGTCTGGTCCAGTCTCACTCACTTACAACTTCATGCTCTGAGTGCATGGCAACTCTGATTCCTCATGCACTGACTGCATGGCCTTCTCAATTTCTTCAAGAACTTCAATTCTTGGACAACTCAAATGCACACCACTGATTTATCTTTGTTCACGTGTACACGTGCATGCATGCATGCATGCACTTTCCTCTTTCTTCTCTTGGTGCAATAAACCCACAAAGGGTGTAGTATCTTTAAGCACACACCAGCTTCTCACTTCTTCACACACTTTATTCAATTTGCTCACACACTTAAAAGTGTGTTATACTTTAGTGTGGATGTCCTCCCTTTTCTTCTTCTAAGTGTATACACACTTCTTAGTGCACACACCTAGGTTCCGGCCTCTTCTTGTCTAGCACACACAACTTGTTTCTTCCTCTTGCACACACACACAAAATGTGTTCTTCTTTGTTGTGGTCTACACTCTTTATGCACACACACGGCTTGGCCTTCTTCCTCTTCTTTCTTGCACACACTTAACCCGTACGTCCTCTTCTTGTTTTGTACACACAAAAGGTGTGGTCTTTACTTGGTGCACACACAAGGCTATGCCTCGGCCTCCTCTTGCACACACCCGAATACCAACACAAATGAAGGCGTGCAAGGTCCTTGGTGTAAGCAGCGTGCAATGGGTAAGCGGCGCGCAATCACTCGGGTGTGCAGGATGCAACACCGTGAGGCGCACAAGCCTCAAGGGTGCAAGGACACCTTGGGCGCGCAAGTGCCTACCGCGCAGGGGGCGCGGTGCACAGAGGGAGCGCGCAAGGTCGCGCAAGCTCCTCTCCTTCCTGTCGCTCAAAGGATTAGCGCGCAGGGGAACTTCAGCCACACAAGATACTTGCGCGGGGCTTCAAAACTTCGCGAGGCAGAGCACTCCGCGGGACTTCGGGTTTTCAACAGAGTTTCAGCAAGCTACCTCGAGCCTCGGCCTCTCTTTTTATAGGCGAGGAGAGCCTCTGCCTTCCGCGGAGAGATATCTTTCGAAACCCCGAAGATTTCGGTTCTTTAATGATTTTTTTCAAATCTCGTTTCTTCATCTGTTTCACGCGGGTTCTCTCATTTTTCTTTCCTCCTCGTGCATGCGATTTATAACGCATGCACGGCCTTCTTCTGATCCAAAACATGCAAAGGCACGAACCCATGAAGCCTCGGCAACTTCGTTTGCCTCGGAATTGCTTAGAATTCTCTCTCGATGCATGCATGCAACATTTTAATGCATGATCGTGTTCGTAGAGGCCAGACAATCACAATGGAGGCTTCGGCTCGATCAGCGGTGGCCGGGAACTCAAATTCTGTCGTCGGGAGGCTCCTGGTTCGAACGGAGCTCGCGGGTGGCTTCGGGTGGCCTTCGGCTGAGCTCGAGGAAGGAGACGGACTGGGAGCCGTCGGATCAGGCGATTGAGATACATCGGACGGCCTGGATCAGATCGCCTCGCCGCGGATCAGTTGTGCGGCCGAGATCTGGCGCGCGATCGATCGTGCGGCCAGGATCGATCCCGCGAAAAAATTCCGCGTCCCACATCGAAACGGGCTCCTGTTTTTCCGCGGTTTATCAATATGCCGCTCCCCCAGCCCCCTCAATTGAATCTTCTCCCTCCACGGTGCCGCCCCTCACCGTGTTCTCCCTGCGGGCGCGCTCTGTGCCCACTCTCTGCTCCTGTGGGCGCGCTCCTAGCGCCCACTATGCATCCTCGAGTGCGCGGGCTTCACCACCGCGTGTCCTCGGGGGCTTACACACGGCCCTGCTGCCTTGTGCTTGCACCATGGGATTCCCCATGGGCGTGGCGCCTTAGGTCCACAAGTGCCTTGGGGTTGAACCCGTGGGCTGGCCTTGGCTGGCCTAATTTTTGGCTAAGGCAAATATAATGACTTTGTTAAAAACAAAGTATTCCATGAGTTCAAGCCATATCAAATACCAAATTCCAAGCCACTTCAAGCCTTTCTTCCTCTTCTCCATTTCTTCTCTTCTCTTCTTCTTAAGAATTCCTCCATTCCTCTTAAACATTTAATCTTCACTTAGGAGTGAAATTCCTGAAGGTTCTTCATCTTCAACCGAACTCTTGAATCAACATGAAATCTCCAATGTGCTTCATTGATCTAATCAGAGATCAAGTTGGATCACTTCCAATTCACATGCACTAAGAGTTAGTACATGGACTTCTTTAATCCACTTCACCCACTTAGAAGTTGTGGATGGATCTCTTGCTTCTCCTCATGCATTGTCAATACAATAAATGGTCTTCTAACATTGTTGTGACATTGTATCCAGTTGATACAAGTTCTATGATCTTAAAGAGCAGCTCAGCAATCGTCAGATTTTCATAGAGAATGTTTCAACCACAACATCCTATGTCACTTAGTGAATCTCCTAAGTGACATGCATCTTAGTACCATGGCCATTCTCCTTCATCACCATCAGCATCACATCCTTTGTCATTCACATATTGAAACTCCTTGACATCCATCCATTCATTCCTTGACAACAACATACCTCTTTGACAACAAATGCAACACAATGCACTTCAATCTCTCCCTTTGTATTTGTTGTCAATACACTTCTTCAGCACATATGAATGGGTCAATATGTGTGCCAATATTTTCTCCCCCTTATTGGCAATCAAATGCAAAGGTGTGGTGTGGTTCTCTTCAAAAATGTCTTCCTCCCTTATAAAAGAATTTTCCTGAAAAACACTAGGAGAGGGATGATGTCACATGTTCTTCTTTAGCAAAGAACCTTTAGTTGATCAACTATAAGTCTACTTGGGATAACCCGGTGTAGAAAACAAGAGTGATGTGACCAAGGAATTCAAAGCTGTCCATAATTCTCTACACATGTGAGATCATGCTTCAGGGGTTTAAAATTTTTCAGATATATCAATAAATTGCTAAATCCTGCACATACTTCACAAAACTCATTAGAAAGTTCAGGTGCAAAGATAAAGCTCCCCCTTTCAACCATTTATCTTCAATCAATACTCCCCCTTAATTGTCATGATGAATACAATTAAGAAACAAGGGATGAAAGTATGATTGGAATACCTTCAGCTTTTTTCAAGATAGTATTAAATCTTAGAATACCATCTTCTGCAGATTGGCTCCCCCTCAAGGGGTGCTCTCCATTCTGTCCAAACCACTCTCCAGATGAGAATGATCATCATCTTCAATTCCCTCCAATGTTAGCACATGTATATACCAAGAGTATAAGGGAATAAGATGGAACCTCCTTGGTTCATCAATGTGAACAACAAGGTTGAGAAGATTCTCTCAACCGAGATGTCCCATTTTCACCAGTCTTCACACTTGCACATTTGATCTTCATTGATGATTGTGCTGGTGTGGTTCTCAAAACATCTTCATGTGAAACCTTCTTCTTCCCTTTTTCTTTAGCAATTGCCAGAGCTTCATCTTCAACTCTTTGTAGTTCTCTGGCAAGTTGCAACTGATGTGGCCATATGACAAGTAAATCATTTGGAAGAGTGGCCCCAGTTCTGGAAGTTCCACATGGTTCCTTAGATGCTGTCAAGCTACCTTTCTTAGGCAACTTGTTTTCAATAAATCCCTTCTTCTTCTTCTGGATTGATTGTCTTTTTGAGTCCAGTCTGCTTCTATTTAATTTCATGGCTTCTTTACAAAGATCCATGATATGTCCTTTCTTCCCACAGTAGAAGCATATTTTCTTGGTGGTCCTTCTAGATGACTCACCCTTCTTGGATTTAGACTCCAAGGACTTCTCTTCCTTTTTCAACATCTTCTTGGGAGCTTTTTCAGCTTTCTTCTTCTTGCTTCCCAAGGATTCCTTTTTAGCCAGGTTCAGTGATGTTCTCTTCTTTTCATCTTTGGATACAGTTGGAGATTGACATGTATCATTTTGACCACTTTTGCAAACATCCCAGATGTTGTCAAGCAATCCAAATATGTTAGCAGTAAACAGATGTCTCTGGACCTGTAGATGCTGCTTCTTTTCTTCTGGCTTGCTCCCCCTAGGCATGGGCTTCCTCTGTGCTTTGGCATTCAGTGGATTGTACCAACAATCCTTTGCACAATGACCATACTTGTTACAACACCAACATTGACCCACAAATCTTGACCTCTTGTGTACTTCTGATTGCTGGATACTTTTCTTGACAAGTTGTGTTGTTTCAGGAGAGCTCTGCTTCTTTACTGTCTTCATCCATATTTTTTTGGAATTATTCTTCCATCCTGCACTTTTTGTGGAAACACAATTAGAAGCATCAGTACAAGATGGTATGGATGGTACCTTCTTTTTAGAAGATGTTTCCCTTTCATTAGAGGATGTCTTTCTCTTAGAATCATCCTTCTCAAAGCTCACTTGAGTAGCAACATTTCTTCTTTCAGCTGACTGGGAGGCTTCAGCTTTGGGTGATTGCAGATTTTTCAATATCACCTACAGTTCTAAGCATTTCATGTTAAGAGAGTTCTTCTCATCCTCAACAAATCTTAGCCTACCTTCCCATTTTTCTTCCAGCTGTTTCATCTGGTCTTCATGCACCTTCTTCATTTCTTGTAATGAATTGTCAAGCTCCTTTACCCTGTTTACTTTATCTTCAAGTTGAGCATCTCTGACAACCATTGATACTCTATGCCTCTTCTCTAGTGCATGGTAAACATCTTTGATTATTACTTTAAATAATTCTTTCTCAGAAAGGCTTCTTTGCAATTCTTCAGTAGTCTCTTCATATCTTTCATTGCAAAGAGAAACGGTTTCATCTTTAGCCTTCACCAGCTTTCTGAGAGTGTTGGTTATGCCAACCCTTTTTGCCAATTGGACTTCCATTGCATTGGCTTCTTCTTCTAACTGTAATTTTTCTTCTTGAAGATCAAGGATGCCTGTAGCTATACACATTTCCACTTCCTTGGGGACTGTCTTCTGAAGATATTTGATTGCATTTAGAAGATCATTGTTCCTTCCATCTTCATCACAGCTAGAGCAGGCTTCATCAGAAGAATGATAAAAGGAATTGTCATCTGATGTGACTTTTACATTTCTTTCCATAGAAGGAGTTTCTCTGATTGCAACAACCTTCTTCTTCATCTTCTTTTCCTGTTTCTTCATTCTATTTTTCAGAGTCTTGGAAGATATCTCCATTTGAGGTTGTTCTTTCATTTCCTCAAATCTGCACTTCATAAAGACTTCCTTGGATCTTTTAGAGGTAACCTCCGACCTCTGATACCAATTGAAGTGCCCAGATCAGTGTGAATCACTGAGAGGGGGAGGGGGTGAATCAGTGATCCTTTAAAACTTTTTACTAATTGATTCTTAATCAATTAAACCTCTATGGCTTGTTAAGGCCTCGATCCACTCTTCTTGTATCTCTCACCTTTCCTCGAATGATGCAGTAAATGTAAAGGCACTGGACACAAGGATTTACAAGGTTCGGCACCAAAGGCCTACATCCTTGCCATGCTCTCCCAGCATGGATTCTCCCATTATAATCTGTTAGTATTACAATGGTCGATACAGAGTCTCACTGTATCTCTCCTGAGTCCCACAGGAGGGTCTTTATACTACATCCCACAGTGTTACCAGAGTCCCACTGGCCTGCTCCAGAATCCCACTGAAGACTTCTTCTCCCTGAGTCCCACAGGGTCTTCTCCTGGCTCCTCGAGTCACACGAGTAGCTCTTCTTCACTTTAAGTTCTTCTTCAAGTATCTTCAGCAGTCTGGGATAAAGACTGCTGGCCTTGATCTGTACCTCTGATCACTTGAGTTGATCAGGTCTTCTCGTCTAGCTCGGGATTTATCACCTTCTTCTAAGGATGACCCGGCTTCTCTCTTCAAGAATCTTCAACATCCTCTGAAAAGGTCTGTTGGTCTTGCTCAGCAATCTTCTGATCACTTCACTTGATCATGATCTTCTCAATTACTGAATACTCAGACAACTGATGTCTTTAACTTCAGTCTGGTCTACTCTCACTCACTTACAACTTCATGCACTGAGTGCATGGAAACTCTGATTCCTCATGCACTGACTGCATGGCCTTCTCAATTTCTTCAAGAACTTCAAGTCTTGGACAAATCAAATGCACACCACTGATTTATCTTTGTTCACGTGTGCACGTGCATGCATGCATGCATGCACTTTCCTCTTTCTTCTCTTGGTGCAATAAACCCACAAAGGGTGTAGTATCTTTATGCACACACCAGCTTCTCACTTCTTCACACACATTATTCAATTTTCTCACACACTTAAAAGTGTGTTATACTTTAGTGTGGATGTCCTCCCTTTTCTTCTTCTAAGTGTATACACACTTCTTAGTGCACACACCTAGGTTCCGGCCTCTTCTTGTCTAGCACACACAACTTGTTTCTTCCTCTTGCACACACACACAAAATGTGTTCTTCTTTGTTGTGGTCTACACTCTTTATGCACACACACGGCTTGGCCTTCTTCCTCTTCTTTCTTGCACACAATTAACCCGTAGGTCCTCTTCTTGTTTTGTACACACAAAAGGTGTGGTCTTCACTTGGTGCACACACAAGGCTATGCCTCGGCCTCCTCTTGCACACACCCGAATACCAACACAAATGAAGGCGCGCAAGGTCCTTGGTGTAAGCGGCGTGCAATGGGTAAGAGGCGCGCAATCACTCGGGTGTGCAGGATGCAACACCGTGAGGCGCACAAGCCACAAGGGTGCAAGGACACCTTGGGCGCGCAAGTGCCTACCGCGCAAGGGGCGCGGTGCACAGAGGGAGCGCACAAGGTCACGCAAGCTCCTCTCCTTCCTGTCGCGCAAAGGATTAGCGCGCAAGGGAACTTCAGCCGCACAAGATACTTGCGCGGGGCTTCAAAACTTCGCGAGGCAGAGCACTCTGCGGGACTTCGGGTTTTCAACAGAGTTTCAGCAAGCAACCTCGAGCCTCAGCCTCTCTTTTTATAGGCGAGGAGAGCCTCTGCCTTCCGCGGAGAGATATCTTTCGAAACCCCGAAGATTTCGGTTCTTTAAAGATTTTTTTCAAATATCGTTTCTTCATCTGTTTCACGCGGGTTCTCTCATTTTTCTTTCCTCCTCGTGCATGCGATTTATAACGCATGCACGGCCTTCTTCTGATCCAAAAAATGCAAAGGCACGAACCCATGAAGCCTCGGCAACTTCGTTTGCCTCGACATTTCTTAGAATTCTCTCTCGATGCATGCATGCAACATTTTAATGCATGATCATGTTCGTAGAGGCCAGACGATCACAATGGAGGCTTCGGCTCGATCAGCGGTGGCCGGGAACTCAAATTCTGTCGTCGGGAGGCTCCTGGTTCGAACGGAGCTCGCGGGTGGCTTCGGGTGGCCTTCGGCTGAGCTCGAGGAAGGAGACGGACTGGGAGCCGTCGGATCAGGCAATTGAGATACATCGGACGGCCTGGATCAGATCGCCTCGCCGCGGATCCATTGTGCGGCCGAGATCTGGCGCGCGATCGATCGTGCAGCCAGGATCGCTCCCACGAAAAAATTCCGCGTCCCACATCGAAACGGGCTCCTGTTTTTCCGCGGTTTATCAATATGCCGCTCCCCCAGCCCCCTCAATTGAATCTTCTCCCTCCACGGTGCCGCCCCGCACCATGTTCTCCCTGCGGGCGCGCTCTGTGCCCACTCTCTGCTCCTCCGGGCGCGCTCCTAGCGCCCACTATGCATCCTCGAGTGCGCGGGCTTCACCACCGCCTGTCCTCGGGGGCCTACACACGGCCCTGCCGCCTTGTTCTTGCACCATGGGATCCCCCATGGGCGTGGCGCCTTAGGCCCACAAGTGCCTTGGGGTTGAACCCGTGGGCTGGCCTTGGCTGGCCTAATTTTTGGCTAAGGCAAATATAATGACTTTGTTAAAAACAAAGTATTCCATGAGTTCAAGCCATATCAAATACCAAATGCCAAGCCACTTCAAGCCTTTCTTCCTCTTCTCCATTTCTTCTCTTCTCTTCTTCTTAAGAATTCCTCCATTCCTCTTAAACATTTAATCTTCACTTAGGAGTGAAATTCCTGAAGGTTCTTCATCTTTAACCGAACTCTTGAATCAACATGAAATCTGCAATGTGCTTTATTGATCTAATCAGAGATCAAGTTGGATCACTTCCAATTCACATGCACTAAGAGTTAGTACATGGACTTCTTTAATCCACTTCACCCACTTAGAAGTTGTGGATGGATCTCTTGCTTCTCCTCATGCATTGTCAATACAATACATGGTCTTCTAACATTGTTGTGACATTGTATCCAGTTGATACAAGTTCTATGATCTTAAAGAGCAGCTCAGCAATCGTCAGATTTTCATAGAGAATGTTTCAACCACAACATCCTATGTCACTTAGTGAATCTCCTAAGTGACATTCATCTTAGTACCATGGCCATTCTCCTTCATCACCATCACCATCACATCCTTTTTCATTCACATATTGAAACTCCTTGACATCCATCCATTCATTCCTTGACAACAACATACCTCTTTGACAACAAATGCAACACAATGCACTTAATATCATAACATAAGAATTTATAAAGTTCTATAAAAAAATATCGTCATTAAAAAAATGATGGAAATTAAATATAAATGAAAATAAAAAAGATGTTACAAAACCATCTTAGACCATTGAAATAGAAATTACATTCCAAATTATTTTTTTCAAGAGAAAGAGATGACATTTTAAAACCTTCAAATAATTGTTTTCTAATAAAATGCCCTCAAAATACATAATTGTATAAAAAATTATAACTGGAAATACTTATAAATTTTTTATTTTTAAGAAAATATTTATTAATGTAAAATTAAAAATGGAATAATGTTTCCAAAAAAAGATGTGAAAATAATTTGATAACTTTTACTTTTATAAAGAATCATTAATAATGCACACAAGTATATACATAATCTTTCCAACATAAAAATGGAAATAACTTGAAAAAAATTATTTTCAAAAAGAATAATTAATAATATAAAATTGAATAATATGTATTTTTAATAAAATTAAAATGTTTTGTGGATAAAAAAATTATTTTTTAAAGGATGTAATAACATTTTGATCAATTCAAAATAAAAATTTCATAAAAACCATATCCTTAAATGGATAAATAAACCTTTTAATTAAAATTAATTAATGAACAAATGATCATTGGAGATAAATAATGAGTTTTCATTAAGAAAAGGAAAACATAGAAATAGTGTAAAAATGTAAATACAAAAGTCATATAGAATAAAACTAATGGAAATTTTTCAATAAGAAATGATTATTAACAAAAACAAATAGAATCATAAGTGAAGATTAATTTTTTTTGAAACAAGATTTACATATAAAATAAATAGTAAATACCACATGAAATCATAATAGTTTAAATAAATAAATATTTCAAGATAATAGTCAATGGATAGTGATAGTGATCTAAGGAAAATATTTATGTTATGAAAATTCCATACAATATTTTTATTTTTTGAATAATACCCCCAAAAGAGGTATAACATTAAATAAAACATTAAATATTATTAAATATAAAATAATAATGATATAAATTGACAATTATGAAGTATATACATTATTTAAAAGGAATGTTTGTGTTTATCATTATATAGTCTTAAGAGAATAAAATTTAAGACAATGAAACCCTTATAATTTGAGAAGTGTATGGATTAAAGAAACATATATGACAGATTGTTGAATATAAATATATATATATATATATATATATATATATCATCCCCAAGGTTGATTTATGATCAAAAAAATTAATTTTGGAAGTATATATAATATATCACTGAGAAGTAGGTGCAGAACATAGAAACATGCCTCAAAATGGTGAACCTGAGACAATAAACCATTATAACTTAAGAAAAATTCCAATAAAAATCCATTCGGAGATAGAGAGAAATATATTTATATATATATATATAATTAATATTCCTTTAAAATAATTTGATAATTAGTATTCCTGATACTCTAAAAAATAGATATTATACACATTATTTAGTATAAATAATGTGCATACAAGAAAGTGTGTCTGAAAGAAGGAAAATTTTAGTCGAAACCCTTACCTTGTTTCCTTGATTATTTAATGACACAACGACCTCCTACAAAACATAAATATTTTATTTAATATCATTTTTATAACCATAATAATAAATATTAAACTTTTATAATCTTTATTATATTTTATTATCATGAACATATTAATTAGATCTACCATATTATGACCATCACTTGTTTATAACTTTAACAATTTTGCGCATGTTTAATAATTTTGATATCATTAACCATAATTTGATATCATTATTATTATTATACACATGTCATTAATGGTTCTATAATATATAAATTATATTTATTTAATATATTTCTATTTCATTCCATATGTTTTTTGTTACATTATGTGAAAATCTAATTGAGAACGATTAATTTGTATAATTTTCGCAAACAAAAATGTTACTTTATTAAAAACATAAAAAAATATAAAATTTTAAGAACCATATAATAATAATTTTTTCTTAATATATTAAAATATTATTATTATTCATGTTATCATAGTCATCCATAATCATATTTTAAATCGTTTTTCACAATGGTGGTTAGAAAACTAAACTCGAACACTCTTTAACTCGATTGGGGAGTATGGTTATAGAGGTGTTTTTTAACCTAATATCATTATAAATTAATAATAATATTATTATTTTCATTTATTAATTATGGATCACCTAATTTTAAGATTTTTAGATGGATTATGAAAATCTAAATGAAAAAAAAATGTTTCATCTAGGAGAGGGAAATCCGCACATACACACGATTAGTGTTCCTATTTCTCAATGAATAATCATGGGTGAAGGTGAATATTAAATTTAAATTAATTAATAATTACTATATAATAATTAATCAATTTATTCAGTTTTATAAACATTAAAACTATCCATTAAATGAGTTAATTAAAAACAAATTATTTCACTTCATGGAGGCAGTAGTCCGCACAATACATCACCGATGATATTTTATTTTTATATGGGGACTAAATTGGAAAAATAAGGGTTGTAATAGAAATATAAAAACAAATAATTTTACCAAGTATAATTAATTCATTATATTATTATGGTGATAATATATTTTGTAGAGAAATATTAGGAATAAATTCTTCAGAGGAGATAACACTAAAGTTAGAGAATTGATATTTCCCATGGAATATCAAATAACATTAATAGGGATAGGATAACTATGAGTGATATGGGGATTATATTTGTGGGTATGGTTATAAGTAGAGTAAAATTTCTGGGTTTTGGGGAGTAATTCAAAAGATATATACTATAACGACCTGACCTTAAAACATTACATAATCTTTAATTAAATGAATAATTCAAATTAAGTATTTTTTCAGGTTTATAGATTTAGATAATTAGGCCATAACTATTACATTACATCTCAAAAATTACTAAGTAGAAACTTCTACTCAATATCTATTTTTCACATTAAATAAAAACTCTTGAAAACAAAGTCATGTTTAGTTCCATGTTTTTGATATCAATACTTTTCCTTGATCCCATCCTTGACCCTATTCATCATTATGTCCCATGAAAAACATTTCAAAAACATGGGATGAGCATAAAAATCTTGGAACGAGATATAAAACAAGGAAAGAAAACATTATTCCACCAATACATACAAAACATAAGCACTTTAATAGACCTCATGAAATAATAAGATTTATGATAACCCAAAGAAATCGTAAATCATAAAGGTAACTTGTTCCATCCATAACATACTTATGTTGTAGCTTTCATAGCTACGTAGGGAGTTACATTTGGAATACCCTTCAAAGTATATTCCTTAAATCTCTTAGGAGAAACATTAAAATTTACCTCTGTAATGTTACCCAATGCATTGGAGAGCTATCTCGATCCCCCCCCCACCGCCCAAGGTTTATCACAGAACCACTCGTATACGTAAATAATTCCCAATAATCATAACATAATCAAAACACATAACACAAGAATAATGGAAATATAACATTTCCACATTGCAATCACAATATATAATTTCAATATATTTACCTAATCAATCCATTAAAAAAACCATTTAAAATACCAAAATATGTAAAAAGAATATATGGTATTTATTTTTCTTTTAAATACATTACAGCTTGTTAAGGAAGTCAAAGATCAGATAATAATCACGGCGGCAGAAAGGTTGTTGTCACCACATATGTTAAAAAGAGACCTTACTTTTTTCATTTAGTAAAATGATTTTTAGAAAATATTTCCTTTGAATGAAATGAAAAGTAAAAGGTGTTTATACACCATATAAAAGATAGTTGGGTATAAATCAAAATATGTCTTAATGAAAGGATAGTGAGACGAAGTCACTTACCACATGTCTGACATGACTTGTTCGTTCTTTAATCTCCTGAATAATAAACTAAAGATAATTTCTACTTGTTTCAGAACCTTGTTCAGGTTTATTATCCATTTTATATCACTTATCACCACATTATAAACATTATATAATCATTTATGTTAATAATGGTCGTTTTGTCGATATTTGGTATTTCAGTAAAAAATGAACTTATAATTATAATTTGTTCATGTGGTCAAAATTCCATTACCTCCAGAATGATATTAATGATTTAGATATCATATATGTTATATATATTCAGTATATATATGTATTTATAACATCAAATAACATTTGGAGATAAGAAATGAAATGCACCGTTCATGGAGGCGGTAAGCCGTACGTACGCATGAACACTATATTCATTTATATTTCATATTTAATGGAATGAAAAATTAATGATACATAGGTATATAATAATTATAGTATAGTATAATATATAATTTCAGTAACTCCAACCTTTATATGTTCTAGGTATGGCATGAACGAGTCGTATAACTTTGTGGGGGTGGTATTCCGCACTTCCTCAGATGCAATTATCACATTTACCCATTATGGAAACCATAAAAGTGTGATATAAATAACAAATACAGAAGTATAGAGTAAATATAAATTTAATATAAATCATTATTAAATTCATTTTAATCATAATGGCCACCATAACAGTTGGTAGGAGAAGATTCAACAATCATCATTTCGTGATACAGTAGTTCGCCGTCTATAGTAACAGTATGTTCGAATCCATTAGATGGATGTGTGTGTTAGTATAGTTAGAATCCTTCTCATAAAAAAAACCTAGTATATTTTGGACACTTTTTTATTTATAAAATAAGGAAATAAAAGGAGTTTAGGCAGTTTGATATGAAAAATAAAAGGAAAGAACTTAAGAGAAGACATTACCTCTAAATCAGTTAACTGCCTTTGGTTTGAACCAAAATGATTTCTCGATGTTCCTTATGCCTAAGGTAAGGATTTTAAGTGAATGAGAGGGATCTTGAGATCATATTTGGGTATAGTTTGGAGGAGCCAAGGGGCTTGAGTGTTGTGAGTAATGGGTTATATGTGGTGGATTTTTATAGGGGGGAGGGGCACTTTAGGAATGTTTGAAAATATTTTTTTATTATATAATTAATTTCAGTTTCTAAAGGTCCAAAAATTATTTAAATCGAAGATAAGATGACTCTTTTTCGAAATCAAATCATCCAATAATAATAGGACTGGTTTTGGATGGTTTTCTAAATTTTATAATATCATTTATTTAAATCATTCATTAATATGGTAATCACTGCATTATCATTGTGTCATAAATAATTTTATTTATTTGATGTCCTAAAAATACAAATAATATATATTGATGTCACAAATATTTTTATCTCTCAAAATTAATAATTATAGTTTAAGAGATAAACTATATAACCATATGTAAAAATTGATTTACTAAAAGCTATATGTTTATGTAATTTTTGCCCTTACATTAAATTAATTAAAATAAAGTGTCATTATCTCTCTTAAGTGGTTCCATGGGATCCCCAAATAGACCCAAGAATTAACAAGGTCGGAAATTTATCAACAAATAGGATTAGGACACATTTTAGGGTAATTTAATATTACTATAATATTATTTTTTACCCTTATTTACCAGATTTACCCTTTTACCATGGTAAATAAAATATTTATTGAAGTAAATATTCATAATGTCTAAAAATAAAAGATACCTATTTACAAAATTTGGACCTCCTGATTCCAAATATGTAATCCATTTTTCCAAATTCAAAAAATAGTACTGGTATAAATTACTTTAAAATTAATTCCCATTGTCAAAACAAAAAGCATGTTTTCAAGAAATAAAAACTATCACAATATTGATACTTGTTGATCTCCAATTTCAATGAGAAATTACATAAAATGACAAACATTGGATTAAATGAGAAAAACATAATCTAATAAAACGTTAAAACAAATTAAAAAGATAATAAAGCCATATAAATAAATTATATTAAAAGGTAGTTTTTAATTAAAATACAGTATTTTTCACTATTCATTAAAAATGATCATTATGAGAAAAATACAAAAAATTTATCTAATGTAAAATTTTATGTATGGATTCTAAATAAAAATATTATATTGTCAAATATAACATATAAATGTGAAAAAAACAAGTTTTAAAAATGTTCACCATCAAAAGGAAGTAAAACGAACTATTAAATAATATTAGAGTATTTATTCTTAAAATAAGATTATTTATTATTTTGATTCCTCTAAATCATATTGGATAAATGTAAAAACATTTAAAAAAATGAATAATCATATTGTAGTTAGTTCTTTTAATTCCATCCATTAAAACTACTAGGCGTTAACTACCATTAAAAATTATAATTTTATATTAATATTTTTTCTTTATAACTCAACTTTGTGTGCAATATAAGATTTCAAAGAAACCCATTGTTGCGTATCGAGTACACTAACAAACATAAAATCCCCTTTAAAGTAAAATTACTATCTAATTTAAAAATATTAAAAATATAAAATTTTCTTATTATTTATTTACCTGGGATGTTACATCCTTCCCCCCTTTTATAAATTGTGTACTCGCAATTTTTATTCACTTATCAAATAAGTGGGGGTATTTACCCCTCATAGAATTTTCAGATTCCCACATTGCCTCTTCAACCATATGGGTTTTCCAAAAAACCGTTACCTGATGAATTACCTTATTCTGCAACACTTTCCCTCTATGGTCAAGAACCTGGACTGGTTGTTCCTCATAAGAGATATTTTCTTCCAACTTAACAACCTCTGGGATCGAAAATGAGATAGATCTGGCATATACATCCTCAACATTGAAACATGAAAAACATTGTTTACCTGGGATAAACATGGAGGCAAATACACTTTTTAGGAAACCGATCGATATTTCTCAAGGATTTCATAGGGTCCAATGAACATCCGACTTGACTTTCCCTTCTTACAATAACGCATCACACTTTTCCATGGAGAAACGTTAAGAAAGACATGATCACCTACCCTAAAAGAAATATCCTTCCTCCTGTTATCTGCATAACTTTTATGCCTTCTCTGAGCTGTTCTCATGTGATTTTGAATCAACTGAACCTTTTCTACCATCTCTTCTACCAATTCTATTCCCATAACATTTCTCTCACCCACTTCATCCCAAAAATCTAGAGTTCGATATCGCTTCCCATAAAATTCCTCAAATTGATCAATCTGTAAACTAGAATTAAAAATGTTATTATTAGAAAATTCAAGCAAAGAATGATATTGGTACCAACTTCCCCGATAATAAATTGAGAAAGCACATAGAATATCCTCTAATGTATGAATTATTCATTCTTATTTCCCATTTGACTGAGGATGAAAATATGTACTAAAATTTAATTCAGTACCCAATGACTTCTGAAGGCCTTTCCAAAAGATATAAGTGAACCTCAGATCACAATCAGATACAATGGATAGAGGAAATCCATGAAACCAGACTATCTCTTTAATATACAACAGACAAAGATAATCAAGAGAAAAAATTCTCTAATAAGAAAGAAATGAGTAGATTTAGTCAATCGATCAACCATAACCCAGATAGCATTGTTACCTCGAGATGTCTATGGTAATCCCACAATGATGTCCATGGATATATTTTCCCATTTCTATTATAGCACCAATAAAGGATGAAGCATTATTTTCTGAAACTACCACTCTGCTTTAACCTGTTGACAAGTCAAACACTTCACAGTAAAATCAGCAAATACTATTTTTATTCCATCACACCAGTAATACTCTCAAAGATCTTTGTACATCTTAGTACTGCCAGGATGAAATGAAAACATAGAACTATGAGCTTCACATAACAACCCATTATTCAACTATGAATCCATAGGCACACATAATCACTTCCCAAACCTCCAAACACAGTCATTATCAATGTTAAAATTAGGCAAATTACACTTCTCAACCAACTCTACCTTTTCCTGCAACTCACTATCAACTTATGTGCTTTCTTAATTCTGTCTAATAGATATGATTTCACTAGAACCTGAAACAAAATAGAGGAATTTTTTGCACTGGCAACTTATATTCCAAATTTCCTCAAATCTTTAATCAATGGATCTTTTTTCCAATCATATCAAGGTTAAAGTAGCATTACTATTTCATCTCAATGCATCAGACACTTTATTTTCCTTTCTAGGATGGCAATAAATTTTGAAATCATAATATATGATTAATTCCATCCATCACCTCTGTCTCATGTTCAATTCATTATGAGTGAATATATACTTCAAAATTTTGTGTTCATTATATATTTCACATTTTACTCCTTAGAGATGATGCATCCAATTTTTAATGAAAAAACAACAGTAGATAATTCCAAATCTTGTGTATGGTAATTTAGCTTATGATGTTTCAACTGACGTGAAGAATATGTAATTACCTAATCATTTTGCATAAGGACATAGCAATTTCCTTTCAACGAAGCATCAGTGTAGATAACAAACTCATCATTTCGGGAAGGAAGTGCCAAAACATGAGAATTCACCAATCTTCTTTTCAATTCATGAAAACAATCAAAATATTATTTTGTCCAGATTAACATAACACCTTTTGGGGTTAACTTAGTCAGTGGGCTTGATAACCGGGAACAATTTTCAACAATCCTCTATAATAACCTAGTAATCCAAGAAAACTATGGTTCACAGTTATATTTTTGGGTCTTGGCCATTCAAAAACTTATTTAGCTTTAGCAAGATCAATAGTCATGCCATTTTATGAAACAATGTGACCAAGGAATGAAATTTGTTGTAACCAAAACTCACACTTTCTGAATTTCCCATACAGTTTCATTTATTTTATGGTTAGCAAGACAACCCTTAAATGACGTTCCTATTCCTTTTTTACATTTGTCATAAACCAAAATATCATCAATGAACACAACCACAAACTTATCCAAAAACTCATTGAAAATTCTATTCATAAGATCCATGAATACAACAGGTGCATTGGTTATCTAAAAATGCATAACGATAAATTCATAATGGCCATATCTAGTATGAAATGCGGTCTTCAAAATTTCTTCTTCCTTTACTTTCAACTGATGGTACCCCGAACTCAAATCAATCTTCGAGAATTAATGAGCTCCCTCGAGCTGATCCAACAAATCATCGATATGAGGAAAATGATACTTGTTCTTAATATTGATGTTATTAAATGATCTATAATCAATGAAAAGTCTCATTGAACCATCATTAATTTTAATGAATAAGACAGGAGCACACCATAGTGATGTACTAGGTCGAATGAAACCTTTATCTTATAACTCATGAAATCGCTTCTTTAACTCTAAAAGGTCAATTTGAGCCATTTGATAAGGGGTTTTTGAAATTGGATTATTATGAGGAACTAATTAAACAGTAAATTCAACTTCCTGATAAGGTATAATACTAGGAAACTCATTAGGAAATCATCAAGGTACTCATTTACCACTGGCACAACATTAATCTTTACCGTTCCTTTGTTTTCAACAATCTGTGCAAGGTAACATTCATTTCCATCTTTTACTAGTTCCTCTGCTTCCTAATGTGTTATCAAAAGTAATGGTTCATTATTGTACACAAATTGGAAATCTTTCTAAAAAGAAACATCTTTAGCTCTGCAGTCAATCATAACATGATAAACTGAAATCCAATCCATACCCTAAATAACATCAAACTCTACTAAAAAAACAGTGTGGTTTGCAGGTAGATTCTTTGAGCACACAAGTACAAGAAGTATCTTATAATTTCTTTTTGTCTCAACATTTCTCCTCGGTTTTTTTTACCATATGTTCAGGATTTATATCGTGAGATGAAATTCCCAATTTACTAGAAAACTTCTCAGAAATGAATAAATGTGTAGACCTTGAATCAAACAACACACTGGCATAATCTGAACAAATAAATAGTGTACCTGATACTACATCATTTGATGACCCAACATCTTCTGAAGTAGTTGAATAGGATTTCACCACCCCTTTATTCTTGTAGTACGGATGCTTTCCATCATTTGAGTTCTTCGTTGTACAATGATTTGCATAATGACCCATTTCATTTCACTTAAAACATTTTACTGATTGTAAATCATATTTTGTCTTACCATTACCCTGATCTTTTTTTGTGTAATTCCGAGCCTTATGTCCCATTTTAACATATTAGTATCACTTACTAGAATTCAAAAAACATTCCCTATAATTATTTTTTCCAAGATTTTCCAAAATGAAAACTTAAGTTTCTTATCATCAGACTTTTTTGAAGATTTCTTCACTTTCGTCTTCCAGCTTAACCTCTTATTCCGTTGTTTGTGAAAGAACACTTGATCGTCAGAAAACTCTATTTACACCTTCTCTGCACATCGAACAATGTTTTTATTACTTTTGATCTCATGATAAGTTAATGACCTTCGATACATTGTCTTTAATACTGAGTAAAAATGATTGATTTTACAATCAATATCTCGTTTGAAATTTGGATCATACCTTACCTGTCGAGTGAATTTTGCTTCATAATCAGCCACTAAGTCATCCTCCTGCCTCAATTCTTTGAATTATTTTTCCATCCTAATACTAATGACCTTAGGAAAATATTTTTCAATAAAAATACCTTTGAATTCATCGCAAAAAAGAGCACCAACCTCCTCACTATCTCAGATATTTTTTACCATCGACCACCACTGATTGGTTTCACCTTCAAAATGGTAAACAGTAAGACTAACCTTTTGATGTTATGAATACCACATGAAATAAAAAAAACATATCCGTTTCTTTAATCCACCATTCAGCTAGCACAAGGTTAGATGATCCTCTGAATGATGGGGGATGATGCCTCATGAAATTATCCACTACCGACATGTTCCTCTGTGGTTGATCTAGCTAATCTTGTGCATGGATACCATCACCATTTATAACCTCAGTCAACTATTTCATCACTAGAAAAAACTATTCAGTTTTTATTATAACCATCTAAGGATGTTGATTTAGAAGGTTGTCTTCCTCCAGATGACAGTCCCTTCATATCTTCCCTATTTCCACAGTATAAAACCATTCTAAACACAAAAATATCTTAGGTAAAGAATCATGGTAATCTGTAAATGTTATATCATTTCAATATCAACAGAAATTGATTTATTGATATTAATTTAACAATATTCTAACTTTTATGGTTATCTAAACCGACCTATGATACCGACTATAAGGACTCATCCTATATTACATAATCTTAAATTAGATGAATAATTCACATTGACTATGTTTTCAGGTTTTTAGTTTTATGGAATTACGCTATTACTATTACATTATATCTCAAAAATTACAAAGTAAACACTTCTACTTAGTATCAATTTTTTTTAAAAAAACTCTTGAAAATATAGTCATGCCTAGTTCTATGTTTTAGAAAGCATGACTTTTCCTTGATCCCATCCTTGACCCTTTTCATCTTTAAGTCCTATGAAAAACATTTCAAAAACATGAGATGACAATAAAAACCTCAGTAAGGGTTATAAAATAAGGAAATAATACATTAGTCCACCAATAAAAACCAGACAAAATCTCATTAAGAAACATCAAGTAAACATATGATTTATTAATAACACCTAGAAATCATAAATCTTAAAGGTAACTTGTGGAATCCATAACATACATTTTTTGTAACATTCACAACTATGTAGGGAGTTATGTTTGGAACACCAATAATAGTATATCACCTAAATATATTAGGAGAAACATTAACATCTACCTCTGTCACGTTACCCAATGCGTTGGAGAGATATCGTGGGGTCACCTGCCCTTGGTTTATCATTGAACCACCTGTATACGTAAATAATGCCCAAGAACCATAACATAGTCATAACACATAACACAAGAATAAGGGAAAGATAGAATTTAAAAATTGCAATAACAGTATAACATTTCAATATATTTTCATAATCAATCCATTAACAAAACCATTTTCAATACCAAAATACGTAAAAATAGTATATGGTATTTATTGTTCTTTTGAAAACATTACGGCTTGTTATGGAAGACAAAGATCAAATAATACTCGCGGTAGCGGAAAGGTCATTGTCACCACGTATGTTAAAAAGAAAAATTATTTTATTTCCTTCAGTAAAATTCTTTGAATAAAAATATTACATCTGAATGAAATGAAAAATCAAAGGTTTTTATACACTCTATAAAAGAAAGGCTTGAATGGATCAAAATATTCCTCAATGAAAGGTGATTGAGACGAAGTCCCTTACCTCATGTCTGAAATGACTCCTTAATTATTTAATATCCAGAATAATAAACAAGAATGAATTTCTACTTGCTTCAGAACCTTTTCTAGTTTTATTATTCCTTTTATATAACTTATTAACAAGTTATAAACATTATATAATCATTTAAGTTAATAATAGTCATATTGTCGATATTTCGTATATGAGTCAAAAATGAACTTCTTATAATTACATGTTGTTCATGTGATCAAAATTCAATTTCATCTAGAATGATATTCCTGATTTAGATATCATATATATTATATATATTTAGTATATATTTATTTATAATAGTACATAACATTTTGAGACAAGAAATTAAATAAACCGTTTATGGAGACGGTAAGCCGTACGTACGCATGAACACTACTTTCATTACTATTTATTATTTAATGGAATGAAAAATTAATGATAAATAGGTATATTATAATTTCAGTATCTCCATCCTTTATATGTTCCGTATGCCATTAGTGATTCATATCACTTTGTTGGGGTGGTAGTCTGCACTTCCTCAAATGAAATTATCGCGTTTACCGATTATGGAAACCATAATGGTATGACATAAATGAAAAATAAAGAAGAAAAGAGACAATATAAATATAATATATATCACATATAAATATAGTTCCATCTAAATGGCCACCATAATAGGTGGTAGAAGATGATTGAACAATCATCATTTTGTGAGGTAGTAGTTCACCGTCCACAGAAACAGCATGTTTGTATCTTTTAGATGGAGGTGAGATTAAGTGTAGTTCGAATACATTTAAAAATTATTATTATATTGAAAATACTTGTTTTGTTAAAAAATAAAATAATATAAAGAGTTTAGGGGGTTGGGAAGTAAAACAATAGAAAAGAACTTTAGAGAAGATGTTTCATTTAAATGGGGTAACTCCCTTAGGTTTTAACCAAAAGTATTTCTTGAAGTTCCATATGCCTAAGGTAAGGATTCTAGGGGGAATAGAGGGATCTTAAGAGCATATTTGGGATGAGGTTGGACGATACAAGGGGCTTGAGAGTAGTGAGTAATGTGTTACAGGTGGTGGCTTTTTTTAAGGGGGGGAGGGGATCTTTAGGAATGCTTGAAAATATTATTTTATTAAATAATGGTTTTCTATTTCTAAAGGTCCAAAATTTATTTAATTCAAATATAAGATGAAAATTTTATGAAAAAAAATCATCCAATAATAATTTTATAGGTTTTGGACAGTTTTTAAAATATTATAATTACATTTATTTTAATAATTCATTAATAAGGTAATCATTGCATCATCATTTTGTCATAAAAAAATTTATTTATTTGTTGTATAATAATTATAACTGAAATACCATGATGTAGGAAATATTTTTATATTTCAAATAAATATTTATATCCAAATAGATAACCTATATAACCCCATGTAAATTTTTTTTACTAAAAGATATATGTTTATGTCATTTTTGCCTTTACTTTAAATTAATTAATATAATGTGTCATTGTCACTCTTAAGTGGCACCATGTGGTCCCAAAATAGACCCAAGGATAACCATGGTCAGACATGTACCAACCAATAGTATTAGGATACATTTTAGGGCAATTTAATATTATTATAATATTTTTTTTCCAGATTTACCCTTTTACCATGGAAAGTAAAAAATTTACTAAAGTAAATATTCATAATGTCTAAAAATAAAAGGTAACTATTTATACAATTTTAACATCATGATTAAAAATATAGAATCCATTTTTCAAAATTCAAAACAAAAACTGGTGGAAATTAATTTAAAATTAATCCTCGTTGTCAAAACAAAGTGTGTTTTTAAGAAATAATAACTGTCAAAAGATTGATACTTGTTTATGTTGAATTTCAAAGTAAAAATACTTCCAATGACCAAAATTAGATTAAAAGGTAAAACAATAATATAATTACAGATTAAAATCAAATATCAAGATAATTTATCCATATAAATAAATTATATTAAAAGGCAGTTTTGAATAATAATACAATATTTTTCACTATTCATTAAAAATTGAACATTATCAGAAAAATACCAAAATTTCATCCTATGTAAATTTTTTATTTCCTGATTCTAAAGAAGAATTTTATATTGTCTAATAGAACATATAATATTGACACCTACTAGATTTAAAAAGGGTTCTCTATCAAAAGTTTGTAAAAACGATCTTTTAAAGACTATTAGAGTATTTATGGTTAAAATCAGATTCTTTCTTATCTTAAGCCCTATAAAATTTATTGGATAAATGTAAAAACATTTAACAAACATGTAAAATCACATTTAAGTGAGTTATGTTCATTCTATAAATTACTACAGCTGGCGTTACCTACCATTTAAAATAATAATATTACATTAATATTTTTTAGTATAAATCAATGTTCTGTGAAACGTAAGATTTAAAAGAAACCCGTTGTTGTGTATCGGGTACGCCACCGAACATAGTATTCCTTTTAATGGAAAATTAATATTTAATTTAAAAATATTAATAAATATAAAAATTTCTTATTCTTTATTTACTAGGGAAGTTACAGTTGTGTGCTTTTAAGGGTGTAAGTGATCCCCTTTTTTAATAGAGGAAAATGAAACATTTGGAAACACATATAAAAATTTAAAAATTCAATGAATATATTAAATTGTAAATGAATAATTTTTTTTTGAAATAATTGATATTTGGAGTCTTTTTGTTGTTAATGGAACATAAATGTGTTTATACCAATGTATTAAAGAAGTTATAGTATTTTTACCATTATGTTTTTATAATTTACAATTTTATTTTTAAACTAGGGAACAAGATTTTATCTACGTGAATTTATGATTCATTAAATATGTAACATAAGAAATATGAAAAAAATATTATGTTAATGAAATAAATTTATTATATGTTTAATGAAATGAAAATTATAACATGAAAAAACAATCTTTCAAATTAATGAAGAAAATGTTGAGAAAAATTGTTTTTAATAGAAAAATGGACTTTAATCCTTTAAAAATACTTAAAATTATTTGTTATAAATTAATTGAGGGTTAATGTATTGTTATATCTGATTATTCAATATATTAGATTAATTATTTAATTTATTTTAATTTTGTTTATTTTATAGAAATTTCATGATGTCAATAAAAATGTAAATTAATTGTTTCACCATTATCGTGGTAACTAAGATAAATCCTAATAATCTATATTTTTTAACTAAAAAATAGGATGTTCCGCATTAAATAATATATATAAATATATTATATTCTGAATATATGAATCATTTTATAAAAATAAATTTCTATTTTTAGGTAAATTAATCTGGATGTTTGAACATGTATCATGTAAAAACCCATTTTTTAAAATGTTTATTTTAAGCAAAAATATTTATTATTATTAAAGATATATCATTTTAACTCATTCTAATGAATATAAAATAAATATTATAATTAATATTTTAATAATATATCAAATAATGAATCCAAAAAAATTTATTTAGCCATGTTTTTATTAATTATATAAAACTGTCTAAAAACAGTTTTCATTAAAATGCTGTATAAATATTAAAATGTTAAACATGAGTATATAAATTAAAAATGGGTTTTTAAAGATCTATATTATAGATTAAAATATATAAATTTTCATCCAGATGGGTTTTAAAATAATCAATGTATTTATATAATAAATTAATTCCATAGAAATGATGACATTAATTAGTATTTTCATTATTCACAAGAAAATTGATTATTTTAGAAAATTTTCAAAAATTCATTTAAAGTAAATATTTTTGTGAGAAGATAAAAAATAAAATTTTATTTTGGAATTTTAATTTATAAAACATATAAATATATATTTTTAAAATAAAATATGTAAAATAATTTAAATGAATTTTATTTAAAATAACCTTTTCAAAATTATCTCAAATTAATTGTTCACCGTCTGAAGGAAGTAACTATTAATGCTTTACCATCATAGTTTTTAATATGAATTCATTTAAAAAATCTTTAATTTTTTTTAATTTTGTTTCTGACACCCTTATATTTTATTAATTATATTTGAAATTTAATTTAATTTCATCAATAGATTTATTTACGTGCAACACCGGGTAAAAATGTTTCATGAAGTATTATTATATGACCAGTATAAGCTTTTAATTTAATTTATTACTGTGTAAAGGATTAAATAATATATCTAATAAATATATTTATAAACGATTACTAATTAATCATAAGTTGTTTTAGTAAAGTAATTTTATTCAACATAAATACAATTTCATCAAAATTGGTTTTTATTTCGTTTTGTAGGAAAATATTGTAATTAATTTATAGTAAATTTTGAAATATTTTTTTTAAAAATTATATAAACTTTTATATTATAATATCATAATTATCTTATGGTGAATTTTTTATTTTTTTTGAAAAGATTGATTTGTACAAAATAGTGAAAAACAATTATTTTTATTTAAATATATATTTTATTAAATGTATTCAAAATTAAAATTTATTTTTTATTAGTTTAAATTTTTTAGTAATTCATGTTTAATAAAAATAATCTAATTATAGACTTTTTAATTAATTCTATACTTTAATTTGGTATAAAAACATTTTTATATTTATAAATGTATTTTAAAAAAACTATTTTTTATTTTAATATTTTATTTATTTTTAACACATATATTAATTGAACCCTAAAAATGGATTATGTTTTTGGAAATATGATTTAAAAATATGGTAAATTGGTCGCCTTTATTTTTGGTCAATATGAATTATAACCATGGAAAAAATTATCACCTTGTTAAATGGTAATTCTTGTTAATCTAATTTAGAAGGGAAATAATTACATGATTTTTCATCTTAATTCATATTGGATGAATTTAATTTGTCCTATATCATCTTATGCTCCGAATATATGTTTTTATGAGTCACATTTCCATGAAAATGACCTATATAATATTTAAGCCAATGAAAATTACAAAATATAATTATGTTACTTTTAAATAAACCTTATGTGTTCACATTGGGATAAAATATTTTGAATGACTATAAATGTATATTTTTTGAATAATGAAATTATATCCACAATGGTAATTTGTTTATAATATTTAGTTATTAGATAATTACCTTAAATAATTTGGGAACACCATCATAATATTTCTTTAATAAATAGGAAAATTAAATAAATGATATTAAAATTATTAAAAGAAAAATAATATGATTAATTTATAATGTTACAAAAATTTCATAGATATTTATTACATATTAATGTTGAGTTAAATAATTATATTCAAATTCATACCTTTTCTTTATTTCTTTTAGCCAAATTAAACGAATAGTATCAAAATTGACATTAATGATATTTTATCAAAAAAATATTTTGTAAAATTAAATAAAAATATTTAAAATATAGAAATATTACAATGGAGATACGTTATGGTGTAAAATTTCATCACTTATCCATTTTAAAACCAATTAATACCTTATATATAATGTTATAACCTCTAAATAGTGAAAAATATTTTACCACCGATAAGGGAAAAATGTGTTAACTTAGTGGGTAATACAAATGATATGGTTTAGAATACCGCATAATGCTGATTTTTAGGATATTTAAACTATATAGAATTTTATATTCTAATCCATTTCTATTATAAATATTTTTTCTATAGTATGCCAATTTAAATTTTAATCTATTATGAAATTCCAAAAAGTGCCTCTCACCTCAATTATAAAAGGGAACCTCCCCCCATTACTTAATCACACCTATTTATCAATCAATCTAGATTATCCCTTAAATAATCCCTCATAATGTTCCTTAGACACATAATGGGGGGGGGAAGGTTTCCCAAAAATATAAACCCAATGATCCCTAAGAGAAGATCCAATGCAGTTCATTCAAAGAAGAGATAATCATCTTAATTAATCACATTCATTTTAATTATTCTTTTACCTCCTATAAAACTATATTACATATAATCAATTAATAAATTTAATATCTCTGAAATACATAATTATTAGTATTTTTATGAAACTGCCATTATATTCCCTCTTAAAAATCGAATGGAATGTGAATGTATAGCACGTACATATAAACAACTTAATAACTCCACATAACGATAAAATTCTTTCTTCATCACCACATTTCAACAATGGGATTTATGATGGCTATAATGTTTATATATATGATATTAATGAAAAAATTATGATTATTTAATTAAAATATCAAGTCTACCTTATAGAGACACGATCTTTTTTAATATATCATTCAATTGTTTTTAATTTAAAAATATTATAATGACTACCAAATATCATTAGGCCTTTTAATTGTAGATAACTAGGATCGTAATAAAAAAAGTGAGAAAAAAATCATTATTATTTTTCACCATAATGAGATCCCAAATATTTTCATGACTCTAAAATTGAACAAGAAAACTTTTGAAATATACAGACAAAAGGGTTGAGCAAAAAACCCTGAATGGGAATAAACATAATAAGATATATTAAAATGGGAGACACTGAAAAACATGATATATTGAAAAATAAATCTCAAGACAAATAACCTAAAAAATGGTATCATGTGATCATGAAATCATATGAAATATGGCAGAAACATATAACATGACCTAAACATGAGTCAATTTAAACTACCTAGAAAATATCACATGGTTCACAATGTCACATAATAGACTAGGTTTCCTCTCTAAGCCCATACATGATGCCACATGAGACTAAATAATTACCTAATGATTTTGATTTCTACCTTGGAATAGCTATAATAACAAGTTCATGACTATTTATGACAAAAAAAGGAATTCAATCATAAAGAATAAATGTAATATTTACCCATGAAAATAAATGGTTTGCATAATATTTCTTCATATCATTATCAATGAAAATATCTAAAAGGTTGTTTTCATTGATTAAAATTACATTAAAATATTACATGGAATATTTCTTCAAGAAAATACCCTGTTCGCATTAAAATAAATTCCTCAAAATAATATAATTTAAAAAATATTATGGAATGAATTACTATAAATAGATCCATGGAATATTTTAAAGGAATGTTGAAAGAATGAGTGATCATGACGGTCTGTACTCTTGTACATGTAATTGAAGTTAAAAAATATTTAATTTACAATATTTTAAGATGGTAAAAATACCACATTCTGAAAATTATAACAAGATTAATTTAAATCATTTTTTAAAAAATTCAATGATGGTTAAAAATTTAATTAATCATTCATTTTTATAATTTTAAACACATTCAGGAATGTTTACTAATAAAACATTGATATGTAATAAAATTGATTTTCCACTAAAGAGAGAAATGAAGTCAAATGATCATAAAAACATTTTATAAATTATTTTATATAACAAATAGAGGAGAATGGTAATATTAATTTAGAAATTATTAAATATACATAGTATTAGAAAATGGGAGGGTTTTATTATAAAATTATCCAAAAATTTCTTACAAATGGGAATTCAAGCATAGACAAACCCAATTAGAATGATATTGAAACCACAACCCATAAAACTATGGTAACTTTTGAATATTAACTCAAATTAAGGAAGTAAATTAATTGTAGCATAAAATATTATTATTTAAAAAGGATTAATTAGATAATATGTAAATTGGTAGTATATACTCCATTTAAATTAAATTGGGTGTATAAAAAGAACACGTGTTTCAATGAAGGATGTTTGGTGATGAAACCCATACCTCGAGTCCAAAAATTTCTTTTATGTCCTTTTTATCCAGTATAATAGCCTTATAGAAATATTTTTTTTATAAAAATCCATTTTAATGTTTAGTAAATTATATTTAAATCATTTAATTCAATTGTTTTATAGACATACATATTTTCTTATTCTATTATATCTATAACATATGTTTTGAGGATTCTCAGTCCATAATTTGAAAATTTAACCAGTGTGTCAACATGAAAATATGGGTCATTGTTCCATAATACCAATAATTATAATAATTTAATAATTATAATTTTTATATATCAATTATATTATTAAAACAAATCATGATATATGTTTACTAATAATTATGTACGTCACAATCATTGAGATAGTAAGTCGTATGTAGCATGAGTAAGGTTACAATTTTTCAACGATCGTTATAGAAAGATAGTAAATGTTATATTTTTTGAAAAAAGAAAATAATATCATAAATATAAAATTATTTCTATAAATTCACTTACATCTTTCATCCAAATTATGTGGTAATAAAAAAATTAATCACATCGCTTCATGAGGCGGTAGTCTGCCTTACAGATGAATGATCTTATTGTTATTCAATGAAGGGAAAGGCTAGAAGTTATATGATATTACAATTATCTAGAATGATTTATATATCATAATTATATTATATAAAAATTGAATCATTCATCATGAATATCCATGAGAGGTGATTATGTAAAATGATTTACATCAGTTTGTGAGGCGATAGTCCGATGTATAGACGAATGATTATTTCAATTCCAATTTGATTGAAGAGGATATCTGTAAATATTTTTCAAACAATATAATAACATCATATAATATATAATGTTATAGTGTTATTATGTGGTAGTAATTAAGTAAAAATTTAATGTGAAAAAAGAATAAGTAAAAAAGAAGGATTGTGGTGAAGATGATTACATTCATGTAGAATAACCACATTTGAAACTCTTATTAATGACCAGAAATTTTGCCTTTTGGGAATTATATAATCTACTTAATGTAGATAAGGATATAGGGTAAAGATTTTGGAAGGTCATGTTTAGGATAAATGGATTCAGATGAGTAAATGGGTGAGGGTAGGGAGTTCCATTTTAAAATCTTGGAGGAATGACGTTTTTGTAAATACCCAAAATTATTCAATAATGGGAATTCACTCTCATAAAACGTTCCACAAAAATTGATAAATAATGGATCAGAGGGTTTATATGGCCTATAAAAACATACATTATTAAACATTAAACATGTTCTATACATTTTACTCATATTACCACTTTATTTTATCCCCTGATAAACTAGTTCAAACATTAACTATAGTAAGAGTTTTTATTGTACATACTATTAAATTTTATCAAAAAATAAGTTGAACATATTATATAATAATAATTATTTTAATTTCAAATATTTAATACCATTTATAAAATTAAATTTATATAAGTTTCAAAATTTAATTTACAATTAATACTTCAAAACATGTCGAGAAATGGTTTTTCAAGAAATATATTTCTTCAAGAAAAAAAAATTATCTTATATAAAAAATTTAACTAGGAATAATCATTATATAATTCTAAAATAATATAAATATAAATATAATATATTCATTAAATTTAACTATTTCTTCAATAATAGTTATTTTAATTAGTTGAAATGGATAAACATCATTCAAATAAAATTGTTTTTAGAAACCCATGCTTTCAAGAAGAAAAATAAACATATACCAAAATAAAGAAAATTTATGATTAAAACCAAATTAAATATATTTTTATAAATAAAATGGTTAATATTTTACTATAATATTAAACATAAAATATATAGGTACTTTTAAATTTATTTATTTAAAAAAGGAATCTCATTTTTTAAAAAATTGGCAAATTTTACTATTCACTAAAAATAAAACATTTCAAAAAAATTCCAAAATTACATCCATAGATAATTATAATAATCAGATTTAAAATATTATATAAATATTATAAAATAGAATTTATTTATTTTTAAGAAATTAATTATTATATTTTCATTCAAAAATAAATAAAAATAATTTTTTTCTGAAACATATTTTTTAACAAATTATCTTTATGAAAAGATGAGTTCATAATTATTAATATTATATCAATAAATTTATTTGTGTATAATATTTACATAAATTTTAGGAATTATTTTATACTATTCATACCCTCCAATATATGTTCTACCTTGTAATGGTAAAATACATTGTGGATCGTTAAAGCTTTGTTTTGTTTGTCATATATGTTGTTGAACATTATGGTATTTTTCCATATTATGGTGTCAAATTATAACCAATAAAATAAATATTTTCCACATAATTTATTTTTTTCTCAAAAATAAAGGGGTTTACATTCGAAACTTATTTTGTGGAATACACTAACCATAAAAACGGTTAACAATACTTTCTCTAAAAAAATTTGAAGAATGGAAATAAAATATTTATCAAAAATAAAACAGTAATAATTTTACACATAATGAGGAAATTTTTGAGAATTTATAAAATGGATTTTTTTTAAAAATTCACATAGGATATAATTGTTTTACAATATTTAAAGAGACAAGAGACAATCTATTTATCCAAAACAAATAACATTCATATTTCATTATCTTTTTCCTAATTATGAGGGGTTATTTTTACATCAGGATTACGAACATAATGAAATATACTTAATGGAAAATTACAATTTCATCAATGAGTCATTTAACCACATTCTAATCTGTTTATGAAAATTATGAGTTTTTAAGATGATTTTTTAATGCATGATGGAAAAAAATTTACTGCTAATAGATCATATGATTCAAAAAATGATATTAAGATAACCTTGCTATCATTAAAAATTATGCAAAAATTAAATTTTTAGAAAATGGTAAGATAATCACTAGAATGAATACACCTTAATTTTAATCTATAATTAAATTTCAACTTAAATAATTCCATAACTAAATGACTATACATCCTAAATAACCTAAACATTCAAAGATTTAATTAATTTTACCCCAAAGAACCTTTTATATTAAATCACATGTTAGACCTAAGGGTAACATATACATCAACCCAATGAAACATTTATTATAATATCATTAATCACCTTATAATCCATAAATTTCAAAATATTTGATCCAGAAATGTGTTTCCCAAAATTGAATTCGTCTTTTCAGTCAAATCACATTGGTTAAAAAAACAGCATACCAACCAATATATCATATAGGTCAGTGTTATATACTATAATATTATCACTGTTTTATTCTGGGTTTATACCTTATGGCCTTACCTAAGGCAATGAGTTGTCACCCAGTATGAGGGTTATCCCTTTTTCCTAACATTATGGGAAAACATGATAATTATTTTCATAATTTACATAGATCCTATAACATTCTAATGATTATTATCACCATGTTTAGAAAAATAATTTTACATAAAAAACTTTTTTAACCTATATGGTTTTCTATATATCTCATTATTCTCCACAAGATCAAATAATTTTAAATGACTGTAATTACCCTAACTTAAATCCCATATCAAAGATTATATTTTCCTCAATCACGTTTTATCGGTATGTCATCTAATTGTTAAATCACATTTATAGTTATTTTTACCACGCATCATATTAATGAAAATACATAAAGAAAAAACACAAAAAAAAATTATCATTACAAGTTTTAGGATTTTTATATCCAAAATAAATTTATAAAAACAATGAAACCACTATATTATGAAATACCAAAAGCTAAACACTTAAATCATTCAAATGCAATGATTTTCATAACATAGGACCTTATGAATTAATCCTCAGATTAGAGAGTTAACTCAAATAATGGCCATGTTATCCACATCCATGATAGTGAACTATTTGTGGTTCATTAAAATGTCCTTCATATCCCCACCTATTGTTAACTTGAAAACATTTTTCATCAATAAGTATCCAATGTATTCCCTCTATTCCCACACATATTGCATCATCTAGTTATTTTAAGGTGTTTTCCATGGTTAATATTCCTAAACTTTTGACATGTAAGAAGTTGAATGTTCATTTATTTATCATCATTAACACATGAAATTATATTTGACACAATCCTTCTCAAAATTATTGTGTTTATAAATTTATTTATTCTCTATTTATTAATCATAATTCTATATATCTCATTTCTAATAATCACAAGACGTCTACCTATCAATTCTATAATGTTAAAAATATTTTAGGGGAAATAATTAAATTTTAGATTACATTGGTTTTTTGAATTATTTCACCTAATAACACCAATTAAATAAATAATAATAATATAAAAAATAGGATAATTTATTAACATACAAAAAAGAAACTTATAATCCTAGAGGGGATAACTTGTAAATGTTAAGTATAAACTAGCTTATATAGCACCACGAGAATTTTAATTATTATTATTTTATATAAATTTAATATATTATATATATTTTAATGCACACTATATTGAGTTATATTATGTTACACAGATGACAAACATTCCTCGATAACTTGCATTAAACACAAGAGTGAGTTCCACCAAACCAAAATATATTATAAAAATATAAATATTTAATATAATTAGAAATAACCAAGCCATTAAATTAGAGGATATGAATATTCCTGAGTAACATTTGAAAATATAAGGTTTACAAAAAAAAATTAACATGATTTCATTAGTTATAAATAAAGTACAAAAAAATATTAACCAATTGAATGTAAAGGAAATACTTTTATTATATGATCAAAAATAAACTTTTTTCTTAATAAATTAAAATAAATATATTTTTTAAATTATATTAATGAAAAATATATTTTATATATTGAAAAAAATATATTCTATATTCATCCAAAATAATTTATAAGTATATGATAAAAATAAACCAAATTTTATGTATAAAAACCTATATTTTTCTAAAGGCAGTTTTACCAACCTTTAGTGGTCAACCTATTTTAAATACAATTTTTGAAACATTAATATATTCTATTTGAAAAAAATAAACATCCTCTTTTGAAGCGCAATATAAAAATAAAGGTTCCTGTATTTTTTGGTATTTTTCTGATATGTTTGATGTTTTCTTGAATAAAGAAAGATACTAAATCTTAATTGAAAAAACATTTTTTCATAAAAATAATTTATAATGATAAATTATAATTTTGGTTGGTTTTAAATTATAATTAATTTATTATTTTATTTTTTAATCCAATGTATGTCATTGGAAAAATTTTGTTTAGTGAAAAGTTTCCTTTTTTATTTTTCTAGTCCTCTTGTTTTTGAAATCACAAATTATTTTTAAATAATTGACTAATAACCCTTTTAGGTCCAATTTATTTTGAGAATTTTTTTATACGAAATAATATAGAATTATATTTTATTTAAATTTTATCATTACAATTTTCAAAATACATATGATAAAAATCATACTCCTGAGAAATATAGTAACGACTCATTCAACGATTTTCATAACATGACTGGATACGATGTATATCGTAAAAACTAGATATTATTTATATCATACAAATTGGATACAATTTATATTGTACCCACTGTTTATGGTTTATCCTGAACACACTAGATATGATTTGTATTATACACATTGTCCTATCTTTTTCACTGAATATATTTTAATAATGATATACATTGTACTGACTCAAACAGAGATAATCATCAAACATATTTGAATTTAATTTCTAATATCCAAAAATAATTGTAATGAAAGGAAATTGATAAAATCAAAATAATGTTGTGTATTATATTTTAATCAAAACGATATCATGTTTTCTGTTATTATATGCCCGTTGGAGTGTCAGTTGTCCAAGTACCTCCGACATTTTAGGAGAAAATCCAAACGTTGGAGATCAAGATAACCATTGGAATGAATTCCTATAAATACCTAGTCATTTGAACGAGCTAATGGGATTAAATTTGAGAGACTGTGTGAGATATATTCTAAATTTTCCATGTATATGAACTCTAAATTTTACAATATTTGAACTGATTTTTCCATATAATTGTAAATCTCATGAGTTTTTTTTTGATTTGTGTGACACTGATCATTGAGATTACGATTGAGGACATATGTGTATAGAAGGAATTTTTTCTAATAATTGAACTAATCAAGGGATTTTTGGGATAGGAAGATAGATGATCTAATCACCTTCTTTATCGAGGGCTATCGAGGATAGGAATACAAACCAATGCTGGTAATTATATCAAGGGATTACCCGGTTGTGGGTAAGATAGAATTTTTTGAATGTACAAATCAAGGGAAAATTATCCTAGGTTATTGGATACTCTTCTATTTAGGTTAAAAGTGCTATTTTAATTTACTTGTATTTGATTTACACTACTATTGTAATAGAAAGCGATTCTTTTATATATCCATTTCTCAATTTTTTATTCTATTCATTTTAATTTCTCTTATTACGATTCTTTTGTATTACCTTGTGATTAAAAAATTATTTATGATCACACCAATTAATCAGTACGATTCAATATGATTTATGATAGAATCATTATTTTTTTTACTCTAGTTATCATAACCCCTATTATTACGATACATACCATGCTTACTGTGAATACGATTAATTTCTAATATGAAATGTTAAATACATATAAAAATGAATTGGATTATGATATTCTTTTTCATCAGACCTGATGTACTTTTCTAATAATTGTTTTTACATATAATAGGTTTTTTAATTGAATTAGTTTAAATTATTTTAAACTAAATTCAATTAGGGATAAAAAAGTTTTTTATTCTTAAAATTGACCCCCACTTGTATTTTTCTTCCAACAAGTACATTCCAATCCAAAAATTTTCTATGTGAAGCATGTATCTATGATACTGATACCTATATTTGGTATTAGAGGAGGATTCCACTTTTTTTACTTATTATTAATTTTATCTCTTTTTAAATACTATTTTATTTCTAAATATTTTATTTATAAATACTTATTTTATTAAATTATGTGGTGGAAAAAGATTTTTTTTTAAAATAATGACAGGTTTAAACTTCAGATCAATTGGAAATATAAATCTGACATGACCACCAATTTTTGATGGAATTGATTATGAATATTGGATAGCTATAATGAAGACATTTTTAATCAACAATGGCTTTGATAACTTTTTCATGATAACTGGAGGCAATAAAATTCCTGACAAGGATGTGATAACCATAACCAAAGAAGAGAAATAGTAATATCAATCGAATTATAAGGTACAAAAAATATTACTTTTTTCAATGACTAGATATATATATATCCAGATTTTATCATCTAAAGAATCCAACAATATTGGGAAGAATATAGAGATTAATCATTTTTATACTTGTAGAGTTATTGAAATCGGAAGAGGAATTTTAAGAGAAAATTATCAGGATTTAACATTACTTTATGGAGAACCTATTGTTAATGTCCCACAAACGTTCATGATAATTGTTAATAGTTTAAAAGAGATGGGTGAAAAAGTAAAAGAAAATGAGATCCTTGTGGAAATGATTATAGACATCATCCCAAATGAATGTGAATCAAAGAGAATAGCAGTTGATGAGTAAAGGAAGGTTACAAATATAACTCATGATAAGTTTTTTGGATCTTTTTTAGTATATGAGAACAGATTAAAAAGAGATTATGAAAAAGAAATGACAAATAATGGAGATTTTCTTTTACTACATCTTAAAATCTGATGAAACCCAAGACTATTGAGGATATTGTTAAATCTATAAATAAAATCTTTTCTACTCAATCTGATTCATGTGATTCAGAAAAATATGAAAATGAGTTGGACAATACTTCTCTAAGGATGAAAAGGATAATAGGAAAATGGATTTTCAATAACATTATAGGAAAACCAACATGGATAAAAAGTAAAAGAATTATTATGAAGTTACATGCTATAAATGTAAGAAATCTTGTCACATTAGACCAGATTTTCCAAATCTAAAAAGAAAACATAGGAAGTATATACATTATGAAAGGAATAAAAAAATGTATAATAAATAAAAATAAAATAATGTCTTCAAATAAAATGAGTCATTGAGTTGTAGTGGTGGATATTTTTCTGATGATTCTTAATATAATTACAGGTCAAATCCAAAGAATATTTTTATCAATGAAATAATTTATTTCTAAAGTCAATTTCTTATAGCTAAGGTACACACTTATGACTATTTAAAAAATTTATCTTTAAGTGAAAAATATCATGGTGAGAATGATTATTCCACTGATGAAAAACCCTCCCCAATAGTGGAAGACAATTTACCTTCTAATGACAAGGTTTCTAGATTTTCTAATCTTAATGAAAATCAAAAAAATCAAGTAATCAGGAAACATGAAAATGAAAATTCTAGATTTATTTTTTAACAAATGAAGTGTAAGATATTTCAAAATAACATGATAAACAATATTTTGAAATTGATTCTATTTATAAAAACCTTGAAAAAGATAATTCTGATAATGATATGATTTCTATAGATTTTCAAAAATCTATTTATGAGAAAATTAATTTAGAAAGAAAACTGAATTCTAAAACTATTATTCAAGAGGATAAGGATTTAGTTGTAAAACTAATGTCTGAAATTTTCTCTTTAAGGAATATAAAATCAAATTCTACCTCTCAGTATGAAGTCTTTAATAAAATGTATAAATTACTTCATCCTCATGGAAATATTACTGGAAATGTATATACCTATAAAAACCGGTTTTTATAAAAATTATTTTGTTTCATGAAGTCCTCCAAATTTTACTAAATATCAATGTGGAGGACACTGAATTTTTTTTCTATTTGAATAAAATTAAATCCTTGGGATTCCAAAAATCCTATTTTTCCCCAAAAATATTTATTACTAACATTTTAAATCCCAGAAATGTTTGTGTTATTTAATACTAATTATTTTGATTTTTGAAAAAAAGAAAGTACCAAAAAAATATGGTACATTTATATAGGATGTTCTAGGAAAATGACTAGTAATAACAACATCTTCAAAAAAATATTGAAATAAAAGGTGGATGATTTAATTTCAGAGATAATGCTCAAGAAAGGATTTTTGGTATTGGTAACATTCTTCTTCTTGGAAAATCATTGTTTTCAAATGTTTTATTTGTTAAAGATATTAATCACACACTTATAAGCATAAGTTATTTATGCGATAAAGTTTACCTTTCTAATATTATGAATGATAAATGTGTACTACATAATTCAAATGATGAAATCACTTTTTCGGTCCTTGGGAATTACAATCTTAACACACATTGCATAGATTACAATAAGAGCCAAGACATACCTACCCTAATTGCAATGGAAGATCAATCTTGGCCATGGAAAAAAATTAGGACACTATAGCCATATAATCTTACGTAAACTAACTAATAAAGGACATGTTTATGATCTACCTAAACATAGATTCAATTCATCAAAAGTGTGTTACCCTTATAAATATGGGAAGAAAAATAATAAATCGTTAAATCAATTGGTTAATTATAAAATATTTACTCTTTAATTTTATTTTCCATTGATTTATTTAGTCCCACACAAACTAGAAGTATTGGATAAAAGTAATATGTGTTTTTTAGATTACGACTACACTAGATATACATGGGTTTATTTTCTAGGAATGAAATCCGGAGCCTTTTTTATTTTTAAATTTTCATAGACAATGTTAAAAATAATAAAATACTTCCATTTATAAATACTCATAGTGATCATAGTGGGGAATTTGAAAATTAATATTTTGAAACTTTTTTTAGTAAGAAAAGAGATATTCATAACTTTTCTGCTCTTAGAACTCCCCAAAAAAATGGTTTTGTTGAAAGAATAAATCATATTATTTAATAGAAAATAAGAACCATGTGGATTGAATACTCAATTTCTAAAAAATGTTGGGTTGATTCCATGAGTAATACATTGTAGACATTAAAATGAATTTTATTTTAGGCATTTATTAATAAAACCCTTCATCATTCATAGACAGGCCGAAAACCAAAAGACTCATACTTAAAATTATTTGGATATAAATTATTCATCTTGAATCAAAAACATAATTTAAATAAATTATCACCCAAATTCAATTGAGGTTTATTCTTAGGTTATTCCACTAGTTCTAGGGCATGTAGAGTTTTTAATAAAAATTCTTGTACTGTTGAGGAAGCATTACATGTAAAATTTAATGAAACTGGACCTTTTGTTTTTAAACAATCCCAACCTATATATTTTTAAGGGTTATAAAAAATCGTTTATAAAAAGTTCGATACAATATGCTTCTAATTAAGGAAATAATAAAGAATTTTTTTCTCATGTAGTCCCTCTGGAATACATTCCACATTATATTGATGAAAATGTTTTATAAAACCTAAGTAATTTGTTTCTTATTAATCATCCTACTGATAGTATTATTGGTGATGAAAATCAACATGTAAGGACTATAAGTTCCTTGAGAAATGTAGTAGAACTTCTTTCTTTCCTTACTCAATTTGAGCTTAAACATCATGATGAGGCATTAAGTGATGATGATTGGATTAAGGCTGTGAAGGATGAGCTAAATTAATTCTAAAGGAACAATTAATGGACCATGTTTGAAATACCTAATGAAACCGCAGTCGTTGGCGTAAAATGGTTTTTTATAAAAAATGTGATGATAATAAAAACATTTTTATAAATAAATAATGACTTTTTGTTAAAGATTATGATCAATTAAGATGGAATATATTTTGAATAATCCTGTGATCTTGTAGCTAGACATTAATCTATTAAAATTTTATTAGAATTTGCAGAATTGTTTAATATAAAACTTTTTCAAATAGACGTGAAGTGTGATTTCATTAACAGATATGTTCAAGAGGATGATTTTGTTGAAAAACCACCTCGTATTGAAGATAAAAACATCCTTAATATGTTTACATTTTACCAATGCTTTATATATCCTTAAACAATCCCTTAGATCCTAGTATGATTGATTAAAAATATTTTAAATTTTTTTTTTGTTAACATAACATATGAACTAACTCATTTCATAAAGAATCAAAACAAATTTTTTTTTATTATTCAATTTTTTGTTGATGAAATTATATTCGAATCAACTCAAAAATATTTAATAGATTCTTTTGTGGATCTTATGAAATCTGATTTTGAAAAGAGTATTATGGGTGAGTCACCATTTTTTCTGGGTTTTCAAATTTCTCAAAAAAAGGAACCCATATATCTTAACATAAGTATATTAAATATCTTATTAAAAATTAAGGATAAGAAAATACTAAAATTATTAGTTCCTCAATGAGTACATCAAATTATATTGATCTTGATGATAATGGGAAATCAGTTAATCAAATATCTTTTAGAGGTATGATAGGAAGTCTACTATACTTATTATCTAGTCACACAAAAATAATGTTTTTAGTTTTCTTATGTGAATGGTATCAAGAAAAGAAAAAATAATCACATTTAAAATCTCTAAAAATATTTTTTCATTATTTAAAGTGAACTATGGATTTGGGTCTATATTACTCTTAAGGAAATGATTTTGAATTTATTTTTAAGTATTCTTACTTTAGTGGTTATAGAATGGATAGGAAAATCACATACAGAACTTTCCATTTCATAGGAGATTCATTAGCTTCTTGGTTTTGTTAGAAACATCGCTCAGTAGCACTTTCCATAGCTGAAGTAGAATATGTGGCAGTTGGATGTTGTTGTGTTCAAGTGTTGTGGATAAAACCCAAAATCACTAATTATGTCATGAATTTAACTAAAACACAAATACTATGTGATAAAACTATGGAAATTTCTTTAAGTAAAAACCATGCTCATAAATCTCATTAAAAACATAGATATTTGGAGTCACTTTCTTAGGGATCACACACTGAAAGGAGATATCATTTTACAATTTATCAGGATTCAAGAACAACTTATTGATATATTTACAAAAGCATTACCTTCCGATATATTTGAATACATTAAAGAGAATATAGGAATGATCACTTTAATGTAATAATGCCATTCTAATTAATATTAGAACCATATCCATACATTAAGTTAAACATTTTTAATCTAGGAGTACATATATTTTTAATTTAAAAATTTTAAAGCATTATAAATTTTTTTTACTAAAAAACTTTTCATAATAAAAATTTTCATAGTAAAATTTTTTGTACTCATAAATTTTATGCACTCAAATTTTTAATAAACTAAATTTTTATACTCAAATTTATCATATTAAAATTTTTCATACTTAAAAGTTTCATACACAGAAATTTTTCTTACTCATAAATTTTTATACTCAGAAATTTTTCATGGTCAAAATTTTCATAATAAAAATATTTCCTATTAAAAAATTATCGTATTTTATTTTTTTGGAAACTGATAATTCAATCTCGAGTACTCTTAATATTCAATTTATTATACCTTGCAATATATCAATTCTATTCTATTTTTTGGTATTTTTTAAAAACATTTATTAGATTCATGATGAGTATGATTATTTTTTTTAAAAACCTCATGAGTTGTATTTTTCATAAAGTCAGATATTTGTAATCAAATCTGAGTCAAATAATCTCAACAATCACATTTATTCACCTATTTAATGCGACCTTATCCTTGTTAAACATCTATTTTTTTCTTTTCACTGAATCTCCTCCACCCTTTTGGGGTTTGAGTCTAAAATGTTTCTAACTCAATGGTTTTTATCATAATCATATTAGCTTGAAATACCTATTCACCTAAGAAAAAGGATGTGAAATATTTATCATCTATTAAATTCATTAGAGAAAGTTTTGTAACAATATGGTTTTATGAAAAGTTTGAAACTTCTTTGAATATAATTATCAAAATTCATGCATGGAAATCCATTTGTTTTGAAAAACCCATTTTCGATCAAGATCATATTCTTAGTGATGATGTTATACTATTTTATTGTTCTATGAATATGGGTAATTATTTAAATGTATTTTATTCCATTTAAAAAAGATATATTATCTTTTCATTAAGAAAGCTCAAAATTTCTTCAGTATTACATCAGAAGATGAAACCTTTTTCCCTTCCCATAAGATTCCAATATAAAAAAATAATTGGAAACATTTTAACGATTCTATTTTTGAGATTCATTTGTATAAGATAATGGAAACTCATATTTAATTTGAAAACCTTATTATACCCCTTTGGATGGAAGGATTTTTTATTCTATGAAAGCGTGATAGATAAATTATGAAATTCTCGGATGTATTCATTCAAGATAATTTGGTTAACAAGAAGGTGCTAAATCTTATTCTCTATATCATTTTATCCATCAGAAATTTAAAATATGGATCCATTAAGTCATAGCTAATTATGTTTAAAGGGATTCTAAGTAGTTGTATTAATGATATTTTTATGTTTTTAAATCTTGCAATCAATTCATCACCAATATATTTGAAAGTCACACTGATTATTGATGATATGATAAAAAAGTTAAAGTTAAATTTTTATTTAGAATCAAAACAATTTGTGAAAGATATTGTAGTAGAAACTTTAAAAGAAGCTGGTGGAGGTAGTCCATATGTTTCAAAATAATCATTGGAGATTGTTGTTGAAGAAGCAAATAAATCCATGTCTGAATATTCATTAAAGACAAAGAAGAAAAGTTTTTATAATTCAGAATTATAATCTGATTAGAGAAAAAGAAAAGAAGAATTAAAATATTGAGACCGTCTATTTGGCATTGACCCTACAGAGGCATTTTTCAAAAAAATTCATAATGAGGATGTTGTTAAAGAAGAAGAAATAAAATTGAAGATGAAAAGAAAAAGATAGATTTCTTTGATAATGAAAGTCTATTGAAATCTATTGAAATGTTGAGTGCTAGCACTGTAATCAGGGAACCCATTCAAGAAGAAATAATTAATCCCTCTGTCTATGTCAAGATATTTTTAAAACTATTAGTTGTTAAAGAATCAGCTCTACCAAAAGATGGAAAAAACATCATAAAAAATATATTTAAATGAGATATATAGATGATTATATCATTGAATAAGAATATATAAATTAAGAGAAATAAATATAGGAAAAATAAAATAAGGAAAATGACAATGAAGAAAAGGAGAAATATAATAATGAAATGGAAGATGGTTAGAAAAAAAATATCATTCTGATGTTTTACCCATAAGGTATTATGATGAAACCTCTTATAAATTACCATCTCCAATATTTGAGTCTTCAAATAATGTAGTTCATAGAACCCAAGCCGATAAAATCATTCACATTTTAGATAAATAGTAATAGACCAAGACTGTAGAAAATCATGACAAGAATTTGGATGATGATGCTACCAAAATTCACAAAGGATATGTTCTGGATTTTGTGGAAGATACTAACTCTGATAGTAAAATCTCAACTAATGGATCTTAGTTTATTATTCAATCCTTAAAATGGTTATAAAATAAAATTCCCTTTTTTATGATCGAAGGATGTATTGATTTAGTTTCGGAAAACCAAAATAATGAATCAGATTCAATTAGAGTTCTGAAAGAGAGACTAATCCGGATTGATGCTCATTTCTAGGTTTTTGAATAAAGTTCTTAGGAAAATAAAATTCTTTTAAAAAAGTGGTAATTTGGTGTGAAAATGATGATTAAAATACCAATAGAACATGAAAAATTGATGAATAAATAAGGAGTCTTGGAAATGATCTCACAACTTCCAACAACAAGCTCTCGAGTGAATGTGACGAAAAAGTTCAGTTTCAAATTTTCAGAACCTAAAAAGAGGATAAGCCAGTTGGAATCAAGGAATTAAATGGGATGTTAGAATAAATATCATTATAAATCAAAAGGATGGGTTTTTACAAGGATTAAATAACTAATTTGAATAATAAAATTGGTTTGATAAGTTAAAAGTTTTAAGTGAAAGAAATAACAAGTATGGTTCAGGAAGAAAAGATGCAACTTTAAGAAGAAATAATTCATACCAAAGAATGGATAATTAAATCCTAGGAAGAAATATTTCTTTTTCTAGAAGAAAATATTTGATCTTAGAGAGAGTAGAATCACAATCATGATCAATTATTTACAAAATTAGAAGAGAGGCTCCAAACTCATCAAGAGTTTCTTCAAAAGCTAAAAGAAGATAAAAAAGAATCTAAGAATATGAAGACAATTGACTTAGGCCTCTTAATGAAGGAAAAAAATTAATTCTTGACCTTTTTTTTGAAACATCAATGGATGTTTTTCTCATCTACATATAGTTTGATTGGATGTCATCTATGTTTTTTAGATGAATTTTACTTCATTTATTCTATATGATAAAATACATTATTACATTTTATAGTTTATTTATATAACCCCATTTCAGGAATTATAAGACTACCCTATTACCTTTTGTAAAACACATAGGGGTAAAATGATCAATACAAGGGAGAATACTTTAAATAAGGGGAGAAAAATTTTTATAAAAGAAATTGAATACAATCCTTAGGGAATTTTTTATCATAAGGGGTAGATAATCATATTTATTATCATATATATAAGAGTTTTAAAACATAGGGGTGAGGGTATATATAAGTTTTTATTTCTGAATACCAAAAGTTATTTAATTTTTTTTTGGAATTAATTAATTTTCTGATTAAGTCTTCTGGTTTGTGCTTTCCAAAAAGGGAGAGAATGCTGAGTCAAAGGTTTTCTTTGAAATTTTCTATTCCTTTTGTTTTTTAAATCATAATTTCATTCAAAACTACTTTATTACTAACCCTTTTATATCCAAATTATTTTAGGAATCTTTTTATAAGAAATCATATAGAATTCTACTCAACATAACATTTATCATTACAATTTTTATAATGTATATGATAAAAATCGTACTCATGAGAAATACAAAAATGAATTATTCCATGATTTCCATAACATATTGGGATTCAATTTATGTCCTACACACTAGATAAAATTTATATTGTACACACTCGATATGATTTATGTCGTAAAAATTGGATACTATTTATACCAAACAAATAAAAAATGATTTTCATCATACACAATAGGGACACTTTTTTAGTGGAAATATTTTATTAATGATGTAAATCATATTGACTCCCATAAAAAAATAACCAGACTCATTATTAAGACCCATTTGTGTTTTGGTTGTATTTATTGTAAATTAATCAAAATAATGAATAAAGAAATGATATTGATAAAGATGACGAATTTTAATTCAGATCAAAAGGGATTTAGATGAAGAACAAACATATTATGATTAATTTTGTTTTTCGGAAAAAAAAATTGTATTGGTTTCAAATAAATCGTATTGAGGACAATTTTGAAAGGAATCAGATCTATGTTTTAAAAAACAATCAGATCCATTTTTTGAAAAGAATCAGATACCTGTTTGTCAAGGAATTATGAATCACTATGAAATACCAATCTAATGAGAAGAAGAGGCATTGAAAGTGAAAAATGTCTTTCTGGAAGTAGATGGTCATCAGATTCAATTTGTTTTGTTGAAATAATTGTTTTTAAAATAGTCAGACCCATGATAATTGTGACGATGATTTTCTGATTTGTATATCATATAATTCATGATTTTTATTGAGAAATTGTGGTGTAATATTGATAGAATAAAGGGAGAGTGAAAGAGTTTATTCCAATCAAAAAAATTGTATTTAGATGGTTTTTCAAAACAATCATAAAAGAAAGTGGTGGAAGTAAAAGAGGTGGTGTTGTTTTCATTGTAGCTGGTTACGATTTCTCTATAAAATCTGGTTATGGTTTCTATGTAAAATCTGGTTATGATTTCATAGTAAAAGCTGGTTATGATTTCAGAGTAAAATCTGGTTATGATTTCAGGGTAAAATCTAGTTACGGTTTCTGTGTAAAAGCTTGTTACAATTTCAATGTAAAATATGGTTATGATTTTTGTGTAAAAGTTGGTTAAGATTTCAGAGTAAAATCTTGTTATGCTTTCAGTGTAAAATCTAGTTTCAATTTTTATGTAAAAACTGGTTACATTTTTAGAGTAAAATATGGTTACGATTTCTGTGTAAAATCGGGTTACGATTTCAGAGTAAAATCTGCTTATGATTTCAGTGTAAAAGTTGGTTACTATTTCAGTGTAAAATCTTGTAATGATTTATGGGTAAATTATGGATATGATTTCAGGGTAAAATCTACTTGCAATTATAATTTAAAACTTGTTTTCGATTTCAGGGTAAAATCTGGCTATGATTTCAGGGTAAAATCTGCATACAATTTCAGTGTAAAAGATTGTTACAATTTCAATGTAGCGGTGTGGTTATGATTTCACTATAGCAGGGGGTGACTTTTGAAAAAATGATGTTTAATGAAGATTCGGAGATGCTGATTATTGGAAAATGATCATATCCAAATGTATCGTAACCAGATAGTAGAATGAAGGAAGTGGTACCGATATAAAGCGGTGCCTATAGAAAAAATGGTGCCGACTGAGAATGAATCAAATTCAGATTGTTGTTTATCGTACCCCAAATGATGGTACCTAGAAATTATCGTATGAAGATAATAGTATCCAACCCATTTTTATTTAGAAAAGATCATTCTTGGGTTGATATGAAAAAAAGAAGCACGAATGGATGGAAAGTACAATATTTTCCATGTGAATTCAGATGATGCTAAAGTTGATCCTCAATGATTTCAAAGACATGAATGTAGTCATGATACAAGAAAATGTTCCCGAATGAAGTGTGTTTTCACATATGGGTAAAGAGAAAAGAAAATATTAGGATGATGATGAATGAATTTTCAATGGGGGAGCCTTTATTTTAAAAGAGTGATTGTACTCAAGTGGAGAAGTGCCTTTATTCAAATGCATTCAACTGGATTTGTATCAAGAATTGTTTTGAAGAAATCATTATGAGAGAATCAGATTCATACTCATGTTTTTCTCATCAATTGTAATTGTATTGACAATTGAAATGAGAGTCTTGAAAAGAAGAGAGGATTATTATAGAAGATTCTAGAAGAATCTTGAAGCATTGAAAAATACACAATTACTCAGATATTTCAGTAGAGATTCTGATTTGGGTGAATTTATGTGAGAGGGAAAGTGTTTTGGGCTTCACGCATAAACAAGTTTTGGGTCACCTATAAAAGGCATGAAGTACATTGTACATGTGTGACTTGCAGAAGAGGGAGAAGCTCCGAGTTTCTAGAGAGAATAAGATATCAATTCCGTTGGAATGGACTATTGTTTTGGGTGGTACTGATTCATTCGTATTCTATTTTGGCTCAAAAAATTGTATTCATAAATTTAAGTGGTGTTGATTCTACTCTATTTATTTCTTTTAGAAAATCAGAATGGAAGCTTTGTATTGAAATAATCAGAATGGGAGCTGTGTTTTGAAAGAATCGTATTCAGAGTAGATCATACTCGGTGCTTCATAACAATGTCTAGGTGGTTGTTACCTTTCTTCTAGGTAAGGAAAAGAATAACTGTTTTAAAATTTGAATACATTTGTTGAATTGAAAATAAGAACAGGTAACATGAGTTGTTATAAAACAATTTTATTACCCTACTGTTCTAATAAGCTAAACACGCACTAGTGGGATTGTTTCATGGAGCTACTTGATTTAAAGGGTAAATCATACTCGTTATAATCCATGGATTGTTCTCTTAGGGGATTTTATGGTATTGGATCATTTCCAAACCATACCAAGGATGAACCTATTCTTACTAAATAGTAAACCTTATAAATATTTGTTTTCATGTGGAAGTGTGTTGTTTTGTTTCTCATCAGGGAATTTAAATCCTTAAAATAAGGAGAATGTTGTTTCAATTTAAATGAATCATAAAAGAAAAAGAGTATCAATGATTCACCCCCTCCCCCTCCCAGTGATAGAATAATTCGACTGTGAACTTTCAATTAGTATCAGAGGGGGTTCCCCTAATTATTATTTGCTGATGGAGAACGTCAATTGTGTGAACAGTAAGGGTATTTTGGTCTTTGATGGAAATAACTATCATATCTGAAAATATAGTATGCAACCATATATTATGTATATCACTTATGATGATCTTGAAGCTACAATAGTTGGGTTTCCTCCCATCGATGATAGTACTCCACTTACACATGTTGACAAGAGGTCTCTTGAGAATTATTGAAGAACCAAGAATGCTATATTATCATCCATTTCGGAATGTTAATTTTTGAGAGTTAAAGGTGGTGCAACAGCTAATGTAACATGGGATAAGTTGAAAAACAAATATGAAGGCAATACAAATGTGAATAAGGAAAAGATAAAAATATGGATATTGAAGTATGATGATTTGAGGATGGGTGTACATGAATCTATTAGATAATTCTTTACCAGGGTAAATGAAATTGTGAGTACTATCAGATGTCTTGGTGAAAATCTGAAAGACTCTATAGTTGTTGAAAAGGTCTTGAGAATCCTACCTGAAAAATTAGATTCAAAATATTCTTCATTGAAAGATAGAGATCCTGAAACATTATCTCTTGATTATTTTTGAAAAAATATTATCACTTATGAAATGAGAAGTGTTAATTATATGAAGTAAAAAACATAGGTTTATAGAGAAATGTCTTTCAAGGATTCCATTAAATAAAATAAAATTCTTGAAGAAGAAGAAGCTGGAGATTTTGACTCTGAAAATGAGGTATGTAAAAATCTTGATTCAATTTTGTCCTTTTTTATATGAATGTGAAAAGAGGTACATGAATGTATAAGTAAAGAAGGCCAAAAATATTATGGAAGACAAAGGGTGACAAAGAAAAATTTTATTCCAAGAGGAAAGATAAGAGGTTCTCCAAATCCAAAAGGAGAAGATTTTGGTCTAAGTAAAATGCAAGTAAGGATGTTACAAATGATGGTGAAGAAAACACATTCATTGCAATAGTTAATTAAGAACGTTCTTCCAGTAATGAAAGTAGTTTTTCTACAGAGGAATAATAAAGTGAAGTTGAATCAAAAAATTGAGAATGCGGGGGAAAATACTTTTGTTTCAAAAATTAATGATGATGAATTCATAAGCAGTGGTTCTAATAAATACGTAACTCAGCTTGAAATGTATTTGAAATAATAGTTGAAATAATTTCTAAGGCATATCAGAAGACTTGAATGGAAAAAAAGTTGGAAGATGAATGATCAAGCAACCAAGAATTTTTTACTGGAAAGAGAGAAAGGATGGTTAAAGAGATTGATGATTTGAAGAAGACTTTTGTAGATGAAAATAATTTTAATTTGCATTCGGAATTGAAGCTAAAGGAAAAAAGAAGATGAGTTGGAACTATTCTGACAAAAAGTCACTAAATCTGGAAAGAAAAGTCTAAGTTTCTAAAACTCTATCACTGAAGTTGGCGAATTTTCTCCTAATGAGAAACTTTATAAGGTTCAAAAAAATATACCTTGAAAAGTTAGAATAATAGTGGAATTGTTTTTAAAAATAAGAAAGCTAGGAATGTTACGAATGTGGCCAAGACCAACATGGTTAGGAATGTTTTCAAAAAAATATAAATCTAGAAAAGTCTCCAATACTTCTGAATCCGATGATTTAGAATAGAAAATGAAGAATCTGATAGATAATAGAAAGGTTTGTGTTTTGGAAAAGAAATACAAGAAGGTGACAATGAAACATATTCAAAATTCTAGACATTGTCGAAGTTTTAGAGGTAAATACTTCTTTTATATATATTTCTGGTATTGTGGTGGATATGAACATATAGAGAATATATGTTGGTTCAAAAAACCACATTACTATTATTCCATAGGTTATGGAAGGCATGGTTTTAGGGGGAGTCAATTAACTGAAAATAAGAAGCCTGAGAAGGTTGCGTTGATGAAATCTTATAAGAATGAATTGAAGGTTGAAAATAGGTTCCAACCACTGGAAACTATTTGTGAAAGGTGTGAGGAACATGGAAACCTTGTGAAAGGATGTCTTGTTTTGTTACCGGCACAAAAAAAGATTCTTAACAATTCTTAGAAGTTGGATGTTTGAGAATTTAATAAAGTTAGCTCTATTAAATTTCAAAAGAAAGATTTCTTAGTTGTTTGGCCAGAACACATTTAACTGGCTATGAAATTAGAGGAATCAAAAAGAGTTAAATAAGTGAGGAATAATCAAACTTCTGATGAAATGATAAATGCTGTCAAAAAGGGATCAACATATATTTAAGATGAGAAATAAGGGAATAATATAAAAACTTGTTCAACTATATTACCAGAGAAAAAGATCGGAATGGACAACATGGAACAAAATGATTGTAACATGGATGTTCCTAAAGAAGAATAAATGTTGAAATCCTCAATAGAAGATTAAACAGATAAAAAGAAAGCTATTTCAATACTTCAGAAGGACGAGAAAAAGTAAGAAAGTGCATCAAATGAAAAATCCAAGAAGAAAAACGTAAATGCAATCCTAATGGAGGACTCTCAGTTTGATTGTTGTTTTTAATAAATATTCAATATTACTACTTATTCCCAATATCTTGGTATACTTGTGCTAACATGCAGGGAATTGAATGAGTGAAAATAGGGAAGATGGAATTTATTAGTCTCTTACTTTTCATGCAAAATAAAATAATGACGATGTGAAATATTTTGTTTTGAAAAGTTGTGTTTTTTATCTTAACATTATGATGTGTTTGTTGAGATGGGTGCAGTTTACTTTTGTATTACACATGTTCATTTAGGAATTCCTCCAATCATGAGAATGCTGAAAGAATAATGGAAAAGGTATTACATGAAAATTGTGTTATGGAAAACATTGATAATCTTGATTATACACTCTTTTTTTTGCATCGGGTTCACCCCTGTAGTCTTAGATTTTTTAGTTAAAAGTTCTTTGTTAATAAAATCATGTGTTAACTATGTCAAAGGAATGCCCCAACCTTTGTAAATGGATATAATTTTAAATAAGGGAGAAACTTATCTTGATGACCCCCTTTGAATTTAATTATCAATTAGGGAGAGAGATAAGATAAAGGGTGAGAAGAAAAAATAGGGGGAATAAGAAATGAAACAATAACACTTATTTTTTCATGTGGTTGATGTGGGTATTGACAAAAAATTCTAAGGCGGAGATTTTTAAGACTAAGTTGTGTTTTGGTTGTATGTGTTTTCAATTGATTAGTATGCTGAATAAAGAAAGGATATTGAGAAAGACGATGAATTGGAATTCAGATTGAAAGGGATTGAAAGAAATAAGAAATTTATTAATATTTATTTTGTTTTTTAGAAACAATTGTATTGGTTTCAAATCAATCATATTGATGACTATTTTTAATGGAATAAGATTCATGTTTTAAAAAATAATCGGATCCATGTTTTGAAGAGAATCAGATCCATGTTTTTCAATGAAATAGAAATCACTTTGGAATACCAATGTAATTATAATAAGAGGCTTTTAATGTGACAACATCACGTAGGAAGTATAGGGTCATCAATTTCACTTTGTTTTTTGGAAACAATTGTTTTGGGTTTGTTTTGAAAATAATGAGACCCATGTTAATTGTGAAGATTCCTTGATGATTTTTATTTCATATAATTCATGAGTGGTATTGAGAACTTGTGATGCATGCTTGATAGAAGAAAGGGAGAGTGAAATAGTTTCTTCTAATCGAAAAAGAATTTTATTTCAAAACAACAAGAAAAGAAAGTTGTGGAAGTAAAAGAAGTGGTGTTGTTTTCCTTGTAGCTAGTTACGATTTCTATGTAAAATCTAGATATGATTTCTGTGTAAAAGCTGGTTTCGATTTCAAATTAAAATATGGTTATGATTTCAGTGTAAAATATGTTTTTGATTTCAGAGTAAAATCTAGTTACGATTTCTGTGTAAAACTGGTTAGGATTTTAGAGTAAAATTTTGTTACGATTTAAGAGTAAAATCTAGTTAGGTTTTTTGTGTAAAATCCGGTTATGATTTTAGAGTAAAATCTAGTTATGATTTCTGTGTAAAATATGGTTACGATTTCAGAGTAAAATATTTTCACAATTTCAGTGTAAAAGATGGTTATGATTTCAGTGTAAAAGCTGGTTATGATTTCAGGGTAAAAGCTGGATACGATTTTAGGGTAAAAGCTGGTTGCGATTTCAGTGTAAAAACTGGTTACGATTTCAGGGTAAAGCTAGTTACGATTTCAGTGTAAAAGCTAGTTATGATTTCAGTGTAATAGTTTGTTACGATTTCATTGTAGAAGTGTGGTTACGATTTCACAGTAGCAGTGTTGTTCCGATTTCACTATAGCAGGGGGTGCCTGTTGAAAACATGATGTCTGATGAAGTGTAAGAGATGCTTCTCAGTGGAAAATGATCGTATCCAGATGTATCATAACTAGGCAGTATAAAGAAATAAGGGTACCGATCGAAAGTGGTGTCGATGGATGAAATGGTGCCGATTTAGATGGATTCAAATTTAGATTATTTTATATCGTACCCAGATTGATCGTAACTAGATATGATTGTATTCAAGATAATATCTTCTAGATCATTTGTATTTAGAAAATATCATGATTTGGTTAAGATAAAAAGAAATAAGTAGGAATGGATGGAATGTTACAGTACTTTCCAAGTGAATTCAGACGATGCTAAAGCTGATCCTTAATGATTTCAATGTCAGTAAGTTAGTCATGATTCCATCACATGTTTTTGAATGAAGTGTGTTTTCTCATGTGGGTAAATAGAAAAGAAAAGAGAAGAAGGCTGTTGAATGAATTATAAACAGGACATCCCTTCTTTAAAAAGAGTTATGGTATCTCATGTGGAGAAGTGTATTTATTCAAATACATTCAATTGGATTTTTATCAAGCATTGTTTTGATGAAATCAGTATGAGAGAATTTGATTTAGACTAATGTTTTTCCCATCAATTGTAATTGTATTGATAATTGAAATGGGAGTCTGGAAAAGAAGAGAGGAAGATTCTAGAAGATTCTAGAAGAATAGAGATGCGTTGACAAACTCATAATTGCTCGATTATTTCAAGAGAGATTCAGATTTGGGTGAATTTATGTGAGTGGAAAAGTGTTTCGGGATTCTCGCCTAAACTTTTTTTGGGTCACCTATAAAAGGAATTAATTACATTGTACTTGTGTGACTTGTAGAAGAGAGAGAAGCTTCGGGTTTCTTGAGAGAAGAAGACATCAATTCTGTTCAAATTTACAATTGTTTTGGGTGATTCTGATTCATTCGTATTCTATTTGGCTCAAAAATTATATTCGGGAATTGAAGTGATTCCGATTATACTCTCTTGTTTTCAATCATAAAATGGGAATGGAAGCATTGTATTGAAATAATCGGAATGGGAGCTCTGTTTTGAATGACTCGTATTCAGATAAGATCGAAATCAATGCTTCATAACAAAGTGCATGTGGTACATACCTTTCTTTTGGGTAAAGAAAAGGAGAATTGTTTTACAATTTGAATAAATTTGATGAATTGAAAAGACTCACAGGTAACATGAGTTGGTACGACAAAAAATTATTACGCTATTGTGCTAAGATGGTGCACGCACACTAGTGGGACTATTTTATTATGCTACATGAGTGAAAGGGTACATCCTACTCATTGTAATCCAATGATTGGTTTCTCATTGGATTGTATGGAATTGGATAATTTAAAAACCATACCAAGGCGTAGATATTATTATTGAATAGTGATCCATATAAATATGTGTGTTCTTGTGGACGTGTGTTGTTTTGTTTCTCATCAGGGAATTGAAATCCTTAAGAGGAGGTGAAGATTGTTTTAATTGAAAAGAAACATAAAAGAAAAAGAGTATCACTGATTCACCCCACCCCCTCTCAGTGATCAAATTCTACGACTGGGAACTTTAACTCATTTGAATTTAATTTCTATTATCTTGAAAAATTATGTGAAATGAAATGAGATTCATTAAATCCAAACTATGTCATGTATTATATGTTAAAAAAATGATTTCTTGCTTTCTGTTATCATAAGACCATTGTATTTCCAAGTATCAATGTCCCTAAGAGATTTTAAGAGAAAATATGAATGTTGGGGATCAAGATGAATATTGGGAAAAATTTCTAAAAAAACACGGTCATTAGAATGAGATCATGATAACAAATTTGAGGCACTGTTTGAGGGAACTAGAAATTATCCATGTGTAAAAACACCAAAGCTTACAAGTTTTGGACTAAATATTCTATATACGTATAAAAAACAATAGTTTGTTTTTCTTTGTGTAATGCTGATCATTGCGATTATGATTGAGGACTTCCTTGGATAGAAAGATTAGGGTTCTGATAATTATTCTAATCGAGGGCTTCTAGGTATAGGATGACAGATGAGACGATCAACTTCTTGATCGAGGGATTTCATTTATAAGAAGATAGAACAAAGTCGATAATCCTATCATGGTCTTACCCTAGTGTGGATAAGACAAATATTTTGAAAGTATAAATCAGGGAACCTTTATCCAAGGTTATTATATATCCTTGTATTTGGGTTAATATAATTTTATTTATTTACATTTATTTCATTTTTTGATACTTTTGTAAAAGAATGTGAGACTTTTATATTTTAATTTTTATATTCTGTGTTCTATTTGTTGTAATTTCTATGATTATGATACTTATTTTATAACAATGTGATTACTATTCTTTTTTCATCATATTAATTACTCAATATGATTCTATAAACTTTATGATAAAATCATTATTTTGTTTTACATTTATTATTGTAACCGCTTTGATTATTATACTTACTTTTCTTATTGTGAATATGATTAATTTATAATCTGACATGTGGAATAAATATTGAAATCAATCTCATTATGAAATTCATTTTCATCAGACCTGAAGGCCCAGTCCAATAATTGGTTTTACACTTAAGATGTTTTCTGAATTGAATTAGATTAAATACTAATAAAAAAATTTTTTGTGGAAAAAACGTTTTTTAAACCTATAATTAAAACCCTATCTTGTATTTTTACTTCTATATATACATTCTGATCCAAAATATTTCACATTGGATAGTGATATATAAACATTTTAGACTTTTAAACGTTTTCACTTTTAAAACTTGTTTTCTCATTCTATAAACAGAGTTAATTTTAAATTAATTACAACATAATATATGATTTAAAATTTAAAAAATGTATTTCATGCTTTGAATTTGTGTGTCAAAATTATTCAAATAGGTTCTTTTATTTTTGGGAATTAGGAATAGTAACATCAATGATCTTTTTAATTTCCACATTTAAAGGTATATTAGGTAATTATAGGAAAAAATAATATTATAAATTACACTAAAACATGTCATAATTTCATTGGATGAGTATGTTCTGACAGAAATAATCCTCGAGATGAAATTATAACTTTTTTAAAGACACATGGTGGAGGGTATGAACTTTATTATAGATTATTTAGAGATGAGTTAAAGATGACATTCTCATAATTTAATTAATATATCATTTTTAATATAGGGTTATACAGAAGATAAATTTCTCTATATGTATTCATTTTAAATATAATCTTTTTATCTATATCATGTTAATTTATTTATAAATTTTAATAATAAAATAATTACCTTAAATAGTAACATAATGATGATGAAGTAATTGTTTATTTAAAGATAATATCAAATAAATGATAATTAAAGTATTAAAATAAATATAATTTGAGATGAATAATTTCCTCCAAATTTTTTTTGATGAAATAAACATATTAGAGATGTATTAAAAGTTATTTTTTAAGATATCTTGTGTATTGATTTTATTTTTAATGTCATGATATGTATAGTTTCAAAATTGACATTAAGGATTCTTTAAAATAAATAATAATTTACAAAAAATATTTAAAATTCATAAAACTATGAAATTTATCTAAATGATTTATATAAGGTTAAATTTTCAAAAATAATACATTTATTTTCCTTTTATCATTTTTAGTAACTACATTAACCCTTAATGTAAAAAAATCCATGTTGTCAAGGTAAGAGTTAAAGAGTTTATGTCAGTGTTAAAGAATACTGATATGGGTATGAATGTGATCTAAAATTGTCAGACAATAATTGGTTGAAAATATATAGATACATCCAACTATTATATAATATATAACTCACTTTTTAATCCATTTTGAATCGAAATTAATTCATTTTAATTCAATATTTTTCGATTTTCCAAAAGTGACCCTCACCTTAATTATAAAAGGGAACCACCTCCCCCACTTCCTCACACCACATTGATAATTATTGATGGAACAAACCATTCCCAAATAAGCTCCCAAATTATGTATATTTTTCATATAAGCATATATTTGGTCATAAATCCATCCAAGGAATCCCTTTGTTGAAAACTAAATGGAGTTACCCAAAGAAAAGGTAACATCTTTCCTCAAGCTCTCTTGTTTTTTCCATTATCCACCCTCAACTCTACTTATATCATGATTATATAAAAACACTAGTATCTTAAATAGAATGATTTTTTTTATTCTGAGGGTTTAACATACACTTACACAAAATTATGTCTAATGGGAAACAAACTTACTGTATATGTATAGGCAAAATACAGCCTCATGAAACGATGATAGTTCGTTTTTCCTTTACCACCATTCATGGAAAGGAATTATTATGGAAAATCTATTTATATATTTTATATATGATATTTATTATTTACTTATTCTTTTTTAATAATTTAATAATATATAACATTATGATTTCCATATTTTTATAAATATGATAACATTGGTCGTGGACATGTGGACTACCGCCTACTCAAAGCGATGTGATTCGTTCATGTTATACATTGAATGTTTAAAGCATGGTTTTAATAGACATTTATGAAATAAATATAATATTATAATCACAATATACATATATAAAAATATATCATTTATTTTTCAATCTTTTAATATAATAATGAAATGAAAGTAGCGTTCATGCGTACGTACGACCTACCATTTCTATGAAAGGCGCATTTCATTTCTTATCTCCAAATTTTATGGATTTTCATAAATAAATATATACTAAATATATATAATATTTAATCTATTATTTACATTATATATATTATGAAACCATTATCCATTTAATTGGAAGCACAAATAACAAGTCAAAACTTACTTGAGAAACTAAGAAATTAACACCTGAAATAGTGATTATAATGAAATATTAATAACAAATGGGTAATAATATATTATAATAAGATCATATATAAATCATAAATATTAATAAGGTTTATTTATAAATTAATATAATTATATTAACAATTATCCATAATGTTAAAGCATGTTAAGCTAAAGGAAAGTCCATGGTAAGTGGTAATTTCACAATCTCATTCTTATTCGGGATTGTTTATATGTAAGTATATTTTGGGGAATATTTATCATCCATGTACATGATTGATAGAAATAATTTTAAAAATATTTTTACTATTATCCTAAAAATTATTAATGTCTTTTACCCAATTTTTACTTTTTATAAAATAGTTTAAGAGGAATATTTTCTAAAATTTTGCAAAAGAGTTACTTTATTGCTTCTTCAACATAAGGAATTTTTTTAACTTATAAGGTTTTAGTGGAATTTTATGTCCCCATGGCAGCATAAAATTGTGATTTTTACCTCATGATATTACAAGGTTATTTTCAATGGAAATATGTTTTTTATAATTCCAATCCTTTTAAATAAATTATTTCAAACTAAAAAGCCGTGTTTCTATCAATAAATTTTTTGTGATTTTGTTTGATTATTTTAATGTATATTACCATCATATTTAATCATATTTTAATTGATTTTGATATCTTGTGATATCAATTACCATATTTCCTTGAATGGTGCATGATTCAGTTTTATTGTGCATGTTATATTTTAATACCATTCACAGTTTATGGTTTAAGTATTCAAATTTGGTATTCTAGTTTTAATACGAATATTTATGCTAGTTATGTTTTACCCACTTCATAATAGTTATTTTTTGGACTTTTTAAGTATCAGTAGGGGCCCTCTACAGCCCCCCAATGTATCAGTAGGTCTCATGAGAAAACTTTTCTCGGGTTTTGGCTAATGTCGTACCCGATTATATACGGTGTCTTGTCCAAAGACTCCAAAATATTTTTATGATGTCCTACATTATACATTCCCTATTTATGAGATTATTTATTGATATTCCATGTGATTATTAAACTATTATAATGTTCATTTTTTATGTATACTTCTCATGTGATTATTTATATGGAATTATTTGATTAGCTTGTATTCCTTCCATATTAAGAACATGGATATGTTTTCATTGAATGTTGGTTTAATTATTCACATTACCTTATCATTTTTGGTTATTTATGGTATCTTCTATTTTATTATTTATCAATAATGAGAATTTTAACTCACCCATTTATTCTGCATCATTTTTTCCAGGCTATGAAGATGTATATTATGAATGACCTGTAGGGATACACTAAGAGAATAATGGAATTACTAATCAATTTTAAATATTTTATTATATGTTTTAAATTATAATTTAAGGTTCATATATATAATATAGCTTCAAATATGGATAAATGAATTAGTTCTTTGGGGTTCGAGTATTTTATCTTTGCAAATTTAGTAATGTACGACACCGAATCTGGGCTACTGGGGTCGAGGTAATTACAATTGGTATCAGATCCATGTTTATGAGAAACTTTTAAAACTATATTTAGAAAATATAGATTATGAAACATAACCCTAAGTTAGAATTTGAGAAAAAATATATAAGAACATCATAAAGAAACCATGTTTATGATTATGAGATTATATAGAGATTAATTTTTCAATTTATGTTAAGAATTTTTCTAGATTTTGTATTATACATTATGATATGATCGAAAATAGTGCATGCCATCATTTAGAAAATGCATTTAGTAGATTGAATATGATAATAACCAATGCACATGATCCAATGAGTAATAATGATCAAGTATTTCTCGGCCTTAATCCAATATTTCAAAGGGAAATAATATCCCAGGAATTCTCATCATATGAGGACATAATATCATGTGATAATGGGACATGTATAGATTACTCTAAGTATTATGTATTTAGATGGAAGTAGAGGAATAATATGACTACTGGGAAAAATCGGGATAAATATAAAAATGGAAATATTTATTTTCTGACAAGTAATAATTATGGAAATAATCACCCTGGTTATTAATTAAAATGAATTGGATTTTTCTACATGTGAGTAGAGAAAGGACATTGTTATTGGGATTGCATGGATAAGAAATTTTTTTTTAATATACAATGATTCAACTGTAAGGATATGAGAAACTATGAAAATCAATGTATCTGGCATCAAAGGAGTATACCCCAATATAGGATAATTCATCAGGGTTAAGATTATCCTATTACCACAGATGAAGAATAATGATTAATATATAAGGATTGTACTTTATTACTATTTCTTTAATGATTTTAGAAAATATGATTAATGGTACCGATGACCAAGAAATTTTACTTAGTACCAAGTTAATATTTTTGGAAAACATATAGTTAAGGGAAATATAACACTTTATTGGTTCCTAATACTATGATATTGATGTCATAATAAAGAGTTTATTAATTTAGATAAAGAAAATTAGACAGTACTAAATACCTTATAGATAATTAATTATTTTTTGAAAAAGTGGTTTATGCCATCATTGATGGAGTTTACAACATTATTAGATTAATCGAGTACATCCAATAAACTATGTTTTATTTAAAGAATAAGGAAGCATACATGTTTTCAGTAATTTTTTTTTATCATTTTTCAAGGTAATACATGATGAATATATTCACATGTTTAGAATGTGAAAAGTAAGATATGCTTTATTTTGTGAAAGGATTTACTTTATGTTCATTTTAGAAAATTTAACCATTTATGAAATAGTTTATGTTTATCTTTGGAAAATGTTTTAGAGGTTAATGTATTACATCACCCTATGATGAAAATTGTTCTATGAAATGAATTATAAATCATTAAAGGCACAAACAAAGGATAAGATTATATTTCTAGAAACACATAATGTAATTAAATTTCTATACATTCTTATTCAGTGAAAAAATTCCTCAACCATAGGAAAGGAATAAAAAATGTTAATTGTTGTTGAACCGATGATATTTTAAATAATCATAGATTTATGTATTTGAGGCCATCAATTATCCATTGATCATTCACTGGTTTGAGAGATATGACCTCAGTCACTCCCTAATAATATTTATTCTTTTCCCCCATGTACGTATATCTACTTTCCACTAATGTCATCCAATTCAAAATTCTGGTTTTGTAGAGATCTTAACATTTACCATTACCTCATATTAAGAATATTTATTATTAACCCTATTTAATATGTCTGTTCTTCATCAATAGTAATATCAAAAATTAATCTATTGATTAATGAAATCAAGTTTAAATAGTGAGGACACAATCTAATTAGAGTGGGAGAATGTAAAACCCGAAGAATTTATAATATGTTCTATTTATAAATACATTTAATATATTTAGTATCTGTTAAGGCAATGAAAAATTAGTTAGCTTGTGTGGGAAGCATGATAAACATTCATTGATATCTCGCAGTACACGTAAGACTGAGTTTTACTGTACAATTGTATATTATTAAAATATTTTTATCTAATATAATAAGATATAACATAGTAGTTAAATTAGTAGTAATGAATATTATTAACTATCTATTTTAAATATATGGTTTACAAAAATATAATATGTATTCATTAGTTACAAATAAATTATAACGGAAAATATAAACCAATTTAATGTAAAGGAAATATTTTTCATTAATGTTCCCAAAGGAATGTTTTATAAATAATTTAAATTTATTATAATTTGAGTATGATATTAATGAAATATATATGGTATATATTAAATAAAATATTTTTTATATTTATCCAATAGATTTTATAAGCGTTAGACAAGAACATACCGAATTTTATGCATAAAACCTATATTTTTATAAAGGTATTATTAACACCTTTTAATGGAGAACTTATTTTAAATATAATTTTTAATAATTTTATATATTATATTTGAAAAAAATATTCCTATTTCAATTAATAATATAAAAATTTACTTTGGATGAATTTTTAGTATTTTTCTGATAAGTTTCATTTGTTAATGAATAGTGAAAGATACTAAATTTTAATTGAAAATAACTGTCTCCATTGAAAATATTTATAGTATTAAATTATAATTTTTTCTGAATTTAAATTGTATTTATATTATTCATATATATTTTAATCCTATTTATGTCATTGGAATTATCTTTAAATTTAATTTTTATATAAAAACATTTCAATCTTTTGAATGTTTTCTATTTTAAAACTAGTTTTCCCATTCTCTCAATCAGGTCAATTTAAATTTAATTACAAAAAATTATATGTTTTGAATATTAAAAAGTGGATATCATAATTTTAATTAGTGTTTCCAAATTATTTTAGTGGGTTTATTTATTTTTGGGCATTATGAAAAGTATCTTTAATATAAAAAATTTTACCACGGTTAAAGGTAAATCTTTTAATTATGTTAAATAAATATTATAAATTACCCTAAAACATGTCTTAAAATTAATGGACGAGTGTTTGTCTTCAAAATAATACTTTTTCCTAAATTATAAACATTTTATTACACTTTGGTGAAAGTATCACATTTATTAAATTTTATTTGAAGAAGAGTCAAATATTTTATACTCATATTTTAATAACTATACCAATTTTAAAATTGGGTTATATAGATGATAAAGTAGACTATAAATATTAATTTTAAATATAAAATTTTTATTTACATCATTTTAATTTTATTATATTTTTAATGATAAAATAAGTACATAAAATGGTGACACAATTTTGATGTAGTAATTGTTTAATTAATGAAAATATCATGTAAATGAAAATAAAAATATAAAAATAGATATAATTTGTTAAAATTAGTTTCGTCCAAAAATTTTATATATGGGATAGACATATAGAGGATTTATTTAATTTATTTGCTATTTTATATTGTGAATTTATATTTTTAAAAAATTCATGAAATGAATACTATCAAAATTGAAAATAATGATTATTTAAAATAAATAAAATTTTATTAAATAATATAAAATTCATAAAAAATGAAAATTGTCCAATTATTTATATAAGGTTATATTTACCATAAATAATTCATTTTGGGTTGCTTTGGAATTTTATAGCTACTATATTAACCCTTAAAGTGTAAAAAACTAAGTTGTCATGATTAATGTTAAAGGGTTTATCTAAGGGTTATTGACAAAAGATTAGGGTAATAATGTGACCTAAACATGTAAAAAATATTGGTTGAAAGGATTTGGATACATATTCATCTAAAATTATAAATAAATAACTTTGTAACCATTTTTAAATAGATATTACTTTTTATTAATTTAATATTTTTAGAGTTTCCAAAATGACCCTCACCACAATTATAAAAGGAAACATCCTCCCTCACTTCCTCACACCACATTGAGCCAACTTTTTCAACCAAACCCTAACAAAATAATCTCCCAAATTCCATATCTTCATAATATAATAATACCTTTGCAAATATATCCATCCAAGTAATCACTTTGGTGAACACCAAAACGGTTTACCCCACGAAGAGGTAACATCTTGGCTCAAGCTCTTTAGTTTTATTTTCATTATTCACCCCTCCACACTCCTTATTCCATGCCTATATTAAAAAAAAGTATCCAAAATATAATTATTCGTTTTTATGATAAGTTTTATATGTAAAAATACACACAATTTCATCTAATGTGCAACAAATATGATGTTAATGTGTATGAAAAACTACAGCCTCACAAAATGAAGGTTGTTCATTTTTATTTTACCACCATTCAATATTGGGTATTATGATGGAAAGTGTATTTATATATTTTATATATTAAATTTATTATTACTTTATTATTCTGAATTTATTTTACAATTCATACCCTTATTCATTCCATTTTTTATAAATACAATAACATCGTTAGTGGAAATCTGGACTACCACCTCCTTAAAGCAATGTGATTCGTTCATTCTATAGATGGAATACATAAAGGGTGGATTTGAAAACAATATTTGATATAAATGATATAAATATGATACTTTAGTTATAATATACATCTATATGTTTCATTTACTTTTCATTAGTTTAATATGAAAAAATAAAAGTAGTGTTAATGTGTACGTACGACCTGCCATCTCGAAGAACCGTGCATTTAATTTCATATCTCAAAATTTTATATATTATTATAAAAAAATATATAATAAATATATATAACATTTAAATCATGGTTTAAATTATGTATATTATAAAACCATTATCTATTTAATAGGAAAAAAATAACAAATCAAAACATACTCGAGAAACAACGAAAATAACACCCGAAATAGTGAAAATAATGAAACTTTATTAACAAATGGGTAATAATATATTATAAGAAGATTATATATGATATCATAAATTTTTATATGGTTCTGTTATATATTAATAAAATTCTATAAACTATTATACATGAGTTTAAATGATTTTCTACTAACAGAAAGTACAATGGAATGATTAATTCCACAATCTAATTCTTATTCGAGATTATTTATTTTTTAGTATCTACTGGGGAATATCTATCATCCATGTCCACTTTTTTAGAAATATTTTCAAAAATATTTTTACTATTATCATACTAATGATTAAATAATTTTACCCAAGATTCACTTTTTATAAACCCATTTGAAATGAATCTTTTTAACATTTTCTAAATGATGTACTTTATGACTTTTTTTATAGAAGGAATGTTTTTTTAGCTTATGTGATGTGAGTGGATTTTTATTTCATCATGAAACATAATTGTTTTAATGTTTTCCTTACAAGATTATAAAGTTTTATTTAAAAGAAATATTTTCTTTTATCATTGTTTAGATTTTAAATAATTGATTTCCAAGTTAAAAAAGGGTATTTCTCTCAACAAATCATTAATGATTTTATTTGAGTACTTTCATATATGTCAACATCTATTGTTGAAACATATGTTTAATTGAGACTGATCTCTTATGATATCATTTAACATATTTAATTGAATTTTTATGATTTTTTTACAATGGATGTTCTATTTTGATAGCATTCATATATTATAGTTTAATAATTCACATTTCATATGATATTTTTAATGTGAATGTTTATGTTGGTTAAGTTTTAAGCCTTTCACACGAGGAACTAATTGGAATTTTTATGTGTCAGGAATGGAATACCATATCTCTTTGAGGCATTCGTAGGTCCCACGAGACAAATTAGTGTATGTTTGGGCTAATTTCCTACCTGATTATGTGTATTATCTTCTCTGAAGCCTTGACAGAATGTTTATGTTGTCCCATATTATGAATTCCCTCTTTATGAGATTAGTTAATAATATTTCATGTGATTATTCAACTAGTATAATATCCATGGTTATGTATTCTTCTTATGTGATTATTTATATGTATTTATTTGGTCATCTTATATTTCTTCCATATTATGCTCAAGGTTTTTTTAATTGAATGTGTTTTTATTTATTGTCAATGGATTATTTTTATGTTTATTTAGGAAATCATTCATTTTATTATTTACCCTTACTGATAATCTGAGCTCACCCCTTTCTTATGTATCATTTTTTACCTGGATGAAAAGATGTATATTATAACAGACTTATATGGATAATATGAGAAAATAATAGCATTTTAAATGATTTAATATGTTGTATTTTATTATTAAAATTATGATGTAATATTCATGTATATAATATAAATTCCTTGTCTGATAAACTGATCAGTCCTATGGGATTCATCAATTGTATTAATGAAAATTTAATAAAGTAAGGTACCAAATCCGGGCTACTAGGTTTGGGGTAATTACATTTTTAGTCTCTAGATTTCGATATAGTTTATCCCTGCTAAATTTTCTTTTTATGTTTTTTAACCAAATTTTTTTTTCATGTTAATCATAATATCTTGTAAGGTGTTTTTGAATATCCAATACATATCCCTCAAGATTATAATACCTGGAGTGAAAAAGGGTTATTTTTCTACACTAGGTGATGATGGATTCAAATCACAACGCAACCTTTTAGGATCTATTACCCCCAAGTAAAAAATTTCCAAATCCAAATCCACTTTTACTATCCAAAAGGATGTAAATTATTTGAAACCACATTCTCTAAACATCACCAAAATTCCTTGATATTTTCCCATAATTAACCATATCCCTATACATGTTTGATTTTTTCTTACTAATGTATTCTTGGTCTAATCCAAAAAAATTAACATCCAAGATCTAATACCAAATGCAGGGACCCAATATTTTTTCACATATTATTTCATGATCATTAACATAAATACCCAAAAGTTACATCAAAATTATCACACAGCCTAGTGTCCTTGGAAAAATAGTTTCATAATACATATAATATATACTAAAAATACACTTCTTTATTTTATTCTAAAAATTTATATCCAAAAAACTTTTTACCTCTTAAAACTTCATTGAAAAAACATTGGAATATTAGATAAAAGGGGTGAGCTAAAAATCCCTATAAGGGAATAAACCTGAAAAATAATCATATCATGTGATCCAAACCTGTGACAGGATATCCTGAAAAAAATACTATATAGTAATCACATGGGATCATAAAATAATGAACATGGTATCACAATATAATTACATCATAGGAAATGTGGATGCATAATATAACATGACATAAACATTATTCTAGGCTATCTACCTAGAAAATGACACATGGTGGAGAAAGTCCCATAATGGATTAGGTTTACTGCCTAGTCCCATATACGATTGATCGTGAAAATAAAGCCTTACCCAATGATTTAGAGAAATATATAGGAGGACCCATCATATAGTGTTAATTATTATATGTTCCATAAGTTGGAAATAAATCATAATGCATTAACATAATAATTACCCATTGAAAGAAAATGGTTCTTTAACCTTGTCTCATATTATAATCAAAGGAAATATAATAATGAATGAATTTTAGTGATGAACACAAGGAATTTGTTACCCCATAAATTTAAGGCATAATAAGATATGAATATAATTTAGAGAGATATATACATAATTTTTAATAAATCCATAACATCAATTATTTTAATCATTAATGAAAATATATTTTAAATAACACATAGAATATATAAAGAGGAAAACACTTTTTCACTTTCAAATAAAATATTCAAAATGTAAAAATACCAAAAATATTTTATAAATAATTTAATTTAAAATAACTATAGAAAATTATAAATGAGGCTTCAAATAACTGAGTGCCTATAATGGTGGGTGGTTCTATATATGTATTATACGTTAAAAAAATCCATTCATACTCTGTTTAATAGCTTATAATGTACATCATTCAAAAAAATGAAAAGAATATTCCATTAGAAGCATTTTTTAAAAATGTCAAACATGGGTAAAAATTCCTTTAATAAATCATTTGGAGAATATTAAAAACATCATTCAATATATTTTTAGAATACATGTATATGAAAGAAGAATAATTTTTTTCCGAAGAGTGAAATGATGTATCTTTTCTTGAAAGGATTTTACCAAAAATTTTAACCACAACTAAGAGGAAAATTGAACTCTTACTTGAAAATTTCATGAATAACCATAGGAAAATAAAATTAATGGGTTTTATTATATGATTATCAAAAATATTCCTATAATATAAATTCAACCATAAACAATCCTAACTAAAATGAGATTAAAACATAAACCCTTTATGTCTTGGTTACAATGGAATCAAAACTCTAATAAAAGATGTAATTTAATTATAACACACAATTTTATGAATTATGAATCATTCGTGAAATATTTTTTAATGAGGAGTAAATAAACCATTTAAATAAAATTAGATGTGTAAAATAAATTATTTCTCATAGAAGGGTATTTTTAGACAAAACAGTTTTTTTGAGTCTATACATTTTTTATGTGTCCTTTATCTCTTTTATAATAAACTAATATCATATTTTTTAAAGAAAATTTCTCTAGTACTAATCACTTAAAAAGTAACCATTTACTTCCATTATTTTTATGAAATATTTAGTTACTTATTCAGTTTTGTCGACATTTGGTGTTTTGAGGACACCCTGTTGATAATTTCAAAATGGCATTGGTCTGTTGACCATTATAAAAAGGTTCATTTTTTCATCATATACAGAATAATAGTCACGATAAAATTCTATTTTTAAAAAATAATTATAATTTTATATCCAATATTGAAATATGGTAAGGAAAAATGAAGTATGTCATAATCATGGAGATGGTAGGTAATACATATGCTTGAGTAATGTTTCCCCTTTTAAGTGATAATGATGGAAAAAATTACATGTCATCTAATATTTCAAGAAATAACATTATAACATAAATATCATATTATTTTATTAAATATAGAAAAATATAGCATCAATATGATGTTGATATAAAAAATGAAGCACATCGCTTTATGTGGCAGTAGTATTCCATAAACAGGAATTATGTAATAATTTTTTAAAAGATGTTGCGGTAATATGATATATGATATGTTAATTATTCTGAAATACTAATATTTAGATAATATATTTTTTAAAAACTATGTGTATCATCAGGAAGATCCATGAGGGGGGATGATGGAAAGAAAATTAAATCAGTTTGTTAGGTGGCACACCACCGTACACCTGAAAAATGGTTTCATTTCACATTTTATGGAAGATGATATGGATAAAGATTAATCCATTAACATAATAACATATTAGTATATATTAGTTTTTTTATATTTTAATTGTTAAAAAATAACTTATGTTGGGAAAATAAGAAGTAAAGAAGAAGGTGCCCAATGAAGTAGATTTCATTACCTTATTAGAAACTCAATTTGATCTCCTATTAATGACTCTATGGTCAGTATTTTTAAATGAATATAAGATCTATAATGTGGATATGGGTTTAGAGTATTTATTTTGGAATGTTTTTGTTGATTTTTTTTTATTTGTGTCAAAAAATGCCAGGAGTGAGGCCTTTTTATAATTGAGGTGGAGTGTTATTTTTGTAAATACACAGAACTATTCAACAATGGGTAATAAAACTCAAGAGAAGTTCCTAAAAAATAATAAATACTGGATTATAGAGGTGAAAATGATCAATAAATACCAATAACAATCATAAAGAAAAATATTTTCAACATTTTACACCCTTTAACGCTTTCGTTTGACACCCCTAAAAACCAGTTTTAACATTAACCATGGTAACATACTTTTATTATTTTTACTATTCATTATGATAAAAAATTAAATGGTCCATATTTAATAATATTAAGTATTCATATTAAATATAATTAATCTGTTTTTATAAAATTTAATTTTCATAAGTGTAAAATAAAATTGAAAATCAAACTAGCATAACCTATCGAATAATAGTTGTTCTGGAAATAATTTTTTCAAGAAATTGATGAACTTATATTAACTCTATGACTAGAAATAATTAATATATAAAATTAAATTAATATAAATAGTTATCTATTATGGTAATTTAATTTAAATATTTATTATTATGGTTTATTTTGATGTATTAACATGGGAAATTTAATTCATTTAAAATAGTTTTTAAAAAACATTATTTCTATGCATAGAAAATAAAATTATAACCACATCATGAAAATTGATTATTCAAGTGAAATTTATTAAATATTTCAATCAAAAGAATTTAATATTTAAAATTAAAGTCAAATAAACAATTTAATGGAACATTATGTTACATGATCTTCTTAAATGAAATTTTATTCTTTGAGAAATCAAGAATTTTCATTATTCACTGAAAAAACTAAAAATTTCAGAAAAATAACAAAATTTCACCAAATGTTAATATTTATATAATTAATATAAAAATGATTTTAGATTTGTAGGATACAATTTATAAAATTTACACAAATAAATCATATAATTTTTACATGAAATGAAATTAAAATCATTTTTGAAGGAAACTTATATGTTATTGAATAAGCTATATTTATTAAAAGATTATTTCTGTATTATTTTGAATTTATAAATAAATTTATATTTAGTAGGAAAATTATATATATTTCATATGTATTTAAAAATATTCATACAAGTCAGTTTAGTGGCTGGGTTATATTGTTAATATATATCATGGGCCATTTAAGCATGGTGTTTCGTGTCATATACATTATTGATGTAACACCACGACATTTTTATGTTATTTCTATTTTAAATTAAATTTCATAAAATTCTCATGTTGCACGAAATATCGAGCTTAAATAAACAACTAAATATTATTATTTTATTATTACTATTAAAACCAAGATGTTAAATTAGATCTTATGAATTGTATAAAATATCTTATGAAAATCTATTGTTTAAAAAAATATAAGATGAATTCATTGGTTACCAATTAATTAGAATGGAGTATATAAACCAATTGTATATAATTGACACATTTTGATTTTGTTACTCCCAAAGGGGTCTTGTCTTAATAAATTAAATTAATTATAGTTAGTAAATGATATTAATTAAATATATTAATTATACATTCAATAAAGTAGTTTTTATATTCAACCAGTATAATTTTAATCAATAAAATATAAAGAATCCTAATTTTATGGATAAAAACCTATATCTTTTTAAATGCAATTTTACTACCATTTAATGATGAAACTATTTTAAACACAAATTTTGACACTTTTATAATATATATTGAAAAAAAATCTCTAACATTAAATAATAATATAAAAATTTACTTTGGATTAATTTTCTCTATTTTTCTGAAAAGTTTCATCTTTTGATAAATAGTGAAAAATACTAAATTTTTTTTAAAAACAACTATTTTCATCGAAATAATTTATATTTATGAAATGTATTATTAAATGGTTTTAAGGTATAAATTTATTATTATTTTATCATTTAATTTAATTTAGTTCATTTTCATAAATTTTACATTGAATTTAGATATAAAAACATTTCAAACTATTACATGTTTTAAACATAAATAACCCATTTTCTCACCCCATCAATGAAAATAATTTTTAATTAATTACTACAACTTATTTGTTTTGAATTTCAATGAATCAATTCCATATTTTGAATCACGGTGTCTAAATTTTTTTAATAGGTTCCTTTTTAATTTATGGCATTATTAATAGAAACTTTACTAAATTTCTATTAACACAATAAAAGGTAAAGTAGGTAATTAATGATAAAAAATAATATTAGAAATATTATAAAATTACACTAACACTTGTCCTGATTTCATTGGATGAATGATTTTTAACAAATTTCATCCATGGGCTCATATTATAACCCCTATTATGACAATTTTTTAAGAATATGAGATTTATTATATTTTATTTAAAGAAGAGTTAAAGATTTCCTAATCATATTTTAATAACAATACTATTTTTATATAGGGTTATAAAAAAGATAAACATTAAAATAAATAGTAATTTGAAATATGAGATGTTTTTATTTATCATGGTAACTTATCACCAAATTTTGGGAAGTAAATAATTACCTTAAAATATTATTCAGTGATGATGTATTACTTGTATAATTAATAGAAATATAAAATAAATATTATTAAAAATATTAAAATAAATATAATTTGAAATAATTAATTACATCCTAAAATTCTCTGGATGAAATTTTCATGTTAGAGATGAGTTAACAATGTTTTTTCTAGGATATCTGTAGGATCGAAATATTAAATGTAGATTCACAAAATAAAAGAGAGGGGGGTGAATTGAATACTTCAAAAATTCCTTTGGAACCTTTAAAGTTGGTATAAGTACTTTGGTTTTTAACCTTAAGCAAAATTATGTTTAACAAAGTTAAATAAGGTAAATTCACAAGACCTATTACTTCTACAAACTTGATAGGTTCTTGAAATATTGTTCTAGAGGTGAAACTTATGAAAATTTAACAAGTAAAAGATTCTACCTTAAAGAGTACAGAATCTTACTAATCAGAGTATACAAAAATACAAGGAAGTATAAGATAGTTATACATTCCTTATGAATCACAATTCAGAGGAATATGAACTTGAAACAATACAAGTTACAAGTATGAAATCATTAAACCCAAATAGTAGGGTATCCAATAACCTTGGATAAAGGTCCCTTGATTTATACTTTCAAAAAATTCTATCTTACCCACACTAGGGTAAGCCCTCGATTGGAATAATGGTGTCTATATTACTATCCTCGCAGTCCCTTGAACTTCAAGGTAGTTTACACCTTTGTCTTCCTTATCAAGGAAGTCATCAAACTCTAAGGTAGTCACCACCTCTGTCTTCCTATCTTCAGAATCCCCCAGTTGTACTTAGCAACAATAAGAGTCGCACGAATCAATCTGAACAAGATGTTCAGAACGCACAAATCATGGGAGTATCTCTCTCTACAAATCACTTCAATAGCATGTGGTCTCTAGAGTGATCAATCAGTCATCATAAGATGTGAGCTCGTTCAAATGAGATCCTATTTATAGGCACATCTCCAACGGTCGGCTCCCTCCTCCAACAGTCATATTTTTTCTTAAATCTCGGAGGGAGCTAAACACTTGTCACTCAAACAATAGTTGGTTAGAAACAGATTTTATAGCATCATTTCATTACTTTAACAAGTTAAAGAAAAAACATGGTTGCTCAAACAAATCTATTTTTGGAGTCTAAGGAAAATAAAAGTTCAAAGTCTTGGAAAATAAATAATTGTATTATATATTACATGGATATACATATTTTATTTTTTTAAAGAATTTGAAATCAAAATTCTATATACTTCGGAGTATGAATTATGATGAATTCAGATCCTGAATTATAAGTAATTTAGAACTAGAATTCTGAGGAATTCAAAGTCTAAATTCTGAGGAATTCAGAATCCGAATTGAGAATAATTCAGAATATGAATTTCGAGAAATTTGGAATCATAATTTCATAGAATTCAGAATCTGAATTCAGAAGAATTTGTAATCAGAAATTTAGAGATTTCAGAATCTCAATTTTGAGGAATTCAAAACCTGAATTCTGAGAGAATTCGGAACCTGATTTCTAATGAATTTGGAACCTGAATTCTAAGGAATTCAGAATCAGAATTTCAGAGAATTCGGAATCAGAATTTTAGAGAATTTGGAATCAGAATTTCACAGAATTCAGAATCTGAATTCAGAACCTAAAAACAAAATACTCTATATCAAAGTACTTTTAGGATTACGAGGTTTTAGAAATAAAACCAAATTTAACACTTAGAAATAGAATGAGTTAAATTAAGTGATAAATATTGAACAATAAAAAACAAATATAGGGATAAAATTTCCTTGGGATGGAAAATTTAACTTAATAATATAATTCTTATGGGAAATGAAATTTTCCTTGAGATAGAGTGTTTGTTATTTTTAAAACACAATGGAATGGAAAATTCATAAGGAAACCTTATTTACTGAACAATATCCCTCTTTTTGGAAGGTAAAACCATCCTTACCAAAAAGAATTAAAGTACTTATAAATTTTATTGACTTGATAATTAAAACATACCTCCCTTTACATATGTATCAAGGTGAATATGACTATCTCCCCCTAAGGCTTTGTAATTACTAAGGATCATATTCATAATTTACTAAATTATTTTTTCCATAATCTTTCATTCAAAAAACTTCATGATAAAAACTCCCCCTAAGATGAACTCCCCCTTACATAGGGAATTTTCATCTTTACTTAGTATACTTTTTAACATTCCTTTATCCTCCTTTGTGATTTTCAAAAAGGAATAAAGTGAATGGAAAAGAAAATATTGTAACACCCTGAGATTTTATGAAAAATATTCTTTTAATTTCATTAATGTCTTGTGTTGTATGCTACACAAAGATTACTTTACGCTATACGCAACATCGTATTAGCTTGCAGTATACGCAACACTATTCTTGGATCATGTTACACACAATTTTGATAATAGTTATTCTATGCAACATTGAGTATATATATATATATATTCAATGTATAAATGAAATATGTCTGGATTATGATATACGAAACAACGAAGGATTCTTGCACAGCACGCAACCATGACTTGGCTTGCATTACACGCAATCGCGACCTTCCTCGATAGCGTGTGTTGTACGCAATATCGGGTTTTACTAAACAACGATATATTTTTATAATATTATTATGAACTAGCCGTTATGAATAGTATTAACTAAATTTTGAATCTTATAACATTATTATTCGACTTACACATTTTCTAAAACATGGTATAAGAACAAAATAAATTTTTCGGGTAAAATACGTATTTTTTCAACAAAAAAAGGTTTTGCCGCCTTTTGATGGCACACCCACTTTAAATATAGTTTTTGACATGTTTATATGTTCAATTTGACAAAATAAAATTCTTCTTTTGAATCAGGATATAAAAGTTTACATTAGATAATTTTTTGATATTTTTCTGATAACTTTCATATTTTAATGAATAGTAAAAACACGCTATATTTTAATTAAAAACAACTTTTTTCATCATAACATCTTATGTGGTTAAATTATAATATTGAATGGTTTTAAAGTATAAATAGAATATATTTTTACCATTTAATATAATGTATGTCATTAGCATTGATTTTACCTTGAATTCGTAGGTTAAATCAATTCAATTTTTGCAATGTTTTAAAGAAAAACCCGTTTTCTTTCGACAACGGGATTAATTTTTATTTAATTTCTACATATTTTGTGTATTAAATTTGGAAAAATGGATTCCATATTTGGAATCAGTTTTTACAAATTATGTTAATAAGATACTTTTTATTTTTGGGCATTGTGAATAGTAACTACGGTAAATTTTATTTACTATAGTTAAAGGTAAATCGGGTAATTAAGGGTAAATATAAGATTATAAAATTACCTTAATACTTGGAAAAAACCTATTTGATGGATAAAGGTACACCCATATAACCTAAGGGTCGGATTATATTCATTTTATGGATTTGTTTCCATGAAAATAATTTAATGATTATTAAAACCAAAGAATGTGACAACATGTCACTTTCTTAAATATTATAAGTATAATAATTTTAATTTAGTGATAAACTTCATGAAACTTCGAACATGAATATTATACAGAAAGCTAATACAATTATCTACATCATAAGAATTTATTTAGAATTTTTAGGGATTAAATAAGTATCATTTATTATGACACAAAGATGATGCAGTAATTGTCTTATTAATGAAATATTGACATAATTGATGTTATAAATGCCCAAATAAATGTAATTTGAGACTTTTTATGACTTAAACTAATTTTATAGGTTAATATGACATGTTATTGTTGATTTACGTAACTTGGTTCTAACTTATCATTCGGTTATAAATTTCATAAAAATCATGTACCAAATAGTGTCAAAATTGACATAAATTAGTTTTTAAAACAAATATTATATTATTAATTGTTATTTTATTCCTAAAAATCTATGGTTCGGCCAAATTACTTAGATAAGGTTATATATATTAATAATAAACAACTTGGGGTTTTTTTGGCTTGATATAGTAAGTTTATTAACCATATATTGTAAGAAAACAAAAAGACACGGTAAAAGTTAAATTATTTAACTTTGAGTTAAATCTAATTGATAAGGTTAATATAATAACCTAAACTTGTCTAAATCCTATTGGATGATAGGATTTCGACCCATCCCCACCTTATATTTGAAATATATCAATTTGGTGCTATTTAAAACCGAATTTGACTTTATAATAAAATAATAGTTTTAGTTATTCCAAAGGTACCCCTCTCCTCCCTTATAAAAGGGCACCTCCTCCCTCTCCTCCTCACACAAATTTGAGCATTCAAGCTCAGCCAACCCCTGCCAAAATATCTTCTCCACTTCCCTAGTATCATCCTATAGGTCCTGGTCTTCTTCAAAGACCATCCTTAGTTATTTAAGTGGAGGTTAAGAAAAGGCGTGTCAAAAAGAGGTAATATCCATTACCGATCTTTTTCAATTTCTTTCTTCTTCAACTTCTTCTTCATTAGTTGTTTCATGATAAAGTAATAACATCAGTATTTCTTATATACTGATATGTTATTAAAAATGAAAAAACTCTAATTAACCTTCTATTCATCCTACGGAAAAAGGAAATCACCGCGCGTGCGTACGTACGGAATACCGTCTCCACGCCATGGTGTAATTTATTTTTCACCACCACCTTAATTGGATGGGTATAAAGGTAAAATGAGTAACTATATATGATTATTATAATGTGATATTGATACTGAAATAGTATAAATACACTTCAACACAAGTTCACGATCATGAGAACGATATCATCGCTCGTGCGTACGTACGGACTACCGTGTCCACGACGCGATGAGATTCATTCTCCATGTTAACCATTTATGAATGATTATAAAGTATATACAAGAAATAATAATGAAATATATGACATTATAAAGCTACTGTATTTATGTATATATGTATGTCATCTACTTACTTCCATTCAAGACAATAAGGAATGGAAAACAGCGTTCATGCGTACGTACGGACTACCGTCTCCATGAACGGTGTGTTTCATTTCATTTACCTATCTATTATATATATATATACTGAATATATATGATATATAAATCATGTTGTATATTATGGAAGTAAGTAAATCATGATATAAGTAATAACAATGTCAAGAACAACAAGTCCAAACACCTATGATAAATGAAATGATTTTACCCAAAACGCTTCTTTAACATGGAATTTACAAAAGAACGGGTAATATAAAGTCATAAGTGAACCATATATGATATCATAACAATCAATATGATTCTGTAATAAGTTAATGACATTATTTAAATCATTATACAGGAGGTTCAGATACGTACAAAGCATATCGGACATAAGGTAAGGGAAAATATCACAATCTCATTTTTATCCGAGATTGTTTATACTTTGGTATTTACGGGGGTGTATTTTATCATCCACATCCATGTTTTTTCAATATTTAATATTATTTCCATCCACCTTCAATTGTTTAAATCCAATTTTACCCTTCAGTGAGTTTTTAGTAAAATATATGAAAGGAATCTGTTGTCGTTTTTCGTACGAGGTACTTTTTGACTTTTCCGAAAAAAGTACGAGAAGAATGCTTTTTTAACTTATACGGCATGAATGGATTTTTAAAAAATTATTTCCAAGAAGCATACTTTACAAGTTTTCAAGTTTATTTTTAATCAACTTATTTTAGTTTAAAATTGTATGACATGTTAAGAAAGGAAAATGTTTTTGAAGGAGAAAGGATATTTTCCTCAAGAATGGAGTTCAAGTGTTTTATCAAAATTATTTTCCATCTAAGATAATATAGGGTTCTGTTTCTATCCCTATTATTAAATTGATTTGATTATGTTGTGATGTAATTATTTTTATGAATTCCTTTATCTTATATGAATTGTTTTATGATGTCATGTTGTTTAAGAATCCCATTTTTTTTACATGGGTTATGCAATGATGTATGATTTATGATTTTGTGGAACACATAAGAATGGTATCATTATGAGATGGGTGGGACCTATATCTCCCTCCAATGCATTTGGTAAAGATTTTATATCTCATGAGATAGACATGGCTGGGACGATAGGTTATACCGGTTCAGTGAAATAAGACTGAAATGAGGAATGAACTCGGTTCAGAAAGGGACTTTGTCCACTAAGATAGTCTTGGCAATGAGTCTTGACTAACAAGAAATGATTCTCTATGATTATGTGTGTATGCCACAAAGTTTCATGTTTTATGTTATGACTATTGGGATTACATTTTACTACTATGATTTATCCCATGTTATGAAATTATGATCTCTTTTTCAGGTTAAGATTTCCGAAAGATATGTTCTTATGAATATGATGTTATTAATATTTCTTTTGTTTACCCTTACTGAGCATTTGAGATCACCCTTTTATGTTTTCTTTTCCCCAGGATATAAAGAAAGGTTTTAGGTAAGAAAAAAAGGAAGATCTTTATGGGAGATGTTGAAGATCTTTCACCATGATTAGATGATTACATTCCGAGTTTCCAAAGACACTAAACTATTACGGTCCTTGTGTTTGTGTTTTTGTAATGTACTAAGTATTATGCAAAAGTAATGTAATTTCCATGTATGTCAAGCTTCGGGTCTCTACAGTTGGTATCATAGGAAAGGTTTAGTCAACCTTTGGAAACTAGGATGCGAAAACGTTAGTGAGATCCCTAGAGATATTTCTAAGGTAAGTCTAGGGATGTCCCTAAGGTTAAGTATACGTATAGGTTATAGTACTAGAATTACTCTAACGATCATATAATTAAACCTAAGATGATAGATATTGAAGGTACTCCCCCTTTATTATGTTGTTTTCCCTATCATGATTTTTTCCTCTCACACTATTTTTTTTGGGTTTTAGAAAATGGCTGGAAACAAGATGATTCATGATAATGGAGGATATGATGGACAATGGAATGATATTCTTTATGAGCAACCAAATGAAATGGGATTTGGAAGTCTGAACATCATTATTATGCCGAATCAGCAATCTCATAATATGATCAATAAAGTAAAATTTGTTATGTTTTCTGACTCGGCTAATAAGAGAAAGATGGAGTTTCATGATGATCATAGAGGAAAGAAAGTTCAATTTCCCCTATGTAAATAATATGGGAAGAGGCATCAAGGAGAATGTTTCAAAGGAACTGGAATATGCTTTGGGTGTGGGAAAGAAGGACTCAAATCCACTAAGTGCAAAGGAAAAGGTTCAGTTAACACCAGGGAGGAGGATAATGGTATTGCTACGACATCAACAATGGTTAAATGTTTTAAATGTGGAATGTACGGGAATTATGGAAACCAATTCCCTAAGGGAAAGTCTCATGAAGAGAATCAGTATGGTCGTATGGGTAGTATTTATGTTGATGATGATGAAGAGACTACAAATGATACGTGAGATGAAAGAATTGTTGAAGCTCGGTCAATGGTTTAAGAATGTAGTGGAATGATTACATGTTTATCATGTGTAATGTTGTATAAGTAATCTCATGGTACTATGGAATAAAGAGACATCTAAGGATTGTTACACTGTTGTCTTTCCTTGAGTTTTGAAAGTGTATGATTAATGTTACCAGTATCCATGAAAGGTTATTCAGATATTTTTGGAATGTAGATGATATGCGCATAATGAAGGGATAAGGAGAAAATTAAATGTTTGATAGTATTCATGAGCTCATGACTAATATAAGGAGAAGGTTATATCATGGTTTGAGTACTTAGAATTTTTGGATTTTGGTATGTGGAAAGAGTTAACTTTTGACAGCATTCATGTTTTCACTATGGTTTAATGGGTATTCATTTTTCAAGAGAATACATCATTAAGTTATTAACATGATTGTAATGTGACCAACAAGATATATGGGGGATAAATGATGGTATTCACATGCTTGGTTGACGACATTTCAAGTAATCGTTTTCTTTATACTATGAGCTTGGACCGAAGTATTTTAGATAAGCCTAAAGATTGGAATGGATTATGTTAACCATAAGTTAGTATTGTTTAAGGATAGAACATTTTTTTGATATTATTTATGTGATGTTATAGTAATGTAGTTTTAGAAAAAGGACAACCTGTAGGACGGGCGACTGCTCATCGCGTCGGACAAGGCTGTGGGAATCGAACCCACATCCGAAGTGTGACTGGCCTTTATCGCCTACCACTGGCCTACAGGAAGTCCCTGTTTAGTAGAAACTAGTTTTATTATATTAAGGAGTATGATATATGAAGTATAAGTCCATTTTAGGAACCATATATGATTAATCTCACTATAGATGGACTTATGTATTTTTTGATAACTTTTCTAACCTTTTGTTTGAGACAGATGGAATGACCCATCATTCTATCACATGATCTGCTAACACATCACGAATGACAAATTCAACTTCATTTCTTTAAGAGATGAAGTGAAAATTGTACAAAGAATGACAAACGGTGAGACTATACAAAAATCACGAAAGTATTTCTTCTAATTCCAATTTCATCAACGTTAGGGAAATGATCTTGAAAACCAAAAATGTTGTCCTAGTGATCTTATATCTGATGAATCAGATGGTACCCTAGATCATCACAAATTTATGGCTTTGCGATTGTTAGCTTTTTTATAGCCATGTTCTCTACCACTCTCCATCATAACTTGATGGTTAGGTTTTTCTTCCATATCCATATTTTCACCTATGTTCTCCTACGTGGAAACCCAGTGATGAGTTAATTTGGGTAACCATTACATTTCATACTTTAGTTTTTAAAGCCATGTTTTGGTATTCCTTTTTACGATGTGGGTTTCTATTAAACAAACTTTCGAGAAGTAAACCATTTATAACCCCGACGAATTTCGAGGGCGAAATTCATTTTAAGGGGGGAAGAATGTAACACCCCGAGATTTTATGAAAAATATTCTTTTAATTTCATTAATGTCTTGTGTTGTATGCTACACCAAGATTACCTTGCGCTATATGCAACATCGTATTAGCTTGCAGTATACGCAACACTATTCTTGGATCGTGTTACACCCAATTTTGATAATAGTTATTCTATGCAACATTGAGTATATATATATATATATATATATATATATATATATTCTATGTATAAATGAAATATGGTTGGATTATGATATATGAAACAACGAAGGATTCTTGCACAGCACGCAACCCTGAATTGGCTTGCATTACACGCAATCACGACCTTCCTCGATAGCGTGTGTTGTACGCAATACCGGGTTTTACTAAACAACGATATATTATTATAATATTATTATGATCTAGACGTTATGAATAGTATTAACTAAATTTTGAATCATATAACATTATTATTCGTCTTACACATTTTCTAAAACATGGTATAAGAACAAAATAAATTTTTCGGGTAAAATAAGTATTTTTTCAAAAAATGCATTTTGCCATCTTTTGATGGCGCACCCACTTTAAATCTAGTTTTTGACATGTTTATATGTTCAATTTGACAAAATAAAATTCTTCTTTTGAATCAGGATATAAAAATTTACATTAGATAATGTTTTGATATTTTTCCGATAACTTTCATATTTTAATGAATAGTAAAAACACGCTATATTTTAATTAAAAACAACTTTTTTCATCATAATATCTTATGTGGTTAAATTATAATATTGAATGGTTTTAAATTAATATAGAATATAGTTTTACCACTTAATATAATGTATGTCATTAGCATTGATTTTACCTTGAATTCGTAGGTTAAATCAATTCAATCTTTTGCAATGTTTTAAAGAAAAACCCATTTTCTTTCGACAACAGGATTAATTTTAATTTAATTTCTGCATCTTTTGTGTATTGAATTTGTAAGAATGGATTCCATATTTGGAATAAGTGGGTGAAAATTATGTTAATAAGCTAATTTTTATTTTTGGGCATTGTGAAAAGTAACTACGGTAAATTTTATTTACTATAGTTAAAGGTAAATCGGGTAATTAAGGGTAAATATAAGATTATAAAATTACCCAAACACTTGGAAAAATACTATTGGATGGCTAAAGGTAGACCCATATATCCTAAGGGTCGGATTAGATTCATTTTATGGACTTTTTCCCATGAAAATAATTTAATTATTATTAAAACCAAAGAATGTGACAACATGTCACTTTCTTAAATCTTATAAGTATAATAATTTTAATTTAGTGATAAAATTCATGCAAATTCGAACATGAATAGTCTCCAGAAATATAATACAATTATATACATCATAGTAATTTATTTAGAATTTTTAGGGATTATATAAGTATCATTTATTATGACACAAAGATGATGCAGTAATTGTCTTATTAATGAAATATTGACATAATTGATGTTATAAATGCCCAAATAAATGTAATTTGAGACTTTTTATGACTTAAAATAATTTTATAGGTTAATATGACATGTTATTGTTGATTTAAGTAATTTTTTTCTAACTTATCATTCTTTTATGAATTTCATAAAAATCATGTACCAAATAGTGTCAAAATTGACATAAATTAGTTTTTAAAACAAATATTATATTATTAATTGTTATTTTATTCCTAAAAATCTAAGGTTTGGCCAAATGACCTAGATAGGGTTATATATATTATTAATAAACAGCTTGGGGTTCTTTTGTCTTGATATAGTAAGTTTATTAACCATATATTGTAAGAAAACAAAAAGACATGGTAAAAGTTAAATTATTTAACTTAGAGTTATATCTAATTGATAAGGTTAAAATAATAACCTAAACTTGTATAAATCCTATTGGATGAGAGTATTTCGACCCATACCCACCTTAGCTTCGAAATATATCAATTTGAAGCTATTTAAAACCGAATTTGACTTTATAATAAAATAATAGTTTTAGTTATTCCAAAGGTACCCCTCTCCTCCCATATAAAAGGGAACCTCCTCCCTCTCCTCCTCACACCAATTTGAGCATTCAAGCTCATCCAACCCCTGCCAAAATCTATTCTCGACTTCACTATTATCATCCTAGAGGTCCTGGTCTTCTTCAAAGACCATCCTTAGTTCTTTAAGTGGAGGTTAAGAAAAGGCGCGTCAAAAAGAGGTAATATCCATTACCGATCTTTTTCAATTTCTTTCTTCTTAAACTTCTTCTTATTTAGTTGTTTCATGATAAAGTAATAACATCATTATTTCTTATATACTTATATGTTATTATAAATAAGAAACAACTCTAATTAACCTTCTATACATCCTACGGAAAAAGGAAATCACCGCGCATGCGTATGTACGGAATACCGTCTCCACGCCGTGGTGTAATCTATTTTCCACCACCACCTTAATTGGATGGGTATAATGGTGTAATGAGTAACTATATATGATTATTATAATGTGATATTGATACTGAAATAGTATACATACACTTCAACACAAGTTCACGATCATGAGAACGATATCATCGCTCGTGCGTACATACGGACTACCATCTCCACGGTACGATGAGATTCATTCTCCATGTTAACCATTTAAGAATGATTATAAAGTATATATAAGAAATAATAATGAAATATATGACATTATAAAGCTACTGGATTTATGTATATATGTATTTCATCTACTTACTTCCATTCAAGACAATAAGGAAAGGAAAACAATGTTCATGCGTACGTACGGACTACCGTCTCCATGAACGGTGTGTTTCATTTCATTTATCTATCTATTATATATATATATACTGAATATATATGATATATAAATAATGATTTACATTCTGGAATTAAGAAACTCATGATATAATTAATAATAATGTCAAGAACAACAAGTCCAAACACCTACGATAAATGAAACGATTTTACCCAAAACGCTTCTTTAACATGGAATTTACAAAAGAACGGGTAATATAAAGTCATAAGTGAACCATATATGATATCATAACAATGAATATGATTCTGTAATAAGTTAATGACATTATTTAAATCATTATACAGGAGGTTCGGATACGTACAAAGCATATCGGACATAAGGTAAGGTAAAATATCACAATCTCATTTTTATCCGAGATTGTTTATACTTTGGTATTTACTGGGGTGTATTTTATCATCCACATCCATGTTTTTTCAATATGTAATATTATTTACATCCACCTACAATTGTTTAAATCCAATTTTACCCTTCGGTGAGTTTTTAGTAAAAGATATGAAAGGAATCTTTTGTCATTTTTCGTACGAGGTACTTTTTGACTTTTCCGACAAAAGTACGAGAAAAATGTTTTTTTAACTTATACGACATGAATGGATTTTTAAAACATTATTTACAAGAAGCATACTTTAAAAGTTTTCAAGTTTATTTTTAATCAACTTCTTTTAGTTTACAATTGTATGACATGTTAAGAAAGGAAAATGTTTTTGAAGTAGAAAGGATATTTTCCTCAAGAATGAAGTTCAAGTGTTTTATCAAAATTATTTTCCATCTAAGATAATATAGAGTTCTGTTTCTACCCCTATTATTACATTGATTTGATTATGTTGTGATGGAATTATTTTTATGAATTCCTTTATCTTATATGAATTGTTTTATGATGTCATGTTGTTTAAGAATCCCATTTTTATTACATGGGTTATGCAATGATGTATGATTTATGATTTTGTGGCACACATAAGAATGGTATCATTATGAGATGGGTGGGACCTATATCTACCTCCAATGCATTGGGTAAAGATTTTATATCTCATGAGATAGACATGGCTGGAACTGTAAGTTATACCGGTTCAGTGAAACAGGACTGAAACGAGGAATGAACTCGTTTCAGAAAGGGACTTTGTCCACTAAGATAGTCTTGGCAAAGAGTCTTGACTAACAAGAAATGATTCTCTATGATTATGTGTGTATGACACAAAGTTTCATGTTTTATGTTTTGACTATTGGGATTACATTTCACTACTATGATTTATCCCAGGTTATGAAATTATGATCTCTTTTGCAGGTTAAGATTTCCAAAAGATATGTTATTATGAATATGATGTTATTGATATTTCTTTTGTTTACCCTTACTGAGCATTTGAGCTCACCCTTTTATGTTTTCATTTCCCCAGGATATAAAGAAAGGTTTTAGGTAAGAAAAAAAGGAAGATCTTTATGGGAGATGTTGAAGATCTTTCACCATGATTAGATGATTACATTCCCAGTTTCCAAAGACACTAAACTATTACGGTCCTTGTGTGTGTGTTTTTGTAATGAACTAAGTATTCCTCAAAAGTAATGTAATGTCCATGTACGTCAAGCTTCGGGTCTCTACAAATATGGTACCTGAAATATTAGTACTAAACAACCAAATATAGAGATAAAAACTAAAAATTCATTAATATTGAAAGTATTTTTACAATGAGGAAAATACCAAAAAAAGATTGGAATGGAATGAAATTAGCCTTCTTTCTCCTTCGGCAACAGCTTCTTTACAATGGTTTTTAGCTTCTTGAGCTCCTTCTGATCTTCTTCTACATGCTTAAGCAACTCATTCTGATCTTTAATTTTCTTCCCTAAGGCTGGAATTTTTTCTTCCTAAGCCTTACGGATGTCTGAGGAGTATTCAACATTTTTCTTGTTTAGATATATTCCCTTCAATCTGTATTCTGAGATCCCTTTCCCTTTTCTAATTCAATTCCACAGAACTACGCTTTCCATTCTGGTCCTTAACATCATGATTTTGAGTAGGGTGTTCTAGGCTTAACTTTTCCTCAAAACTATTTGTAATATCCTTGATATTTACATATTTAGTATCAAATGTATCTATGAAATTATCATGTAATTGATCAAATATTCTCATTTCTTCGATTGTTTTCTTTAACTATCATGTCATCTTCTTGCAAGATCTTTTATGAGCCTCATAACCAATGAGAAAGGTCCTTAAATCTACCATGAGTCCGACACATTTTTCCATCACCATGGAAACTGAATCTGATTTCTAATTTATCATATGTCGAAGCATCTGGCATCTGGAGTCTACAATTAGGAATAAAGGAATACTATCAACCTACTATTTCAAATACTGAACAACAAAATCATGTCCAGGGAAGATGATTCTGAATATGAGTGTCTGATTGGTGAGGATCCTTTTTCTATATACTCAACTTTCCTCTTTGAGGAAGCACTATCATCCGTCTTCTTCATAATGGATTTACTAGGTGTATCTAATACCACCTTCTTTCCCTTGTCAGCACTCGTAATGATGTCTTTTTATTTCGGTGATTCATGATCACTATCCGATAACTGAATAATTTATCTTCCTCAACTACTTCTTTCTCTACACCAGCTACTAGATCTTCCGGATGAATGAAATCATGATTACTTCGTTCATTATTTGTTGGATTATTCACTTCTTCTTCACCCTTCCCATCTTTTCCTATTGTAGAAATATTTATAGATTCTGTTTGAGAAGTCTAGATCGATAATTTTACAGAGGGGGATTTATTTATCATGATAATATTTAACTTGATTTATGATATCATCAGTTTCACTTCCTTCTTCCTGTTCCTCTTCCTCTTATTCTATTTATTCTTCCCCTTCCTGAGAAATTTCTTCTTCTTAATGCGCTTCCAGAACCACCACTTTATTTCCCGATGTCTCTGGTAATGGTTCTATCAGAAATTATTCCGATACTGAAATTTGATCAAATTATTTCTTAGCATATTTGAAAAGTGATTGTACAATATTAGCTTTAGATAAATTCTTCCTTTGCTTCTTCTCTTTATGTTGTTTTTCATGAACTTCGACAACCTTTATTTTTAATGATTTTTCCTCAGCATGCTCCATGAAAAACATAGGCCCCCCTTATTTCCTATTCTTCTTATTTTCTCTCCACTTATCCACTACTTCATCAGGATAACATTTTGGTTTCTTTGGCTTCAGGGGTGATGACTGAGTTTCCTTAGCCACCAGAGTTTTTCTTTTCTCTTCTGGTTCCTTCACCTTCCTCTTCCTTCCACCCTTTTTAGATGTCTCAACCAGTTCCATCTTCTTTGAAAGAGCTTCTACTTCTTCTTTGGAAAAATCATAGAAAACTCTGGATTGACTATTAAAGAAAATTATCATTCTCCATAAGGTATCATCTCTCCACAAAATCACTTTGTAATTTCTTAGCTCGAAACTACATGGGATTTTGAAAGACCGAAGTCCAAGCACAATGATATTTGAAAGTATTGGTAGATACATGATAATCTGAGACTTCAGATTTCCATTCTTGATATTCTGGATTGTCAACAAGATATACTTAACCATGTTTATCTTCTTGAGGTTGACCATGTAATCCAATATATATATATATATATATCACTTTTCTTTAGGGTATCCTTATCCCCTTTCCTTGGAATTATAATAACTTGAACCCACAATTGAATAATCCACAAATTTGTAGAACGATGAATGATCTTTAAAGTCTTCAATATTTTAAAGCCACGATACTCTATTGCATTTTCCTTATCAAAATATCCAGATACATCAGGTAATTTGTGAGTAAAAAACTCGACTTACCATTCGTAAGGAATACCAATCAGACTCACAACCTTTCTATATTAAAGAGAGTAGGTCTTTCCATAACACCTGAAATAAAATTTATCTTTCCCTCCTTCATTTAAAAAGATAACTATTTCATAGAACTCTACCATCAACTCCGTATACACTGGATGCTATGCTATTGGTTTAGATATACATACACTCTCCCAACCATTCTACTTGACATTCTTAGACATGATAGAGTCATATTAGGCAAAGAATTTGGGATCAACTAACCTCTCTTGGTATATATGCCATTCACAAATTTACTTAACTGTCGAAATTTCATTCTAAGGATAAGCTTCAGCAGACATTCGGAACTGAGGAATGTTTAATGATTTTGAACGGACATAAAATACAAAGGCGGATATTCAATATGCAAGAGCATGATAAACCGATGTGGGAAAACCATCATGGGTCCTTTATATAGGCAATTGAGACAATGGTTCAACTTCCTTGGATGATCCAAGAGTTGAAAAATTTACGATCTTGTCTGATGGTTGAGATAATATCCAAAGAAGGATTTTGATAGATTCCGATATTTTGAGGGTTTTTAATGAAAATATTTGGATTTAGGGATAAAATGAATCTGAAAGAGTTAAATTAAAATGAAAATACCAAAAAGTAAAAGATGATTATGAAAATATAGGAAAGGAAACATACCTTTTTGATTGCTTTAAAATGTTATTCCTAATGAGGAAAATTTTTTATGAATAACTTTTTATTCCAAAATAAAATTTATTACGAAAATATTTAAACTAAGAAAAATTTTAGACTATGCAATATTTTGAATACGAAATATTTTGGAATACAAAAAAATTTAGACTACAAAAATTTTTAGACTACAAAAAATTTTAGACTATGAAAAAATTTTAGACTACGAAAATTTTTAGAATACGAAAAATTTTATACTAAAAAAAAGTTTAGACTACAAAAAATTTTATACTATGAAAAATTTTAGACTACAAAAAAATTTAGACTACGAAAAATTTTGGACTACAAAAGAAAATTTAGAATACGAAAATTTTTATTCTAACAAGAAAACGTACTCCCCCTATGAAAAGAATTTTCTTACAATACAGAGATAGGTTTTAACAAGAAGTTAATAAAAAATATTACCTTATAATTATCATTCCTAACATCTGTTTAATGTATTCAATTCTATCAGAGGGTACAGATTTAGGGATAATACTGGAAAGTTGATCTTGCATTCTGATAAATAGAAAAATGATATCTCCTTTTTGTGTGTGATCCCTAAAAAACTGGTGCCTAATATCTATGTACTTTTTGCAGGAGTGATGTACATGGTCTTTAATTAGGGAAATGGAACTATTATTATCACACAAATTTTTTGTTTTGGTAAAACTCATTCCATAATCAGTGAGTGTGTGTTGCATCCACAACAATTGAGCACAAAAACATCTAGCTACTACATATTCAACTTCAGCTTTGGAAAGTTCTACTGAGTGTTGTTTTTTTCATGACTAAGAAACTAATAAATCTCTGAAGAAATGTTAAGTTTTAGATGTACTTTTCCTATCCATTCTACATCCACCATATTAAGCTTTCGAAAATCTTTTTTAGAAAAAATCTTTTCCAGAAGAATAAAAGAGTTCTAAAACCATAGTTCCCTTTATGTAGCGAAAAAATCTTTTCACTACCTTTAAATGAGATTCCTTAGAAGTTTATTTATATATTTCACATAATCATACAAAAAAAATAAGTCTGGTCGACTAGATGTCATGTATAGTAAACTTCATATCATACCTCTAAATGATGTTTGATCCACTGATTTCCCAGTTTCATCATGATCAAGTTACTTTGAGATACTAATGGGAGTACTTAAACTCTTAGTGTTATCATAACCATACTTTTTAAGAAGATCTTTAATATACTTATGTTGAGATTTATAATTTCCTTCTGGTTTTTGGGAAATTTAAAACCTAGGACAAAATTTAACTCACTCACCATACTCATTTCAAACACATATTACTTGATATCTGTAAACGAATTAGTTAAAGATTGTTGAGTTGAACCAAATATGATTTCATCTATATAAAATTGAACAATCAAAACATTTTTCTTCTCTTTATTTATATAAATGGTTGGATCTACATTTCCCTTAACATAATTATTTTGAAGAAAAAATCTTGTAAGTCTATCATAAAATGCTCTAGAAGATTGTTTATGTCCATATAAAGATTTGGTAAGTTTGAAAAAATGTTTATGATGTTTTATGTATACCAAACCAGGAGGTTGTATAAAAAAACATGATTTTGAACATAAATATTAAGGAAATCACATTTAACATTCATTTGAAAAAGTTTGAAATTAAAGAATGTTACGAAGGAAAGTAAAATACGAATATATTCAAGACATGCTACTAGAGAATAAGTTTTTTCATAGTCAATTCCTTCTTGTTGATTATATCATTTAGAAACTAATCTATAATTATTTCTTAAAATGACTCCATTTTCATCACACTTATTTCTAAAGACCCATTTTACTCCAATAACAAGAAGTTTCCTTACGTCATTCAACTAAGGTCCAAACATTATTCCATTTGAATTAATTTATCTCATATTGCATGGATTTAATCCAATCATCACCACCTAAAGCTTCATTAGTGCTTTTTGGTTCAAATTGGGAAAGGATTTCTAGATGTTCTTATTCATTCTTTAAGGATATTCTAGTCCTTATAGGTTGATTTACATCACCAATGATACTATCACTGGGATGTTTCTTTTGAAAAAACTGATTTGGGTATTGTAAAACATGTTCATCATCATAGTTTAGAAAATATTATGGGGTAAATGATTCAGAAATCTATTCTTGAACATTTCATTTATTTGAAGGATCTTCTTTTAGGGGTTAATAATTAGTTTTTTAAAACACATCTGAGGATGTAGGATGGGGTTTTTTGAAAACAAAAGGATCAGTTTCATCAAATTTGACATGTGTTGTATCTTCAAAGGTATATGTATTATTATTAAAAACTCTATAATCCTTAGAAGTTTTTGAGTGGCCTAAGAAATTCAATCATCAAATTTGGGTGAAAATTTAGGAATATTATCTTCAATATTCAATATGAATACTTTGATTCCAAATACATTGAGTAGGAAAGTCTAGGTTTTTTACCCTTCCATAACTCATAAGGGGTTTTGTTAAGAAAATGTCTAATCAAAACACGATTTATAGTATAACTAGCAGTACTTATAGATTTATCCCAAAAATGATTGGATATCTAATATTCACTCAACATGGTTCTAGTTATCTCTGGAAAAATTCTATTTCTTCTTTCAACAACACTATTCTATTGAAGAGTTCTTGGTGGTGAGATGTTATGTGTAATACCATTTATAGTACAAAATGTTTCAAAATCATAATTTTGAACATCTCGCCCATGATCACTATGAATAGTTATCAATGGATGATTTTTATCATTTTTAACTTGGGATCTATAAGTTTTGAATTAAGAAGAAGAATCATATTTTTTTTCTAGAAAATAGACCCATGTAAATCTAGTGTAATCATCAACTAAGACAAATACATAATATTTTCCTCCAATGCTTCCAGTTTGTGTTGGACCAAAAAGATCCATATGCACCAACTGTAATGCATCAGTAGTTGAGACTTCACCAATTGATTTAAAACATGATTTATGTTTCTTTCCATATTGACAAGGATCACAATATTTTTAAGAATCAAATTTAAGCTCTTGTAGATCCCTAACAGGTATTTTCTTAGAGAGTTTTCATATGTTCATAAGGTTACAGTGTCCTAATCTTCTATACCATAACAAATAATGATCTTCCATTGTAGTAAGGAAAGGTATATCTTGGCTCCTAAGGTCTTCAAAGTTTAGTGAGTATAAATTCTATTTCCTATTTCTAGAAAGAATATAATCTTCCTTGGAATTGTGTACTAAGAAATTTTCATTCCTAAAATTCACAAGGTAACCTTCATCACATAATTGACTTATGCTAATGAGGAAGTGCTTAAGACCCTTAAAAAATAAAACGTTTGAAATCAAAGTTTTTCCAAGAAGAAAATTGTTTAATATACCAATAATTTCTCCCTGAGCATTATATCTGAAAGTTACTTTTCCTCATTTCATTTTGATAATCTTTTTGAAGATGTTTTTTTTACCAGTCATATTCCAGGAACATCCAATATCCATGTACTACGTATTTTTCTTGTTACTATCTTTATTTTCCTAAAAATAAGAGTGTTAGCGTTTTGGTACCCAAACATTCTTGGATCTGCAAATTTCAGAATGCAAAATCTTAGGAATCCACATTTTCATATAAAAATAAGATTTATGAAAACCTAAAGACTGAGTTTTATTTAATGAACAATTTTTTACAAATGTCCACCACAATGACATTTAGTGCAGAATGTAGCTCTTTGAGGAAAAAAAGAGTTATTACTAAAACCCGGTTTTGAACTGGTATAACCAAAACCAGAACGATTCCTTAGAGGCCTAATTTGAGAATACATCTTATCAATGTTGTCTTTTCTAGAGGTAATGTTTGAAAAACACTTCCTTCAGTAAAATATTTCTGACATTAGTTTAATAACCATGTTTTTACCCTAAAAACATTAGTTTTAGAACAATAGTTATTATATAAAAAAAATTCATAGAAATTACATGTTCATGATCCTTAGAATGTTTTTCCACCTCAGAATTAACTTTTCCCATGGTTTTTTTGAAATACATTCAAAACCAAATATTTTCTTTTCTATATTTTTAGAAAGATCTGATACTTCCTTAGTAAGAATAGAAATTCTAGGATTTTCCTTATCATGATTTTTCGTGACTTTAGAAATTTCAATATAAAGAAGTTTGGAATACCTAGAAACTTTTTCATAAGTAGGTATTATATTATCTTCACCAGAAAAAGATTCTTCATCTGAAGATTTATAGTATTTATCATCATAATAATTATCATTCAAAGATAAATTGGTTATAGATTCAGCATTTTGCACCTCAGCAAATAGACAATGATTTTCCAAAGGTAGTCTACCTAGTAAACCATGATTCTCTTGACAAGAAGATTCATACTCTAAGGATTCATCAGAAGAGTAACCACCACGGGCACTCTAGGTGTCATTTTCTTTCAAATCCTTCGTAGTATTAACCTTTTAGTACTTCTTTCTATTCATGTCAGAATGCTTTTCCTTTCTTTCCTTTTACTTAAGAATATGACAGTCTGGCCTTATATGCCATGTTCTTTTACATTCATAACAAGTGACTTCTGAGTATTTCTTGCCTTTTCATTCTTTCTTCTTAAATCTATAGTGAAATTCTTTCCTCCCAACTATCTTGTTCATCATTCGAGAAAGATTATCTTGTTCATTATCATAATGTTCAATTTCCCTAGATTCAGATAGAAAAGTGACTTTCTTATACATTGATCTTGAAACCCTTTCCAGTGTATTTTCTTTAGTAGTAGTAAATTTTACACTTCCATTACCATTTTTCTTCTTATTCATATCAGCATCTCTTTTCATTTTTGTCACATGTTGAAGAAGAGTTCCAAAAAGCTCGTCAAGAGTAATCTGAGATACCTTCCTATTCTCATAAATAACTATTATCTTATATTTCCATTCATTAGGAATGATATCTAAAATCTTTTCCACAAGAGCTTCATCATATAAACCTTTCTCACCCATAGATTTTAAACTATTTACAAAAGTCATAAACCTTTGTTGTACCTTGCACACTCGTTCTCCATAAGGAAATAGAAATCCATGGTATTCTTCTCTAACCATAGCTATTCTAGTTTCTATAACTTTGGATTTACCAAAATGAGTAACCTCCAATTTCTTAAAAATATAATTTGAAGATTCACAAGAAGAAATATTACTATATATATTCTGGTTCATACAACAAAACAAAGTATTGTGTACCTTGTAGTTTAGTTGATATTCTTACTTTTCATGGTTAGTAAAAATTCCGACTTCTTTATCAGGAATCTTTTAATCTCCAGTAAGAATAACAATGTTGTCCACTCTAGTATTAATAAAAAAAGTCTTCATACGATCTCTCTAATATTTATAATCATTCCCATAAAAAATAGGTGGTCTAGTAGGATTTAGATTATCAATCAAACCAACAGTAATTCCTTCCATCTTAAAGAAAATATCTTGGATAAAAACCTTTTAGTAATAAATGTTTTAAAAAAAAGGATAAATTTCCTAATTATAGAAAATATTAAAAACAATGAAAAATGAGCAAGAAAACATATATTTGAATGTAATTATTTTAGAGACCTACTCTGATACCAATTTTGGATCAAAGAAATGAATGTAGATGCTAAAAATACAAGAGGTGGGGGTGAATTATATAATTTAAAATTTCATTTGGAACCTTTAAAGTTGTTATAAATACTTTCATTTTTAACCTTAAGCAAAACTGTGTTTAAAAAAGTTAAACAAGGTAAATTCACAAAACCTCTCAGTTCTACAAACTTTCTAGGTACCGAAAATATGGTTCCGGAAGTGAAACATAAGAAAAGTTCATATGTAAATGATTATACCTTAAATCATATAGAATCATACTAATCTGACTATAAAAGAATACAAGGAAGTATAAGATAGTTATACTTTCCATATTAATCAAAATGAAGCTGAATATGATCTTGAAACAATACTAGTTACATGTATGAAATCTTTTAACCCAATGGGTAGGGTATCTAATGACCTTGGATAAAGGTCCCTTGATTTATAATTTCAAGAAAGTCTATTTTACCCTCACCTAGGTAAGACCTTGATAAGAATATCAAAATATGTCTTTCTATCCCTAAAATTCCTATAACATCAAGGTAGTTGACACCTTTGTCTTCCTTTTCAAGGAATTCCTTGAACTTTAAGGTAGTTGGAACCTCTCTCTTCCTTTCCCTGGAAGCCTTTGATTGTACTCAGAAACAATCAGATTTGCAAGAATCAATATGAACAAGATGTTTAGTATGAAAAAATCATGAGCGCATCTCTCTTCAGAAATCCCTTCAACAACATGTGGTCTCAAGAGGGATCAATCAGTCATCAGAAGTTCTGAGGTCATTCAAATGTGCTTTTATTTATAAGAACATCTCCGATAGTCGGCTCCCTCCTCCAAGGGTCATATTTTTCCTTGAATCTCAAAGGGTCTTGTACACGTTTCACTCAATCAACTATTGGTTAGAAACAGAATATATGTAATTCTTTCATTACTTTAACCAGGGTAAGAAAAAATATGGTCGCTCGACCAAATCTAATTTCAGATTCTAAGGAAAATAAAAGTTCAGAGTCTAAGAAAATTAACAATCAATGCCTATATTACATGGATATATGGATTCTTTTTTAAGGAATTTGGAATCAGAATTATATAGACATCGGAGTCAGAATTCTATGGAATTTGGAACCTGAATTCTAAAAAATTCTGAACCTGAATTCTAAGGAATTTAGATTCTGATTTTCAGAGAATTCAGAATATGAATTCAAAAGAATTTGGAATATAAATTTCAAGGAATTTAGAATCATAATTTCATAGAATTCATAATCTGAATTCAGAATAATTAAGAATCTGAATTTTAGAGAATTTGGTATAGAAATTCTAAGGAATTCTAAACCGGAATTCTAAGGAATTTGGAATCAGAATTTCATAGAATTCAGAATCTGAATTTGAACCTGAAAAGAGAATACTCTATATCTATGTTTTTATAGGATTCTGTGGTTTTAGATATGAAACTGAATTTAAAAGTTAAAAATAGAATGAGTTAAATTAAGTGATGAATCATGAACAATGAATAACAAAGATAGGGAGAAAATTTCATCAGGATGGAAAATTTTCCTTAATAAGATAAATCTTAGGGGAAATGATTTTTTCCTTGAGATAAAGACTTTCTGATTTTCAAAACATAAAGGAATGGATAATAAATAAGGAAACCTTATTGACTAAACAATATCTTGTTGTTATTCTAATTTTAAAGATTCAAATATTGAATAGTGTCCAAATTGACACTAGTGATATTTTATTTAATTATCAATTTGGAAAATAATTTAAAAAAACATAAAATATTTTTTAAGATAATTAATATATGGTCTAAAATGTTATTATGTGTCCATTTATGGTCTAATTTAAATCAAATATATAAAAATTACAACATTTTAATATTGAATGGGTTTTTACCTTTATTAAATTTAAAATTTGGATAATTTAAATGATAAGGTTTAAAAAAATAAAAAAATCATTCTAAAATATATTGGTTTCTGATATTATAACATTATCTTATATTATATTATTATACATGAAATTTGGGTGGTATTTTTATTGAGATTGAATTTACTGTAAATTAATATTTTTAGAAATTATAGAAGAGCCTCTCACCTCAATTATAAAAAGCCACCTCCCCCCTCGTCTAATTTCACCACATTGAAACTAATAACTCTACCAAAACCATCCCATTTCTCTTATAAACACCCCTATACATACCCTTTAGGTTCTTTTCAACACAAAATACCAACCCTAGTGTCCTTAACAAGATATCCAATGGAGGTTTTCTAAAGAAGATGTAATCTTCTTAACCGATTCCATCAAGATTATTTCTTCTTCTAATTCATATTTATGATTTTTTACACTATAATATAATAACTATAATATCATATATATTATTATTTGTTATTATGAATATGGTAAAACCATATTCCACCATTATCCATTCTATGAAGAATGAAATCATTATGTGTGCGTACGTACGACCTACAGTCTCTAATAGGTGGTGTAGTTTTCTTTTCATCGGTATTTTATTTTGATTGGTATAATGATGGATATGGTGAGTCTAAATAATATATATAATTTTATATTTATTCTTTATAATTAATGAACCATATAATTCTCTACCATTTCTCCCTTGAGGGAATGATACCATCACTCATGCGTATGTACGACATGTCATCTCCACGACATGATGCGATTAATTTTCCATGTTAAACATTCAGTAATGGTTATAAAGACATATATAATGAGTAAATAGAATATATATGAACATAATTTCATTATATATTTGAAATAAATATATCCTATGCAGATCAAATCGGACATTTGTGACAAAACTTTCATAGGATAACGAAGCATTCAACATCCAAAACAAGTGTAATAACGAACTATTATTAACAAATGGGTGATAAGATAGTAAAATAGGATAATATATGATATAATAAATATATATGGAAATAGAATAAATTATTAACATGTTTTAAACCATTGTATATGAGGATAAATAACATCTAACTGAAATAAAGTACAAGGTAATGGTTTATTTCATAATATCATTATTATTCGGGGCTGTTTGAGTATATATTTCAACTGGGGAACATTTTTCTACCATATCCTTTTCTTCTAAATATGTTCTCAAAAATAATTTCACTATTATACTAGGAATTTTTACATTATTTTTACCAATGTTTTACATGTTATAAAATGGGTTGAAAGGAATCTCTTGTTACTTTTCCAAATAAGGTACTTTGTGTCTTTTTCAACAAAAGAATATTTTCATAACATACGTAAGGTGAGTGGATTTTTCCACCATCAATATGAATGATTGTTTTTAATAATCCTTTAAATGTTTTCAAGTTTATTTTAAAATAAATTGTTTCATTCATAATTGCAAATATATGATTTCAAAGTAAAAAAGGTGTTTATCTGAAAAATATTCAATGATTTTATTAGAGTATTTTAATCTACATCAACATCCTTTTTTGAATATTATGAATAATTGAGGCTGATATCTTATGATATCATTTATAATTTAACTGAAAAGGTTATAATTTTAGTTTGAATGTGGATATTCTATTTTGATACCAATCAGGGCTTATGGTTAATGTAATCACATTTTGTATGCTAGTTTTAATATGAACGTTTATGTTGAATATGATTCATCACCCCTTTCATATGTCGAATGAGTTAGAATTAATAAATGATGGGCATGGCCTACTATAGCCCCATGATGTATCAGAATGTCACATGAGGAAGAATAGTTTCAGTATTGGATTATCTCTTACATCATTTACATATGGTGTCTTGGTCGAAGCATTGACGGTATGTTTATAATGGCTGACATTCTAAATTACCTCATTACGTGATTATTTATTAATATTTCATTTGATTATTAGACTAGTAGAATATACATGGAAATGTTTAATGGATCATGCATTTATTTTATATTGTATTATTTATCATTTTAATGTTATGCTCAATACTTTGTTTAAATGGCTTGTGTTTCATCTATTTAGAGTGCCTCAATGTTTATGGTTATTTGTGATAGCTTCAAATTTACACTTAATTGTACTAAAAATTTGAGCTCACCTCTTTATTATGTTTTACATTTCCCATGATGAAAAGATTTTTATTATGATTGATATACACGGCTATGCTAGGTGAATAATGGAATTCATAAAGGATTTTTAATGTTGTACATTATTTTTTAATATGTAATTCTAGGTTAATATATGTAATTTTTAATCTAATACTACTAAACTAAGTAGTCATTTAGGATTTGGGTCTTGTATCTATTCCAATGTAATAGAGTATGTCCTCAACTCTGGATTTTTGGGGTTGGGTTCATTACAGTTGGTGTTAGAGAATATTTATTAGAAACCATAGAAATTAGAATTAGAAAACATAGTTTAGGAATCATATCCCTAAGATAAAATTTTAGGATAATAATAGAAGAACATCATAGAATTTTGGTAAGTTAGAGATTATGTTGGTGTTCCTATAAATATATCCATTTCTTTATACTAAAAATGGATGTGGTTCTGACACAAATGTACGTAGGGGTAACAACTATGACAAGGTGCATCGGGCCTTACTCAGTGTAACCAAGTACATGACAATGGTTCATTTTGTGCACCTGGTTTGACACTCTCAGGGGATATGGTTATGATAATTAAAATTTCTATTATAAAAAATTATGAAGGAATTGAATATATGATGAAAATGAATAACCTAGGTAAAACATAATGTGTTTTATATTGATAATAGTGCATTGTGATATTCTATAAATAATCATATGTTTTTCTCCTTGTGACTATTATTACACACTCTATTATTTACGGTATCAGCCAGTGGATTGAACCTGAAGGAGTCATGTTAATATTGAACATGATGGAAAAGGTAGTGGATATGAGAAAAAAAAATTCATGTTGATAAGAGTGATTGATATCATGTTCATGCCTAATTTGTTTTCCTAAAATATGAATAACAACATATACCTTAACCAACCCCCAAACTCACTAAATGAGTGAATGATAGAGTTTTCTATTATCTCCAATGGTGGATACCATAGAAAAAATATGTCTTGATTTCCATCAAGAAAGAAATTTTGAATGAGACACTTAGGAATTTTTCTTAATAAAATGCAGAAATGCTTTATTTTTGAAAAATAAGGACCTAAAGAAAAGAATTTCTGAGAAAAAATGAAGCCCATAATGAAAGAAAATTAAACTCATCCTAAGAATCTATTAGATGTTCATTGCTTTAAATGTGGGGAATTTGGGAATTACCCAAGTCGATTCTCTCTTCTATAGGATAAAATCTAGGCCATGGAATGACCTATGTGGAAATGAATGAATGAATTATATATGTATTGGGGATGTGTTGAAAAAATTTGTGAATAAAAATATTTGAAGAATGTCCATCATATCTCTTTTGGAAGTTAAATTAAAATAGTTTTATAAAAAAGGAAAACTCGTAGGATGGGGGAGGAATCCTCATGTTTGGTAAGGGTGTAGGGTTTAAACTAGAAAACGAAGTGAGATAAGAGTGAATCCCCTACAATTAGACTACATGATGTCTGGATTTTTAGGATCTTTTTTTGTATATCTTATGGATAAAGGTTATTTTGATTTTAGGGACATATTTTTATCAAATAGATAAACTTGGGATTGATAAATGATTTCATGATTAGGTGATTAATGTTATTTCATTTTATTATCTCTACTTTGGTAATCCTATAAGATTAAGGAAAATATAACATTTTAATAAATAAAAGTTGAATTTTATTTTGGAGTAAAAGATGATTTTATTGTGGACATATGGTGATTTAGGTTTTTTATGGAAACACCTGTCATATCTTGGATATTATGTGATAATGGAAATTAAATTTTTGGTATAAGACATTGAGAGTTATGGAAGTCATTAAAAAGAATATATGAACAAATCCTTCATATTTTTGGGGTTCATTATTATTGAAGACTATTTTTTAGGAAGAATAGTTATTTTCTAAACGATCTATGTTGAACTATGGATTTTAGTGTTGAATTTTGGATATTATTTTGGGTGAACAATCATATATTATCTTAACCATTTTGGGTGTTTTTAATGTAGAATAAAATTGGGAATATATTGTTAAACCTTTTATGATTTTTTAAATCATAGAAGTTGATTTGAGATCTTCATGCATGAAAAAACAATCTTCAATACTCATCCTTTGGGGAAAAATACAAGTTTGTGGTGGTAATTGATTAAAAGATGAAAATCTGTGCAACATGTAAGTATTTTTACTTATATTATTATTCTATGAAATAAATGAATTCTTCAACACATGGGAAAATGCCTTGAAACAAAAAAAATTGTCCTAGTACATTCTTTTCTGATTAATCTAACAGTCTCTTAAATCATCGCATATTTATAAGATTTGTGATTATTAACATCCTACTAATGATGTTCTCTACCAATATCCATAAAACATGATTTTTATATTTATCTTCCATGACCATGTTTTACTACATGGAACACTAGTATGTGTTATCTATGGTGATCTTCATACTTACCATTCTTTATATTGAAGTCGATGTTTTATCAGCACTTGTTCCGATGTGGGATTTTAATAAGAGTATTTTGAATATTCAAAACATAGTTTCCAAAACCAAATTAAAAAATTGTGAGGACAAAATTTATTAAAGAGGGTTATAATGTGGCTCCGCATGGTTTTTACGGTATGTATCTTTTTAAATTTAATTTATTTTTCATTTTACCTTGCAATAAATAATGTGCCTAAACTAAAAAATAAATATTATTTTTTAAATGTTACTATTATAACATAGTATTTTAATTATAAGTTATGAATAATATTAAATATATTATGAAAATATATATTTTATAAAAATATAAGATGAATTCACTTGTTACCAATTAATTAGAAACTAAAATATAAACCAAATGAATATAAAATTAATATTTTTAATTTTTATACTCCCAAAGGCCTTTTTTATGAATACATAAAATAAATTACAATTAGTAAAAGATATTAATGGAATAAATATTTTATATATTGAATAAAATATCTTTGAAATTCATACATTATATTTTATAGTAATCGGATAAGAACAACCCAAATTTAATGTATAAAAACATATTTTTAGGCAGTTTTGCCGACTTTTAACAGAGAATCAATTTTAAATCCATTTTTTTACACTTTTATAATTCATATTTGATAAAATAAACTTCTATTTTTAAATAATAATATAAAAAAAATTTTGTTTATTTTTTTGTATTTTTCTAATAAGATACATGTTTTGATTAATGGTGAAAAGTATAAATATTTTAATTGAAAACATATATTTTCATCAAAAAACATTATATTGATGAATTATATTAATTAAAGGTTTTAAAGTATAAGTATAAATTTTTTTCATAATTTAATCAAATTTAGTTCATTTTCATCAAATTTAAATTCAATTTAGATATAAATATATTTCAATCTTTGGCATATTTTAAACATTAATAACCTCTTTTCTCTCCCCATAATCATGATTAATTTTAAAATAATTAGTGAAAGTTATATGTCTCTAATATATTAAAGTGGATCCTCTATTTAGAATAAATGAACTCAAATTATTTAAATAGGTTCCATTTATTAATGGGCTACATGAATAGTAACTTTTCAAATTTTTTATTAACGCGTTAAAAAATAAATTGGTGGATTAAGGGTAAAAAATAATGTTATAAATATTAAATAATTACCCTAAAACATGGCTTAATTTCATTTTATAAGTGATTTTTTATGAAAAATATCCTTGGTTTGAAATTATAACCCCTTTTAAGCCACCTGTTTGAGAATAATACATTTATTATATTTTATCTAAAGAATTGTTAAAGATTTCATACTAATATTTTAATAATATATGATTTTTAATATATGGATACTCATAAGATAAATTTAACTATAAATATTCATTTTTCATATAAAGTATTTTATTTATAATGTTAATTTATCTATAATTATTAGGAAATAAATTATTATCTTAATGGATTATACAATCATGTCGTGTTAACTTTTAATTAATAGAAACATCAAATAAGGACGTAAAAAATATTAAAATAAATATAATTTTATATAATTAATTACATACATAAATTTTATGGATAAATTTAAAATTTCAAGGATGATTTAGTAATGTTTTTATGGATATATCATGTTGTGTTGATAATTTTAAGAAGGAAAATAATAAATAGTGTCAAAATTTAAACTTATGATATTTTATCAAGTTAATATTTTTTTAAAATATTAAAAAATAATAAAACATAATTTTAAATAAAATTAATTGGTATATTTTTGAAAATTCTATAATTTGTTCATTTATGGTCTAATAAACATCAAATAAGTTAAAAATTGATTCCTTTTAATATTAAAAATGATGTTACCTTAGTTAAAATTAAAATAGGTCGATTAAAATGATAGGGTTTTTAAAAAATCAAAAACCTATCTAAAATATATTTTTATGATATTACAACCATATATAATATTATATTCTAATAAAATAAATTTTTTTGGTATTCTAATAAGATGTAATTTATTATTAATTAATATTTTTAGAAATTTCAAAAGAGCCCTAAACATCATTTACAAAATTTTCCTCCTCCCTCATCCCATTTCATCACATTGAGCCTTCCAGATCGACAAAAACCTACACATTTATCTTATTAAATTCCTTATACACATCTTAGAGGTTCTGGACTTCTAAAAATTCCAACCCTAGTGTCCGTAATAAAAGATCCAAAGGAGGTTCAATAAGAAGAGGTAATTGCCTTTTCCGACTCTTTCACGATTATTTGATATTCTACTTCCTCTTCATATATTGTTTTTATTAAAATGTAATAAATAAAGTATAATATATATTCGTAGATGTTGTTATGAATATGTTAAAACCATATTCTACATTTTATCCATCCTGGGAAAAATGAAATGACCATACGTGCATACGTATGACCTACTATCTCCACAATGTGGTGTAATCAGTTTCTAATCACTACATTATTTGGATCGGTATAATGATAGGTATAATGGATTTAGAAAATAAATATAACATAATATTGATTATTTATAATTATTACACCATCCAATTCCTTACCATTCCACCATTAATGTAATGATATCATCGGTTGTGTGTACGTATAACCTACTGTCTCCACGACGTGATCTGAATCATTTTCCATGTTTACAATTATGAATGATTATAAAGACATATATAACGAGTATATGTAATATCTATGAACATAAAACCATTTTTTATATTTAATAGATGTATCATATTCATAACAAACCTGACATACATGAAAAGTATTCATAGTAAAATGATGTATTTTACACACAAAATAAGTGTAATAAAAAAATATTATTAACAAACGGGTGATAATATAATATAAAAGTATCACATATGACATCATAAAAATGGTATGGTTCTAGTATAAATTAATAATATGTATTGAACAATTATACAATAGGAAAACTAACATCTAACTAATGGAAATTACAAGGAAAGGGTTTATTTTACAATCTCATTATTATTCATGATTGTTTAACAATAAGTCTCCACTGAGGAGCATTTTTATTCAATATACATGTTTTCAAAAAGTGTTTTCAAATATATTTTCACAATTATCACAATAATTTTTGAATTATTTTCACCCCTGTTTTATATTTTATATAATTGTGTTAATGGAATCTTGTTTTCATTTTCCAAATGAGGTAATTTATGAATTTGACGACTGAAGTAATATTTTTCAACTCATACGGCATGAGAAACATTTTCCACCGATGTAATTCATTATTTTGATGCTTCCTTTAAAAGTTTATAAGGTTGTTCTCAAATAAAAAATTTTCATTTAAAATTTGATGGATTATTTAATAAATGATTTAAAATTTAATAGTTTTTTTCCTCAAAAAATACAAAATATTTTATTATACTATTTTCATCTTTGTCTACATCCTTTTTTGAATATTATTCTTTATTTTGGTTAATGACTTATGATATTATTTACCACATTTCATTGAATAATTTATGATTTTAGTTTGACTATGGATGTGTCATATCACCCCAAGTTTGAGGTATGTAGCCTTTTTATATTCCTTTTAATTTTTTTAAAGTAATTGGGATAATTTGGGAAGAGGAGAGTGTTTGAATGGTTTTGAATAAGTCTGGAGGCATTTTTAAGGCTGCCCGGTTTAAGCACGGTTAGGGTAAACTTTGTGAGATTAACCATGCAGGAAGTGGGTTACACACGATTTTCTTAACAGTGCACGGTGGTCCCTGTGAGGTGACCCTAAGATTTATCAGCAAGAGTAGGGTTAGGACAAGGTTTTTCTAACCATGTGAGCTGACTATGTGACACATTAAAAAAATAGGGTTTTAAAATCTGGGATTATTCATAATTTAACCTAACTAACCCAAATCTATTCCCATATGAACCCTCTATGGGATTTCATCCTCTCAAGGTCTAGAGGTCCTCTCCCACACAGTTTGGAGGATATTCAAAGGGTTTTCAAGGTGGTTTGAAGGTATTTCATCTTGGGTATGTCTTCTCTCTTGGTTTATCTATAGTTTTATCTAGATCCACTCTTCCCTCTCTCTTGGTTTTATAGATCTACATCTATTGTGTGTAAATATAGGGTTTTTTTCTTAAATGATGACATTAGTTCTTTTGATGATAGGGAATAGAATCTAGAGTGGGTTCAGTGGTGCGCTTTCCGGATTAGTGGTGCAGTTGTTTGTGGGTTGTTTTTGCCGAAACCCTAATGGTAGGTGGCATCTATCTCGAATACTCTTGGTTAGAACTAGTTAATTTGATGTCAATTAATTTTTTTCTCCAAATTAATTATTAATATGACGTTTTATGCTTAGCGGAAACCCATTTTGTGAAGATTTGGGGATTTTGGGGGAAATGTGATAATATTTTGAATGGGGTTTTTGTTGTTGGATTTAAAAATGTTAATTTTAAAATCTATAGCTTGATTTATTTATGGAAAATTGTTTATGAAAGACTTTTTTCAGTAAAATTGTTGTTTTATTTGAATGTGGCTGGCATGTAAAATGGTTTGAGGGTGTATTGGATTAATTTGTGATTTATTGAGGTAACATGGCATGTTATGTTGGACTGTTATATGAAATAATTGGTTAATTTGATATTGGTAATTGTTGGGTTGTATGATGTTCATAATTGTGGATTTAAATGTTTTGGGGATTTTGTTAAATATCAATTATGATGAGTTGGATGGATGGTGGTTGGAAATATATCAACATGAAGGTGATAGCCATGAATGTACCATCATCAAAAAGTGAGGGTGATGGGTGTGAAGTCCCACACTAGCGAAGGGAATGAAGGGCCACACCAGGGAGGAGTTGGGTTGGTCGTTAAGGTACCACCATTGAAGTATCACCATGATTTAGTGAATGTTATTGGATGTGTGACATAATTGTAAGTACGGTTGGGATATGTATGTCGTCATCCAAAATGGAATGGGTGATGACTTGTTTTTTTCCATTCCTTGGTTTCTCAAAAAATTGGGTAAATGGAATGGGTGATGACTTGTTTTTGTCTTGTTGTTAACTACTTTCACTAGTTCTTTAACTTTATATAAATTGTTTCATATAAATTTTAATAACTTGTTCTATCCTATTGGTGTGTGTAGGGAAGTCATATGGGAAAAAACTACTGATTATTTTTACTCACCCCCTGCTTTGGCACTTTTTTGCTTTTGAAAATTTCATTTTCATGGACACAAGTAAGGGTAAGGTATCTCATTTTTCTAGCTATTTGACCTGATTCTTGGGTCATGTTTTGGTTTAAGGAGCATGATGCTTTTGGGAAGGGTAATAAATGGTTTCATAGTTCTTTGGGGTCTTGTTGTGTAGTATTCCTCTTGGTACTCTGATTTTGGTTTATTTGTTTTGTTCTTTGGGATTTTTTATTGAAAAAATTGGTTGTCTCTGGAAATGTATGGTTTGGGTTCCTGTGTTAACATTCATCATGTAGTTTTTTTAGGAATGGATTGTTTGGATTGTAGTTCAATTCAAATGAAAAATCATTCCCCAATTATTTCTAAAAACCTCAGAATTTATTGCCACCCTTTGGTGCCCTGGGAGCGTCGCATAAGGCCAAGTAGAATTCCCACTACCTCTCAATCCAATGTGATTGGGTGGGGCGTTACAAGTGCTATCAGTTGGTTCGGTCCTTGGATTTCATGTGATATTAGTTGTTCAGTCCTTTGGAGTTGATTGTCGGTCTTGGTGTTGAAATACGTTCTTAGCCTATTCCTTGAGTCGAGATGGATCAAGGTGTAGGATTTTTTGAACATCGAATTTATATAATAAAAGGCGTAGTTGACCCCTTTATGGTAAACTTCAAGTTACCTAGGAGTTGGGTACATAAGTATTTTGAAGACAATTATTGGTAATGGAAATCTCATTGTTGTCAGTGTACCCAATGAGTTGATCATGACATGCATGGTAGAAAGGAATTCCCATTGTGATGCATTTTTCATTGGGAATAATGATTTATGATGTCATATAAATATCATGACTTGGGAAAATTTGGATTTTGTTTTCAAATGTATGGATTTTAAAAAGAGAATAGTTGTGGTATTTTGATAATGGGTTCATTTTCAAATCATGGTGTATTTTTCAAAAATGGTTCAACATGGGATATGTAAAATTATGGAAAGCCGGGTTGTGATAGTTTCTATTTAATTGATAGTGAAATTTTAATCCTTATGTTTCTAGAGAGTGAGACTTATGGTGATTCTTATATTGAAATAGAAAGAACCAAGTAGAAATTGTGGAGACAAATCAGAGGAAGCTACTAGAAATATGGCTGCACCTGAGCCCCAATTGAACCATCAATTTTCCCAAAGCATCATTCAGGATTTTGAAATAGTGCAGTTAGGACTGCAATAAGATACACCTTTTACGATATCTATCATGGTCATAAATCCACGTAATGGATGTATGATTTTCTTCATGAGAGGAGGTGTGAACCCTAACACTAAGAGAAAGAGAAATACAGAAACCTCTTCTCAAGAATGTGGAGCACATTAGTATTGAACCACTAGATTATTAAAACTTCCTTTGAGACCTAATTATAAGTCGAGATTATATCATTGTGGCTCTACAAGCTACATCATGCAGTATTTTAAGGAACAACCTCGAGAATGTCATAATTGCTAAAATATGGGGCATCCTTAGTGGTATTTCCATAATGATCTAAGGTCAAGTGTTCATGACACTCCAAAACAAGTGAAGTGTCAGCAGGGTAATAAAGAGAAAAGAATTGAAAGAACACATCTGTTTGGGGATGAGCAAGTTGTGGTGGATGATCTGTTAGGAGATTCCGTAATGCAAGGTAGGTTCTTTTAAATTACATTTTGAAGAAAGATAAATTTGATGCAGTTGATTCACATTCTTTTCTCAATACTGGTTCAATTATATTACTGGGTCTAAATGTGGAAATAATGCATTTTATTTTGAAACTATAAAGTCACAGGGGTCATAAAAATTGACGAGTTTTCCTATGTGGACCTTGTTTTATAGTTTTTGATGGCATTGAATTGATGTGGTATTATACAATGTTTGAGATGGATCTTTATGATGTAATCCTGGTGATGTATTAGTTGGAGATGTTTAAGGCCCACATCAATTTCTATCTACAAACAGTTAGTTATATGATGGAGGTTGGGGTGGAACATCTTTTTAGATGGGAGAGGAATGAAATGATGGGTAAAAAATATTTTCTGGCACCATATATTGTTATGATCATGTATCTGTTAGCTGTGTTGTAATTGGAATCAATGGAATCCGTTGAGAAAAGTGTGTTTCTAGTGATTGTGGACGAGTTTATGGATGTATTTCGCAAATAATTCTAAGGGTTCCCACCTGGGAGAGAATTAGAGTTTATGATAGATCTTTTAATGGGGACCAGTCCTATCTCACTTCCGCCATACCATATGGAAACAATTGAATAGCATGAATTAAAGGTGTAGTTTTAAGAGTTAGAGAAGAAAGGTTACATCCGGCCTACAACATCTCCATGGGTAGTGCTGGTTTTGTAAGATGGAACTATGTGGATCAGTGTTGATTATAATATAGTTAATGAGGTTACAATAATGAACTGATATCCAATTCCACTCATTGATGATTTGTTTGACCAGTTTAGGGGAGCTTAGTGGTTCTCCATGATTGAATTGCAGTAATGATATATTCAATTGTGGGTGAGGAAGGTGGATAATACCAAAACAGCTTTTAGAAGTAGATATAGCCACTACGAGTTTGTGGTTATACCCTTTGGTTTAAATAATACTCCCACAGTGTTCATGGAATTGATGAATCAGATATTTTTGAAATATCTAGATTCTTTTGTGCTGGTATTTTTTTATGATATACCGGTATATTTGAGAACAAGGGTGGAGTATGGGCAGCACTTGGAGATAGTGTTGGGGTCGTGAGGGATCATCTGTTGTATGTAATATTTTCAAAGTCTGACATTTGGATACAAGAGGTTCATTTCCTTGGCAATCTTATTTCTATGAAATGTGTTTCAGTTGATCCGGAAAATATAGTGGTTGTTATCTCATGGAAACCGCCAAATAATGTTTTCAAGGTACAAGGATTCATTGGTCTAATGGGATATTATTGACATTTGGTTCATGATTTCTCATCATTTTCATAACCAATGACTACTGTGACAAGAAAAAATATCCTATTTAAATGGTATGATAAGTGTTATAAATGATTTGATGAGTTAAAGGGTCACCTTAATCATCGCCAATCATGGTCTTGGAGGAACCAGGGAAATGGTACCTGTGTATTGCGACACATCAAGATCAGGTTTGGGGTGTGTTATCTTGAAGATCCATCATGTGGTTTCATATTCCTTACAACTATTGAGGTTTCATTATAATAACTACCCCACACTTGACTTGGAGTTAGTGGCAGGGGTTCATTATTTAAAAATGTTTCATTATTATCTCTTTGGTGAGAAATTTATAGTGTTTACCGATCATAAGAGTTTAAAACATATTTTCTCACTAAGAGATTTGTACTTGAGGAAAATGAGATTAATGTAATATCTTCAAATGTTTGATTTTGACTTAATGTTCACACTATGTATGGGAAATTCAGTGGAAGAGGCATTAAGTACAAAATCATATGCTCATGTGGTGAAATAGGAATCAGATCAATGGTAGTTGATGTCAGTCATAGATGACAAGCAGTTGGAATATAAGGACCAAGGTGACTAAGTATTACTATTTCCAGTTTCATTGGTTCCTAACTTGGATTGTTTAGTTAAATAGGCACATGCATCTGTTCTTGAATGTTGGGAAATGTAGTTGAAACTCAATGCTGGGGAGACCATTGAGTGTTGGGAACTGAATGGGAATTTAGTCTGGTGTTTTTAGAATCGGATGGTGGTACTAGTGTCTTGTCAGAAGAGACATTTCAGGGATTATCATCACTCCAGGTGGTCTATTCATCTTGAATTTCAGAAAATTTACAAGGATTTGAAAGCTTAGTTTTGGTGGGCAGGTATGAAAAGAAGGGTGGAAGAGTTTGTTTCAAGATGCTTGACTTGTCAGCATGTCAAGGATTAGCATCATCGGCCAATGAGCATGTTGAAATATTTACCAATACCAGTGTGGAAATAGAAGTATATAACAATGGAATTTTTTATAGTTCTTCTGAGAATAGCCAGGGAACACGATTCCATCATATCAGAATGTTGGTCTATTTTATTCCAATTCGTGAATCTCATATGGTGGAGGATCTGTCTAAAATCTATATCTATGAGGTGGTAAGGAGTCCTGGTGTTCCAGTTTCAATTTTATCAGATAGAGATCTTATTTTCACATCTAGTTTATAGAAATCCTTGTAGCAAGCCATTGGGATACAATTGACAATGATCACAACATATCATCCTCAGACGGATGGCCAACCTGAGAGGATGATGAAAAATTTAAAGGATATAATAAGGTCTTGTCTCATGGATTATGGTGGTTAATTGTAGGAGAACTTACCGATGGTGGAGTTCTCTTATAATAACCATTATCAGGCTTCAATAAATATGGCCCTCTTTGAGGAATTTTATCGGCGTCCCTGTCATTCTTCACTATGTTCGGTGGAAATGGGCGAGACTTAGATGATTTAACCAAGACTTTTAAAAGATACTATGAATAATATAAAATTGATAAGAAAGAGGATAGAGATGTCTTTATGTCATTAGAAATAGTATGTAGACCTTCATCGATGACCGTTATCATTCGAGGTGGGTGATCATGTGTTTTTGAAGATCTCTCCTAGGTTGGGACATCATCAGTTTGGAAAGTAGTTTATGTTATCTATGACATATATTTGGCCATTTTAGATACATTAGTGGATTTTAGAGGCAGATTATCATTTGGATTTTCCATTACAGTTTAGTGCGCTGAACAATGTGTTTCATGTGTCGTAGTTGAAAAGGTATCAGACGGATCTGACAATGTGATTTTTGGGATCATGTTGAGATAGAACCGGATACTTACTTGGTGCATGTTCTAGTACAGATTGTGGATAGATAGAAGAAATTTTTTCATGGTAAAAACATCATTTTTTTAAGGTTTTGTGGCAGCATCTTCAGATTTAGGAGGAGACATGGGAGTGGGAGAAAGAGATGGTTGAGCAATGTCCCAAGATCATTCGGTAAAGCGATGGTACTATACATTCTAAGGACAGATAGACCAATGGTGGGGAGAATGTAGCACCCCTATTTTGTGGTATTTACCCTTTTTCTATGACTCTGGATGTTTTAAAGTGCTTGGGATGATTTGGGAAGAGGTTGGGAGAGTTTTTAATTGTTTGGAATAAGTTTGAACTCCTTTTTAAGGCTACATGGTTTGGGCATGGTTAGGGGAAACTGTGCAAGATGAACTGCGCGAGCAGTGGGGTACACAAGCTTTTCTTAACTATGTGTGGTGTGCCATGAGAGTTTCCCCTTTGAGGTAGTAGGAGGTGCACAATTAGTTCACGGTTTGTCTAACCGTGAGAGCTAACTATGCGACCCTTTAAAAATTTGGGTCTTAAAATCCGGTATTAGTCAGGATTTACCCTAACTCACTAAAATCTTGTTCTATACGAACCCTACACATGATTTCTTCCACTCAAGGTCTATGGGTTCTCTCCCACTCATTTTTAAGGCGATTTGAAAGGGTTTTCAGTTGGTTTGAAGGTAGTTCACATTGGTTAAGTCTTCTCTCTTGGTTTCTCTTTGGGTTTCTCTAAATCTACTCTTCCCTCTCTCTCAATTTACTAGATCTACTTCCATTGTGTGTAGATATAAGGATTTTGTTTCCTTAAATAATCATATTAGGGATTGTTTTGGTTAGGGATGAGAATCTAATTTGGTTTCGGGGGAGATTTTTCTGGATTTGTGGTGCGGTTGTTCGTGGGTCGTTTTCTCTGGAACCCTAAAGGTAGGTGGATTCTCTCTAGACTCTACTTGGTTAGAAGTAGTGACTTTGGTTGAAATTAATTTTTTTTCTTAAAATTAATTTTGAATATGATGTTTGATGCTTAATAAAAACCCATTTTGTGATAATTTGGGTATTTTTGGGGAAATGGGTTAATATTGTGAAAAGGGTTTTTTTACAGGATTCTAACATGTTAATTTTAAAATAGGTAGCTTGATTGATTTATAGAAAATGGTTTATGAAGGACTTTTTCAATAAAAGTGTTGTTTTTTTGAAATGTGGTTGTCATGGAAAATGGTTTGAGGGTGTATTCAATAAATGGGTTATCCATTTTTATGACATGACATGTTATGTTGGAATGTCGTTCAGAATAATTAGTTAATTTAGTATTAGAGATTGTTGGGTGGTTTGATGTTGGTAATTTTGGATTGAAGTGCTGTGGGGATTTTGGTATATATTTATTATCATGAGTGGGATGGATGGTGTTCATGAATGTATCACCATAAAGGTGATGGTAGTGAATGTACCATCATTAATAAGGGAGGGTGATGGCTGGGAAGTCCCACACTAGTGTTGGGCGTGGAGTCCCACACCAGGGAGGAACCAGATTGGTTGTGATGACACCACTATTGAAGTAGCACAATGATTGAGTGAATGGTATTTGCTATGTGATTTAATTGTGTGTATGGTTGGGATATTTATACATTCAAGAAAAAAGGAATGGGTAATGACTTGTTTGTTTTTCATTCCTTGGTTTCTCAGTAAATTGGGTAAATTTCTTTGGGTAAATATTTTCTTGGATTGTTTTTCACTGTTGAATTAGTTCATTTACTTTATATAAATTGTTTTATATAAATTATTATAACATGTTCTACCCTAGTTCCATGTGTAGGGAAGTCATTTGGGGAAAACCAATTTATTTTTTGTACTCACACCCTGCTTTGGAAATTTTGTGGTTTTACATATGTCATTTTCTGGGACATAGGTAAGGGTAAAGCATCTCATTTTGCTAGTGGTTCGACATGATTCTTTGGATATGTTTTGGTACATGGTGCAAAGAGAATACTGTGAAGCTATGGATGATGTCCTGGTTCTTTGGGTCTTGTTGTGTTGTCTTCCTCTTAGTACTCTTAATTTGGATTAGTTGATTAGGTCTTTGGTATTTATTATGGAAAAAATTGGTTGTCTTTTGGAAATGTATGGTAGGGGATGTTGTGTTAACATGAATAGTGTTGTTTTTTTAGAAATGGATTGTTGGTTTGGAAGTTCAATTCAAAAGGGAAAATTGTTCACAAATTATTCTTGAATCCCTCAGTATTTATTTCCAACCTTTGGCGCCCTACGAGCATCGCTTATGGCCAAGTAGAATTCCTCCAGCCTCTCAAGCCAATGGGATGGGGCAAGATATTACATGTTCTATTTTGACACCATTCATAGTTTATGGTTAAAATATTTACATTTTATGTTATACTTTTAAAATGAATGTTTTTGTTGATTATGATTCATCGCCTATTTAATATAAGGAATGATTTTGACTTAGTATGTGATGTCTTGGGCCTAATATATCCCCACAATGCATCGGTTTGTCTCATGAGGCAAACTAGTTCAGGTATTGCCTGATGTCTTACCCATTTGTGTACGGTGTATTTTCCGAATCCTTGATGGTATGTTAATGATGTCTTTCATTATCCATTAATTAATTATGAGATTTTTTACTAATATTTCTTTGATTATTAGACAAGTAGAATATTTGTAGTCATGTTTTCTAGATGATGTGATTATTTTATATGGTATTATTTATTCTTTCTATATTATGCTCAATACTATATTTAAATGGATTGTGTTTTATTTGTTAACCATGACTTAATTTTTATGATTAGTTATGCTATCTTCTGTTGTATACTAAACCTTAATGATCATATGTCCTCGCCCCTCTATTATTTTTTATTTTTCATAGAATGTAAAGTGGTGTATTTTGATTCATATACAGGGTTAATCTTGGATAATAAATAAATTCTCAAAGTATTTTCTATGTTGTACTTTATGATATAAAATTTATTATAAGGTTCACATATGTAATATGGCTTCCATGAATGCTAAAATAACTGGTCATTTCGGATTTGAGTCTTGTATCTATTTGAATATAATAAAGTAAGACATCAGATCCCAGCTACTAGGGTTGGGGTCATTACAATTGATATTTATTTTATTTTTTAAAAATATAAAGGTGTTACATTATTCCACTGTTAAATAAATTACATCCTTAAATTTTATTAATTTTTCTATGTATTCATGTATTTTAATTCAAAAATTACTTTTTGGAAAACCAACATCGTAAAAATAGATAAAAAACATCCAATTAAAAAGAGGGAAATTGAAATAAAAATTTCATTTTAATAAAAAAAACTAGTTTTACACATAAGGAGAATATTAGAAACAAGTGAAAACATTGATTTTATATGACAATCCATTTAAGAAACAATGATATAATATTTTTAAGAGAGAGGAGACCATCGATATATTGAAAATAATTCACATTATTATTTTAGGATCCTGTCACTAATGTGGATGGAACCATTTACCATATATATTTAATGCATAATGAAATATAGTTACATGAAAATTTTAATTTAACATTTAATAAGTTTTGAACACAATCTCATATATTTCGTCAAAAAATGAGTATTCAAAAATAATATTTTATGCATAATGCACTAAAATTTATGTCCAAGGGATCAGGTGATGTTATAAAATGATATCAAGTTATTACCCTCAAATATAGGTTGTATCCGAGACTATAAATTCTAATAAAAATGTATGATAAGTTCAAAAATTAATACACCTTCATTTTAACACCAAATCCAAAGTTTAACTTAAATATTTCCATAATAAAATAAACATATATCCCAAATAACATCAACAATCAAGGATTTAATAATTTTATTCCCAAATAATGTTTTTTTTCAAATCACACGTTTGGCATATGTGTAAAATATAAATCAACTGAATGAAACATTTCCCAAAATAACATTAATCTCGTTAAAATCCTAAAATTTTAAAAATTATTACATCCAAAAATGTCATTCCCAAAATCAAAATAATATTTATCCATAGATTCATATAACAAAATAAAAATTTCATACTATCTAATATGTCATGTATTTTAGTGTTAGGCACTGAACCTTTTCTACAGTTTAGTTGAGGGTTTAATATCCATAGTATTGTTGGATGCATCTAGTTGTTTCCTAGCTTGTGGGTAGTCCTTATTTTATAATATAATGGAAACCAAAAGTAGAATTAATATTCATAATTCTACATGATCTTATAATTTTCTCATGATTATGATGAACATCATCAAAAACAACAGAACAAATCAAATCACTGTTCTTTTACCATAATTTTTTTCTATCCATCTCATTCTATTCCACAATATCAAAAAAAATTAATTGAAAAAATTACCCAAGTATCATGAATATATCAAAGAATATAATTTCCTTAATCATGTGTTTTTTTGTAATATATATCCATAACATTAAATCAAAATTCCATTTCATCAGTACCATTCAACATATTCTTTGAAATAATTAATGAAAATCTACTACAGAATGATCCTTAGATGTTCCATGAATAATACTACCAATATACCAATAATAAAAACATAAGAATAAAATTATTATCTAATATCATAACCTAAACACATCAATCATTTCACTTAAATTATTATCATTAAAATGGTAATTAATAATTTATATTTCCATTATGACATTTCCTCAGATAATGAGAAAGTTCCCCATATCTTTGACAATGAACTGTTAGTAGTTCCTTTGGTTAACCATTATTTCTCCACATATAATTAACAAAATTATTTATTTTTCTTCAGTAAATATGTACTTTGATCCCTTCTTTACAACACATAAAGCATCTTCAAATTCAATTAATATATTTTCTATGGTTTTGTATCACTATTTTTTGATATATAGGATATTAAATCATCATTTCATAATCAAATTTATCACATGAACTTATATAAGAATACATCCTAATATTATTTTTGTATTTATAAATTCAACTATAGTTTAGTTGTTAATCATAATTTGAGATTTCTAATTTGACATGATCAGAATATTTCTAACTTCCATTCTCGGTATGGTAGACATCTCGTTAATGAAATCATTAAATTTCCCAATGCACTGGTTTTTGGAATTCTTTCTCCTATTTTTCACCATTTACTAAAAAATAATAAATTAAAAAATATGAAAACTAATTAGCACACAAAAGGGAATATTATAAACCTAAAATAAATTAATTAAAATGATGGGGTTATCCTGACTTTTGAGTCACTATGTTTCAATATTGGTTATCCAAGGTAATTTTTTATATTATGTTTTGTTACCTAACAATTTTTTAATGTACTTCATAATGATTCATAAAGAGTTTGTGAATATTCAAAACATATCCCATTGGAGTGTAAAAATAGGTTTTTTGTAAGGCCCTTTTTCATAAACCAAATGATTATTAGGTCAATTATAAATGCCACATTTTTTATGTTCTTACCCATAGGTACAAGTGTACTAGATACAAATCCACATTGAATATCTATACAAGGGTCTACATTATTTGAAACCAATCTCTATTAATAGAAAAAAAATATTGTATGTTTTCTAATACATGGTCTTATACTTATAATTGACTGAAGGGTTCTCACTAATGTATTAGACTCCTAATACCAAAAACAAGTAGTCCTCACTATGATACCATCTATAATGAACCAATACATTTTCACAAATTATTCCTTCATTTTCAACATAAACAACCAATAATTACACATAATGGTCATGTTTCCTTGGGCCTTTCGATGGATAGGTGAATAATACATCAAGGTGGGAATAAAATAAAAATAATTTATTTTATTTCCCATAATGAGCTCCAAGATCCTTTAGAACTCGTTAAACTTTATGGGATAAATTGGGGAAGACAAATATAAAAGTGTTGAGATAAAAATCATAGGTAGGTAATGTAAATTATAAGGAATAATAACAATTGAGTCAAAGGTATAACATGATATCATGACCAACAAGAATCAAGAGTAAAAAATGGGAGAATAATATAAAGATCATGGTATCATAAGATCATGTAATCATAGTAAATGTGGAAGAATCATATAAAATGACATAGACATGATTCAAGGATAATTGTATAGATAATATCACATGGTTTAAAATGTACCAAAATGGATTTGGTTTACTCTATAATCTCATTCACGAATCATCATGAGACTAAAGCATTACAGAATTTATTGGAGCTCTATCTGGGCAGACCCAGTATAACATGATCATGATTATTTTTCCATAAAAGTGCAATAAATCCTAAGGAATAAACATAGGAATTACCCATGGAAAAAATGGATTTCATAATTTGGTCTCATTTCATTATTAAAGGACATTTTATTAATGATGGAATTTTAGAGATAATAATAGGGAACGTATTACCCTTTAAATGTAAGGGACAATAAATTCATGATATATTTGACATACAAACATAGAAAATTTAGAAGCAATCCATAACATCAAAGGAAGTCATTGTTTATGGAAATGTCTTTAAAATATTACTTGGAATATTTCTTGTGGAAAATAACCTCTTACATTTCAATCACATCATCAAATAAAATTATAAAAAAATTAATCAAAATAATAATCAAAACTTATAACTGAAAATTTAAATAATTTAGTGGTTCTGATGATAGTTAATTCATATCATACTGTAGAAGATAAAAAATATTCTATTCACATTGTTGAAAAAATGTTAAAAAGTACCATTTTCAGAAAATTAAAAGAATATTTACATAATTTTTTTTAATAAATTAAACATGGGTAAATATATATTTAATAAATTATTTTGATAGAGTAATAAAAAATATTGAAAATATTTTTTGAAAACATAGACAGAGAAGAATAATAATTTTCAACCGAAGAGAGAAATAAAGTCATCTTTTCTCAAAAACATTTTCACAATAAATTTAGGTAAAAAAGAGAGGGGAATGGTAATATTACTTGAAATTTTCATGAATAACCAAGGGATAATAAAATTAATCTATTTTATTAGAAAATTATCAAATAATTTCCTACAACATAAATTCAATCAAAAACAATACTGATAATAATGAGATTTAAACATATTGTATTTATGTTTTGGTAACATTTGAATTATAATAGTCATGAATGATTTAAATGAATTTTAACATATAATTTGATTAATTTTAACGAATTCATAAAGAATTACATAAATTGGTAGTATATACATGACTTAAAAATTATTATGTGCATAAAAGAAAATGTGTCTCAAAGATGGATGTTTTGAGATGAACCCCATACCTCCGGCCAAGATAGGTGTTGTCTGTCATTTATCTACTTCAAAATAAAATTATAATTATTATTTAATTGCAATTGGGTTTTTTGTTTTAATACCTTATAATTACACCATTTATATCATTAATTTTAAGGTCCAATTTAATAATATATTTAGTTATGTATATATTGGGTGTTTTGAAGATGCTATGTTCTTAATTTCAAAATGGAATATGTTTATTGCCTATGGTCAAAGGGGTAATTGATACATCTTATAAAATATAATAATAATTAAATTATTATCATTTCTATAAATTTTTTATACCCTGAAAACCATCAATTATATTTGGTTATGAAAAATGACGTATATAATAATCAATGGGCCTGTAGGTCGTACATACACATGAGTAATGTTTCTATTTTTCAATGAACTTGATGGAAAGAAGATAACTATTATTTTATCCTTCGAAAATGATAATTATAACATAAATATCATATAAGTTCTTTAAATTGACTTTCATATACCATCCATGTGATGAAGTAATAAAAAATGAATCATATTTCTTCAGGAGGCAGTACTCCTTCGTATACATGAATTATGTTATAAATTCTCAATGGATGGTATGGTATGAAGTTATATAATTTTATTAAATTACATAACTATTGATAATTCATTAATATAATATTTTAACAATAAATCCACCATCATGAACATCTATGAGAGGCAATGATGGAAGATGGGTTACGTCGGTTCATGAGGTGGTCCTCGTCCATATACACGAATGATGGTTCTGTTTAAGATTTTATGGATGATGATATAAATATATATTATAGCATAATAATACTAAAATATCACAATATAGGAGTCAATGTTTTTAATATTTATTAATTTTTAATAAATAATTTAATTTTGAAAAATTAGATGTAAAATTAAGGAACTTAGTGAAGATGATTACATTTTCTTGGAAGAACCTCCTTTGTTTGTCTTATTAAGGACCCTAAGGTTTGTCTTTTAGGAAGACTATAAGATCTATAATTTGGGTCAGAATTTTGGGGAGTGATTTCAGTAGGGGTTAGTTGAACAAAATCACTTGACATGTGGGAAGAAGAGTTTAGAGAGGGTGCCCATTTATTATTGAGGAGCAATGGATGTTATTTTAATAACAAAAACAATTCAATAATTGGAAGTTACTCTCATGAAAAGTGCCTCTATAACTGGTAAATAATGCATTGGATGGGTTATATTATAATGCCCTGAAAATAGTCACCTATAGTTGGTGCATTATTACATATCATTGGAATGATCATAAGTGATCATGTCCCGAAAGCCCAATCAGTTTAGCAGCCTTAGAAGTACTAGATACATACATAGGTTTTACATTAAATTATGAAATGGAAAAAAAACTTTGTGCCCCTTTTAACACACTCATATCCTTTATCCAATTCCTGTAGGTTAATCCTAATATACTTCTTCACATCCTGGGAAAAATAAAACATAAGAAAGGGGTGAGCTCAGATGCTCAGTAAGGATAACAATATAGCAGAAGCTATCATAAATAAGCATAAACATTTATGCTTCAGAATAATTATTCCAATAAAAATAAAATAATTCCATTTACTTATTCACATAGATATTCCACTAGTCGAATAATCACATGTAATATCAATAGATAATTTGATAATGATTGAATGCATAATACCGAACATCATAACCACATAGTCAAGGACATTTGCCAAGAATACAAATAATATTTTTTCACGGCCTTGTTCAAAAACACTATTTTGTCTCATGATACCTACCGATGAATCAGGAAGCTATATCGGGCTCCACTTGTTACTTACTAAGTCCAATGCATTCCCCGTGTGAAAAGGTTGAAACATAATATAAACATTCATATTAATACTAGTATAAAAAATGTCAATAATTTAACCATAAACCATCAATGGTATAAAAATAGAACATCCATAGCCAATGATATTACAATACAATATGGAAGATTGTATCATATTAAATCAACTTCAAACAAACATAAAATCCAACGAAGGATGCTGACATAGATTAAATCAATCCAAAAATTATTTGAGTGAAATATTTCTTACTACATTCAAATAGTTCAAAAGTAAAAAAACATTTATTTTGAAAATATTCTTATAATCTTATAAAGGATTCTTCGAAGGTGTTATATTGGACGAAGTAGTCACACCCACCATATATGTAAAAAAACATTCTTTCCTTAATTTTTCAAAAAAGACATAAAGTACCCTCTTTGGAAATCGACGGAAAGATTCTTTTCAAAGCATTTTATAAAAAGTCAAAAATGGGTATAAATGAAATTAACCCATAGTGTAGGAAATAGTAAAAATGATTTGGAATAAAAATTTTAGAAACATTGATGTGGATGATAAAGAGCTCCCATTAGATACTTACTTAAAAACAACCTTGGATAAATAAAGAGATTGTATAATTAACCTGTACCATGTACTTTTCCTTAGTTGAGGATACGTTAACCTCATGTATAATAGGGAAATAATTGTAATTAAATCATAAAATAACCATATACATAAATATGATATCATATATGATATTCTAATATTGGTTCATTAATAATATTTTAGTAGTATCATTGTTTCGGGTGAAAACTAATTCATTTTCTGTTATATGATTTGTTAGGTAAGTCCTATTTGTTATGGATAGAATGTATTTTATTCATATCCATAATGATATTAATTTTTTAAACATTATTTTTAACCATCAAATGAAAATTTTTCTTGAATGGTTATGATGGGGAATGAAATTTCATCGCGCCGTGGAGACAGTAAGTCCTACCTACGCATGAGCGATAATATCATTCTATTTTTGGTGAAATAGTATGACATTGGAAGGTATATCCTATATAAATAATAATTAAATTTTTTTATTTATTATTTACATAAATTATACTCATTATAATATCAATCCAAATAATGAATTTTTGAGTTAGAAACTGCACCACGATGTGGAGATGGTAAGTCGTACGTACACACGTATGGTGACTTTGTCATTCATAGGATGGATAGAATAATGAATATGGTTGTGAAGTATTTATAATAAAATCAAAGTATGTATAAGGTAATGTAGTTATTATTTTGGTATGGAAACAATAAATAAAGAGCAAGTGGAAGAATAAATCAACATTGAAAGAGGTGATTAAATAATTACCTCTTTTTCGGGTTCTTCCTTTTGATTTGATCAAAAAGGTTCCTTAGGCTGGAATTATGATCAAAGTTAGGCATCTAGGTTAAAGTGAGGGTAGTAGGGAGTATATTGTATCAGGTTTTGTCTGAGAAAAATAAATTTGGATGAATGATTTTGAGATAAGGGGAAGTACCATTTTATAGGATATATGGGAGGCACTTTTAGAAAATCTTGAAATATTATTTTGTTATAAAATAATTGTCGGATTCAAATGGCTGAAAATGAATTTAATTCAAGTATAAGGTTGTTCTTGGTCAAAAACCTCTCAACCAATAGGTTTTAGAAAATTTTAGGTCACCATATTAACCTTATATTTTAGATTTAACTCTTAGTTAAATAGTTTAACGTTTACGATGTCTCCTTATATTTTTATATTATATGGTTAATAAACATACAATAAAATAACAAGAAAACCTGAAGTGGTTAATTAATGATATATATATCGTTATATAAGTCTTATGGCTGAACCGTATACTTTTTGGAATAAAATATCATTTAATAATATAATATTTGTTTTAAAAACTCATTTTTGTCAATTTTCAGACTATTTAGTATTTGGTTATTGTGAAAGTAATAATAGTATGATTATATAGAAAACAAATTCATTAAATCAGCCCTAACATGTCAAATTAATCTATAAAATTCGTCTATGGCATCAAAAGTTTCAATTTACATTTATTTTGATATTAATAATATCAATTATTCTAATATTTTATTAATAAGGTAATTATTTCATCATCATTGTGTCATAAATAATTTTAATTATTTAATATCTAAAAATTATAAATAAAATTCCATCATGTGGAAATATTTTTAGATTTATAATGAATATTTTAAGTCTAAATTTTCATATGTATGACACTGTATAAAAAAATATATATTAAAATATGAATTTAACACTTTTAACTCTTATTTAAATAAAATAATAATAAATGTCCTAATCTAATCCAAGTGGATCAAAAAGGATCATATTTTATTCCTAAGGCTGATATGGTCTAAATACATTTATATAATAGAATTAGAACTTGTGTTGCGGTAATTATAATGTCATTTTTGCCTTTAATTACCCTATTTACTTTTAACCGTGGTAAATAAAATTCAAAAGATACTATTCAGTAAAAAATATTTTCATCCTGTTGAACCACATTTCACATATTTATTTCAACCATTTATCTTGGATTTTTTAAATTCAATTCCTAAAAGCGGTAAAATTATGTTTTATGAAAATTTGCAAATGTGCATAGAAGGTGGGTAAAAGACTATAAAAAGTTCAATAAATTTTTATATATCTAATCTTATTATAAATTGACTTCAATGAGTTACATAAAAATAATATAGGTATTATGTATTTTTTTTAAATTTAAAATAAATTTAAATTAAAAATAATTATTTCAATAAACATTTGGTATTAAACAATAACGCAATGTTTTTCACTATTCATAAAAAAATTGAATGTTTTAAAAAATACCCAAAAATCTTCCAAAGCTAATCTTGATGTTCCAAATCCAATAATAAAGTCCATTTTGAAAAATAATATTTATAAAATTTCAAAAAGTGGGTATTACTATTCATAACGTCTTTTTAAACGACTTGTTTGATTGGTCATGGTGTGATAGAACTCGGGGTTGTGTACAATGAAAGCTATTGTATTATTCAAAGATAAGTGTACCATGGAAGATTGGGGTGTTACATTCATCCCTCATTCAAGTAATTTCATCCTTGAAATTTCTATAATACTACTACATAAAAATATTAGGGTGGTTCTTCCTCATATGTTCCTCAGGATCGCACGTTGCCTCTTCCATTTTATGTTTTCTCGAAAGAACTTTTACTAGGCGAGTCATCTGGTTTCTCAGTACTTGTTCTCTAGTATCAAAAATCTTGATAGGATTTTCACAAAATGGTAGATCGGTTTCAAGATCTATATATTAATAGGTGAGTACATGCGTTGGTTTAGGCATACATTTTCTCAATAGTAATACGTGGAACACATCATGAACTTTGGAGAGACTTTGCAGCATTGCTAAATAGTGAGCTAAAAATCCAATTAATTATAGAATTTCAAAAGATTCGATGTACCTGAGACTCAATTTAACCTTCTAAAAAATCCTATAACACCCTTCCATGGTGATACATTCAAGAAAACATGATCTCCAACTTGAAATTCCAAATCATTCCTTTGGTTATTAGTATATCATGTTTCCCTACTTTGAGATTCTTTGATTTGGGTTTGGATAATTATCACCTTTTCCATTATTTACGCAACATGTTCTAGGCCTACGAGTTTAATTTCACCAACATCATCCCAACAAGTTGGTGTGCGACATCTCTTTCCATATAATGCTTCATATGGTGCCATCTTAATACATGAATGGATGCTATTGTTATTAAAAAAATTTACTTGGGGTAAATACTGATCCCACATACCTTGAAAGTCAAGTGAGAAATATCTCAACATGTCCTAGAAGGTTTTAAGAGACCATTATGATTTTCTTTCACTTTGAGGGTGGTAGGTAGTGCTCAAACAAAGTTTAGTATCTAGGGATTTCTGAAGATTTTTCCAGAATCATTATGTAAAATGGGGATCACGGTCAGAAACGATCGATAGGGGTACACCATGAAGTCTTACAACTTCATTAATATATCATCTTTCTAAACATTCAAGTGGTAAATCATATCTTATAGCAAGAAAATGTGTTGACTTGGTAAGACGGCCAACAATTACCCATACTACATCATTCCTTTTAGGAGTCTTTGGTAGCCCCATGACAAAGTCCATCGTAATATCATCCCATTTCTACTCATGTATGGGAAGAGGTTGCATGAGTCCTCTATGTTTTTCCATCCAGACATAACCTGATGAAAAACCATATATCATGACACATTATCAGAAATCTATCTCTTCATGTTGTCCCACCAAAAATATTCCTTAAAATCTCCATACATTTTAGTGCTACCAGGGTGTATAGAGAAATTGGAGCTATGAGAATCATCCAACAATTCTCTTTTTAGAACAGGTATATCTAGAACACAAATCGTTTTCCCAAATTTCAAAAATCTATCTTCATATACGAAGTCGATCAATCTCCCATCATTCACAGCTTTAATTTTATTTTGAAACTCCTCATCATCAGTCTGAGAACTTTTTATCCATTCTAGTAAAGATTGTTTTTGAACCGTTTGAAAAATTATCGATGTTTCACCTTCCATGATTATTCCCTTATACATCTTTACTATATCCATGACCATAAGATACCTTTCAACTCTCATGTTGTTCCGAACTTCTTTATCCTTTTCTCTCAAATCATTTTCCACCTTATTTTCCGTCCCTAGAAGGTAGTGTATTAGGCAATCATAATCCATGAGAAGTTCAATCCATTACCTTTGCCTCATGTTGAGTTCTTTCTATGAGAAAATATACTTCAAACTCTTGTGATCGCTATATATCTCACATTTTCACCATATAGATAGTGTATCCATATTTTCAATGAAAATATTATAGATTCTAACTCAAGATGGTGAGTATGATTGTTTTTTTCAGTAATTTTTAGCTGTTGTGATGCATAGGAAATAACTCTATCATTCTACATAAAGACACAACCATGTATTTTTTTGATGAATCAATATAAATAATAAATCCATCATTCCCTGATTGTAGATTCAAGATAGAAGTGTTGACTAATATTCTCTTCATCTCTTCAAAAAATTCTTCACAGTATTTTGTCCAAACAAATTTAACCCCTTTATGTGTGAGATTGGATAATGGGTTATCCAATCGGGCAACATTCGGGACAAAACACCGATAATAACTTTCTAAACAAATAATATTTTGTACCCTAGTTATACTCATCGGTGCTGAGAATTCAGGTATTTCTCTTGTCTTAGAAGGATCAACAGTGATTCTATCCTTAGAGACAATGTGGAGAAGAAAATAAATCTCCTAAAGACAAAATTCACACTTGATAAACTTCCTATATAATTCATTTCTTCTAAGAGTCTTTTGAATAGTACACAAGTGATATTCATGATCTTCGTAGATTTTGGTGTATACCAAGATATCATAAATAAATACCACTAAAAATTAAGAAATATATTCCTTGAAAAATCTATTCTTTTGATCCATGAAAATATAGGGTGCATTAGTCAGTCCAAAAGGCATTACTGTAATCTCGTAATGCTTGTACCAGGTTTGAAATGTTATCTTTGAAATATATTAAATTCTCATGCACAACTGATGGTATCCAGATCAAAATTAAATCATTTTAATATATTGTTCTCCATGATGTTGATCAAATAAATCATCAATTCAAGGTAGGGGATACATTTTATTTATTATTATAGCATTAATCACCCTGTAGTTAATGCACAACCTCATATATCCATCTTTCTTATTAACAAAAAGAACAGGGGCCCCCATGGAGAAACACTACTGTGAATAAATCATTTATTACTCAATTAATATTGTGGTTTATTTAGTTCCACTAATTCCACAGTTTTTATTCTATAAGGGGTCTTCGATATGGGCCCGAACCAGGAATTAAGTCAATGGAAAACTCAATTTCTCATTCTAGAGGATGTTCATGTAAATCCTCTAGAAACACACCAACATATTCTTGAACAATCAGTACATCCTATATTTGAACATTTATTTCCTCACCCATAGTTATTTCACTCCCTTCCTCCCTAATAATTGAATTTAGTATAGTTACAAGTGGATGATCTAGATGAGAATTAGATGGTGATCTTTCTGCTCTAAAGATAAGAAATTCCTTATCATCATTAAAAATTATAACCTCTTTTTCTTACTATATATATTCACATCATGGTCTAAAAGCCAATATATATTTAGGATTATATCAAAATTCAATCATGATTATGACAATAAGTACAACAGATAAAAAATGTTTATATGCCATAATGGTAACGGATTGAAAAAACATTATTACATTGATACATCCCTTAGGAGTTTTTACTGAAAACTCCATTATTATGTCAAATTGGAAATATTTAATTTTCATGGAAAACTGGGAAGATATAAATGAATTTGATGATTGAGAATCAAATAAAGCATTTCTTAATTCTGATGAAACTATTAAAGTACATTCCACCATTTCATTCAGAGCTTCAACCTCATGCAGTAGTGATCGCAGAAGATTATCCTTGATCCCTTTTCCTTTTATGAGGTAAGTTTCCCTGACACTTTGGACATTCATTTTCATAATTCCCCATTTATCTACAATTTCATCATTAAACCTTGAATTCCTCTTTCTTTCCCTTGCAATCACGATATTGGTGTAGATTTTCACCACATTTGTAACAGAATCACATTCCCTTAAAGAAAGTACCATGGTGTTCCTTCCAAAATTTATTGTAGGATAAAAGTTAAACTATTAACTTCATCGCCTTATTTCCATTTCCAGAGTTTTCAACTGATCTCTTCTTCTCCTACTTTTCTTTAATGTTGTATAACTTAAAGAATTTATTACCAGTCTTGATAACACATGATATTATATCTTCGTACGATGAGAAGGATTGTGAGACTAATTCTAGATGTAGAAATGTTTTTGACCCATAAAATCATCGATCAATACTACTTCTTAGGTTACATATATAATCTATAGCATGCCTTGTTAACCTTATAAAGTTAGCCTCATACTTTACGGCATTCTCATCCTCCTTTTTCCTCAGACTCAAAAATTGCCATTCCATATCCGCTCGATGGTCACGAGGAAAGTATTTTTCAAAGAAAACCTCTGAAAACTCCCTCCATTCAATGTTTAATATGTTGTCATCCTCCTTTTTGTTTTGAATTAATGACCACCATTGGTCTGCATCTCCCGTGAGGTGATAAACTGCAATGACAACTTTTTCCCTTTCGCTAATCCCCAAAGCATGAAATATATTCTCTATGGAACAAAACCATTGCAGAGCTAAAAATTGATTTGTAGACCCATTGAATGTTGGTGTTTGTTTCCTCATGAAGCGGTCTAACATTGATCCACCATGTTGTGGATCACAGTGCTCCATATGGGTAAGGTTATTATTCAAAACCTAAGTGAGTTTTCCCAGTATGGTTATAAGTTGTTCATCACCAATTGAATCACCAACTCCACTATAATTATCTTGAGTAGGAGGTAAATCCATACATGTAATATGTGCATTGATATTATTTCCATTCCTTTCACTAGGCACCATTTCTAATCAATGGCTTAAACTAGGTTTGTTTATGAATCACAGTCCATAATTCGAAACATGTGAAATACCAAACACAAATTGAACAGTTTATTCTTATAATCTATAATCATAAAAATGTTATCTTTTAGGAGGTATTTACTCATAAATCCTTTATAATGGTTTGTAAGGAAAATTTGAATTATCCTAAGAAAATTCCATGGGGGTGTCGTAACAAAGAGTGCAGTAAGGCTCGTTGTCCTCCGCTAGGATACCCCGAGTCAAGCCTGAAACTCCTTGTCAGAGTTTTCACTCCAAGGTACATCTGTGTTTGAGCCACCTCTACCCGGTCGTATCCATACATGGATTTATTTATTGTAAAATAAAAAAAATATTTTTATTACAAACATTCTAGGTTGTTATTATATATATATTCTCTAAGTCTATCTTAGGGTAATGTTCTCTAATCAGAGTTGTTCTAAATCTAGTTTCCAAGGTTTGTACTAATCTTCCTCTGATACCAACTGTAATGACCTAACCCTATTTACCTAGAGTCGTTGCATTATTACATATCATTGGAATGATCATAAGAGATCAATTCCAAAAAGACCAATCAGTTTACTTGACTTGGAAGTACAAGATACATACATAATTTTTTCATTACATTATGAAATGAAAAAACAAAAACATTGTGCCCCCATTGAACACACTAATATCCCTTATCCTATTCCTACTGGTAAATCGTAATATACTTCATTGCATCTTGGGAAAAATAAAACATAAGAAAGGGGTGAATCAGATGCTCAGTAAGGATAAAAATATAGTGGAAAATATAAGAAATAAGCTTAAAAATTAAAAGAAATTTATAAAACTAAAACACAAGCCATATAAACATAATCTACAGGATCATATGGAAAATAAAAATAAAATAATTCCATTTACTGATTCTCATGGATATTTTACTAGTAGAACAATGAAATTTAATATCAATAGCTAATTTCATAATGATGGAATTCATAATTCCAGACATCATATCCACATAATCCAGGCCTCGTGCCAAGACTACAAATAAGATTTTTTCAAGGTCATGTTCTAAGACACTAGTTTTACTCATGAGACCCACTGATGCATCAAGGAGTTATAGTGGGCTCCACCCATCATGTACTAAGTCCAATCAATTCCACATTTGAAAAGCTTGAAACATAATATAAACATTCGTATTAAAACTAGAATACAAAATGTAAATACTTTATCCATAAACTATGAAAGGTATAAAAATATCACATCTAGAGTAAAACATTTCAGAACAAAATATTGAAGAATATATCATAGTAAATCAACTTCAAACAAACGAAAAATCAAAAGAAGGATGTTGACATAGATGAAATCAATCCTAAAACTATTTGAGTGAAATATTTCTTTCTACATTGAAATCATTCCAAAGTAAATAAAATTTTATTCTGAAAATATTCTTATAAGCTTTTAAGGGAGGATTCATTGGTGTTATAATGGAGGAAAATAGCCGCACCTTCCATATAAGTTAAAAAAACATTTTGTCCTAAATTTGACGAAAAGGTCATAAAGTACCTTGTTTGGAAAGCGATAGAAGGATTATTTTCAAAGGATTTTATAAAAAGTAAAACAAGGTTAAAAATGACTATAACCCATATTCTTGGAAATAGTAAATATGTTTTGAAATATGTTTTTTTAGAAACATGGATGTGGATAAAAAAGAGGCCCTTGTAGATACTTACGTGAAAACAACCTTAGATAAATAAAGTGATTGTAGATTTAACCCTCACCTTGTACTTTCCTTAGTCAAGGGTACGTTAAACTCCTGTATAATGGTGAAATAATTGTTATTAAATTATAAAAGAACCATATACATAAATATTATATCATATTTGATATTCTAATATTGTTTTGTTAATAATATTTTAGTAGTATCATTGTTTCAGGTGTTAGCTGATTCGTTTTGCTTTATATAATTTGTTACGTATGTAGGGTTTGTTATGGATTGGATGGATTTTATTCATATCCAGAATGATATTATTTTCTTAAAAATTATTTTTAATAATCTAATTAAAATTATTCTGGAATGGTTACGATGGGGAATGAAATTTCATTGTTTCATGGGGATGGTAAGTCGTACGTATGCACGAGTGAAAATAACATTCTATTAGTGGGGAAATAAAATATAATCGGATGGTATACCATATATAAAAATGAATAAAATTTTATTTTTATTATTAACATCAATTTTACTAATTATTATACCCATCCAAATAATGAAGTGTTGAGTAACAAACTCCACCACGACGTGGAGACGATAAGTCGTACGTACGCAAGTATGCCGACATTGTCATTCATAGGATATATAAATTAATGAATATGGTTGTAAAATATTTATAATAACATCATAATATTTATAAGGTAATGTAGTTATTATTTTGGAATGTAAACAACAATTAATGTGTAAGTTGAGGAAGAAAAGAACTTTGAAAGAGATGATGAAATAATTACCTCTTCTTCGGGTTCTTCCTTTTGATCTGATGAAAAGGGCTCCATAGGTTGGATTTTGATCAATGTAATGCCTATAGGTTGAATTTAGGGTATTTACGAGGATGTTTGAGCAGTTTTTGGCCGAAAAAACGGCTTTGGAGGTTTGATTTTGAGAGAATGTGAAGTACCCTTTTAAAAGAGAGGTGAGGGACACTTTAGGAAATGCTTGAAATATTATTTTATTATAATATAATTTTCTGTTTTTAATGGTTAAAAATGTATTTATTTCTAGTACATGGTGGGTATACATATAAATTCTCTCAACCAATAGGTTTTAGACAAGTATAGGTCACCATATTAACCATATCTTCTAAATTTAACTCTTAGTTAAATAGTTTAACGTTTATCGTGTCTCCTGTGTTTTTAATATTACATGGTTAATAGACTTACTATAAAATGACAAGATAATATAAAGTGGTCCATTGATGATATATATACCATTATCTAAGTCATTTTTATGAAAACTTATTTTTTTAGGAATATTATATCATTTAATAATATAATATTTCATTTAAAAACTCATTTATATCAATTTTGACCCTATTTTGAATTTGGTTTTTTTGAAAGTCATAACCACATGATTACATCGAAAAAAATTCATTAAATCAACCTTGAAATGTCATATTAATCTATAAAATTATTTGATGGAATCAAAAGTCTCAATTTACCTTTATTTTGATATTTATAATATCAATTATTTTAATCTTTTATTTATAAGGAAATTACTACGTCCTCATTGCGTCATAAATAAATATATGTATTTAATGTCTAAAAATTATAAATAAAATACCATGATGTAGGAATTATTTTGATATTTCGAGTGAATATTTATCATCGAAATTATATTATTTATAATCCCGTATAAAAAATGTTTTATTTATTAAAATTTAAATTTAACACTTTTAACTCTTCTTTAAATAAAATTATAATAATTTTCATAATCTAATCCAAGTTGATAAAAAAGGCTATTATTTTATTCTTAATGTTTATTTTGGTCTAAATAAAGTTATCCAATAGAATTAGGACATTTTTAGGGTAACTATAATATCATTATTACCTTTAATTACCCTATTTACTTTTAACCTTGATAATAAAATTCAAAAGATACTATTCAAAAAAAAATTATTTTCATCCCATTGAACCAAACATTAATTAATAATGACAACTTTGTCTCTTGTATTTTTAAAATTAAATTCACAGAAGTGGTAAATTAAGTTTTATTCAAATTTTCAAATGTCCCTTGAAGGTGGTTAAAAGACGGCAAAAAGTAAAATATATTTTTATATATCAAGTCTTATTATAAAATGAATTAATTTAATTACATTGTAATAATATTGGTATCATGTTTTTATTTTGTCATTAAAATAATGTTAAATTAAAAACAATTATTTAAAAAAAATGGTATTAAAGAATAACACTGTGTTTTTCACTATTCATGAAAAATTGAATGTTTTCAGAAAAATACCAAAAATTCAACCTAAGAAAATTCTGAAATTCTGAATCAAAAAATGATGTCCATTTTCAAAAATAAAATTTATAAAAGTTCAAAATTTTGGTATTACTATTTATAACTGCTTTTTAAACGGATAGTTTGATTGGTTGTGGTGTGATAGAACTTTGGGTTGCGTAAAACACAAGCTATTGTATTATTCAAAGAGAAGCATACCATGTAAGATTGGGGTGTTAAATATATTGTCAATAAACACTACCAAAACTCTAAAATAATCATTTTTTAATCATTTTACTTTATTTACCACTTAATTTTAATCCCCCATTAAAACAGTTTAATATTAAGAATGGTAACATAGTTCTGCTATTTTTATTATTAATCATGTTGAAAATTTACTTTAACATTAATTTGGATTATTTAAAATACAAATACCAGTTTATAAAATTCAATTAATATAATTTTCAAATTTTAATTTTAAATTAAACACTCAAAACACGTCAAAACATGGGTTTTCAAAAAATTCATTTTTCCAGAAAGAGATAATCGTATATTAACTCTATCACTAGCCATAATAATTATATAATTTTAAATAAATATAAATAGATTTTTAATATATTAATACCATTTTAATATTTCCAAAATAAAAGGTTATATTAATTTATTAATATGAAAAAACATTATTCATTTCAATTTTTTTTGAAAACAATGTTTTAAAGAATAGACAATAACATTTTAACAAAGTCAGGAAAATTGATGTTTGAAATGAAATTTATTAGATTATTATAAATAAAATGTTTCATATTTAACTTTAATATAAAATCAATAATAAAATGAATCTTTAAATTTAATTTAATTGAAGAAAATAAATTTCAATATTTGAAAAATCATTTATTTTTACTTTTCACTAAAAAATGAAACATTTTAGAAAAATAATAATATTTCATCATAAGTTAATTCTGATATGATGATTTCTGGAATTATTTTCATGTTATAATATAATTTTTCTAAATGTTTCAATAATTAATTATAATAACTTCTACAAAAAAATGATAAAAATAAATTTATAAAGAAACTCATTTTTGTAGAATAAAATATATTTATTGAATGTCGAGTGATTTTTCATTATGGCTCTGCAAAAAAAATTAGAATCAGTAATAAATTTATATATATTTCATAAAATAGAATATATTATTCCTAACTCCCAATTTAATAGCTAGGTTATAATGGTAATATATTTCATGGTTCATTTATACTTGGTGTTGGGTGTCGTATAAGATATGGATCATAATGATCTTCTTAAAAAATATCAAGGGTTTTCATACATTATAAAGATTCAATATTTTTGAAAATTATAGTTTCACTTGTGTGTATGTGTGGACTACCACATCCACAAAGCGATGTGATTGGGAATTCATTTATGTTTTTCATTTTTGGTAATAAGGATGAATTTAAGGAATATATATGTTTCATATGACTTAATAATAAGTTTGGAAAGGTGAATTAATATATCATTTTTTTATTCCATCCATAAAAAAGTGAAAACAACGTTAATTCATATGTATGGCATACTTTCTCCAGTAATTGTGTCATTAATTTTTCTATATCTCCCTTAATGGACGAATATAAATATATATTTATATATATAATGAATATATATTATATAATAAGAATTTAAATGATTTCTTATAGATGAATAATAAATTTATATTTATTATACAGGAGGATACTGAACTTTTTAATGAATTTAAACTAGAGGAAAGAGATTTTCATCTCACTTTTATTTATGTGAGAAACATATCATATCGACCAACTTTTTATTTTATGTGTTTTATATGAAATCCATGAATTTATTTTTGTGATGATTCATATGAAAAATATGGGGGTTTACGTTTCCAAATGAGGTTATTTATTTCATGGGTCTTGTGAATAAAATGTTACCAAAGTAGTAATGGTTTTATATTACAATCTCATTGTTCATCGATATTGTTTATGATTATGTTTTCGATGATTAAATTTCATGACTTACCTTTTGGTAATCTAATGAAATTACTTTTCCTCTACTTATATCAAGATAGTAACTAACATCCTTTAATTTTACTCTTTTTATGCGCTCATATGATCAAAACAATGTTTTAATGAAAAATTTACTTTATTTCTCTCTTTTGTTGAAAATGATTTTTCTTCTATGAACATGTTTTATCTAAAATGTTTTGACTAATATTTAACTCTTCTAATATGATTGTTTAATGTTATTTTAATACATTTTGTAATTTTTTATATTTTTTTCATGGAAATATTCTTGTAATTGTTTGAATGAGGTAATTGTAAATTTTCTCTAAAAATATAAATGATATACCTATTTTAACATATGTTAAATGAATAGAATTTCCAATCGTAAAATTAAATCATTTGGATAATACCTTATATTTTGAAAAATATATCTTCATGTGAATTTTCTAATGATATTTAGAAATTTTTATATTATGTTGTATTGATTTCATAGTGAAAAATGAGTATTCCTCATGAAATGTTCTAAGCGATCTTTTCAATTCAATTTTCATCTAAGGTGAAATCTTTTTATGATTCATAATATTTAGAAAGGTAATTCACCATTGATATAATCCTTATTCTTTCACTAGATGGTTTATTTATATGGTGACAATATTTTTAGGAAACCCATTTCCATTCCATTGGTTTTGTCCTGATGAAATGTTTATTAAACATGTTTATTTTCATTAGGTTTTACCATGATTAATAGTTTATGAAACCAATTTCATTTTCATTAGTTATGATTAAATTAATATTTGATGATCTTTTGGAAAACATATATATTATTTTTATAATGTGACTTGTGGCCACATTATTATATATCCCACTAATACAATGGGTAATAATAGATAACTCCTAATGTAAATATGTTATGTGTGAACCTGATTTCATGTTCACATTTTTATTAATGATCTATGAAATTCAGGGTATTTTTTTAAATGTTATACTCATGTTCTCATACACTTAAGCTAATTTTGTGTTCATGTGATCAGTAATATCTCTCTTATTTTCACTTACAAAGAATCATATAACACCCTTTATTATGTTTCCTTTCCCTAGGTATTGATGAATGGTTTTAATTATGGTATATCAAAGAATATTACTGTATTGGAAGATATTTATTGGTGATTTTTGTTAAATAAGAATATTGATTTTATAGTCTCCAAATACATTAAACCATTGTGGTACATAAGGAGGTATTTTTGAGTTATATTGAATGTTTATCTAATAATATTTTACATCCATATACGAATAGTCTAGGTCTCTATGGATGGTATCATAGGATTGGTTTAGTCAATAATTAGAGATTCTGGTTGAAGGACTTTGGGGAAAACCCCAGGGATAAATCTATGTGTATAAAAACATTACATTGTTTTGGTTTGGGAGATATTATGTAAATTTCTTAAAAATTAATCCATATCTGGATTCTGAAAGTATTTTTGGTCTGGAAACAATTAAATATATGGTTAATAACCCAAAAAAGAGTCGGTTGTGTATATCTTTCCCATAATTCATGTTCACTTTGAGGTTTTGTAAGAACCCATGTTTTGAACCTGGTTAAAATTACGAATGTTTCTGATTTTATTTTTCCGTTTATCAACGGGTCATTCATTTTAAACCATGCTCTAGAATTATATTCAGAGTGTTGGATCACCTAAATATTTCAATTTTTTGAACTATGATAAATGTTTTGAGGTAAAGGGGAATTCTCACGGGCGGTGCACGGTTTGTCTAACCATGCGTAGTTGGTCTTGGAGACGGTAGCTTCCGCATGGACATCGCATGGTTTGTCTAACCGTGTGGCTAAACCATGAAAGATCGGTGGACGAGGCAGTAGCTAACACACGTTTAGCACACGTTTTGTCAAACAATGTTAACTAACTGTGCGGGAACTTAAATGAGATCCCTAAATTGTGGATCTCACTCGTTTTTTCCTCTAAGTGCCACATTTTTTCCCTAAGTGGCCATAACTCAGGATATTGTTTCTCCTTAGGCCTGAGACGATTCTCTCATCATTCCGGAGTTTATTTGAAGTCTTCTCTTGGAAAATCGAAGTTAGATTCTTGAGTTATGTGATCGTTCTTCTTCGTTCGCGATTGATCTCTTAGATCTATATCTCCTCTTCTCACGGTTTCTTAGATCTACATCCGTTATGGGTAGATCTAAGTTTTTGGATTCCATGTTTGATGTGTTTTGGTATTTTTCTTGCTAGGATAAGTGATCTAAGATGGGTTCTTGAAGAATCAACCCGTTACTCTTGAGGGTTCTTCGTTCGTTGTGGTTTTCGTCAAAACCCCGATGTTGGGTCCCAAATATTTAACACATTATTTAAGCATTACAGATTCTTTAAATAAATTGAGAATATGAATTTATTTGAATTTGATATGTCTATGAATGACACTTTTTATGTTATTAAATAATTCCTCCCACGTGAGATAAGTGAGGACTTGATCTTGTGTTGAGCTTAAGCATGTTTGGCTAATTTGTTTAAAGTGATATTGTTAAAAAGTTAAATGATTTGAATGGGAAGAATGTGTAATAATGTAATTAATGGTAGGATTAATTATCAAGTCATGAGTAGGAATATGATTATGGATTTTACAGATTATTGGGAATAACGAATATTTGACATGTTCAGAAGATAATTGGAAACTTGTAATAATTAATAGAGGAATTAATTATTACATTTTAAATGGTAAATTGTTAACAAATTGATGATTGGTTAAATAGATAAGGTTTGATTAATTAATTGATGAAATAATTAATTTTCATGCATCTAATTAAGATTGGGAATTGTTTATTTGTTACGAATGTTGTCCATGATTCCCTTTTGATGCATATTAGTTTTCCATGCCTTATGTCTTCTTGGATGGAGTTTTTTAGAGATATGATATGTTGTGTGAGATGGTCACTAAATATCTTGAATTTTCTTAGCACGTTTTGAGATGATTATTGTGTGCTTGTAGAATTCGAATTTCCTAGACGAACCATTGATTGATTGGATGGGTTTAGACTTGTTAAAGAATTTGGATAATTAAGTGCTAAGTTAATTATTCAGTTGGATTGCTAAGAATAATTAATTGTTAATTAATTATAAATTAATTAGACGATAAATTGTTAATTATGTTTTGACTTATCTGAAGATTGATTTTTTATGTTAATTAATTGTTGAATTAATTAACGGGTTGGTTTTATAGTGTTTTACCAGGTATTATACCCCAATGATAAATGTATATGTGTGATTGATGAATGGGTTGTGATATAGGGGATGATGCTCCAAATACTCATAGGGTGTTAGTCATTATGTTCTAAACTAATGATAGATGTATATGTATCGTTGATAAATGGGTTGTGAGACATAGACTGATGCTCCAAATACTCATGGGGTGCTAGACAAGGCGTTCTACACCCATCATGCAAGCGAATATTCTTTTATGGGACAGGGACTGATGCTCCAAATACCCATGGGTTTTGAGACATGGACTGATGCTCTGAATACTCACAAGGGTGCTATACATGATGTTTAACACTAATTAACTAACATAGGACTATGGGTCCAATTGTTCGTGCATGAAATGAGTTTAATGGTTAATGAAGGATGTTGTGACATAATGATTTGTGAATTGATTGCGAGAAAGGGTTCAGGTTTTTTTATGAATTGGGTGGACCACTTTTAGTGTATGGGATTCGAATTAGTTTATGAAAGATTAAATTGAATAACTTATGATGTGTTATCCAAGCCAAAGTAGAAGATTGGATTTGGCCTTTACTAGATTACTTAGATGGTCTTTAGAGACATACATAGTGAGTGAATTATATGGGAGAAGTCGGGCATATGTTGAATCTCAAGACTTTCATAATAATATTTTAGTAATAGATAAATTGGAAACGATTATGTAATGATTGTGGAGTATGCATGAAGAATGAATAGTGAAGGTTCAGACACCAGCTGAGTGCGGAAGCAGGTACTTGAGTATATAGTTATATTGTACCGCTCACATTATTTTGTTCATTATTTCACTTGTTTTAAATTATTTACTAAATGTCTGAATTTGGGTTAGACACCGGTGGCCCCGGCCTACTGAGATTTATATCTCACACCCTACTCGGGCCGCCATTGCACTGGGTACCCGAGGAGATTATTTTTTGGCTTTAGGACTATGCTGTTTTCATTTACTTGAAAGTTAGGAGTAGAGGACCAAGTGGAGGCTCGGGATGCTCGAGGGAATCTCTCTTGGAACATTGAGACTTTATTTATTTATTTCTGTATTGGAATGTAAAGCATGTTATTTTGTTCAATTTTTTCTACTTTTGTATCTTTATCTTGTCATGCATGCATCTGTTGTATAATTTGGCATTGGCCACTTTTATAAAATGAGTATTATTTGTCTTCTGTTGTTTGTCATTTATGATTTAGTGCTTCCGCTATTTTTTGTTCTCCACACTGATATACCGCTGTGCAAATCTAACAAAAGGGTATAGTCTCCCCACTGACTATCCTTAGACCCTTGCTGCTAGTCGGAAGCCTCTGGCATATAGGGAGACGCGCTTGTGGTCATGGGGCCACCGGTCCGACCACCGGATTAGCGGTGACTTGGGTCGGGATGTTATAGGTTTCCCACACGTTGAACCATGTCTGAAACTCATGGGGGTATTATTGGGTTTATTCATGTATTTATAATTAAACATTGTGAAGAATTTGAATTGATAATGATTTTGGTTTACCTAGATAAATAATAAGATTTTATAGATTGATAATTTATTGTCCTGATTTAGAAATCCAATGAATTATTTTTAATGATTATATGGTTTTCCAATATGATTATTTTTCCCCCATTATTTTTTTGGTTTTTGTCAATGGTTTTAAATTAATATAATCTTGTGAAAATTATATTTGATAGACAACATAATATACTTCATCATGATAATCTAAATGGTTTATATACTAGGATTTGATATTTTTTTAAAATGTGTGATTTTCCCTTCTTTTATATTGTTTTTCCACATCTTTTTAATTAATTTTATTGATTGATTTATTTATTATTACACTTTTTACTAAATATATTCAATTTTTTATTTTCAGAAGTAAATTTTTTTATTTAATTATTTTTTATAAAAACTCATGTATTTTATGCTTTAAAATAGTTAATTTATAGTTTACGTTATTTTTATAGTCATACAATTTATTATTTAGTTTAGTATCTTAGCCTTATTGTTTAATAGTTTGACTATATTATTAATTAATTAATTAATCTTTCTTCTGCACATAAATAATGTAGTTTTCAATTTTACTTCTCATATATTAAATATTAATTAATTTTAAATAATATAATTTCTTATTAATTTTATGATTATTTTTTGTTAAATTTTTAGTATTTTATTTTCATACTTTTAATAAATTTTGTTTAGTTTTAGTTGTATCATTAATTCATTTAATTCATTGAATCTCAATTGTTTTAGATGATTTTAATTTTCAATTAATTATGTTGTTTAGACTTTATTTGTGTTTTAATTTTTTTAAAAAATTGTTTTTTGTAGATAAAGTCTCGGTTCATGGTGGCAACGTATTTAGCTTTTTACAGTGTCACAGTTTTCTGATTAAACTGTTACACTGTGACCCTGATATGGTCTCACCGTCTCCTGCATTATCTCACAAACTCTTCAAAACCGGTGCCACAATTCAACACTTTGCTGTCTCATCATTCCCTATTAATGGTGAGGCATCCCCCCCCCCCTCGGCCGTACTAACCATGACTCTCTTCCACTGGTTCCAACACCTTGCCATGTCTCTTCTTCCCAAACTGTGGCACCATATTCCTTCACGATGCAACTGTAACCTATCCTATGACCAGTTTTATCCTTCCCTTAGCACTGTTTCTAGAAATTCATGGCCTCTAACTTTTGTAACACCACTTTTTCCATCACGGTCTCGCCACTTCATCCTTCCTATCTATAGCCTCACTTCTCTCCTCACGGTGACACCAGTACCATTCGACATCTCTTCCACTATTAATCAAATCACCTCCAAAGAGGCCCAGATGCAATGAGGTCTCAATCCATAGGAAATCCAACATAGGGGAAAGAACAAGCCTCGGCTGAGGATTATAAACACAGTCTCAATCCACTATTAACAATCATATTGCTGAAATTGATGGTGTCAAAGAAAAACCTAAATTCACGGAAGCCGATTGTTGAAGATTTCTGAAGAAGATGAAAAAATTTATTGATGGTCTACAATAAAAATAAAACAAGAGTAGAAGATGACCGATGCTACATTTTTTAAGAATAGTTCATCCGTGAGTTTGATCTCATGATGAACTAGTAACTTGGATGAGATCTGAATCTACCTTCAATCGCCACAATCGTGATGTGTTGGTTCTGGAGAAGGTGAAGAAGTTCGAATCGTTAGCCGCAAATCGAGGTTGTGCCTCAAGGGAGGATAAAATGGTGCCACTTTTCTAGCGGATCCCATCATCATGATGCTGGTCAACGCAAGGAAGAACCCTTACAGTGCTGCAATTCAAGGGAGAGGAAATCCACTATCCATTGGGACACTCGCTGTTGGATCAGCTTATAGGAGAAGAACCCCCCCCCCCCCCTCATCGGTGCACTAAAGAAGAATATGTTGGGGAAATTAATTAAAATATCCAAAAACAAAAAAACTAAATAAATAAAACATATAATAATTATAATATATAACAAATATAAATTAAATAAATAAATAAGTTATAAAATAAAATATAAAATTATTTCATAATATATAAAATTAAAATATTAATATTAATAAATTAATAAAATTAAAATAACTAATATAATTATATTTAAAATAAATACATAAATGATAATAATAATAAACTTATTAAATTAATTAAAATAACATTAATTATATTATAAAATAAATTACTTAATTAACATAATAAAATAATAAACATATAATATTAAAATAATAAATTCTATTAATTTTTTTTAAAGTTATAAATATACAATTCTTAATAAGAGATTAATTAATAATAAATAACTTATACTAATTTAATGATTTTCTAACTCATTAATTAAGTTTATTCTCATTTTTTATAACTATTATTTTCTTCTCTGTTTTATGGTACAAGTTCAAAGCAGATACGAAATCCTGACAGGGTTGACTCCAATTTACTGGTCTAGAGTCAATTAATATGTAAAAACTTTTGTGATGTGTAGTTCATGAAAAAATGTACTAGTGTGGTGTGAAGATGATGAACACTTGAAGTTGGTGATTTATAGGGAGTGACATGTATCAAATGACAGTGGATATTAATGGCAGAGAAAGAAGAAGAATTTGGGGGAAACTCTCATTCTTTTTTCCACGATCACACCATTCGGGAGCAGATCTCCCGGGATAAACAAAGGGAGTATCTGGAGAGTAGAGTTGCAGGAGAAGGGCAAAAATCATGAACATCATTCATAGAGGGAGGATTCTTATTCCTCTACTCTATTTTTTTTACAATGTGTTTTCTTATTTTTAATTGAAAATGATCATCTCTTAAATACTTTTTCAGGAAATTGGAATTTCTGTTCATTCATATTTTCTTACTCTTCACTAAATTCCTTCCGATGAGAATCGAATTCCTTTGGTGAGATTAGATCTAATTATCAAATCTAAAATTGAATCCAAACCTTATGGTAATTAAAAACTCAATCCTTGATCTTTTGGTGAGATTGATCATGGATTAATTTTTTCAAATCATTAAAGTTCAAATTACATTACATTCAGCGAGATAGTTTTCTGTTATCAATGTCAAAACAGCTGTTTGTATGTGCTTTTTGATGTGGCATGCTTCGAAAACTATAATACAGAGTGTTATTTCAAATGGTGAGTAATAATTAAAAACTAATTTTAATTTTGTAAATTCAATCTAATAAAGAATAATTTTGATAACCAATAGATTTCAATTCACCTGAGCTTACCATTTTATCAACTCTTAGCACTTCAATTTAATTTTTATGTTACCTTTAGTTAGCACGATTAATTTTTGCAGTTTCATTCTCCTGTTTAGTAAATAAAACATTTTCAGCCATGTTTCATTAATTACTGATAAAAATATAAAAAATATTAGAAAGTACTAAATGTAAACATTTTTCACTGTCTCTACTGCTAAATATAGTAGAGTTTATTTTGAAAAAAACCTTAGATTTTTCACCTTCCATCTTTGTGGATCGACCCGGCACCACAGTGCTAGTGTAGGTTTAAAAATATAATTTTGAGGGTTATGAAAACCTTTGGCCACATTAAAATTTGGCATCATTTCTAGGGAAGCAATGCGTTGAGAGTCAAGGGTTTCAATAAGAAACATAAAAAACAATAATAAAAAAATCATATAAAAATATTATTTTAAAAAACAATTTACATAAACTTCATTCCTATTTGAGTTGATCATAGAAATTGCTGCTAGGATTTGATTGTTTGTTTAGTCTGATCATTTAAAAAATAAAATGTTTTGATGGCTCAAACTATTGCACTGGACCTTATTGTGTTTGTTGTGAAGATTATGGACAAACTTCCTGGAATTTTGACTATAACCAACCACAAAAGTTCCATAACATTAATGTGAATGAACAAATCATTGAGCCAGGTCCTGACATCCTAGAAAAATGTAGTCAAATTTTATCAAAACTAGATGTTAGGGAGGATGTTTAGATAACTCGGTTAAATAATACGCTTGAAATTCAAGCTAAATACACTCAATAACAAGATCAAAGAATGAAAATATAGGAAAAAATCTATTATAATTACAACAAAGGGTTAAAGAACAAGAGGAGTTTGAAGTGATAGAAAAAGAAAATGTTTATGAAAGATTTGAAAAGAAAACTAAAGAGGAAAGTGATAGTAAAACTGCGCAGCAAACTTTTTAATTTGAAAAATATGATTCTCTTTAACTAAATCGGGAAATAACTAACTCATTGAATCAAGAAAACAACATTGAAAATCCAATAATGAACATTAAATGAGTTGAGTTGGACAATTTTTAAACTTATTTAAAACATATTGAAAAAGATTTACCAATTCTTTTCATGATCCCTACTTTTGAAAATACTCATTGTTTCAGATGTTTTGAGAATAAAGTCACTCAGGTAGAAGAGATATTTGAGAATGAAATGGGGAATTTTAAAAACTATTCAATCAATTTTTCTGACATTGTGAATAATGAATCTGAACTTGAATTGGGGAATATGTTGGAAGTGAACATTAAACTGGAAAACATGGAATCCGAAAATTTTAAACTATAATTAAGAACCACTATTCTGTGGTTTGAAACTGTAAACCCAATAATTTCATAAATGTTGTTGGATGAAGATGTTGAGGTAGTGTGTTTTGAGGAATAGTTGATTGATGATTTCACTCCCTGGTTTACAAAGTAATCACTTTTATGAAATTCTATCTACAGAAATGGATTATACTGTTGTAATTTATGGGGAAAACTGTTTGAATTTGAACAATCTAGAAATTGAATTTCTTGAAGATGTATTAAACCATCCTTCCTCCATTTATGAATTGAATCACTCAAAATACATTGTTTTAGAAAGTGATCCTTCTTAACTTGAACATGAAAAATAGGTTGAACACACACTTGAATTAGGCATAATAGATTTGTTAGAAGAAATGGGTGTTCAATGTGAGCTTACTAATAAGGATATTTAGAAATAGATTTATATCTTATTCAAACCTGAATCTTTGTATAGTGATAAAATAAATTCCCTTTCCTATCTGTCACTTCCATCCTCAACTATAAAGGGTGTTGGGCCTTCTTTTGATATTGTTAGTAGTCTAGAGGAGCAATCACATGTCACTTCCAATGTTCATAATTAATTTTAGAAATTTATTGAATCTACTCTTAAACCTCATAATCATAATTTACCCACATGAACCCTTGAATTGGAATCTGTTAATGTTGAGGTTGATAAAGATAGCTTTGAGGACAATGCCACACCCTTTAAAGCACCTTCTTTGTCTTCCCTTCCTAAAAAAGTTAAATGTGAAAAATCTGAAACAACTTTGTATTTGGACAACACTATACCCACAACTGTGAAAGGGTTCTACATACGTGTTATTTCAGTCTAGGAGAGCTTAGATTCTGTTTTCTTAAGTTTTGGTGCCAAATATTTTCATTTCTCCATTATAACACACTTAGATATTATGAGAAATATTATTTTTAATTTCATTAATGTCTTCTATTGTACGCTACACCCAAAGTATCTTGCACAACATGCATCCCTGACTTGGCTTGCATTACACGCAATCATGACCTTCCACGATAGCGTGTGTTGTACGCAATACCGAGTTTCACTAAACAACGATATGTTATATAAACTAGCAGTTATCAATAGTAATACCAACTTTTTGAAATTTTATAAAATTTATCATTCGAAATGGACTTCATTTTTGGATTAGGAATATCAAAATTAGCCTAGGGTGAATTTTTGGTATTTTTCTAAAAACATTCAATTTTTGATTAATAGTTAAAACACTTGGTTACTATTCAAAAACCGATTTTTAATTTAAATAATTATTTATTTATTTAATATTATTTTAGGTCAAAATTTATTTATAATATCTATATAAGTTCAATGTAATTCATTGGAGTCATTTTATCATAATTTTAGATATGTAAAAATGTTATTGAACTTTTCACCGTCTTTTACCCACCTCCTAGGAAAATTTGGAAATTCACATAAAACATAATTTTACCGCTTCTATGAGTGGAATTTCAAAAATCCGAGAGACATGGTTAATATCAAGGACTAAAATGTGGTTCAATGAGATGAAAATAATTTTTGGTGAATAGTAACTTTTTACAGTTATTTACCACGGTTAAAAGTAAATAGGGCAATTAAGGGTAAAAATGATATTATTATTACCCTAACACATGCCCTAATTCTATTTGATAAATTTAATTCGACCAAAAACAACCTTAGGAATAAAATATGACCATTTAGGTCCACTTGGATTATATTTGGACATTTATTATTAATTTATTTAAAGAAGGGTTAAAATAGTCAAAATCAACGTTTAATAACTAAATTATTATTAATATAGGGTTATAAAAAAGATAAATTAGACTATAAATATTCAATTGGAATGATAAAAATATTTCCTAAACAATATTATTTTATTTATAATTTTTAGACATTAAATAATTCAATTTATTTATGACACAACGATGATGCAGTAACTATCTTATTAATGAAATATTAACATAATTGATGTTATAAATACCCAAATAAATGTAATTTGAGATTTTTTATGAATTCCACTAATTTTATAGATTAATATGACATGTTAGTATTGATTTAATTAACTTTGTTCTAACTAATCATGTTGTTATGATTTTCTCAAAAATCAATTACCAAATAGTGTCTAAATTGACATAATATAGTTTTTAAAACAAATATTATATTATTAATTGTTATTATATTCATAAAAATATAAGGTTCGGCCATGATACATATATCATGATAGTTATATCATTAATGGACCACTTGGGGGTCGCTTGGATGTATATGTTATGTTTATTAACTATATAATATACAAATACAAAGTGACCAGGTAAATGTCAATCTAATTAACTAAGAGTTAAAACTAAAAGATAAGGTTAATATAATGACCCAAACCTATCTAAAATCTATTTTTTGAGAGTATTTCGACCCATCCCCACATTATCTTTGAAATAAATCAAATTGGAGCTATTAAAAACCGAATATGACTTTATTATAAAATAATATTTTAAGTTTTACCAAAGGTGCCCCTCTCCTCCCTTATAAAAAGGCACCCCTTCCCACTTATCTTCAAACCCTTTTGAGCCATGAATCTCGGTCAACCCCTGCCCATTTACATTCTCAACCTCCTCAGTAACATATTAGAGGTCCTGGTCTTCTTCAAAGACAAGTTTTAGTGCCCTAAGAGGAGGTTTCAAAGAGGCGTGTCGAAGAAGAGGTAATATCTTTTACCGATTCTTTCAATTTTCTTTCTTCTTCTACTTCTTCTTCTTTAGTTGTCTCATTATAAAATAATAACATCAGTATTGCTTATATAGTGATATGTCGTTATAAATATTAAACAACCCTATTTCACCTTCTATCCATCCTACGGAAAACGAAATCACCGCACGTGCGTACGTACAGAATACTGTCTCCACGCCGTGGTGTAATCTGTTTTTGACCACCACCTTACTTGGATGGGTATAATGGTGTAAATAAATAACTATATATGATTATTTTAAATTGACATTGATTCTGAAATATTATGCAGACACTTTAATAAAATTCCACGATCATGGGAATGATATCATCGCTCGTGCGTACGTACGGACTACCGTCTCCAGGACGCGATGAGATTCATTCTCCATGTTAACCATTCATGAATGATTATAATGTACATATAATAAGTAATCATGAAATATATGACCTAATAGTGATACTGGATTTATGTATATATATATGTATTTCATCTACTTAATTCCATTCAATTCAATAAGGAAATGAAAACAGCGTTCATATGTACGTACGACCTACCGTCTCCATGAACGGTGTATTTCATTCCATTTATCGATCTATCATATATATATGTATATGATGAATATATATTACATATAAATTATGTTCTAATTTCTGGAATTATGTAAATATGGATATAAGTAAATATATCAAGAACAACAAGTCCAAACATGTACGTTAAATAAAATGATTTTACCCAAAACACTACTTTAACATGGAACTTACAAAGGAACGGGTAATATATAGTCATAAGTGAACCATATATGATATCATAACAATGAATATTATTCATTAGTAAGTCAATGAAATTATTTAAATCATTATACATGAGGTTCGGATACGTACGAAGCATATCAGACCTAAGGTAAGGGATAACTATTCCAATCTCGTTCTTATCCGAGATTGTTTATTCATAAGTATTTACTGGGGTTATTATTATCATCCATTTCCATGTTTCCTAAATATGGATTCATGTATTTTTAAAGTCCTTTTAAACCATTTTTTACTTTTAATACATGGTGTGTAAGAAATCTTTCAATTTTTAACCATACGAGGTACTTTTTGACTTTTCCGGCAAAAGTACAAGAAAATGTTTTTTTTACTTATACGGTATGAAAGTATTTTTATGGTTTCATAAATCCTTATTTTCATAAATATTCATCCACATGATTTCATGACTATTTTAAACAAAATCCTTTTCTTTTAAAATTTCATGACATTTTGCAAAAAAAATGATTTTGAAGAAGAAAGGATATTTTCCTCAAGAATTCATTTCATGTTTTTTACCAAAACCATTTTCCCTCTAAGATGAAATTATTTCATATGTGTATGTTTCAAGTATAATGTTTCTTTGATTTACACTTTTCTTATTATGAAATTATATCCATTTGTTTTGTATGGATTATGTTATGATGGGATGAAGTTTACGAAACTTATTTATTATTTGGGTTATGCTGAATGATTTATGATTGTTTTGTGGCACACGTAAGAATGATATCATTATGAGATGGGTGGAACCTATATATCCCTACAATTAATGGGGTAAATATTTATGTCTCATGAGATATACATGGCTAGAACGGTATGCTAATCTGGTTTAGTGTTACAGGACTAGAACGAGGTGTGAACTCGATTCAGAATGGGACTCTGTCCACTAAGATGGCCTTGGTAGCAATGCCTTGGCTACTATGGAAATCATAAAATGTGCTTAATAAATTCCATAATTACATGTTTTATTACCATGCTAGTTTATCATGAATAATGTTCCATTATGATCTATGCCTTGTGTACTTCCATGATTTATGTCGTTTCTCATGATTTTGATGTTCAGATTTTAGGTTCAAGATTTTCCATTCAAATGTTTATGGATTGTTTTATGTTCTCTATTCTTACTTTTACTTATAATTTTAGCTCACCCTTTTTATGTTTTCTTTTCCCTAGGATTTAAATAATGGTTTTAGGTAAGAAAAATAAAGGGGAAGACCTTTATGGGAGATGTTGAAGATCTTTCACCATTATTAGATGATTATTTACCGAGTTCCCAAAGACACTAAACTATTACGATCTTTGAGTTTTGGTTTTTGTTATGTATTAAGTATTCTGAAAAATTAATGTATTGTCCATGTACCTTAAGATCTGTGTCTCTAAAGTTGGTATCAGAGGCAAATGACATAGGAATGTATCAGATCCTTGGGAAATCTCACATGTGAGCGTTGGATGAAGCATGGATCTCCGCCCAAGGGCTTCATGAGGAAATGTCTGCCACTGGGGATGGTGGTGTGTCCAGCCAAGGGGGTGTAGCCACCCATGGAGTACTCTGATAGGTATCAATTATAGTCCACTGGAAGTAATTCCAGACTGTTATAGTTGGTATCAGAGGAATGTTTTAGTTAACCATTGGAATCTGGGATGCAGAAATTTTAGTGAGATCCCTAGAAATATTTCTAAGGTATGTCTAGGGATGTCCCTAAGGTTAATTATAAGTATAGGTTATAGTCCTAGAATTACAATAACGATATTAGAATTAAACCTAAGAAGTTAGATATTGAAGTTACTCCCCCTTTATTATGTTGTTTTACCTATCATGATTTTTCCTCTCACACAATTGTTTTTGGGTTTTTGAAAATGGCTAGAAACAGGAAGATTCACGATAATGGAGAATATGATGGACAATGGAATGATATTATTCATGATCAAGAAAATGAAATGGGATTTGGAAGGTGAAACATCGTTATTATGCCTAATCATCAATCTCATAATATGATCAATAAACTCAACTTTGGTAAGTTTCCTGACCCAGCTAATAAGAGAAAGATGGAGTATCATGATGATCATAGAGGAAAGAAAGTTCCATTTCCCTCATGTAAGTCATGTGGGAAGAGGCATAAAAGAGAATTTTTCAAAGGAACTAGATGATGCTTTGGGTGTCTAAAAGAAGGACACAAATCTAGTAATTTTAAAGGAAAAGGTTCAGTTAACACCATGGACATGGATAATGGTATTTCTACGACATCAACAATGATTAGATCTTTTAAATGATGAATGTATGGGCATTATGGAAACCAATGCCCTAAGGGAAAATATCATGAAGAGAATCGTCATGGTCATATGGGTAGTATTTATGTGGATAATGATGAGGAGACTACAAATGATATATGATATGAAAGAAGTGTTGAAGCTTGGTCAATGGTTTAAGAAGGTAGTGGAATGATTGTATGTTTATCAAGAGTTATGTGGTAATTTAATGGTACTATGGAATAAAGAAACATATAAGGATTGTTACACCATTGTTTTTCTTAAAGTATATGTTTAATAGTATGTGTAAGCATGAATGTTTATCTAGATATTTTTGGAAAAATATGATATTCACATAATGAATGGATAAGGAGGAAATAATATGTTTGATAGTATTCATGAGCTCATGATTGTTATAAGGACTAAGTGATATCATGGTTTGAGTATACAGAATTTGGGGATTTTGGAATGTGGAAAGAGTTAACTTTTTACAGCACTCATGTTTCCACTAAGGTTCAATGGGTATTAATTTTTCAAGAGAATAAATGATTAAGGTATTCACATGATTGGAATGTGATCAACAAGATATATCCGGGATAAATGATGGTATTCACATGCTCGGTAGATGACATTCCTAATAATTGTTTTCATTATACTATGATATTGGACATATGTATTTGGGATAAGCCTAAAGATTGCAATGGATTATGTTGGACACAAGTTAGTATTGTTTAAGGCTAGAACATTTTTCGATATTATTGATGGAATGTCATAATGATGTAATTTTAGAAAGTGGACAACCTACAGGTCGGGCGACAACCCATCGCGTCGGACAAGGCTGTGGGAATCGAACCGACAACCAAAGTGTGATAGGCCCTCATCTCCGACCACTCCCCTAAAGGAAGTCCCTGGTTAGTAAAAATAGTTTTATTATATTAATCAGTATGATAGATGAAGTATAAGTCCATTTTTGGAACCACATATGATTAATCTCACCATAGATGGACTTATATATATATCTTTTGCTAATAATATGTTTGAGACAGATGGAATGGCCTATCATTCTATCACATGATCTGATAAAACTTCACGGAAGACAAATTCAACTTCATTTCATTACGAGATGAAGTGGATATTGTTTATGGCACAAACAATGGTGAGATTGTACCTAAATAAAGTATGTATTCTTCTAATTAAAATTCTTCAACTTTAGGGAAATGATCTTGAAAACAAAAATGTTTTCCTAGTACTCTTATATCTGATGAATCAGATGGTACCTTAGATCATCACAAATCTATGGATTTGTTATTGTTGGCTTTTTCATTGCCCTGTTCTCTACCACTCTCCATCAGAACTAAATGGTTAGATTTCTCTTCCATATCCATATTTTTCACCTATGTTCTCCTATGTGGAAACCCAATTATTAGTTAATTTGGTTAACCTTTACGTTTCATACTTTAGTTTTTAAAGTCAAGTTTTGGTATTCCTTTTTATGATGTGTTTTTCTATTAAAGAATCTTTTGAGTAGTAAACCATTTATAACCACGACGAATTTTGAGGTTGAAATTCATTTTAAGGGGGGTAGAATTTAACACCCTTAGGTTTTATGAAAAATATTCTTGTTATTTTTATTAATGTCTTATGTAGTTCTCTACACCAAAAGGGGCTTGCACAACACGCATCCATGACTTGGCTTGCATTACATGCAATCGCGACCTTCCACGATAGCGTGTGTTGTACGCAATACCGAGTTTCGCTAAACAACGATATGTTATATAAACTAACCGTTATGAATAGTAATACCAACTTTTTGAAATTTTATAAAATTTATCTTTCAAAATGGACTTCATTTTTGGATTTGGAATATCGAAATTATCCTAGGGTGAATTTTTGGTAATTTTCTGAAAACATTCAATTTTTGATGAATAGTGAAAACACTAGGTCACTATTAAAAAACCGATTTTTTATTTAAATAATTTTTTATTTATTTAAATTTTTTAGGTCAAAATTGATACATAATACCTATATAAGTTCAATTTAATTTATTGGAGTCATTTTATAATAATTTTAGATATATAAAAATTTTATTGAACTTTTCACCGTCTTTTACCCACCTCCTAGGAGAATTTGGAAATTCACATAAACCTTAATTTTACCGCTTCTATGAGTGGAATTTCGAAAATCCGAGAGACCCGGTTAATATCAAGGACTAAAATTTGGTTCAATGAGATTAAAATAATTTTGGTGAATAGTAACTTTTTACTTTTATTTACAACGGTTAAAAGTAAATAGGGTAATTAAGTGTAAAAATGATATTATTATTACCATAACACATGTCCTAATTCTATTTGATAAGTGTAATTCGACCAAAAACAACCTTAGGAATAAATGATGACCATTTAGATCCATTTAGATTAGATTAGGACATTTATTATTAATTTATTTAAAGAAGGGTTAAAATAGTAAAAATCAATGTTTAATAACAAAATAATTTTTAATATAGGGTTATACATAAGATAAATTAGACTATAAATATTCATTGGAAATATAACAACATTTACTACATAATCGTATTTTATTTTTAATTTTTAGACATTAAATAATTTAATTTATTTATGACACAATGATGATGCGGTAATTATCTTATTAATGGAATATTAACCTAATTGATGTTATAAATACCCAAATAAATGTAATTTGAGACTTTTTATGAATTCCAATAATTTTCTAGGTTAATATGACATGTTATTATTGATTTAATTAACTTTTTTGAACTAATCATATTGTTATGAGTTTCAAAAAAATCAATTACCAAATAGTGTATAAATTGACATAAAATAGTTTTTAAAACATATATTATATTATTAATTGTTATTATATTCCTAAAAATCTTAGGTTCTGCCACAATACTTATATCATGTTAGGTGTATCATTAATGTACCACTTGGGGGTCTCTTGGATGTATATGGTATGTTTATTAACTATATAATATAAAAATACAATGTGACCTGGTAAATGTCAATCTAATTAACTAAGAGTTAAAACTTAAAGATAAGGTTAATATAATGTCCCAAACCGGTCTAAAATCTATTGGTTGAGGATATTTCGACCCATCTCCACATTATCTTCGAAATAAATCATTTTGGAGCTATGAAAAACCGATTATGACTTTATTATAAAATAATATTTTAAGGTTTTCCAAAGGCGCCCCTCTCCTCCCTTATAAAAAGGGAACCCCTTCCCACTTCTCTTAACACCCTTTTGAGCATTAAATCTTGGCCAAAACCTTCCCATTTCCCTAATAAACCTCTTTAGTAACATAATAGAGGTCCTGGTCTTCTTCAAAGTCCAATTTTAGTGCCCTAAGAGGATGTTTCAAAGAGGCGTGTCGAAGAAGAGGTAATATCCATTACCGATTCTTTCAAGTTTCTTTCTTCTTATACTTATTCTTCTTTAGTTGTATCATTATAAAGTAATAACATATGTATTACTTATATGTTGATATGTTATTATAAATATGAAACAACCCTATTTCACCTTCTATACATCCTACGGAAAACGAAATCACCGCGCGTGCGTACGTACGGAACACCGTCTCCACGTCGTGGTGTAATCTGTTTTCGACCACCACCTTACTTAGATGGTTATAATGGTGTAAATAAATAACTATATATGATTATTTTAAATTTATATTGATTATGAAATATTATACAGACACATCAATACAATTCCACGATCATGGTAATGATATCATCGCTCGTGCGTACGTACGGACTACCGTCTCCACGACGCGATGAGATTCATTCTCCATGTTAACCATTCATGAATGATTATAAAGTATATATAATAATTAATCATGAAATATATGAAATAATAATGATACTGGATCTATATATATATGTATTTCATCTACTAAATTGCATTCAATTCAATAAGGAAATGAAAACAACGTTCATGCGTACGTACGACCAACCATCTCAATGAATGCTGTATTTCATTCCATTTATCGATCTATCATATATATATGTATATTCTGAAGATATATTACATATAAATCATGTTTTACATTCTGAAATTATGCAAATCAAGATATAAGTAATAATATCAAGAAAAACAAGTCCAAACATATACGATAAATAAAACTATTTTACCCAAAACACTACTATAACATGGAACATACAAAATAACGGGTAATATGAAGTCATAAGTGAACCATATATGATATCATAACAATGAATATTATTCTGTAATAATTCAATGACATTATTTAAATGATTATACAGGAGTTTTGGATACGTACGAAGCATATCGGACCTAAGGTAAGGGATAACTATTTCAATCTCGTTCTTATCCGAGATTGTTTATTCATAAGTATTTACTGGGATTATTGTTGTCATCCATGTCCATGTTTCCTAAATATGGTTTCATGTATTTATAAAGTCATTTTTAACCATTTTTGACTTTTAATACATGGTATTTAAGGAATCTTTCATTTTTTAACCATACGAGGCACTTTTTGACTTTTCGGGAAAAAGTACGAGAAAATAATTTTTTTAACTTATACGGCATGAACGGATTTTTACGGTTTCATAAAGCCTTATTTTCATAAAGATTAATCCACAAGATTTCATGACTATTTTAAAAAAAATCCTTTTCTTTTAAAATTGCATGACATTTTGCGAAAAGAAAATGATTTTGAAGAGGAAAGGATATTTTCCTCAAGAATTCATTTCAAGTGTTTTACCAAAACCATTTTCCATCAAAGATGACATTATTTAATATGTGTATGTTTCAAGTATAATGTCACTATGATTTACATGGTTTCAATTTTCTTATTATGAAATTATATCGATTTGTTTTATATGGATTATTTTATGATGGGATGATGTTTATGAAACCCATTTATTCTTTGGGTTATGATGAAAGATTTATGAATGTTTTATGGCACCTAGAAGAATGATTTCAATATGATATTGGTGGGACCTATATCTCCCTCCAATGCATTGGGTAAAGATTTATATCTCATGAGATAGACATGGCTGGAATGGTAAGTTAATCTGTTTCAGTGTTACAGGACTGGAACGAGGAGTGAACTCGATTCAAAATGGGACTTTGTCCACTAAGATGCTCTTGGTAGCAATGCCTTGGCTACTATGGAAATCATAACATGTGCTCAATGGATTCCACAATTACATGTTTTATTACCATGATTGTTTATCATGTCTAATGTTCCTTTATGATCTATGCCTTATGTACTTCCAAGATTTATGTCGTTGCTCATGATTTTGATGTTTAGATTTTATGTTCATGTTTTTCCATTCAAATGTTTATGGATTGTTTTATGTTCTCTATGATTACCCTTACTGACCATTTGAGCTCACCATTTTTATGTTTTCTTTTCCCCAGGATTTAATGAAAGTTTTTTGGTAAGAAAACAAAAGGGGAAGATCTTTATGGGAGATTTTGAAGATCGTTCACCACTATTAGATGATTATTTTCCGAGTTTCCAAAGACACTAAACTATTACGATCCTTGAGTTTTGGTTTTTTGTTATGTATTAAAAATTCCGCAAAAGTAATGTATTGTCCATGTACGTCATGCTTTGGGTATCTACAGTTGGTATCAGAGGCAAAGAGATAGGAATGAATCTGATCCTTGGGTACCCTCACATGTGAGCGTTGGACGAATCATGGCTCTCTGCCCAAGGGCTTCATGTGGAAATGGATGTCACTGGGGATGATGGTGCATTCCACCCAGGGGGTGTAGCTATCCATGGAGTGCCTTGATAGGTATAAATTATTATCCACTGGAATTAATTCCAGACCGTCATAGTTGGTATCAGAGGAAAGGTTTAGTTAACCTTTGGAAACTAGGATGCAGAAACTTTAGTGAGATCCCTAGAGGTATTTCTAAGGTATGTCTGGGGATGTCCCTAAGGTTAAGTATAAGTATAGGTTATAGCCCTAGAGTTACAGTAACGATCATAGAAGTAAACCTAATATGTTAGATATTGAAGTTACTTCCCCTTTATTATGTTGTTTTACCTATCATGATTTTTTCCTCTCACACTATTCTTTTTGGGTTTTAGAAAATGGATTGAAACAGGAAGGTTCACGATAATGGAGAATATGATGGACAATAGAATTATATTCATCATGATCAAGTAAATGAAATGGGATTTGGAGGGAGAAACATCATTATTATTCCTAATCAGCAATCTCATCTTTGGTATGTTTCATAACCCAGCTAATAAGAGAAAGATGGAGTTTCATGATGATCATAGAGGAAAGAAAGATCAATTTCCCTCATGTAAGTCATGTGGGAAGAGGCATCAAGGGGAATGTTTCAAAGGAACTGGAAGATTCTTTGGGTGTGGAAAAGAAGGACACAAAGCTAGTAATTGTAGAGGAAAAGGTTCAGTTAACACCATGGACAAGGATAATGGTATTTCTACGACATCAACAATGATTAGATGTTTTAAATGTGGAATGTATGAGCATTATGCAAACCAATGCCCTAAGGGAAAATATCATGAAGAGAATCAGAATGGTCATATGGGTAGTATTTATGTGGATGATGATGAGGAGACAAAAAATGATATATGAAATGAAAGAAGTGTTGAAGCTTCGTCAAAGGTTTAAGAACGTAGTGGAATGATTGTATGTTTATCAAGAGTTATGTTGTAATTTATAGGTACTATGGAATAAAGAAACATATATGGATTGTTACACTATTGTTTTTCCTAATGTATATGTTGAATGGTATGGGTTACCCTGAATGGTTATCCAAATATTTTTGGAAAGAAGATGATATGCACATAATTAATGGATAAGGAGGAAATAATATGTTTGATAGTATTCATGAGCTCATGATTTTTATAAGGACTAAGTGATATCGTGTTTCAGTATACAGAATTTTGGGATTTTGTTATGTGGAAAGAGGTAACTTTTTATAGTAATCATGTTTTTATTAAGGTTCAATGGGTATTCATTTTTCAAGAGAATACATGATTAAGGTATTCACATGATTGGAATGTTCTCAACAAGATATATCGGGGATAAATGATGGTATTCAAATGATCGTAGATGACATTCCTAATAATTGTTTTCTTTATACTATGATATTGGACATATGTATTTTGGATAAGCCTAAATATTTCAATGGATTATGTTAGACACAAGTTAGTGTTGTTTAAGGCTAGAACTTTTTTCGATATTATTGATGGAATTTCATAATGATGTAATTTTAGAAAAAGGGCAACCTGCAGGATGGGTGACAACCCGTCGCGTCAGACAAGGCTGTGGGAATCTAACCCACAACCGAAGTGCGAAAGGACTTCATCTCCTACCACTGGCCTACCGGAAGTCCCTGGTTAGTAGATACAAGTTTTATTATATTAAGCATTATAATAGATGAAGTATAAGTCCATTTTTGGAACCACATACGATTAATCTCACCATAGATGGACTTATATATATATATCTTTTGCTAACCTTATTTTTTAGACAGATGGAATGACCTATCATTCTATCACATGATCTGCTAACACTTCACAGAAGACAAATTCAACTTCATTTCTTTAAGAGATTAAGTGGAAATTGTTTAAGGCACAAACAATGGTGAGATTTTACCAAAATAAAGTAAGTGTTCTTCTAATTCAAATTCTTCAACTTTAAGGAATTAATCTTGAAAACAAAACTGGTGTCCAAGTACTCTTATATCTGATGAATCAGATGGTACCTTAGATCATCACAAATCTATGGCTTTGTCATTGTTGGATTTTTCATAGCCCTTTTCTCTACCACTGTCCACCAGAACATGATGGTTAGATTTCTCTTCCATATCCATATTTTTTACCTATGTTTTCCTATGTGGAAACCCAGTGATTAGTTAATTTGGTTAACCATTACGTTTCATACTTTAGTTTTTAAAGTCAATTTTTGGTATTCCTTTTTAAAATGTGGGTTTCTATTAAATAAACTTTCGAGTAGTAAACCATTTATAACCTCGACGAATTTCGAGGGTGAAATTCATTTTAAGGGGGGAAGAATGTAACACCTTGAGATTTTATGAAAAATATTCTTTTTAATTTCAGTAATGTCTTGTGTTGTACGCTACACAAAAATGAGTTTTTACAACACGCATCCCTGACTTGTCTTGCATTACACGAAATCGCGACCTTCCACGATAGCGTGTGTTGTACACAATACCGAGTTTCGCTAAAAAACGATATGTTATATAAACTAGCTGTTATGAATATTAATACCCACTTTTTGAAATTTTATAAAATTTATCTTTTTAAATGGAGTTCATTTTTTGATTCGAAATATTAAAATTAGTCTAGGGTGAATTTTTTGTATTTTTCTAAAAACATTAAATTTTTGATGAATAGTGAAAACACTGGGTTACTATTCAAAAACCGATTTTTTATTTAAATTTTTTTTATTTATTTAAATTTATTTTAGGTCAAAATTGATACATAATACCTATATAAGTTCAATGTAATTCATTGGAGTCCTTTTACAATAATTTTAGATATATAAAAATTTTATTGAACTTTTCACTGACTTTTACCCACCTCCTAAGAGAATTTGGAAATTCACATAAAACGTAATTTTACTACTTCTATGAGTGGTATTTAGAACATCCAAGAGACATGGTTAATATCAAGGACTAAAATGTGGTTCAATGAGATGAAAATAATTTTTGGTAAAAGGCAACTTTTTACTTTTATTTACCACTATTAAAAGTAAATAGGGTAATTAAGTGTAAAAATGATATTATTATTACCATAACACATGTCCTAACTCTATTGGATAAGTGTAATTCGGACAAAAATAACCTTAGGAATAATATATGACCATTTAGGTCCACCTGGATTAGATTAGGACATTTATTATTAATTTATTTACAAAAGGGTTAAAATAGTTAAAATCAAAGTTTAATAATTAATCATTTTTAATATAGGGTAATACATAAGATAAATTAGACTATAAATATTAATTGGAAAGATAAAAATATTTCCTACATAATAAAATTTTATTTATAATTTTTAGACATTAAATAATTTAATTTATTTATGACACAATGATGATGCAGTAATTATCTTATTAATGAAATATTAACATAATTGATGTTATAAATACCCAAATAAATGTAATTTGAGACTCTTTATGAATTAAAATAATTTTATAGGTTAATATGACATGTTATTATTGATTTAATTAACTTTTTTTGAACTAATCATGTTGTTATAATTTTCAGAAAAATAAATTACCAAATAGTGTCTAAATTGACATTAAATAGTTTTTAAAAAAAATATTATATTATTAATTGTTATTATATTCCTAAAAATCTAAGATTCGGCAAATATACTTATATCATGATAGTTTTATCATTAATGGATCACATTGGGGTCTTTTGGAAGTATATGGTAAGTTTATTAACTATATAATATAAAAATACAAAGTGACCTGGTAAATATCAATCTAATGAACTAAGAGTTAAAACTAAAATATAAGGTTAATATAATGACCCAAACCTATCAAAAATCTATTTTTTGAGACTATTTCGACCCATACATACCTTGTCTTCTAAATAAATCAATTTTGTGCTATTAAAAACCGAATATGACTTTATTATAAAATATTATTTTATGTTTTTCCAAAGGTGCCCCTCTCCCCCCTTATAAAAAGGGAACCCCTTCCCACTTCTCTTCACACCCTTCTGTGCCTTGAATCTTTGAAAAACCATGACCATTTCCCTTATCAACCTCCTTAGTAACATACTAGAGGTCCTGAACTTCTTCAAAGACAAATTTATGTGCCCTAAGTGGAGGTTTCAAAGAGGCGTGTCGAAGAAGAGGTAATATACGTTACTGATTCTTTCAAGTTTCATTCTTCTTCTACTTATTCTTATTTAGTTGTATAATTATAAAGTAATAACAGAAGTATTACTTATATACTAATATGTTATTATAAATATTAAACAACCGTATTTCACCTTCTATCCATCCTACGGTAAACAAAATCACCGCACGTGCGTACGTACAGAATACCGTCTCCACGTCGTGGTGTAATCTGTTTTTGAACACCACCTTACATGGATGGGTATAATGGTGTAAATAAATAACTATATATGACTATTGCAAAGTTATATTTATTCTGAAATATTATACAGACACTTGAATACAATTCCACGATCATGGGAATGATATCATCGCTCGTGCGTACGTACAGACTACTGTCTCCATGACGCGATGAGATTCATTCTCCATGTTAACCATTAATGAATGATTATAAAGTATATATAATAATAATCATGAAATATATGACATAATAATGATACCAGATTTATATATATATATATATATATATGTATTTCATCTACTTAATTCCATTCAATTCAATAAGGAAATGAAAACAACGTTCATGCGTATGTACGGCCTACCGTCTCCATGAACGGTGTATTTCATTCCATTTATCGATATATCATATATATATGTATATGATGAATATATATTACATATAAATCATGTTTTACATTATAGAATTAAGTAAATCAGGATATAAGTAATAATATCAATAAAAACAAGTCCAAACATGTACGATAAATAAAACGATTTTACCCAAAACACTGCTTTAACATGGAACTTACAAAAGAAAGGGTAATATAAAGTCATAAGTGAACCATATATGATATCATAACAATGAATATTATTCTGTAATAATAAATTAAATTATTTAAATAATTATACAGGAGGTTCGGATACGTACGATGCATATCGCACCTAAGGTAAGGGATAACTATTCCAATCCCATTCTTATCTGAGATTGTTTATTCATAAGTATTTACTGGGGTTATTGTTATCATCCATTTCCATGTTTCCTAAATATGGTTTCATGTATTTTTAAATTCATTTTTATCAATTTTTGACTTTTAATACATGGTATGTAAGGAATCATTCATTTTTTAACCATACGAGGTACTTTTTGACTTTTCTGGCAATAGTACGAGAAAATGTTTTTTTAACTTATACGGCATGAACAGATTTTTACGGTTTCATAAAGCATTATTTTCATAAAAATTCATCCACAATATTTCATGAATATTTTCAACAAAATCCGTTTCTTTTAAAATTTAATGACATTTTGCGAAAAGAAAATGATTTTGAAGAAGAAAGGATATTTTCCTCAAGAATTCATTTCAAGTGTTATACCAAAACCATTTTCCATCTAAGATGACATTATTTCATATGTGTATGTTTCAAGTATAATGTATCTATGATTTACATGGTTTCACTTTTCTTATTATGAAATTATATCCATTTGTTTTGTATGGATTGTGTTATGATGGGATGATGTTTGTGAAACCCATTTATTATTCGGGTTATGATGAATGATTTATGATTGCTTTGTGGCACAAGTAAAAATGATTTTAATATGAGATGGGTGGGACCTATATCTCCCTCCAATTAATTGGGTAAAGATGTATATCTCATGAGATAGACATGGCTGGAACGGTAATTTAATGAGGTTTAGTGTTACAGGACCGGAATGAGGAGAGAACTTGATTCAGAATGGGACTTTGTCCACTAAGATGATCTTAGCAGCAATGCCTTGGATACTATAGATATCATAACATGTGATTAATGGATGCCACAATTACATGTTTTATTACCATGCTTGTTTATCTTGAATAATGTTCCTTTATGATCTATGCCTTGGGTACTTCCAAGATTTATGTCATTGCCCATGATTTTGATGTTTAGATTTTATGTTCATGTTTTTTCATTCAAATGTTTATGGATTGTTTTATGTTCTCTATGCTTACCCTTACTAAGCATTTGAGCTCACCCTTTTTATGTTTTCTTGTCCCCAGGATTTAAAGAAATGTTTTAGGTAAGAAAACAAAAGGGGAAGATCTTTATGGGAGATGTTGAAGTGCTTTCCCCACGATTAGACGATTATTTTCCGAGTTTCCAAAGACACTAAACTATTACTATCCTTGAGTTTTGGTTTTTGTTACATATTAAGTATTCCGCAAAAGTAATGTAGTGTTCATGTATCTCAAGAATTGGGTCTCTACATCCATTAAAAACAATTGGTTCAAAAACATGTGGTAGTTCCTACTAAGGAAACCAAATCCACCATGTGACTATGGTTAGTTCTAGGTGAGTTCGGTTGGGGACTATAAAACTAGTGCTACATGGGAGGCAACCCATGGTTTTGTTTGATTTTCATAAAACACAAAAAAAAATTGTACTTAAATAAATTCTAACTGAAGAATGAAAGCTCAGTGCTTCATGAGAGCCAACCCATGATCTATCTTTGTTTTTTACTTTTTCACTATTTTTTGTTGAATAAAGTGTTTCTTTTCTAGCTTATGCTTTTTATGTATCTTCTAAGAATTTTTGTCACTTTATGCTTGCCTTGTGATTTTTTAGATCTTGCTACTAGTGTCATCTATGGAGTGGAATTACTATGCTGAAGGAGTAATGAATGTTTAAGTCAAGGAAGTACCTTAATGTTAATTTTTTTTTCATTTTTATACTCCTTAATGCTTTTCAAAAAATCTGATGCAAGTCGTGCATACTTAAGAAAAAAAATTCTTATTCTTGTCACTTTGTTGTTAAAATTTTCTGCACATGTCACCTTGCTGTAAAAAAAATCTGCATGTTTATCTTTTCATAGAATTTAATTCCATTTATTTCTAAAACCCATTCACATTAATAAATTATGTGGGGGGGGCATGCAGGATGTGAAATTTTGTATTGAATATTTTTTGGTTGGGGTGTTATAATTCATTTTTTATGCTCTTTTGAACATTCTATATGAGTCAAAAATTCTGAAATGTTACACCTTACCTACTATACAACCACATTTTTACATGCTATTTCTTGATCTATATTCAAAATATGTGTCACTAACTAAAATGTAAATGCATGTCTTTGGTTAATGAACCTGCTGTTTAATTATAACCTTTGAGGAAAACATTATTTTTTAACTTCAATGAGACCCTTGATACATATCATTATTCTACAAAATTTAAAATCTCTTTTGAACCTTAATTGATTAGTTGTTCATCATTACATTTTGAAGTCATCTTTGGGGACAATTTATGGGTTTTAAATGTGGGGGAGGGGGTCAATTATTGACTGTGCTAAACTGTACATAATTGTATGCCCTAAAATTCCCGCTACAACTTCAAACATTTTTTTGTAAAAAATGGTTAATTATTTTCAAAATTCTATCATAATTTTAGGATTTACATTGTACCCAATTGTGTCTTTCATAAGGATGATTCTTGATTAGTAGTTCAGAACATAATTTATTCTGAAATTACTGAGATTGGATGATTGCTGAGTGAACATGTTTTTTCAATCAATGGATCATCAGTTTAGGAATTAATTTTGAGATTGATTTGGGTATAATGGTAGTGGTATAATGATCATAACCCTTGGAACTGGATGTTCTATTTTTATCCTAGGGGAATAATTTCTATTTTATTATTTAAGTAATCACCTTAATGAGCCAATATAAATGGTTTTCATAAAAATATTTTGAAAATGGAGTATTTTGGGCATCTGGGATCCCACAGTGAATCTCTAAGACCATATATTATGGGGTTTTTTTTGTTTACAATAATCTCTATCCACCTCTTGAATAATTTCAAATGCACAGTGCTTAGCACTTAGATACATGGTTTGGAAAATAAATAAATAAAGTGTATTGGGTCAAAAATGAGTTCATTAAGGTGAGGGGAATGATGAACACCAGATGAAGAAGGGGAAAATTTGTTTATATGGAAATAATTTAAGTTGTATCCACAAGTTGATTGAGAGAATAAATATTTTTTTAGACCCTAAGAGTGAGTCAAAGTACAATATTTCATTGGTTATGTTATTGATTCCACATTAAATTAACATGTTTACACTCTAGGAATTAGATATTAGATTTGAATTGAGATGAGTCACTAAGTAGTATCACATATGAGGTAGGAAACCCCCATTGATTGATGATTATTATCTTTCTAGATTACTATTTCAGTATTCGTTCTAGGAAGGAAATCATTTTAACAATTCATTTTCTAAAATCTTTTTGACAGTTTCATAGCCCTCCACCTTTTAATTATTGGACATGTTACTACTTGAGATTAATCATAAAAGATACTTCTATTTTTAAAATTTTATATAAAACATGGGATTGATTGAGGAAAAACAATGTTTAAGTGTGGGGGAATTTGATGTGGCCTTATTTTACATATTTTTTCCACATTTTTTAATTAATTTTTAATGATTTATTTATTTATTATTCCACTTTTTACTAAATTAATGAACTTTTGTATTTTCAGAAGTAAATATGTTATTTAACCTTTTTTTTGTAAAAATTGAAGTATTTTAAGCTTTAAGATAGTTAATTTATAGTATACCTTATTTTTATAGTCTTAAAATTTATTATTTAGTTTAGTATCTTAGCCTTTGTATTTAATAGTTTTAATTTATTATTAATTAATTAATTAATCTTACATCAGCACATAAATAATGTAGTTTTTAATTTGACATCTCATATATTAAATATTATTTAATTTCATTTACTATAATTGCATCTTAATTTGAATATTATTTTAAGATTAATTTTCAGTATTTTATTTGGAAACATTTACTAATTTTCTTTAGTTTTAATTGCATTATAAATTCATTTAAGTCATTGAATCCGAATTTTTTGTAGATTTTTATTTTCAATTAATTATGTTGTTTAGAAATTATTTGATTTTTAATTTGTTTTTTAATACTTTGTTGTTTGTACATAAAGTCCACAGTCACAATGGCACTGTATCTATCTTTTTATGGGCAACAATTTGCCGATTAAACTGTACCACTTTGACCCAGATACTGTCTCACTGTCTCCTGATTTATCTCACAGACTCTTCAAAATCGGTGCCACACATCAAAACTTTACTGTCTCACCATTCCCTATCAATAGTGAGACATCCCTCCGGCCCTTTACCCCATGACTCTCTTATAATGGTTCCAGCACCCTGCCACGTCTCTTCTTCCTAGCATGTGTAATTGTATTCCTTCATGGTGCCACTGTAACCTCTCCTATAACCAGGTTTATCCTTACCATAATACCATTTCTAGAATATCATGGCCTCCATCTTCTATAACACCGCTTTCTTCCTCACAGTCTCACCGCTACATCCTACCTTTCCACAACCTCACTCCTCTCCTCATGGGGACACCAGTATTGTTTTCCATCTCTTCCACCGTTAATCAAATCACCTCCACAGAGTCCCAGAGCCAATGAGGTCTCAATCTATAGGAAATACAACACAGGGGAAAAAACAAGCCTCAGGTGAGGATGATGAACATAGATTCAAGCCACTTTTAAAAATCATATTTCTGAAATTGATGGTGTCAAAGAAAAACATAAATCAATGGAAGCCGATCGTTAAAGATTGCTGAAGAAAATGATCAAATTTTCTGATCTGCTACAAGAAAAAGAAACCAACTGATGAAGATGATTGATACTACATTTTTTAATAACAGGTCCACACTGAGTTCGATCTCATGATGAACTAGTCACTCGGTCGATATTCAAAGTTGCCTAAAATCATTGCTATTGTGACGTTCCCATTCTGTAGAAGGTGAAGAAGGTCGAACCGTTCACCGCAAATTGAGGTCGCGCCTCGAGGGAGGAGAAACCAGTGCAACTTTTCAAGGGAGAGCCATCTGTCACGATGTCGTTCACTGCAAGGACAAACCCATCCAGCGCTGCTATTCAAGGGAGAGGAAATACACTGTCTGTCGGGACACCCATCGTTGGATTGGCTTACAGGAGATGAAACCCCCCCTTTCAGTGCACTCGAGAAGAAGGTGGAAAATATTTAAAAACAAATAAAAATAATAAAATAAATAAAACATATAAAAATTATAATATATAAAAATTATAAAATAAATAAGTAAATAAGTTATAAAATAAAATATATAGTGATTTAAAAAAATATAAAATTAAAATATTAATAACAATATATAAATAAAATTAAAATAACTAATAAAATTAGATTTAAGATAAATACATCATTGTTAATAATAATAAATATATTAAATTCGTTAAAATAAACATTAATAATATTATAATGTAAATTAAATAATTAAATTAATAAAACAGTAAACTTATAATATTAAAATAACAAAATTAATTACATTTTTTAAAGTTATAAATATACAATCTTTAATAATATCTTAATTAATAATAAATAACTTATATTAATTTAATGATTTTCTAACTCTTAAATTATGTTTATTTTAAATTTTTTAACTAATTTTTTCTCTATTTTATTGTGCAGGTTCAAGGCAGATATGGAATCCTGACCGGGTTTACTCCAACGAACTGGTTCGGAGTTAGTTATGAGGGAAAAGTAAAGTGATGTGTAGTTCATGAAAACACATACGTGTGTGGTGTGAAAATGAAGAACACTTGAAGTCAGTGATTTACAGGGAGTGATGTGTAGAAAATGATTGTGTATATTAATGGTAGAGAAAGCAGAAGAATTTGAGGGATACTCTCTTTCTTTTTTCCACGATCACACCATTCGAGAGAGGATCTCCTGGGAGACACAAAGGTGGTAGATAGATACTGGAGTTATAGGAAAATTGTAGCAAATCATGAACATCATTCACAGAGGGAGGACTCTTCTTCCTATTCACTGATTTATGTACAATATATTTACCGCTTTTGAATTGGAAATGATAATCGCTTAATTTATTGTTCATGAAATTAAAATTTCTATTGGTTCATATTTTTTTCTTCTTCATTAAATTTCCTCCAATGAGAACCGAATATCTTTAGTGAGATTAGATCTCATTCTCAAATCTAAAATTGAATCGGCACCTTCTCGCAATTATAAATTAAATCCTTGGTCTTTCGGTGAGATTGATATTGGATTCATTTTATCAAATATTTAAAGTTGAAACTACTGAAACTTTCAGCGAGATAGTTTTTTGTTAACGTCATTAAAAAAACTTGTTGTACGTGGTTTTTGATGTGGAAAAGTTCAAGAACTATAATACAGAGTGTTATTTATTCTGGAGAGGAATAATTAACTACTAATTTTCAAGGTGTGAATTCAATCTAATGAAAAATCGTTTTTATAAACAGTATATTTTAATTCACCCATGCTTACCATTTGATCATCTCTCACCAGTTATGTTTACTTTTTTATGTTATCCTTACTTAACATAATTATATTTTGTTGTTTCATTCTCCAGTTTAGTAAATAGAAAATTCCCATTTATGTTTCATTATTGATTAATAAGAAAATATAAAAAATATTAAATAGTAATAAATATAAACATTGTCCACTCTCTCCAATCCTGACAACAATGGAGTTTATTTTGAAAAAAACTTAGATTTCTCACCTTCCTTCTCTGTGGATCAACCCTCCACCATTGTGGTAGTGTAGGTTTATAAATGTAAATTTGAGGGCCATGAAGACATCCGACAACATCAATGCGCATTCAAATCTCTAAAGTTATGAGTGGAAACATAGGTCATGTTGAACATATGAATGTACTAAAGAAGCCGTAACATTCCATTTAATATTTTATATGAAAACATAAGTTCTTGTTCTGTGTTTCTTCTAATCAACTTGTTATTGAAAAATGTATAAATGTGATAAATCAATTCATTCCATTATATAGTTCTTATACTAGGAAATAGTTTTCATAGATATTTATCATTTGGAAGGAGATGATGACAAATGTTTGAATATTATTATGATTTCAAAGAAAGTGGAAGAAATTGACAATATAAAAAGGGATGTGTTTGATGGAATATTTTATATTAAGAACATCCCAAGTATTTTAAATAAAAAATAGGGAAGAAAATATTTAACTATAAGTAGAATAATTATGAATCCATTTTTATCTATGAAAAAGAAATTATAAGACATTAAAGCTATGATTCAGGTATAATCATTATCCCAAGAAGATAAATTGATAAACTTTTTATTGTTTTGAAACAAATTCATCAAAAGTAATTTGTTATAAGTGGATTTATATGTTATAATGAAATTTTTTGATGTGAAATCAAATTATAAATGGGGGCTAAAACCCATCATTGTTTTGGAGATAATAAAAAGAAAATTGGAGTTTCATGGAAGATCCAATGTCATTTGACATGGAGGGATTAAAAAGATTAAACCTTCTACATTTTATAATTATTGAGAAGAGTACTCAAGTGAATTCATTAAAAGAACATGCAGATTCTTCTAGTGTAAGATGCCAGATCATTGGGAAAAATAATATAGATGTGATGTGAAGAATCTAGTCAATAAAAAGAACATGGGGAGTTTTCAAAAGAATTAAGTACTATATGTTCAAGGATTTTGGAAATTATCTAAACTAGTTCCCTAATCCAATGGATAAGGAGGATAATAAGCCAAAAAAACCTATGATGTTAAAGGATTGGGAGAATTCATATGAAATCACAACCGCTGAAGTGAATCCTGATTTTTAGGAATAATTTTCATCTACTCTCAAATTAGGGATTCAATGTGTATATTTTTATGAAGAATCCATATGAAAATATAATCCATTATTTAAAGTTAATATGATCTAGATAATTAGTTATCCCTCCATACATAGATTCCATATACATTTTTTGTATAAGGAAATTATATCTTGTTTTCCAAATAAACCTATGATCCTTTAATAGTGAAATGATGAACCTAAAACTCCAATATATATTGTTTTCATTAATATAACATATTATTTATAAAATAAAGGCTGAATTATCTTTTGGATTCATATATAATTTTAATGTGAATTTATTTTGTGAAATAATTCTTACATATTTGGGAATATATGATCAAGGTATATACATTTTGTCGTATGACTTCATGAGTGAGTAAAATTATTTTTATGTTGATCATGTAATGATATGAGATCAAATAAATTTAATCATTAGGTTTCCATCTAGTTCAGACACATTTTGGGGGTGTCTTAGGGATAAATATTTATAGAATGGATTATGTTGAAATTTAGTTATTATTTATTGAGGTTAATTTTTGATTATTCATAATGGATAACATGTGTTAATAATCTTTGGTTTGGGAAATATAGAGGAAAAATGAATGTATTAACATTATTTTATTGATTTTTTTTATCCATTAAAATTTAATTTGAGTTATTTTAGAAGGAAAAATACATCATGAATATTATTTTCAAATATAAATTGATGATGTGTAAATTGATCAAATCATTAAAAAGGATTTAATTATGATTATAGAATAGAAATAAATAATGTAAGAATATTTATTTGGGTTTACTATATTGATACATCAAAATTAATAATATGATTATGAAATAAAATGCTTTGCTTTTACATAAATTTCAAATTAATTGACTTTATCTTCACAATTTATTGATTTATTGTCTTATTATTGTCAGCTTTTTCCTCACCATGTTCTCTATAACTCTATAAACATCCTTGGGTATTAATTTTCTATTCAATCTCTAATGTTTCACTTCCCACTTACTTTATTATATTTTGAAATTTAGTTTTAGTTATTTCAGATGACCAATATATATCCCTTTCATTTTTTAAGATGGATTTTTAAAAACTTTCTTAAAAAGTGGTTTTACAGAAATTAATTTTCCAATATCAAATCCTGGATAACTAAGCATATTTTCACCCGGAGTTATTAGGGCATATTGTTTCAATTTAAATTATTTTCCACAATAGATTCTGTTACAATCCCCACCGATCATATGGGGACAATAATTTAATATTATATGACTATCATAACCTATAAATTAATTTTGAATCTGTTAATAGGGTTATATAGTTTATGATATATATATATATATATCTCATACTCAATATAAATGTGTTGATAAATTAATAGAAATCTATCACTCAATTTTCAAAAAATTCATTTTATTCGTCAGAAATAAGCCTTCTTAAAAATTATTTTTTGTTTTTTTCTCTAATAAAATGTTATAATAAATGAATATTAGCTTTATAAATTTCATTTTATGAAAAATATATCCATTTTAGAATCTGTTTATCAAAATTAGTTTATGGTGATTTTTTTTCTGAAAAGTTTGAGTTTTCACTAAATTGTGAAGAGTAATTATTTTTGTTGAAACAATACATTAATTTAAATTATCAAAAAATGAAATTATATATTTATAAATTTAATATTTTTATTAATTATTTTTGATTTAAAATAATCCAATTATTTTTTTAATGAAATTTATACCTAAATGTTGTAGAAGAAAATTTTTATACTTAAAATGAAATTTCATCAAAAAACAATTTTTCATTGGGTTTTACGTTTTATTCATAAAATTATTTCTTCTAAATATATATGTTGAACCATTAAAATGTGATTATATATTTGTAATCATGTGTTCCAAATATGGAAAATCGGTATCTTTAATATTTGGAGAATATGAATTTTAACCATCATAGTATTTCTCACCTCAGTAAAGAGTAAATCAAGTTAATGTATTTTAAAACCAAGTCATGATTCCATAATTTTTCATCATAATTCATATTGGATAAATTTAATTATACCCCCGTCAACAAACTATGTAAATTGTTTTTTGAGTGGATACTTTTCCATTAAATTGACAATTATTATTTTTAATGAAAAGAAAAATACAAAGTGTCACTATCTTACGTTAAAATATATCTTATGTATTCATACATGGACCAAAGATTATTGTGAAACATTATTAATTAAAATATTATGAATAATAAATTATATTCTTGATGGTAATTTATTTATAATTTTTAGTTATTCAATAACGACCATAAATTTTATGCAATTCTAACCCAATAATTCTTTAATTAGTAGAAAATTAAAAAAAAAATAGAAATATTAAATGAAATAAAATTTGAGTGAGTAATAGTGTTAAAATAATTTTTTTATGTTTTACCAACCTATTAGTTTGGATTTAATGGAATCTATTATAATTAAAAAAATATTTATGATTTATCATTCAAATTAAATGAAAAGTGTCCAAATTGATGTTAATTATTTTTAATCAAAATATTATTTTATTATATTATTAGAAAATAATTTAAATCATGAAGGTGGAAAAGGGAGATATTATATTTTCTGATCTTTCAGCTCTTTTCAATTTATGAAATAATTTTCACCTTATAAGTAATTTTACGAACCATTAATATTGAAAAGGATGTTACAATGGGTAGGGATAAAATAGGTTTACTAAGTGGTTAAACCAAAAGAAATTTTTTACAATACCGTATAAACCAATAATTTTTTTTCAATATTTATATATAAAAATTCTCATTCCTTATATTTAAATACCTATCCATATTAATTCATTTTTCTAAATAATTTCTTTTTTTATTTTAAACATTTATGAAATTATAAAAGTTCTCCTCAACTAAATTATGATATGGAACCTCCTACCCTTAATTCATCACACCTTTTTTTCCTTTCATATCGACCATACCCATAAAAAATACATTATCAACTTCTATATTGATGCTTCTGTTATTTGGTTTTGAGGTATTATACAATTTATTTTCAGTATGGTATTTATCACTTAGGTTACCTATGTGTTTTTGGTGAAAAAATAGATATTTTGTGCATGAAATATGGTAGTGCACTGTTAGAAAACATTTTGGGGAAACCATACCCCCTCATCTTGGAAACCATTCAATAAATTCCCATTTTGGACAGTGGCGACTGCACAATTGTCTTACGGTTTTACAGACCAGGTGGTGTAACCATGAAAAATGTTTTTCTTGGATAATGGAAACTACATGGTTGTCTCTTGGTCTAAAAAACCAATAGGAAAATGGTGTCACCTGTCGAGTTCATTAAGAAATAGAAATTTACCCTTCTTCCCTCTTCAATTTCACCCCTAAATTACCTCATATTCTCCCCATAAGGTATTTTAGTCATTGTGAGTTTATTCCAAGCCTTCATGAAACCATTGAGAAATATTTTTTGGGTGGTTTTGGTAAACTTTCATCAAGAAATCATCATATATGTTATTTCATCTTTTTAAATCTCTCATTATAGGGTTAAAATTTACTTTTTCTTAGGTTTTCCTTTTTATAGTAGGTTGTTTGACCTAGTGAGAAATTGATCTAGTGTTTTTTTGGTAAATTTTGATGGTTGTTTTCAATATTTACTTTATATGGTCTTGTTGTGGGGTGGCTCTAGTTTTTTATCATTTTCTAGAGGTTTCTAATCTTGAGGTATGTAGTTCCAATATCTTATGTTAATAAATGATTTTGGCTTGCTTTATTGGTTGTTGAAATTTTTTGTAGGGATTGTTTATGTGGTCTAAAATATGTTTTGGAAAGGGTTTGAGATTCACATGTGGTGAAAAAATTGTTTTCTAAAGAAAAGTGGTATTTCTCGAGCTATGATTTGTTGTGGTGTTTCTTAAATATGTATTATGACTTATATAAAATGTACGAAGCATGTTTTAAAAAAATTTTAAATGTGAGAATTTGATAAATGTGGATTTTCAAAGAGAAATGAGATTTTTTTCAAGGTACATTCTTATTTGTGAAACATAAATGTGTTTTTGATTTGTGAATGTGAAGTGAAGCATGTAATAAAATAGATTTAATGTTAGTATGAATTTCATAGGGGATTTCCCCATGGATATGGTTGGATTCCATATGTGATCTTCTTCTTTTTTGTTTTCAAATGGGTACATGAATTGTGAATGTGGTTCCAAATGTGTTTCCAAATGATTTTTGTGTTCATGTTAAAATGAAAGTGGATTTTTTTTATAGAAAATGGTTATTTCCTTGTGTGTTCATGATTATTGGAATGTTTATGTGTATTTGATGATTTCTGAGACATGTGAAATGGAATTTGAGCACAATGGGAACATTGGGTATCCATGTTTGTGAACTAAAACTAATACACTAGTGGACTCAACATTGGTGAGGCAAATCTTATTCTAGAAGGATATATGATACAACACTAACTAAATGTGTGATATTATTAGATACCATTAGAATTTGGGATGATATCCTATATAGTCGATCATGAAAAGGAACACTATTGGTTTTGGATTATCATATAGAGACAAATATACCTTGGGATGGGATCCTTTATAGTGTCCCATGCATAGGAATGTTGTTGGTACTTTAATTAAAGTATTTTGGTCACTGAGGTATGAGGTTCATATGGCCCCACTTGTGATAGTTACATACAGGGATTTCCCATGGTTCTCTATTGTGAAATGATGATTCTGTGATGTGGTTCCAACCATTGGAATATAGTGGACCTTCTGTACATTTTGGTCTTACGGAATTATTATTTTGAGAAATGTTTTCCTTAAATGTTTTTTCTTTAATTTTTTTTTGTGATTATTCACCTTGAAAATTCATTATAATGTTTTATGAAAATGTGAATGTTAATTTATCTTCTAATGTTATTGCCTGAAATATTTCCATTGGGTGATATTCTACTGGGCTCTGTCTCATGACCAATATACAGCTTTCAGTGTAGATAGACATTGTTATGTATGACCCAGGTAAATTAAATTTCTATCATGGAGGTGATGGTGGATCTGGTTTTATTTATTCCACTTCCTGCAGGTGGTGTTGGTGGTGTCTTTAGGCATACAAATCACTTTTTTCATAGAGG